>CM053581.1:152472283-152519891 GCA_028627135.1 Pseudochirops cupreus
TGTACTATATAAAATGTTCTTATGTACTATATATTTGTTATTTTTTCTTAACTTCTTTGAGCTCAAATTGCCTCAGCTGTAAAATGGGAAATATGAGAGATCTGTGGCATCTACCTTACAACATTACTATAAGACTCCAGTCACATAGGTGGATCACTTGGCAGATTTTAAGGGTTATCCGTGTCCATTATTGTCATTAATGATAATTATCACAATTTATCTCATTCTTCTGGCCTTATTTTTGATAGTGTTCAGACAGAAACATTCTGAAAAAGAACAGGCTTGCTGCAATAACATTTTCCTTACATTCAGTCCTTTGGGAATAATAATGATAATAATAACTAGCATTAGTACTACAATTACCATAGGATGAAACTGAGTCCAGAGGAAAGCAAAAGGGCTATTTCTCTGGCTTCCTTTAAGCTTCAAGTAAAATCTCATCTTCTCTAGGAAGTTTTCTCAATTCCCTTACATTTTAATGCATTCTTTTAATTATTTCCTATTTATCCTATATAAAGATTATTTTATATATTTGCATGCTTATTTTATCCCCCTTTAGACTGTGAGCTCCTTGAGGGCAGGGACTTATCTTTTTCCATCTCTTTATATATATTTCCAATGCTTAGCACAGTGCCTGGTCTTGCCCATACTAAGTGTTTAACAAATGCTTGTTGACTGATTGACTATGCCATATTACTTTTAGAAAGATGAAAATTAAGTGTAACAAAATTAATTTATTCAGGCAACTGAAATTCTAAACTAATTGATATCCCACAGTGCTCTCAATCTGTGATAACACAAAGCTTTTATTCTGCAGGAAAAGATTTCCATATGCCAACTAATATAAATTCATAGTACACAGTATTGGTTGCAAAATTATTGTGAACTACATATACCACTTCCACATTTCTCCTTCCCACACACTTTAAAGTTTCCTTCTGTGTGTTGTCTTCCCCCATTATATATGTATATATATATATATATATATATATATATATATATATACACATATATATATATATCTCCTTACTATGTTATTACATATATTTTCTTTTGACTAATAAGCAAATTAAGAAGCTTTTCTATTCATTTATTTGTTTCTTTTGTCCCATCTGCTTTATTGAACCAATCTCGCCAAATCCTGACCCTGAATTTTGGACTATTATATAATTCCTCTAGGATACCCCACCCCCACCTCCACCCTGCACACATACACACATGCAATACATACCTTTCAGTCACTTCAAAATTATCAAATTATCACGAGACCATTCCAATGTGGAGACTCTTGAATACTCTGAACAAGTCATGTAACCTTTTTCTGTTTCATTTTGCTCATCTGTAAAATTTGAATAATATCCCTTACATAGTTGTGGGGATAAATTTTGCTTTGTAAATTTTTATAAATTTTAAAGCACTATATAAATGTTTGTTACAGTTATGTCCTAACTGAATACTACCAAAAAACAAACCAAAAATATCAATCCTGTGAAGATTCCAGACATCTTTAGAATTAAATAGAATATATTGAAATGGTTACCAACATCAATGAATCTGTTACACAAATGCTAGCACCGATATAAAGGAGGCCAACCCTCAGCCTGTTATATGACTTGTTACCATGTTCATTCTCACCATCCCAAATACCAGAGTAATGTTGGAGTGTGTTTCTTCCTTATTTACTAAATTATGTCTCACTAATTAAGGTTAGAACTGCAAACTCCCTTTTAAAATATATTAGATAAACCAATAATTAATTAACAATATGATAAACTGTATAGTAAATAGTATTTATTTAAGGGACTGGAGAAATTTTCTTTCCCTTAGGCAGTTACTCATATCTTCTTATCAAAATCCCCGATCTGCTAGGGGGATTAAATTAAATATTAAATATTAAATTAAATATTAAATTAAACATTCAGCAAATAAAAGCATAAAGATAAATTTGTCATTCAATTATTTCAGTTGTGTCTGACTCTTCATTACTCCTTCGTGGGGTTTTCTCGGCAAAGATATTGAAGTAGTTTGTTATTTCCTTTTCCAGCTCTGAGGAAACTGAGGCAAATAGGATTAAGAGTTGCACAGCTAATGTCTGAGGTCAGATTTGGACTCAGGAAGATAAACTTTCTTCACTCTCAGTCTGGTACTCTATCTGCTATTGCACCTCGATTCTCTTAATGACCCTTAGCTTCCCATAAAGGAAAACTTATCTTTCAGAAAAAATACTTATACTGTATTGGAATTGCTATATAGCAGCAATACAATTTATAAAACTGCCTCTGAAGAACTAAGAGTTAGTAATACACCAAGCAAAATAAAGAGGCACATAGGCTGAGCAGGGTGAAACATACAACCGATGAGGATCTCCAGAAAAGAAAAGTAGTAACAGGAATAATCAAATAATTGTGTTATGAGATGAGAAGGTGGACTTGTCCTGTGGCAAGAGTGAGGCATGACAGGCGGGCAGTCAGAGTAACCTACTGCAACCATCTCAATGCCAAGAGAGAGTAGGGAGCACTTCCAGTACATTGAGTGGACCTCCTGTGATGAACATCTGGGAAGATGTCAGCAAGAAGAACACAGGATGGGAAGGATGCAGGCATGAGAAGAATTGTGATCTGCAACAATGGGAGAACCTCCTGAACTTATGAAGTATGTGATCTATTTGAATATTTGAGGATCTCTAGCACCTAGGGCAGGTCCTTGTACATATGGGGATCTTAATAAATGTTTGTTGATTCAAATAGGAATAAAATATATTTTCCCCTCCCCCTGCCCTTTGCTTAACTTTTGGTTTTACATTGGTGACATTCCTAGGTTGTATCATTAAAAAAAATGCATTAGAGAAAGTAAAACCATCAAAACATCTAATAATAGTGTGTTCTTTTATATCCTAGTGATGATAAGCATTGCATAGCTGAATACCTATTTTATGTTAATCTCAATATAAGGAAACAGCTAAATGCCCTTTGTGAAAATCTTGTTTAATTAGTTACCACAAGGAGACTGTCAAACATTTTATAGCCATTGGCCATTGCAATTGTATTTTGAGAGAATTAATTACCTCTTGTTAATAAAATCTGACCTGCACAAAACCAGGGGAAAATACCAATCAAAGCAAAGATATATAGACATTTTTTTGTATCTGTCAAAAAGGATCAAAGTATTATACCTCTGTCTTCCCTGGAGCATCGTATGGTAGTTTTTCATTCATTCTTGCTCCTCAGTAAGCACTTTTTATGACTAAGCACTCAAAATTGGTGAATAGCATGGGTTCTTTGATTGCTGATGTACAATTCATTTGGACATCAGTGATTCCAAATCAGACTTCCTAAAGGGATAGGTGGTGAAAAACTTACATCCCAGTTAAGGTCATTTTTAAAAAAAATTTCAAATAAAACATAGGGCTTTTTCTAGTGACAAAATTTCACTGTGGGTACATTTCTTGAATTAGGTTGTTGTTGTTGTTGATCTATTTTAATCGTGTCTGACTCTTCATGACCCCATTTCGGGTTTTCATGGCAAAGATACCGGAGTGGTTTGCCATTTCTTTTTCCAGACCATTTTAAAGACTAAGAATTGAGACAAACTTAAGTAACTTGCCCAGGGTTACACAACAAATAAGTTCCTGGGCTGGATTTGAACTCCTGATACATTCCTTATTCCAATCCCAGTGCTCTATCTCATTGCATCATTATTTAAATACAAAAAAATGTGCTCATAATCTCATAAATTTGTATTTTATGTCCAATTATACAATATAGTTACCCCCCCCAAATGTTACGTGCCCAAATATTTCGTCGTGTATTTCTTAAGTCAGTGATATGACATAGAAGTCCCCAATCCAACATAATCTTAGCCTTCATTGAGAGGCAGTATTTTTAATGAAGAAGCAATATCCCAGCTCTGCCATGGACAGAATGAAATGGGATTATATGTTTAGTTCCAGATGTTATATTTTAGGAAGGATACTGATGATGTGGAGGATGACCCCAGTCAAAACTACTCTCCCTGGGTTACTGCTCCTTTACATTTTGTTCCTATATTTAAATGTAAGCTCCTTGATGCCTGGAATTCTCTTTCTTTTTGAATTTGTTTTTCGAGCACTTGGCATAATGCCCCGTAATTAATAAACTTTCCTTTTCTTACCTTTCCTTGCCTAACTTTCCTTAACTTTCTTTTCCTTCTCCTTTTCTTTCTTCCCTTCCTTCCTGTTCAGATATAATAGATCTGAAAATCTTATCGTATAAGAATAAGACAAAGTAAGTGAGAATATTTAGCCTTGTAAGGCTTGAGTAGGGGATAGAGATTGTAGTAAAAGAGAAAAAAAAAAGATTGCATCAATAATTTATAGGAACAATCCAAATTGTATACATTATTATTGTGTATTTTATTAGTGTTATAAAACCCAAGCAACTGAATATCCATATAATTAAAGAATAACTGCATTCATTAAGTACTTAGATTTTTAGTTGGTAAATTCATAGCTGAAGAAAACAAGCGTTGTTTACATTTTACATGACATTCATTCATAGTATATTTTTAAAAAAATGAAATATAATATGAAAATTTAATTCTAGGAGGAAAAATTTGACCAAAATTGATATAAAATATCAGGACACCTTGTCAACTAATTAATCAGGAGACATTCTTTATCTCATTTTATTTTTGAGGGGTAAAAAAAATCAAACAGCTTGATTATAATCAATACTTCTGTCTCCCAGAGTTTTGAAGAATTATCACAGCATTGCTTTTTGACTTTCCCCACTTTAATTTGGAAGTTAAAATGATAAATATAATTTGTAAAGAATAACTTTGCCTACCCTAGGGTGAGGAAATTATATTGGTGAAAGGAAAAGTTCCTTTTATCAGATTAAATAGAATTATTGAATTTAGAGGGAAAAGAAGTTCTCAAAGAAAAATTTGTAAATAATAAGAAGAAATTTTACATTTTTCAGTGGTAAAAGGATATAATTTCTTTTGATAAAGAGTAGAAAGTACTATGGTATAGTTTTAATGTCTGCCATTATACCAAAAACCCTTTTATTTCAAAAAGTCATACTACAATTACATGTGTCAATTTCATATTAATATAAGTAAAACACAGGTATTGAAACTGTAATCATTAGACCATTAATTAAAACATCTTAGCAGTCTATTCTTCGTGGTTACTCTAATGGTAGTTCACCTCTGCTGGGAGGAGAGTGTTTTGGGGTTAATAGATTGCCTTTGAGGGATTGGAAGTTATAATACTGAAAGTCTATTCACACCTGGAGCAGGTGTGTCATTATTCAGTAGCATCACCTGCAGTGTGTCAGTGAGATTATAAAATGTGATTTTCACCATACAGAACATATAAAACTACCACATTTTATTTAACCCTGTGAAATTCAGGCCTAGGTCTTCTAGGAAATGGGACTCTTGGCTAATTACAAAAGAAATTGTTAAGTTGAAAAACTGACAGAGTACATTTGTATAATAAGAACATAGAATGTCAAATTCAATTCCATTCATAAAATAAATGTTCTCTCTTCTGTTTTAAACTTTTGCAACACACACACACACACAAACACACACACACACACACACACGATCATGAATCTCTGATCTCATCAATGTGAACACCCAAAGAAATTTTCCATTGAAAGTGCATGAACCTCTGTCAAAGTGATTGGCAAGGTCCATTGTACAACGTTTGAAAGACCTTCAGAAGTCATCACTGTTATTTGTATGTTAGTACTTTGGTGGTTATGAAGGCTTATCAGTTTTGGCACTCATCTTCACCAGGGCAGATCATAGCACTTATTACTTTTGTATCTGTGTTCCTTGCCCATATTTTCCATGAAACCAAGAGTTCTTAACATTTTATCCAAAAACTTGTTTACTTTTTACATATTTTGATAACTGTATTTCAGTTTGTATCCTTTATAATTCTGTGTATTTTTATGAATTTAAAAACATTACTGTGTGAATAGGCAGGAATACAAAGGCTTCACTCAATTGCCAAAGGGTTTCATGGTAACAAACAAATTTAATTTGTCCTAATTTTTCTATGACCATTGCCCAACATGTTGTGGGCTACCTTCTTGTTCTTTTCATTTCTAAAATAACAACCCAGCAATTCAGGTTGTCCATTTATTTTCTCTTATTCTTGCTGCATGGCTGCTCAATTTATTTTTCAGTAAAACATGTTATTGAGTGAATAGAGCACCAGCCCTGGAGTTAGGAGGACCTGAATTCAAATCCAGCCTCAGACACTTAACACTTATTAGCCATGTGACCTTGGGCAAGTCACTTCACCCCAATTGCCCTGCGTCCTGCCTCTCCAAAAAGCAAAACAAACCAAAGCCCCCCAAAACATGTTATTGAAAATGTCTTGTATTTTTAAAAATCTTCTATAGGAAAAGGGTAGTGGAGGAATTCTGAGGAAGTTCATATTTCCATGGTCAAGGTAGGTCTGGAACACACTTTTGGTGATCAGATTTAAAAGGACCAGGCATATTACAAACTAGGGACAAGGTATGAGTCCTAGCCTATGACTCAGAGACTGAATTTGGATAATCTGGTCTAGTGTTGTAACAGAACACATTTTCAAAGTGAAGTTCTTTGCTCTACTTCCTCATAAGCTCCTGTGCTATGTCTGCCCATCTCTCTCCCATACCCTTATTTTTTAGAGAGCCTAATTAACACAGTCTGCAGGCTGTGGTAGTATCTAACAATTTCTTCTTAATTGAAATTTATTTACAGACAATATTTTGTAAATTGATCTGGCCTGAAGCAAGGAAGAAGGAAATGTTATCTTTGCTAGTCTTACACTTTATACACTATCTTCCATTTCTCTTATCCTTTGCTTTGTCTTGTCTGTGAAAACTTCCTACTCCAAAGAATAACTGATTGGACATCTACTTTGAATTATTATATACTCTCTGGCATGTTAAGATATTGACTTTACAATAAGGGATTCTTCATTCATTATATTTGTATTGTCAAACCTAGTAGGTACTTACAAGTATAGTAGGTACTTAGTACATACTTTTGATTGACTGATGATGAGGTACTAGTGGTTCAGGTTAATCAGAAGGTCTGCTTAATTAATTTGTTAAGTCATTTAGTCATGTCCAGCTCTTCATGACCCCATGGACTAGAGCATAACAAGTCCTTCTATCCTCCACTATCTCCTGAAGCCTGTCCAATCTCATGTTCGTTTCTCCCATGACACCATCTGTCCATCTCATGCTCTGCTGTTCCCTTTTCCTTTTGTCTTCAATATTTCTTAACATCAGGGTCTTTCCCAGAGACCTGTCTTCTTATCATGGAGTCAAAGTATTTAAGCTTCAGCCTTAGTATTTAACCTTTCAGTGAATAGTCTGAATTAATTTTTAAAATATTGACTGATTTGATTTTCTTGAAGTTCAAGGGACTCTCATTTGGGGTTTTCTTGGCAAAGGTATTGGAGTTGTTTGCCATGTCCTTCTTCAATACATTTTGTGGATGAGGAAACCAAGACAAGCAAGGCTAAGTAACTTGCTCGGGTTCACAGTTATTAAGTATCTGATGCTGAATTTGAATTTAGGGCTTTCTGACTCCAGTCCTGGCGCTCTTTCTACCATGCCACCTCCCTGCCCTTGTTTAGTGAATAGAAACATAGATTATTCCTGAGTGATGCATTCTCCAAAAATAGAATGCAGTGAAATGCTGGCCTCCAAAACTTATCTGATGTGCTTACTCAATACTGAGTACAAATTAAAGAGTGCAAGAAAAGGAAATTAATATATTAGATTCATAGATCTTTGAGAGCAGCTCCATTTCCCTTTTGTTTTTGTATCTCCAAAATTTAGTACTTGGAGAACACAATAAGTGTTAAATAAATGTTATTTGATTCACATGATTTAATTTCTCTTTGATTATTCTGAAAGCATTGCAGGATTTTTGCCAAGGTCATTAGTATGAACACCAATTAGCACCATCCTTTAGATGATGCACAGAAATGTCAGTTGGAGAGTTTTGACTAATAGCAGATCACAGAATACAGGGCTATTTCCAATCAGAGCACAGACAAGTCTTATTTATGTGATATAAGGAAAGGAACAATGGAGTGGAACACTTGGTGCTACTCCTGACTCCATCCCAAGATTACCATATGACTTTGGGCAAGTCATTTTTGATGTCTATGGTTCTCTCTCATTTGAACAAAGAATTTTGAGTAAAAATTTATTAAGCTCACATTATTTGCTATACTCTTTTTATATGAAGATAACTGCAGACTAAGAAGATTAAATGAATTGCTCATGGTTACAGAGTAACTTAGTAAAAAAGCTATAATTAGACCTTAGGTCTCCTAACTCCAGACTCTTTCCTCTAGGCATATTTAGATTTTTTTTTTGGTTTTGATTAATTTGTCCATATAAATTATATTTCAAGAATATAATCTGCTCTAAGAAAAAGCAAGAGTAAAGAATACTTGTAGAAGGTATTGACATATTTACACATTATAAATGCACATTTAAGAAAAAAAGGAAAAGAAAACCAAACGTCAACATTACATTCCCTGAATTTTTCAATACTTCTTCCACTAAAACTTTCTCCAGATGCCTAATCACTATAAGGTTATAACTCTGAATTCTATCAAACTAGATGCTACTAGAAAATAGTTACCATAAAGGAAGCAGAAGGGCAATAGGAGCCCATCACTGCCCCTTAGAAATTTATAGGAGGCAAAGTCACAGAAAGAAGTATAAATAAAATCTAAAGCCTTAGATACTCATGTAAAAATACACAAAATGTGTAAAATAAGCATTATGAGTTAGAGCTCCTAAAGCAAGAAGTCACATTTGACTTTGTAGATATTATTTATAGTTGATAAGATGAAGTTTATAACTGTATGGATAGAAATGTGTTGATGTTAAGTAATTATATCTACCTTAGCATAGTGCATGGCACACAGTAGGCACTTAATAAATGTTTATTGATTGAAAAAAAGAGACAAAAAGCAGTCACTATTCTCAAGATGTTTACAATCTAATGAGGGAGACAACATGCAAACAAATATATATAAAGGAAGCAATATATGTGATATATAGAAAATAATTAATGGGGAAAGGCACTGAAATTAAGATGCTTGGGGAAGGCTTTAGGTAAAAGGTGGGATTTTAATTGGGAGCTAAAGAAAGCCAAGGAATTCAATAGTCAAAATGGAGGAAGGAGAACATTTTAAACATGGGAAACAGCCAGAAAAAATGCTTAGAGGAAAGGGAAAGAGAAGGCTAATGGTAACAATGTCATTTAAAGTTATATTGAGAGAAATAAAGAGAAATAAGACCACTAACCAGGGTAAATGGGACATGAACCAATGCTTAAAAGAATAAAATCCTCTGAACTCTGATTTTTGTTTCTATTCCCTTTGCTAAGTGTAATGGTAATATAATTTGAATTTGAAAATCCCTTTGTGTTGCCAAAGGTAGCAGGTTCTTAGCACTTAGTAATTGAACAAGCCTCTGCTGGGGAAACAGAAGGTATGAACTCATGTCTCCTGTTGCTTATATAAGAGGAGGGGGTTGGCTGAAACAGGAAGCAGCTGATGCTGTGTGTATATAAAGAAAAGCCCTAGAGAGGGATAGTCAGAATTTCTTGGGACAAGAATATGCTGGCAGAAGCTGTTCTGCTGGAGAGAGACAGAGAGAGACAGAGAGACAGAGAGAGAGAGACAGAGACAGAGACAGACAGAGAGACAGACAGACAGACAGACAGAGACAGAGAGACAGAGAGAGAAAGAGAGAGAGAGTTTCTCTCAGCAGCATCTGGAGGCTGGGCTGCTACTGCTGGATTGAGAATTGAGAAGAGAAATGAGAATTGAGAACTGAGTCAGAATTTCTTAGAGCACCATGGAGGCAGAAGCAGCTGCCAGGAGGAGGCTAAAGAGGAAACCCCATCCACCATCCCCTCACTCCAGGCTGAAGAGAATGGTTTTGATTTTGAAAACCTGGATGGAGTGATTTTGGATTCTGGGAGCCAGCTGAGACTTCTTTTGGGTCCTATGGCCAGGTGGAGCTGCCAAGGGACTGAGGAAGCATGCCTGTGATGCTGAGACTTTGTCTATTTATGGCTTTGTTGGGCCTTGGCTTCCCAGGAGTAGAGACTGTGAGGGATTTGAGATGGACTGGACACTGTGAACTTCAATATGGAATGGGAACTGCTGGGAAAACTGGACAAGGACCTGGATGCTGTCTGCCTTTGAATCCAGGTGATAGTTTGGTGAATCCAGGTAGGATCTGGGACCATGGAAGGGGATCCAGGGAATCCAAGAAACCTCCTGAAATAAGCTGAAAGAAGACTTTACTTGGATACTGTGTACTGACTGAGAAGATTATAATTTACTAGTGACCTAGAGGTAGAAGGTCTATGTATTTTCTAATGATTGAATAATGAAGGATGATTGATTGACTAAATTATTGTACTTAGTGATTGATGACTGAATAAATAATTGATTTGTAACCTAGTATGCCCCATGAGTAGAAAACTTTGATTATTGTACTTTGTGATTGAATTAAGGATTTTGTGAATGCTTGAGTTACTAAATGATTGTTCTTTGTTCAAAACTCTATGACAACTGTAGTGGAAACTATGTGGCCATTTTCTGTGAAAAGTTGTTGTGAATGCTGTATTTTGGTTATTTGTGATAAGTTGTAATATTGTGAATGCTGTACCTGATTTATTATGGAATAAATAGAGTGTTCACTATACTATGTAATCAGAACCTTAAAATCTGTTCACAACAGCATTCTTCTGGAAAGCTGCTAGTGCTTGGCTTTATACTAAGGAATGCTCCTTAGCTATTAGAAGTATAAAACTAAATTAGAAGTAAAGAGTTGATATACAAAATAAGAGTCTTATATGAGAAATTCTTATTTGTGAAATAACTAAAAGGCCAGTGTCACTTGATCTGAGTATGCTTCTTAGGAAATAAAATGTATTGGAAAGGTACAAGGGAGCTAGCTTATGAAGGGCTTTGAATGTCAGAGTATATTCTATTTTATCCTGGAAGCAATAGGAAGCCACTGGTGTGTGCGTGTGTGACGTGATAAGATCTTAGCTCTATTTAGATAATATACCCATATAGATCAACTTGGAAAGAAAGAGGAAACAGATGAGGAAATCAAGAAACAGATTTGTAAGAATATTACTATAGGGGTGGCTAGGTGGTGCAGTGAATAGAACACTGTCCTAGGAGTCAGGACGACCTGAATTCAAATCTGGACTCAGACACTTAACACTTACTAGCCATGTGACCTTGGGCGAGTCACTTAACCCTAATTGCCCAGCCTTTCCCCCTCCAAAAAAAAAGCAAAAAAAAAAGTATATCATTATAGTAATAGTGATGTCACTTATCCGTCTATCTACTAAAAGCCTCTTTATGCACAAGAAGAGTAGCTAATAATTCTGGATTATTTATTTATTTATTATATTTTAATATTTAATTATATTATACTATTAATTATATTTTATTATATTTTAATTCAGACTTGGAAACTTACTAATTGTATGATCCTGGGCAAGTTACTTAACATCTGTTTACCTCTGTTTCTTCAACCATAAATTGAAGATAATAATAGCACCTACCTTACAGGGTTGTTGTGAAGATCAAATGGAATATTTGTAAAATAGTTAGAATGGTGTCTGACACATAATAGGTACCATGCAAATGCTTTTTCCCTTCCCCTACTTCCTACCTTATTCTTACCATCAGGATAAACTGGTTCTTTTGGTTTAAATCTTAGGCATTATGAAAATAAGTGTTTAGTTCATATTAAAATTGGTGAGAAATACTGAGTGAAAAGCTGGCTGTAGTCTGCTGTGTGTTAATTTGAAGGAGAACAGATTTCAAAATGTTCAGAGAAAGTGTGATCTCATGGACTAAATTTCTGTAGGGCAGAAGAGATGGAAAACTTCCAAGGATAATTTGAAGATACAGAAAGAAGCAATTCTGATGAGGGGAGAAAAGAGGGAGTTTTCTAAAGAGACCAATGTAAAGGCACCAACTTCTTTTTTTTCAAATACACAGAGAGTATCAGTCTGGTAAAATAGATGGAGAGATGACCTAAGAATCAGGAAGAACTTGGCTCACACCCTTCCACTGATATGTGGACTCGTGGACTCCACAAACAAATTATTCTGAGTTACTCAAACAACCGTTTCCTATATAAATCATAGGTAAGTTGCTCATCTGCATTTGTGGATGGAGTTTCCAGACTGGGAGTTCACTGCTCTTATGAAATTATAGGTCCTGATAAAAAATGTATAGGAGATAGAAGCGATATAGACAATAGTAAGCAACAGAAGATGAATAGAAGTGTGAGGAAAGTTAATGGTAACAACATCATTTAAAGTTATGTTTAGGAAAAGAGGAATAAGACATTAATCAGGGTATATGGGATATTAGCCAATACTTAAAATTTTCTATTTCCTTTGCTGAGTACAGCTATTAAGAATATAAAACTAAATAGAAATTAAAGAGTTGATATATAAGATAAACAAGAAGATAGCAGGAGAGAATGGAACTAGCTTTAATGAGTTCAAATTAACAGGATCATATGACTTGGTGTATTACATACTAATACTTTTAAAGAAATTGATGCAATTGTTGAGTCATTTTCTTGCCAAGGATTTTCCTATTAGGGCTAGCGACCATGCCCTAAAGGACTTAAATTTTTAGGTTCAGTCTTCCCACTCTGGGGCCTTGAGCATTCAGTCACTAAATATTTTTAAGCACCTACTACTATGGGCCAGTTGCTATATTAAGCATTGTGGGTAGAAAGGAAAGTGAAAGACAGTTCCTGCTCCAAAGAAACTCATAGCTTAATGAGGGAGACAACATGCAAACAACCAAATACATACAAATATGTGCAGGATGAACTAGAAATAATCCACAGAGACAATGTTCTAGAATTATTAATTGAACTTCAATAGGACAAAATAAGATAACTGTAGGTTATTTTATAGTTAACAAAAGGAGGTGTATTTATCCATGGTATAAAAAGGATATTCAACAAGGATTCTCTAGCTCCAGTAGAAATTATTACTTTCATATCCAAAAGGAAACGTATCTGGTCATCAGAACAGTATTTGGTGTCTTGTAACACTTTGGAATTTCCACCAAGTCTAAAGGGTTTATACCCATTGTGACTAGGTCTTTCTATGCCCTCAGTTGACCAAGAAGCCGTATCATGTAGTTGCATTGAGGGAGGCACATCCTGGGTCTTGTTTCTCCCTTCCCCCTAACAATCAAGTTGTGGTGGAGGATTTAATGCATTTTTAAGGGTAAAACTAGAATAATTCATGTTGGGGTGAGTTAGAGGAACCCTGACAAATATTGGTCCTATCATAGTCCTCGAATTTCCTGACTATTAAATCTTTCACTGATCTCATTATTTCTAAATAGAATCCAGCCATGCTTGATTTTATTCTTTGGCCCTTCTTCTTCCAACTTCCACTTTCTAGTTTTGTAACCAAAGGGCAAGTGATCAGGTGTCTCAATCTACATCATTTTGGCTCCATTTACCACACCTGTAATTCTGGTTATCAAAATATCTTTCTCTTGCCACTCCCTCCTCCCACCCCCATAGTTCTTGTCTTCCCCTTTAAGAGCATAAGCTTCTTGAGAACAAGAACTATCTTCTTTTTTTGTATTTTTAATCCTCTGCACTTAGTATAGTATTTGGCATGTAAAAAGTGGTTACTAAATATTTTTGCTTCTTTTTTCTTTCATTATCAGTGATGAAAATTGTGAAAAATGTGACAAATACCTCAGTTTTTAAGAAAGACAAGTAAATTGTCTAGACTTGAAAAAAAAAAAGATCCTGGAATCTAAAAACTCTGGTTCAGGCCCTTTGTTCTTGAAGAGGACCAAAATGACACCACTATGTTAAAGTTAAGTTACAGTGTGTCCGGCTGTCTGATAAGAAGGATATGAGCTTAGAATGCTATACCACAGGCCAGACACAAATAGTCCATGTGAACATTTGGGGTGGACTTTCTAAACTTGGGCATCTTGTGTTTCTTTCAAGCTACTTCAGTTTTGCTTTGCTCCTAGAGCACAGCAACTTCTTTGATGAGGGCACCCCATGCTGGGCGATACTGTGCCAGTATCTCCAATGTTGTGCAATCAATTCCAATTGGAATTGGAATTGGAAAAAAAATCTATAATTAAAAGGAAGGTTAGTGAATGAATGGAATAGGAGATAGTAATCACAAAGAATCACCATGGTTTAATCACATACAAGTCATGACTCACTTACTGAATTTGCTCTTTTTGACAGAGTTGCTACAATAGTAATTATATGTAAGAAAGTTCCAATGGCAGTATTCAAAGATCTGTGCTTGGGCCCTGTGCTGTTTACCATGTTCATCAGTTATTTGTAAGAAGGCATAGATGGCATGCTTAACATGTTCATTGATGACACAAAACTGGAAAGAATAGTTAATATACTTAATAACAGAAACCAAAAATATCTTGACAGGCTAAAAAAAATGCTGAATTAAAAAAAACACAAGGAATTCTAAAAAAACCTAAAAGTAAAACTGTATACTAAGGTTAAAAAATTCAACTTTATAAATATAAGATGGGAGAGGTATAGTTAGACTGTTTGCCCGAGGGTATTTAGCATGTTGAGGTAACAGCCCATTATGAGGTAACAGTATGTTATAGAAGACAAAAAAGATGACTGTAGTTTGGGGCTGTATTAAGAGGCATGGATTCCAAGAATAAGATGACTGTCCTCATGGGGACTCTACCCTTGGGGAGCTAATCCACTTGCTTTTGGAACTCTGCCTTGAAGTTGACCTATATCGATCGGTAAGTGAATAGCCAGTTCCAGACAATCCTTGCTGTCAGAAATGAATGGGTGATAGATTTGCTCTACTTTCTATTCTATTCTTATTATAGTTTGAAAAAGGTACAAAAGTTCAACTACTGATTGCAAAATATAGAGTACAAATAATGAGTCAGTTGTAACATTGGTATGGTGTCTCTTTGCTATCACATACTGAAGCATATGTAATATTTTACCGAATGATTTATGAAATTAAGTTATAATGCATTTATTCATAATATGAGATCAATTATCTTGTGCAGAAGTTTCTTAAAAATGTATTTTCCGTCCATTAGAAATGTAATTAGTTTTTGAGTGCAGTAGATTTCATTAACCAATGTTTTGATTTTATAAATAAAAAAAACTTAATTTCATATTTTCTCCTTTAAATTTATTTTAGATATTTTCTAATTCATTTTTCATTAGTTTCCTTTCTTGGATCAAATTTACATTGAATTTGCCAAAATTTATATGACATATGTAAATCAAATAAATAGGATTTGAAATAAATGTTTCTATATACATACATGCATACATATGTGTATATATTGCCATAGGCATGTGTATACACATATATACAAACACACAAACATACAACTTTTGGCTCCTACCTCATTGTTCCCTAAGAGCAGCTGAAATAGTGCTTTGAGTTCTGAATTATCCAAAGCCAGATATTTTTTTCTTGCAGGTCTTGTTTTCAAGTCTTTGTTGCTAATATCATCTATTGTTTTTAATTAATACTCATTATTGTTTGTACCACATGCTTATTCTTCCTTCAGTCTGTGAACTGCACAGAGAAGGGGTTGTGCCTTTTGTAAACTTTTTATCTTCTGCAACACCTTCTTCAGTAAATGTTTAGTAAGTGTTTGTTGATTAAATATATGAACAAATGCATTCTTTTGCCCAATAGAAGGCTAACGAAACAAAAGAGGTAAGTTGATTTGAAAATGACCACACATCTAATAAATTTCATAATAAAGATTTGAATTAAAATCTGATTCCAAGCTAGTACTCTTTCTATGACTCTATACTGCCTCTGAGGAAGACATAAAATTTGAAAGGAAAATACTTGGCTTGGATTATTACTCTCCAGGTTCAAAGTGATTTTATTCCCAACTAGCAGAGTTTTGAGAAAGAGAAAAAAGAAGTAGGATGACTTTCTAGGTTCTCTTTGTCAGATTCTTCCCAACACTATATATGAGTACCTATGATTCTAATCTTAAAATTACAACTGCTTCTGGGCCCAAGGGGCTAGGGTATTGCGACCCCTTCCTTTACCACTAAGGAGTCTATCTGTTCTAGTCTCATTTAAGAGGTCTGAATAGATCTCAGTTCTGAGGAAGCCTGACCACATAAAAGAAGGGTTAAATTACTTTTTAATCATAATTTTCAACTCATTATGGCTTTACTGGGATGCCCTGGGAGCAAATTCCTTAAAGGTGTCAGCTTATGTCTAGGTCCCCTAAAGGGAAATAAAATGATACTCAGTAAATACTCTAGATCAGCGGTTCTCAACCTGTGGATTATGTTCAATTTGTAACAATGAAAATACATCCTGCATATCAGATATTTACATTACTATTCATAACAGTAGCAAAATTACAGTTATGAAGTAGCAACAAAAATAATTTTATGGTTGGGGGTCACCACAACATGAGGAACTGTATTAAAGGGTTGTGGCATTAGGAAGGTTGAGAAACACTGCTCTAGATGGAACAAGTATTTATTTCATGTACAATAAAAGGAATATGGTAACAGTCTGTTGAAAGATCAAATTGTCAGAAAGGCTGAAATGGGAATGGGAATTTAAAGATCTTTCCTGCCCCTTAATAAGCCTAAGGGAATTTGAAGACCTTCCCTACTTCGAAGATATACCCTATCTCCTAATAGGCTGAATGTAATCACGTGGAGCCTGTGGTGGGAAGATTTTGCTGAAGGGTGGGGCAGAACCCATAGGAAGTTGGGAATCAGAGCAACTAGACATGGTTAGGAGGAGAGGACACATCTGAGGGATACAGGCTTGTGAGTAAATGTTGGTTTGTGGGAAGGTTAAAGGATTCTGCGCCTTTTTGTGCTGTTGTGGCCTACTAACTTCTTTACTGCTATGATGGAATTGGCTTACTGGTTTTTGGTGTCTGAATACATGTTTTTGCTTCTGTCTTCTATAAGGTGATTCTGTTACATTTTATGATTGAGCACTACACAGGTATATTTATAGTGACTGTTGATGCAATAAATATTGCATTGGCACTACAAAGACTAAAAACAGTATTCACCAACATAACATAACAAATTATATTTGCTCACATCGATAGAAACTGTCTTACCATGAAGCAGATTTCAGAACTGCTACTTAATCATTTTACGTTCACTTTGGTTCTGTCCTGAATCCCACAAATTCCATGTCTTTGGACAATCCAGGTCAGGGATAGGATTTATCTTCTGCATAGTGGGCCTCTTTTCAAGAGTCTAGTAGTAGTTGTCAGGGTCTCTTTCCATAGGGTAGCTCAGAATTTATTTAGGAGCCAGGATTGTTGAACCTCTCAAATTCACAAAATGTCCTTTAAGCTTGGACATGTTTATCTTGGGATTAATGTTCATTCACCGAAGATCAGAAATGTATAAACACAGAAAATATACCCCAAATCCAGTATCAGACTTGCTTAGGTAGGACATAGGCTTTAGTTGCCATAACTTTATGATCACATGGTGGCCTGGTTCGGGATTAAGTGAGCTTCTGTATCATAAACCCTTCATGGGAAGCAGCCTGAAAAAATTCAGGATATACAGATAAGGGGGTCATTTCCCTTAATGGATCTACTAATTTGTCAGCTCCTTTTACTCTGTAACCAATGGAGAGATCACCTCATTATCTCAAATTAAAAGCATTGGAGTGCTGAATCCTTCATGCCAGAAATTTCATTATTCTCATATGTCTGTTACTGAGCTAACACACAGGATTGGCTGAAAGAGGGAAGAGCAGTTTTGCAAATGACCTTTGTAACACTCAGTTATTCTAATTTCTCATAATTTAGCTTCAGTATTTTATTTTGAGGGTGTTTCTATTCAGAGAAGGCTGGTCTCATTAATAAATATAAATACACAGATATATGTATATCTTTGTGATTGTTGTTCAGTCTTTCATTCATGACTGAGCCTTTGTGACCTTGTGGACCATACTGCCTGTTGAGTTGTCTTGACAAAGATTCTGGAGTGGTTTTTCATTTCCTTCCCCAGTGTATTAAGGTTAACAGAGGTTAAGTGACTTGAGCAAGGTCACATAGCTGGTGAATATCTGAGTCTGGGTTTGCTCAGGTCTTCATGACTCTAGACCCAGTGCTTTATCCACTGAATCACCTCTAACTTGACATAAATTTCCTTAGCAGAATCCCAAATGAATAAATAAATGAATTTAAAAAAATTCATTTTACAGAGGAGAATTTTCTTACCTAGAATTTACAGAGAGATGTCATCACACAGAAGCTCCAGTTGCAATAAGAAAAGTCTATTTTAATTCCTAACAGACTCTAGTGAAGAGAATTAGCATGGTATAACGATACTAGAACAAGATGACCTGCATTTAAATCATGTCTCTTGGGTGATTTGATGTAAATAATCTCAACTGCCTGGTTCTTAGATTCCTCATCTTGAAAATAAAGGTGTTGCTTTCTTTAATTTTAAATTTTCTTTCTTTGTTTGTTTTAAACATCTATTTTTTTTTAAATTCCAAATTCTCTTCTGCCTTCTTACCCCTCCCCTACCGATTTAGAAAACAAGAAACATGATATCAGTTATACATGTGAGGCCATGCAAAACATATCTCCATATTAACCACGTTGCAAAACAAAACAATAAAAAGCAAGAAACACAAAGAAAGTGAAAAAAGTATACTTCAATTTGCACTCAGTTCATTGGTTCTCTCTCTGGAGGTGGGTAGTATTTTTGATCAGAGTTCCCCTAGAATTATTTTAGATCACTGTCTTGATCAGAGTAGCTAAGTCTTTCATAGTTGATCATTGTTACAATATTGCTGTTACTGTGTACAATGTTTTCTTGGTTCTATTACTTCACTTTGCAACAGTTCATATAAGTCTTCCCAGGGAGTTCTTTATTTTTCTTGCCTTTTTTTTTTCAACATGGCAATAAAGAAATTTATCTATCTATTTATTTGTTTGTATATTTATAATTTCTCATGTATAATATGATAATATTGCTTTCCTTCTCAATGGGTGGGGGAGAGGCTGGAGGGAGGGAGAGAATTTGAAGGTCAAAATTTCTTGAAAATTAATATTAAAAATAAGTAAATATCAAAAACAACAAAAAAAGGAAATAAACATTTTGGACTATATTACTTCTAAGGTCCCTTCTAAAATTATAAACCTGGAATGTCATGATTTAAATAAATAGACTATCACCTTTAAGATAGAATCAAACAAGTTTAACATTGTTATCACTTCTTACGATTTGGAACAAATTTGGAGAAGGCTTTTTAGTTGCCTACTGGTCAGTGAACAGGGCATCAAAAGACCTGTGTTCTCATCTTAGCTATGTCACTTAATAGTTTTGTGATATTATGCAAGCAATTCTACTTCTCTCAGTGATATTTTACTCACCTGTGTTGATATAGTCCTCACATAAACTTGAAGTGTTTACAGTATGGTAAGCCTTTGCTTGGGACATTAATTATATCTCATCCATTAAAGAAGAATTTGTTGGCGCAGACTATATAGACAAAGGAATCCATTCCTTCATATTGAATCCATTAAAGTGAAGGGAGTAGAGGTAGATTTAAACTTTTTGTCCTTTTCTGGAGAGATCCTGAAAGAACAGTTCACTCTAATAAGCATTTGGTCCTGGGGCAGGGATCTGAGGGAGAAAGCTCACATATGCTATCACATTGTCCCTCTTCCTGAAAGTAATAATGGATTGTGGGCACTTTGTTGTTGCCCAAACATATGGAAATCATGAGACCTAAGAGATCTTAAACTCTAACCTTTCTAAAGAGGAAAATTTATGTTGAATTGTTAAGGAGTTCTGGAATTCTTTCTTCTACAGAAAACTGGGCATGGATGGGCTTTAAATGACATTTCTAGAGGGAGTGTGCTCATATCAATAGAATTTCAAATCCATTTGAGTATTGAATTTAGGAGCTACTAAGCATTTTCATGTGTTTTTTCCAATTTTTTTTGAGGGGAGTGAAATAGAGACTATCACATACTTGATGTGCTTTGTTACCTTGAGTGCTTTGGAGATCTGTGGAGATCTTGACATAAACTATAGGCTGATATCTTAGAAGTAATTCTGATTAGAGCAAAAAAAAAATGGCTAGTTTGGGAAGAAGTTCCCATATTTGATCCAGTCTGTATAAACGCAAAACTTAGGATACTAGATCACAGGCTAGTTTTGTAAAATTGTAAAAATTTCACAATCTATCCCATAGAGTTGCCATGAAGAATGTGATTTGTAGTCCCAAAGTACCATAGAAATGGGAGTTAATATTAAGGTTGGTGTTGTTGTTACAGGTTCTATATAGGTCTCAATTCCTATTCCCTAGTTCAATGACATCAGCAGTAAGTCACTACTACTTACTCAGGTGTGTGAAATGTCCAAATAGCATTATTTAGATTTTAGTCTTGGGTCATAGAACTAGAAACTAAGAAATTTCTGATTAACCATCACTAGTTTTTGTACATTCATCGTTTCCTTGATAACAGGAAAATAAACTATTTTCTAAAAAGTTGAGCAAATAAATAAATAATAATAAATAATAAACATAGCCTTGTACTTTCTTTGCATTTACCCTATGACCTCTTTCTCAAATAGATAGTACTTTTGGTTGTTTGTTTTAGTTAAAACCCATTTATAATCCCTATTTTTAAAATACTTGTTTTATGGTTCCTCTATTGAGATGCAAGGTCTGAATATTACCTTGCCAGCCTTTTGCCTTGGTTTTCAGAATCTCCCATCTAAGTCATCCCTCCTTCCGAAATAAACTTTACATTTTGGAGCAAAATCTCCTTTTCATGGTCTTCTTCTTTGTAACAGCTCTATTTGTTTGAGCTTCTCTCTGCTTGACTCTGAAGTGTTTCTCCTCTTCCCAGATTCTCTGCTTTTCCAAATATCTGTTTTGTTCCAGAGTCTACTATGAATGTCCCAGATTTAACTCTTTTTAATCAGTTTCCCAAGTAGAAGTTTATAAATGACTTTGGAAGTTTTTGCATGGTTTTATTTTAGTGTCAGATTCACCCTGATACAAAATAACACACACATACACACACACACACACACACACACACATATACAGGCTTAATCTTGATTCAACTATAATGGATTTTTTCACATGAAGAAAATCAACTATAGCTGTAATTAGGAATTCTATTCCTGGGATGTCAAAAGAAGCATCATACTTAGGGCAAGGGCATGTCACACAAAAGGTGCCTTCAGCTGAGGAAGGAGAGAGGAATGCTAGGATACTGACATGAGGCCACTGTTTGAGAGCAGAATGGGGGGCAAGAAGAGGAGCTCATTTCAGCTTATCATCTGGCAGTTTCCTAATTTAACAATTTAAGTAGGTGATAGACACTGTCACATCTATGATGCTGAGGGACTGCAAGGGTTATCAATGGTCTCTAAATTTGGCATCCCAGAATAAAACCACAATCACTCCAACCTAGTTTTAACTCTAAAATCTACTAATTTATAAATTGGTCAGGAACATTAGCAGGCTGACGAATAATGGATATGGCATACGCATATTTGATTCCTATTCCTTCTTTAATTTCTCTCTTGCTCATAACATAGCTAAAATAATCCTGCATTTTCCCCTTACCATTCATCACTAGTTTAACTCCTTATTTGCTGGTGCTTGTGGTACCATTTTTACAGGACCATGTACCTTTTTTTTTTCTTGGGTATCCATTTTCAGTCCCCCCACTCTTGCTTCCATCTCCTACTGTTAAAATCCATGTTCTTTAAAATATTTGAACTGGTCAATCAGTTCCCTGTGGAGCCACATCAGTTTAGGTATTTCTACATTTTCCTCTTTTCAGAATAATTTCTTCCAATGTCTTAAGAATTTCATTCTTGTGAATTTTTCACTATTCTTGGGCAGACTTCCTCTGAAGAACATTAGGAGTTGGATCCTATCTATCATTTCTCAAAATCCCTTAAAATGTCCTCTCCCAAGAATTAGAATACATATAAAATTATGACCAGCTTTTTTTTCTTGCTTTTGCTTTTTTTGAACTTTATGAGAGAAAAGCCATTTGCCCATATGATCTCTGTTAATTATACTCCAGCAACCAGGTCTACTTTGTGGGTCAATATCAGGTACAGAAAGGCATTTCTCACTCCTCTATCTTTTGAAGAGTAAAATAACATTAGTTCAAGTCACTAATTATTCAGCTATTCTGCTTTTGTCAGAGAAAGATCTTGTGCAGATTTACAGAGAGTTGACAGAGAGTTGTTATTGTTATGTCCTACTTCCATGCCAGGTTTGTGTTTGTTTCCCTAGTTCATCATTAAAATCTTCCTTCTGTCCAGGTCATTTGTAATGTATTTCCACAACAATGATACTACTGATTCTTTCTGTGTGGATCCTTATCTATATGCTGCCTCTTATTATTCCCGTATGAAAGTATTTTCTTAAAATATAATGATAAATTGCAGCTCCCTTTTAATTATTCCCTTGTTCTTTGAGTAAGGTATCATCTTTCATTGCAGCATTGTCATCATGAATCCCATGTAAACAAATATCTTTTGATTCCTGTGAGGTAAAATTTACCTTCGTTAGTTAGGATGCCTAGCTACCCCCTCTTTATTACTCTTACTTTGGGTATTTGTTTATAAACATCTGAGGCTTTTCACTGACAAATTCTTAAAGTCAGCTATCCAGTCACTTCTCAATCTTTTGAAATTTAGCTTCTGGACCTACTGAAACTGGGCAAAGATTACTCAAGTGTCATTTCCAATATACATATTCCAGAAAGACAGGAGTCTTTGCTATTGTTTATTTCTAGTCAACAGCCTCCTTGGTAACCCTAATTAGATTCATGACTACTTAGCTCTTCTTTGTCATGTTTGCTAAGATGATAAGTCAAAAGAAATTTCTACTACAGAGAAGTTTTATTATCTCTCATTTTTAAGGATTTGGACTATATTTTCATATAGTTGTTCCTATAGTTTATTTTTCTTCTTTTGCAAACTGACTGTTCATAACCTTTGATTATTTCTCTATCGTGAAATTGTTCTTGTTCTATATCAATCATCTATATATTTTAGCTACCAAGATTTTACCAGAAAAATTTAATGCATATATTGTTTGTGCAAAACCTTTTTTCAATTTTGAAAAATCAGTATTGCTTCTTTTATTTCCCGTGATGCTTTAAAAAAAAAAATTTTTAGGTCAATAATTCTTTCCCTATCAAGTTGTCAAAGATATGTCTTACCTTTCTCCTTTAATTTGTTCTTGATATGACATTTTATTTGTGGGTCATGTATACATTTACAGCTGATTGTATTATTTGGTGAGATCTATCAGTCTAAATTAAACCTAAGTTCTGTTAAACTGATTTCCAGTTTTCCCAGAAAAAAGTTTTGAATAGTTGGTTCTTACCCAAACAGTTGGAATTCTTGGTATTAGTGAGGGTAAATCACAAGTGTTTCTGTTTTGGCCAGAAAATCTGAGAGTCTTCCCTCCCAGATTGTTTTTTTTTTTGATTAGGTAAAAGAGGCCATTCTTTGCCTCATTTCTTACCTATCTTAATCACTGACTAGGCATTGCCTCAGAAAAACTGAGACCTGAGAAGGGCTTACCTTAAAAAGGCCAAGGTCTCCCACTACATATGGGGTCATCTCCAGTTGTCCTGATCTATATCTTGCCACAGGACCCAGATGACTCTGGAGGAGAGAGTGAGTTTAGTGACTTTGCACTTAATCCAATAAAACTTAAATGACAAAATGACTTAAATCCAATTCACTTGAAAGTTATGACATTACATTCCTGGTGTCATGGTCTTCATTGAGAATGTAATACAAACAACAACCACACTATTATCATTACTGGATAAACCTTTTTATTTTTTTCCAAGGGCATCTGTGTATCCCCACCATCATTTATTGAAGCTTGAGATGCCCCTTCCTCCTGAAGTGGTTCCAATTTGCCCTCCGTAGGAAAAGTTTCCTCCTTCTTAGTTACTGCCAAGTCCTTAGCTACTTCTTTATTTGTCCTTTACATCACACTGTTTTTAATTTCTAAACTCTTGAAAGAGCTTGGAATTCCCCTCTATCCCTTTTCATTGTTTTATTTTTACTTCTTCCTTGAAACACAGCTTCTATTCCTTCAGAAAATAACTATTTCATCCTGATAGACCAATTACTATATCCGCATTACTCTACTATTTCACTCTCACTTAGTAAAGATAGCAATATTTACTTTGTATATACATAAGTCGTATGTAGCATTGGAAGAAACATAAAGGGGATATTCTGTAGATTAGTACAAAATCTCCTTTGGCCTCATATTTCCTAGAAGCAAGATTCACAGTCTTTGTCTCTCTTTAAACAAAGGGGGGTGTGGAAGTTCTAGTAGGAGGATAATTTGCTTGGCTAATACTTCTGACTAACTAGCCATTTTGCCACATCTATTTAATATAGAAAAGGCTTGGTTGTTGGAAGTTCCTTATAAAGTCTTTATCTTATGTGAACTTCTGCTTTTTGCGGGGAGGGGGCAGTAAATGATTGAGAATGAATAAACAAGCAATCACAATCTGCTTAGCTTCCTTAAATTAGCAGTTAGCACCTTCCTATCTTGCCCAAATGTGTACTAAACAAGAAGAAATTTAATTCTCTACTAAACATATTAAATATTAATCCTTGCCAATGATCTCCATGTCCGTTCCTTTACTTTTCTGGCAACTTGGCTCCCTCCTTATCTCATATTTTTCTGCTTTACTTGCTCTATTCATGATATCCTAGAGATTTTGTCTGTCCCAAGCTTTCTTAGCTGTATTTTCATATTTATCATTTCCTATGCCTTCATATATGTTCCAGTCCTCTCTAGCACTCCTCCCCCAGTCTGACTCCATCTTCTTAACTTCTTATTCCTGTTGTAAAGTCATAATTAAAAGCTACATCCTCTAGGAAATATATGATGTTCCTTCTGGTTTTTAATGACCTTTTTTATCCTTATGTCTATTCTTTTAAACACTTACAAAATGCATTGTGCATTAGGGATATTTGTCTAAGTGTCACATTCCCCTGCTTGATGGCACCATGAAAGAAGGGATGTTGTCTTTGTATTTTTTCAACATCTAGCACAGATATCTACACATATTAAGTGCTTAATAAATATTTCTTGAATTGAAACAATTCCTATCTATGTTTTTCTCCCTTTCCCCACTTATTTTGAGTTCTCTGTGTTAACAGAATTGAAAGGAAAAATCACTACCTAAACAAGTAAAAATTGCATTGTATCAGTCACTTAAATATTCTTGTTACATTTAAATATCCTGGCCAAATTAAGTTTTGTTGTATATGGCTCTTTTAGTAGAAAATACTGGAGCACTTACATAGGACAAATACATACAAGGTTCCCTTTCCTCTGTAGCCTATATAAACTTTGAGAATTGTTATCCCAGCTTCCACTCTCATAAGTGAGTTTAGAGCAAGGCACATCTTCCTCTCATGATTTTAGGATTATTCCTGAGGAGAGGAGGGTGGTTTTCTAATGATATCAGATCAAGCTCTCACTGGTCTTCTTCCCCTAAAGATTATCAGCAGAGAATCATATTAGGCAGCTATCCTTGAAAAGCTTTTAGAAAGGGACATTCACTAAGGTACACAGTAAGAACAATGGGTAAAAAATATCCATCCAAAAGTCAGTGGCACACCTCCCCACAAATTATATAAAGTCCAGCAAAAGTGGGTTAAAGCTTATTGAATACATATGGAAAAAGAATAGCTCACAGCTAAAGGTTGTTTAAAGTAATTTTCTCCCATATGTGGATAATCAAGAAACTCCCTTAATTTTGGCGAATCTGATTCTTGTCAGTCTTCATCTCACAATATAGACATTGTTGTCAGTTCATTAGAAGGTGTCACTACAACACTGTTAGAAAGATGCGGGCATTTCTGAACCTTTTTCAATTTGCAGGTCATCCTTTGGCCAAAAGAGAGGAAAGGAGAATAAGGACAAGACCAAGTGTTTTCCTTTCCCCCATAATAAACTATTTCTCACAGATTTTAACCTGTAATCCCTGTTCATTTACTCGTAGTCTTTTCTATTTCTAGCTCACTGGATGCTTTTCCACAAGAACCATATGATGTGACAAAATCTTTCAGACAATTTTAACTGGTCTCTTGTCTGATGTCTTTTAAATTAATTAAATGGTTTTTTAAAGACTTTTCACAATTAGTCTGACTTTGATTGATTAAGATATGTTTTCACAGTTAAGGTATCAGTACTAAATGGATAGGATGTATTCTTACCTGATAAGTATATCAAGGCTAAAATGACTTGAGATGATTTTGTCTCCCACTTTCCACTACATTAACTTCTCTACTCTGGTCACTAAATAAGAACCTAGATATTTTGATATAGCAGTTTCTTATTTTGTTTGAATTGTGGCTGTTAAAAATCCCTATTATAAACACTTAGAGTGAACACACAAGAAGTGTCGTGATATACACACACACACATGTATCTATACATACATACACACACACATATGTATCTATACATATATATACACACACCTATATACATATATATGCATACACACATACATACATGCATACACACATATATGTATATGTGCATATATATACATATATATACACACACACACATATCCCCAGAAAGAATCACAAGACATTTCATATACTTTCAAGCAATAATAAATCCATAACTCATTGAGCATTCCCTCTCCCCAGCCCAGTAGAAAATATCACAACCTTTCCACTCCCATTTATCCCCACGAGATTCTTGTCCAAGTCTTTCACTAAATCCAACAATGACAATCCATCCATGGCATTAGAGACTTTTCTTTGGTTTTTTGATATTTCATACATAGTATAGTGCTCAGATTGTCTCTTATCCCTCACTTTGCTGTGTGATTAGCCAATCCCCCTTTCCCATTATATATGCCTTTGATGATGTCCTTTTGCTGCTTTTCATGTGAAACTCATCATTGTTAATATATGCAGCCTATTTATATCTATTATGCATTTTGTCTCTTCTGTATTTGCGTCACCTAAAATGTTGGTTCATCTGAGTTCATAATGCTCCATGACTTGTAAAAATGTGGGCTTTTGCAGAGATGAATATCTTGAGATCATTGAATGCATTGCACTAGTTCCCAACCCCTCCACCTATTTGATTCTAGACCAATTTCACTGCCCATCTGAAGTGCCATTCTGAGCTATAGGTACTGATGGATTAATTCAATGGACTATGCAGCTGCATGTCATAATCTGGGTAATGTGCTTTTTTCATCAATTTCAATTTGGATGGTTAAACCAGTTTCCCAGTTATTTCACTAAGGAGACTATCTGACTTTGTAAGATTCAGTGTAATTTATAGGAATGAGGCCATGTGAATGACATTCAATTTTGAATATAGTAAATATTAAATAATTTTGGTTGAAATGCTTCTTGATTTTAATATCAGTTCTTTTGCTTTTCCATACATTTTTCATTCCTCTTCTGACTGCCCTCCTGACTCTCCTCCTAGAATTTGTTACCTTTCCACCTCAACCCTAACTCCTTGAGTACCTTCATCTCTACTATCTACTTCTCCCCACCCCTTCCTCCAGCTTCCTTTTATTTACTGTTTTTTAAATAGTATGCCCCATTTAGAATGAAAGATACTTTTTAAAATTATTTATTCATTTTTAGTTTTCAACATTCACTTTTATAAGATTTTGAGTTCTAAATTTTTCCTTCCCATCTTCTCCCTCTTCCCCAAGATGACATGCAATTTGACATCACAAATTACTTAGGATGTGGGATTGTGTGTGTGTGTGTGTGTGTGTGTGTGTGTGTGTGTGTGTTTACAACAATTAGTGACCATGAAGGTGCATTTTCTAAACCCTATGAAAAACATATTAAATCTAACCTGGAATATCTTCTGTGAATCAGGGGAAGTTTTTTGAATATATGAAATTATGTTCATTTTTAGACATTTAAGACATAAACATGCCAAGATTATATTTTAAGTTATATAAAACAAGAAACAAGTTATATAGCAACAAGAAACAACAATAACTCAAAAGGTATATTGTATTTCCACTCTTTTTGTTTTTTTCAATTAAAATTGAATTGCTTCTTTTACAAGTTGTTTTGGATTCTATTAGAGATACAGGCAGCAAGCTCCACATTTGTGGTCTCATTGTGGGACTCATCTTCCTGAGTTCAAATATGACCTCATACACTTGCTAGCTGTGTGACCCTGGGGAAGTCACTTGACCCTTTTTGCCTCATTTCCTCATCTTAAAATGA
Organism: Pseudochirops cupreus; assembly: GCA_028627135.1. NCBI lineage: Eukaryota > Metazoa > Chordata > Mammalia > Diprotodontia > Pseudocheiridae > Pseudochirops > Pseudochirops cupreus. Next base: position 152,500,645 of record CM053581.1, read on the forward strand.
GCCAAGAAGAAAATACTCCAGTATCTTTGCCAATAAAACCTAAATGGGGTCATGAAGACTTAAAAGACTGAATAAGTACAACAAAATCACAAAGCACTCTGTACGGAAAAATAGAAGACTAACACTCATGGATTTACCACTACATTATCATAAAAGTGGTAATACTATTTAAATAAATTTATAGGTTCAATGTCATATAAATAAAGCTACCAAAATCATTTAAAGAACTAGAAAAAATAATAAGAAGATACATCTGCAGAAACAAAAATCAAGAATCTCATGGAAAATAGAGAGAAGGAAGGAAGCCCAGCATAGTGGATCTCAAACCATACCATGAAGCAACAATTACTACATCAATTTTGTCCTGATTAAGAAAGAGAGAAAAAGTGATTCATGAAACATATTAGGATCACAAGATGTAGATGCAGTTAAACACAAGAGCATAGTGTTCAATAAACATAAGTACTCCATCTTATGGGGGATAAAGACCAACTATTTCACAGAAACTCCTAGGAAAAGTGAGAAGTCCTGCAAAAATTAGGTTTATATCCTTTGTCCCACCGTATCCTACCACATAAACTCCAAGTTGATATATAACCTAAATATAAAAAGGTCATATCCCAAACAAATCATAAGAGTATTGAGGGGATATCTTTCATAACTGGATGAAAGAAAAGTTCTTAAATAAATGAGAAACAGAGAATCAAAGAAGGTAAATTGGCCAATATTTACTATATTATAATTATATATAAATGATAATAATAATTATTATTATCACTAGCAATGATAAAAATACAAACAAAAAATTATGTTTTTATCTCAGACTCATCAGATTTGCAAAGATGATAAAGAAAATGATAATTGCTTTGAGGCTATGGGAAAGACATGTGAATGTAATGCTTGTTGAACTGTGAATTGATCCAACCATTCTGTAGAGATGGAGATGGAGTGAAGATAGTCCAGAATTCCATGCTCCAAAGTCAGAGATCCCCAGGCAACCAACTCTGCTTATAACCCAAGAACCATACCTGTACTTCAGGAAGAGACTCTTCAAACCTTTCAACATCAGCACTATCTACCAATAACCACTAAAGGGAAAATGACCCCAAAAGCCTCACTAACAATAGTAACTCCTATAGAGATTTGACCCTGCAGCTATCTCTCTAGGGGCTGTGCATCCTATCTCCTTAATAACAATATCTTCTGAAGAGGGGAGGAAAGAGGGAATTTTCAGTAATAAAACGCCTGGCATCATCAAATAGTTCAGCTTGAGAAATGACTATGGTTTCACTAACAGAAATGACTGAAGAAAATGCATTGCTTTGTACTATAAGATCTGATTTTTTGTTTTCTGATTTGCAGGTGAAATTAAATATAGAATGTGAATCCTTGAGAGTAGGGACTGTCTTGCTTTTCTATCTGTGATCCCAGCATTTTGCACAATTCTTTGCACATAATAATCAATTAATCCCTTTTCATCAGTTTCTTCATTCACTCTTAGCATATGTGTCTCAAGGAAAGTGAAGAAAAGAAAAGGATGTAAGTACAAAAATATCTGTAGAAGGAATTTTTGTTAAAGCAGATTAGTACTACACTCCGGGTGCTTATCAATTTAGAAATGCTTGAAGCAATTATAGCAAATGAATGCAATTTATTATTGTGCCTTAAAAATGTTGATGAGTATGGATGGATTTAGAGAAACCTGGGAGGACTTGTATCATTTGATGAAGAATGAAGTGAGCAGAAAAAGGAGAACAATTATATGACTAAAACACTATAAAGGGAAACAATGGTGAAAGACTTTAAAGAGAAAAAGGAAACTGTTCAATGCAATTACCACTCAGAACTCCAGGAAAAAAATTGGCTAATAATTTCTCTCACTTAGCAGAGAGGTGAAGGTCTGGGTGTAAAATGGGGCACACATTTTTCAGATCTAAGAAATGTTTTGTTTTGCTTAGCTACACTTATTTGTTACAAGGAAGGGATTTTATTTGGGTGGGGAAGGATCATGAGCATAGGGTAGCATAATGATAGTGATAATTTAGAAAAGGAAAAGAAAGAAAAGATCGTTAAAGAATCAACTAAAAATACATAGAGAAAGCTGAAGGGAATTCAGACAGGGTTATAGCCAGAGTAGTGTTGGAACTATCATGCAAAATTTGAAATGTACTTCAAAAGAACAAGCTATGTGTAGCATAAATTCATAGTTTTATACACAATCCTATTTTATTGTTCTTCTATGGGGAATTGTTTATCTTTATTGATCTCTGTCAAGGTTATAGCAATAAAAATATTTTTTAAAAAGAAAAACAAAATAAAAGTCTCTTTTTGGTATTTAAAACCTTTCACAAGATCCTAATAGGACCTCATTTGTCTACTATTGGAATGGCTAGGACCTAGGGAATAAGAACCTATATTGTTCACAAGGGTTGAAGATGGAGGAAGTATGGAGAAATTTGGACAGAAAGAGACTTTCTGTAATGGCCAGAAGACTACAAGAGAGATCCTTTTCTTCAAGGGTATGGTAAGAATTGATATTCTTCTCTCCCATATGAACTGGGTCCGCTACAAATTTACATTACATAAGTTCAACTGGACCTACACTGCTGCTAGGCAAACCTACTTTATCAATTCATTTCCACAGCTGTTCTTTCCAACATTTTCATTCCTCCTTAAGGTTTTCATGACTCTTCTTTTCCTCATTCTCCCAGCTGAGAACCTTGCCTCATATTTTGTAGGAAAAAATCTGAAGCCTTTCACCATCAGCTCCCTCTCTTTCTCTCTTCTTCCTCATAGCCTAATCACTCAGATGTCTTCTGCCACTTATTCCTCTTTCACTCCTGTCTTACATGATGAAGTGGCCTTTCTTCTTACTGAGGCTAATGCCTGTATATGTTCAAATGATCCCAACCCAGGCATGTTTCCTCCAACAGATTGACCTCTCTGTCATTTCACTCTTTCAATTATTTTAAATCTCTCCCTGTCTATTGATTCATTCCTACTGCCGATAAACATGCCCATATCTCCCGTATTCTCAAAAAAAGCAAACATCACCTTAGTTGATCCTTCTATCCATGCTATATCTCCTCTGCCCATTATAGCTAAACTCCTAGAAAAATTAGTCTGCAAGTACCTCCAGTTTTTATCCTTTTACTCTCTTCTTAACCCCTTATAATCCAGCTTCTGACATCATTCCATTAAACCTCCTCTATCCAAAATTACTAATAATTTCTCAGTTGCCAAAACCAATGTTTTTTTTTAAATCCTTCTTTTCCTTGACCTCTTTATAGCCTTTGACATCATAGATCACACTCTTTTCCTTGCTACTCTCTTCTCTTTAAGATTTGAAATACCATTCTCTCCTGGTTCTCATTCTACTTATCTTACTATTTCTTCTCTGTCTCCTTTGTTGGACCCTCTTCCAGATCATGCACTTTAACCAAGTTATTACTTGGAGATTTGTCCTGGGCCCTCTTTTCTTCTCTCTCTCTATTACTTCATGGTGATCTTATCAGCTTCCATGGATATAATTACCATCTCTATGATGATTCTCATACCTACCTATCCTGCCCCAAACTCTCTGTTTACCTCAAATCATACTTCTCCAATTGTCTTTCAGACATCTCAAATTGGATGTCCAGTAGCAATCCTCCTACATCCTTGACTGTTTACCATCTCTCACCTTCCCCATACAATTTGTTGCCAAGACCTGGTTGTAACATCTCTTAATATGTGACCTCTTCTCTCCTCTGACACTGTCACCACTCTAGTAAAGGCCCATATCACCTCCAACCTGGATTATTGCATTAGCCTACTGGTGGTTCTGCTACCTCAAGTCCTCCCACTCCTCTCTATTTTCCATTAACCTACTGAAATGATTTTTCTAAAATACAGGTCCAATCATGTCACTCCCTATTCAGTAAACTCAAATGGTTTTTTATTGCCTCCAGAATTATATGCAAAAATGCTCTGTTTGGCATTCAAAATCCCTTTACAACCTAGCCCCATCCTTACCTTTCCCATCTTCTTATAGGCTCTACCTTACTCCCAAACATATATTCTTTAATAAAGTGATATCGGTCTTCTGACTATTCTATGAACAAAACACTCCACTTCTGGACTCCAGATATTTTCTCTGAATGTTCCCCAGGCCTGAGGTTTTCTCCCCCTCTTATTTCCAAATACTGACCATCCTAGCTTCTGTTAAGTTACAACTAAAAACCCACCTTTTACAGAAAACCTTCCCCAACCATTCTTGATTCTAGCACTGTTCCTATTAATTATTTCTATTTTACCTGTACTTAACTTGCTTGTATTTGTTTGCATTTTGTCTTCTTCATTAACCTTCCTTGAGGGCAAGAATTGTCTCTTTACTCTTTTTGTATTCCTAGCATTAGTGCCTGGCATATAGTAGGTTTAATATAAATGTTTATTGATTGATATTCCCTGGAATATTTGTTCCATTGTCCTAGGAGAGTTCCTGCAAGGAGCATAGAGACAGTGACAGAGGTTTTAAGGACTGGTAAGTGAAAGGAAGAAAAACTTCCAAGGTTGAGAACTCTCTCACCACTACTTGACAAAATTAATCTTGATGAACAGACAATGGAAACCACAATTTTGTCAAAAAATGAGTTTGTCTCCATGTCTGATTAGGGGTGGATATGAGACTGTCTCCATCTGAAGCAGCAGAAGCAAGTGATTCTTCACTTCTCAGTCATCTATGACAGCAGTAGAAATGGTGACTTGAGATTAGGATATAGCATGTAAGGGGCCAGTCACTTCACACTGTCTATATCTTTTCCCTAACTGATACTTCATTTCATTTTCTTCCCACTTCCTTTATCCATTTTAAATGCAATAAAAGGGGTGTGTGTGTGTGTGTGTGTGTGTGTGTGTGTGTATGTGGGCGTGGGTATGCATGATCCCATGCATAGTAAGTAGCTTATTTCCATCATCTTAAACTTTGATCCCTAGTCCCCAGTAGGGGGGTCTCTTTAGTAACCAACTTCTGCCATCTCCCTAAAACTTTTGCTTCCCTTTGTCTCCCTCCTTGTATATCTAAGACAGTATCTGACATCTCCCCAAATTGTTCATAGCATTGTAAAGCTGCTTTTGATATTTTGCTTATCACATTTAATGGCACCCCCAAAGAGGCAGCCCTAAATGAGAATTCATTGTCACTATTGCACAAACATTTTCCAGGGACAGGAATAGTCACGATGCTATTTTGTCATCTGAATCCAATGACAGTATACAACAACAATAGAATAATCTAAATACTTAATAGTAAGCACCACTCCAATTCAAAAATATTAATAAACATCTCTATAATAGCATAATATACACTAGCATAAGAGGCAGTTTTTAAAAAAGGAGAGGGAAAAATCTCCAACTGTTTTGGTTAGGAAAGGTTTATGTGAAGAATAAAACAAACAAAACAAATAAACTACCCCATATAGACTAGAGAAGACATGTAGCAAAGAGAAAGTGGGCCCCACATGTGCAGAGAGGCCTATGTGCTGTGGCCTGTCATAGTGTGGCTTGAAGGGAAGCAGAATAAACACCCTAGCAGCTTCTCTCCCCACCTCCACCCTCTTCTCTAAGGAAGACTTTTATTCCTGCCAGGAGGGGAAATAGGAGATTGAGGAAAGAAGTCATTGATCTGGTCTCCTCAGAGAGAGAGGACACTGGATTAGACCCATAACTATCTGGTCATTTAAATAGTGTTTGTCTAGTGCAATGATTCTCAACCTTCCCAATACCATGACTCTTTAATAGAGTTCCTCATGTTGTGGTGACCTCCAACCATAAAATTATTTTCATTGCTACTTCATAACTTTAATTTTGCTACTGTTATGAATTGTAATGTAAATATCTGATATGCAAGATGTATTTTCATTGTTACAAATTGAACATAACACACATGTTGAAAACCGCTGGTCTAGTGGGTTTTAGAGGATTTTATTTAACTTCTGATCACTTTGGCATTTGTTGGAAAGAAAAAGACCATGTTCTATATCCAAGGTTTGACCCCTTTCCCTAATACCGGTTCCACAATGAAACAACACATAGTGAATAACAAAGAAGTCTATTTAATCAAGTTGTCCCAAAACAGAAATTGGAGAAGGTATTCATAGAATAATATATACCAGGCAATATAGAGTAAAGGATCACTCCCATTGAGAGTAAGATAACTCAACTAAGAGAAAGTCCTATATTTCACCCAAGAGAAAACTTCCCAAAGTCTCTAGAGTAGCAAAGTGTATTCTCACTGAGAATAGAGACTGCCTGCTCCTCTCAAGACTTCCCACAGTCTTTTTTTTCAGCAACCTGAAGAGATGTTGACTTCTTCCATCTGCTTTCTTCAGAAATGCCTGAAGAGACTTAACTTGATGCTTGAAGACTTGAAACTTGAACAGTTTGAAAGAGGATGATCTGGAGGAGTCCTGAAGGTGAAGAGAGTCAAATGGAGAACAGCTTCTATAGAGTCCTGGAGAGGAGATTGCTGAAGGATGCAACTATCTTGCCTGTCACCAACTCTACCCCACCCCTCATGTATTCATCTTCATCAATAAGGAGAGAGTCAAATGGACATATAAGGGATACTTGGAAGAAACAAAAAAGTGGCCACTGCTGGAATTTTAGCCTGACTCAACTTTAAACAGACTAGCTGAGATGACTCTGAAAAATTCCCAGTAATGTAACAGATTTTTTTTTTTTACTAAAAAATGGGGATTTATAGACAATCTTGCCTTTCCTGTTACTAATTGACCATCCACACAAAGCCTAGATTTAATAGACTTTACATGGCCTCAGTCTTCATTCTGTTGGAAACTCCTTTCTCTTAGGACTAGCCAATAAATACATTTAGTTCCTTTATTATAATTGAAAGCAAAAGTTTAATTAGATTAGAAAACCTGTGAATCTCAAGTAGCATTTGACATAAGTAGGATAAAATGCAGCAAATCTAATCACCATCTGGGATGTGGATGACAAAATTTTTATCCTTCTATGTGACTAACTCTTGCCCCTTTCCTTTAGATAAGTGGAATCATTAGTCTTTTATTTCTGTTCCCCAGACACTTCTTCCTTGCACAACAATGTGAGCTAATAAAAAGACAGAGACAGTTCTTAACTTACCACAACTAACGTATCAGGTTCTGTATTTTAGTGACGGATTGCTGATGGCTTGATGAGAATTCAGAAGTTTTGGAACAGCTGTTGAGGGCAATTGGACAGTGAATCAACTAAGGAGTAATAAAATGTTTGCTTTAATACAGTAAGTATCCAGTTGATTTTAGATAACATATATATATAGTGGACCTATCTGACATGATTATGTGATTTCCTCCAGCTCTGTTCAATAACATATGAACAGAAGTGAAGGAGGTGGATTGTTGAAATAAGTTAGAATTGGGGATTGACAAAACATGGTTGGCAATAGGATAGGTAAGGAAGGGAATTAGTGGTGGAAGATAGAAGAGACTTGAAATTCACCAAAGGGTAAAAAGCATAAAAATAGGGGAGGGAGGAGAGAGTATAATAAGTGCAAGGATGATTGGTCTGGGAAAGAAATATGTGAAAGGAATGGAGGATAAAAGAGCATCAGAATTCTTGCTATGCCCTTTTCTCACTGACAATACATTATAAATTATTAAAAGTAGCCTTTATGGGGGTGGCTAGGTGGTGCAGTGAATAGAGCACTGGCCCTGGTGTCAGGAAGATCTGAATCCAAATCCAGCCTCAGACACTTAACACTTACTAGCTGTGTGACCTTGGGCAAGTCACTTAACCCCAACTGTCCTGCCTTCCCCTCTCAAAAAAAAAAAAAAGGAAAAAGTAACCTTGATATTTGGCCTGATTGGGGAGAGAGAGAGAGAGAGAGAGAGAGAGAGAGAGAGAGAGAACTTAGTGATGGGGACTCATAGCTAGTTGATTAATTATTTAATTTCATTTCTTTTTGATAGTATTTTATTTTTTCTAATTACATATAAAAATCATTTTTAACATTCATATAAAAAAGTTTCTGAGTTCTGCATTATCTCCTTCTGCCTCCCTCCCTCACCACCTTCTCCCTAAGATGGTAAGCACTTTGATATAGGTTATGTTTGTGCAATCATGTAAAATGTATTTCCATTTAGTCATATTGTGAAAGAGGAAACAGGCCAAAAGAAAAAGAGCCACAAAATAAAGAAAATGAAAATAGCATGCTTCAATCTACATTCAAACTCCGCAAGTTCTTTTTCTGGATGCAGATAGCATTTTCCATCATGAGTTCTTTGGAATTGTCTTGGATCATTGGGTTGCTAAGAAGAGCTAAGTTGTTCATCATTGATCATTGCATGATGTTGCTAATACTACATACTAGGTTCTGGTTCTACTCACTTCCTTATTTAATCTCTCTTAAAGATCCTTTAATTCATCATTGTGGCCTCACCATCTGACAATGAATGTCCCCCTAGAATGCAAATTTGTATCATTTCTCTTCATTTTGATTATTTCACTTATTCCCAAAGGTTTAATGATCATCTTGAAGTTTTGACTACAATCTTTATTTACTTGTCTAATTTCCTCCTTCAGTCTTGCATCAATAACTGCCTGTTGGACATCTGCACTGTATGTTTCATAAGCATGTCCAAAATGGAATCATCAGCTTCTCCCTAAACCTGCTTTTCTTCTTAAATGCCCTATTTTGTTGAGATCAGCATTCTTCAAATCACCCTAGCTTACAAGCTACTAATAATCCCAAGTTTTTTACTCTCCCTTCACCATAATATCCAATTTATTGTCATGTTTTATCAAGTCTTCTCTGCATCGTCTCTCAGAAAAATCCCCCTTTTCCCATTGACACAACCACCAAAATAATGCAGACACTCTTGTGTCTGGGCTATTAAAATAACCTTCAAATTGCAATTCCTCCTTCCAGTATGTCCACTTGCCAATACTTTCTGAATAGAGCTGTGAAAATAATCAGCTTGCAGCCCAGGTCTAAGTATGTTTCTCCTCCGTTCTAAAATCTTTAGCAGTTCATTGTTGTCTTTAGGATAAAATAGCCTCTGTAGCTGGGAGCCCATCAAGCCCACCTACTTGCCCATGGTATAGCTTTACAAATTTATTGACATTATACTTTTTCGTGCACTCTATGATCCAGTTTGCCTGAATAATTTGTTACTCCCCCTAACTTACCTTAGCTTCTATTTCCTTGCATTTGTACAGACAATATCTTTGGGTGGATTGGAACTATTTTATAACTCATGGACCAGCTAGGTGGCACAGTGGATAGAGAGCTTGACCAAAAGGAAGACCTAAGTTCAAATCAGCTTCAGACACTTATTAGCTATGTGAGCCCGAGCAAGTCACAAATTCTCTTTTCCTCCGTTTTGTTTCCTGTAACATGGGGATGATAATAACACTTACCTGCCATAATTGTTGAGAGGAGCAAATGAGATAATTGTAAAGCACTCATTCCAGTGCCTGGCATACAGTAAGTGCTATATAAATGTTAGCTATTATTATTAACTATCTTCCTTATTTCGGCCTCTTAGACTCCTTCACTTACTTGAAGACTCATTGAATATGACACTTCAAATAGGAAGACTTTCCTGATCTCCCCAATTAGTGATCTTTCCTTGTATTTACTTGTATTATCAAACTATCTTGTATTAACTTCTTTATTTACATAGCACCTTACCTAATAGAGTATAAGCTACTTTAGAAAACAGTTATTTTTTTAAAAATACACATTGCATTGCCAGTACCTAGAATAATATACTAGTTACATCAAATATTTAATAAATCCTTGATGCATTAGTTCAAACTGAGGTGGGTAACAATTCTCTCATATGATAGATAAGAAGATTAGGAACCACAGAGACTTACATTATTCTTCTAATGCCATTCTGCTAGAAACTGATAGATGATGGGTCCCTCACTCTTAGATCTGGAGTCTTAACAAATAGTTCATAGGTTATACATATTGAAATTATTTTATACTGTACTTAAGAAAAATCACAAAAGAGTAATTTGCCTTTTAAAGATGCTATGGAAATCACTTGATCCTGTTCTTTGTGATCTACTCAGGAAAGGGATGAAAAGCATGAAGTAACACAGCAGAAGTTTTGAGAGGATGAAAACAAAATTTTACAGTGACAGTGAAGGGTAGTGACTTCAGTATATTTCAAACATGTAGTCAGGGGATAGGTAGAAAATTGGCCCAGAAAATTGAAAATTGAGCAAAAGGCTAGGGAAAATTGCCCCAAATGGAAGCTTCAAACTGTTGGAAATAATACATGTGAAGGAGCAGAGGGACCAAGGATACGAAGTTCACAATATAATATTGGCTGATAATATCAAAAGCAAGATTTCCAAGTTCTGACTGTTCTTGAATTAAAGGTCCTGATTCATAATGAGGAACATGAACCCCAAGAGGATCTGTTAAAGCAACTAAATGCATCCCAGTGCACCTAAAGGTAGAATGATGCATCCCAGCTCATAAACATGGCACAATATCTGGGCTAGATGAAATCTACTATTTTTCAGTCCCCAAAGCTTCTGGTTCAGTTAGGGCATCAAGCAGGCAACTGTGTATTATTAGAAAATGTCAACAAAATAAAAATCCTGGGCATAGTGTTGTATAACTCACTTAATAACATTTATTTAACAAATAATATTACATATATACTGTGTGCTGAGCATCATGAACAGTGCTGAGGTAGAGGAAAAGCTTAACCATGATAGTCCTTGCCATTTATGGAACTTATTTCTAAGGAAAAAAAAACAATGAAATGGAAAAATATTGTATCAAAAGGCAAGAGACAAGTTCAAGATTGAGCTCTGACACTTACCTTTGTGACCTTGGATACATTATTTCACACTTCTGGGCCTTAATTTCCTTAATTTTATGCAGAATAATAAAACCTACCATTCCTATTTCACAAAGCTGTTGTAGAAGATTAAATGAAATGGGAAAAATGGATGTAGAGAGGGTTTTTTTTTTTAGCAGAAAGACTATGATAGTCATACCCTTTCATACCAACTTTCTATTTCTTTGATGCCTGTTATGGGAAACTGAAGATCTTCCCTGTTCCTTGGCCCTTTGCTTAAGTGGCTTAAGGGGCTCTGAGAATCTTCCCTGATTTGAAAGTGTACTCTGCCCCATAATAGGTTAAATGTGGTCATGCGGAGCTTGTGGCGGGAGGCTTGTTTTTTGGGAATGCCTGCACTTTGTAGCTTTGTGATTGGGCAGTGAGTCAAGAGGGCTGTGACAATCTCCAATCCATGAGAAGGCTATATATACACCTTGATGTGAAGTTTTGCTTTGGGGCTCACTTTGGAAAGAGTTGTGTGATTTGACCAGATAAGACTCTGGGCAGCCGTTGAACCCCCTGGCTTTGAAAAACCCAGATGTTGGTGCTTCCCTCTCTGGTAACTGACTAGGTATGGATGTAATGGTCAGATGGTTGGAAGCCTGTCTGCTGATCAGTTTCTTTGTCTGCTTGTAACTTCTGCTTATAACTTGTGTTTGTATTCTGTTTGTATTCTCTGAAGTTCAGAGTGCTGACTTTTCCCCCTGAACTAGGTAAATGATATGTGTTTGACTGATTAATTGTTAATCCTTTTTGAGTTGCTTTCCTTTAGAAAAGCAGATCTAAGAACCTGTGCTAGCAGCCACCCTGGGTATGCTAGGGTGCTTGGTGATAACAATGCCTCATCATGACATGAAGAAGAATGTATTTGTATCCCTCAAGGGAATGTATAGTTCCTGAAGGCAGGGATTACTTCATTTTTGTCTTTGTGTTCTTAATAGCCAGCTCTGTATCTGGCACATAGTTGGTGCTTAATAAGTGCTTGCAAACTGATTTGTCACTAGAATGCTAAGCAAATATACCTCGAGAGCAAACTGAAAGTACTTCAAATATAAACACAGTGACAGATTCTCTCTTGTCCTTAATCCAGCCTAATACCATTTGGAGAAGTCAGGTGGCCACAGGATAATGATATTTTTAGCAACATGAATTCATGAAGACCATCTTCAAAAAAGGGAAGTATTCAGATCTGTATGAGTGGAGACCATTACTACACTGATGAAATAATGAATATTTAAGGTATTTTGGTATTTTATCCTAATTCAATTTTTATTTTATAAACTGAAACATAAAGTATGCTAGTGTAGTTTTCAGGAAAGTATTGTAAGAATATAAAATAATGAAGGAAGAACATTATAACAAATTAATGATGATTGCAAGTGATGAGAAATTTTACTTCATAAGACTAAATTAAGAATGAATGTTCCTTTATAAAAAATGCATTTTTAAAATAACATTAAACATAAGTAGCATTTTTAATAACAATCATCAACTGATCATTAAAAATTATATCTCCTTAATATGTTTCAAATTTTACTGATTTTCCTTGAATAATGCCTTTCATTTTTATAGCACTTTATCTTAGTGAGGGCTTTTATACATGTTGGTTTTTTTTGAAGGTAGGCTATTGGTGATGATAATGATTATGGTAATCATTTTTCAAATGTATAAACTGAGGAAATAGTTTTTGGTCTTGGGGAAATTGCTTCAACTCCATTGGCCTTAGTTTCTTACATTTAAAATGAGGAAACTGTCAGTCAACAAAATCAGTCAATCAATAAATCTTTATTGTATCTATTACATGTCAGGCACTATGCTAAACTAGACAGGGCCTGGCACATAGTACACACTTAACAAACATTCATTGATTGATTAAATATCCTCTAAGATCCATTTCAATCCTAGAATTAGATTTTAGAAAACAGAAGGCATTGTGATATCAAGGGAAGACATTGTCGTCAACTACTCCTAACAACCAGGATGTCATTTCTTACCAGTCCTCTAGGGGAGGTATATTTTGAGATCAGTGGCATTTCAAATCCAGATATTACACTAGGGAAACTGGAAATGCTGTGTAACAAAATTTCTATCAGTTGAAATAACTCACGTGAATCACTTTGCATGCCTCAAAGTATTACATAAAAGCTACTTATCATTATTAATTATTACCACCACAGTAACACTTTGTACTGAGATCTGGAAGCCACTGTTGCTAGATGTAGAAATGTTGTAACCACAGAGGAAGGTGTAGCTGTGATTCAGTTTTGAAACCAGGAATCAGCAGAAATGATAATTCCCTCACCATGGTGCCACATCAAAACAACTATGTCAGGACCCAACATCTGACCTTGGAAGGAGAGGACAACATTTCAATGTCTTCAAAACCCCAAGTCAATTTGATAGACTAAGCTCTTCTCAGCAATGTGAGGAAATAAGACAGCTCTAAAAGACTCATGATGGAAAATGCTATCCACATCCAGGGAAAGAACTTTGGAGTCTTAATGCAGATGGAAGCATACTATCTGCTTTCCTTTTGTTTTGTTTCTTCTTTCTCATGGTTCCTCACATTAGTTCTAATTCTTCTTTGACTAATGTGCAAATATGCTGAAAATGAATGCATAAGTAGAACCTATATAATTTTGCTTGCAGTCTTGGGGAGGGGAGGAGGAGAAGGAGAAGAAAATTTAAAACTCAAAATCTTATGAAAGTGAATTTTGAAAACTAAAAAGAAATTAGTTATATTTTAAAAAAGCACAAGTGAAATACAGCATAGCATGCTATGTTCATCTCCTACGCTTTTGACTTCTTCCCTTGTCTTTATTTTATTTTTTTTTTTGCTTTTTTGGAGGGGGAAGGTAGAGCAATTGGGGTTGTGACTTGCCCAAGGTCACATGGCTAGTTTTTTGTGTTGTGTCTGAGGCTGGGTTTGAACTTAGGGTCAGCGCTCTATTCACGGTGCCACCTAACTGCCCCTCTTGTCTTCTTTCTAATATTCTTTTTGAAATTTGTGTTGCTTCATTCTTATTCCTTCAGAAACTGGATCACCTAGGCATTAAGCATTCTGTGAAGCCAATAAATGAACAAGTATATATTAAATCCTTACTATATACCAGACACTGTGTTAAGCTCTAGAGATATAAAAAGGCACTTAACCTCCACTCCCACTTAAACAAAATCCCCTATCTTCAAGGAGCATTCATTTTAAAAAGGAGATGACAAATAAACAACTAGGTTCATACAGGCTGTATACAGAGTAGACCAAGGTAATCTAAAAGTAAAACAACAACAACGACATTAGCAACTTGAGAGAAACAGGAAAGGCGTCTTGCAGAAAATAAGTTGAGTCTCAAAGGAGACCAGAGAAGTGTTGAGGCAGGGATTTTTTATAATCTATAGCAATCAATTAAGAATCAAGTATTAAGTGCCTACTTTGCACCAGACATTATATTAGGTACTGGGGGCACAAAAATAAAGGTGGATCAGTCTCTGCCTTCAGGGAGCTTATATTCTTTAGAGGGGAGACATGTCGATATAAAGGCAAATGCAAAATACTGCATAATTATAAAGGAAAGTACTGGGAGCTTTGGAGGGTAAGGGAGGTGTCATTCAAAAAGAGGGCACTTTGGTGAGGAAAAAATGCACTCCAGGCACAGGGGACAGTCAGTGGACAGGTAGGGAATAGTAAGAAGGTGGATTTGATTTCTTTGTAGAAAATGTGAAGGGCAGTATTCTGTAACAAGGATGGAAAGATAGGTTAGGATGAAGTTATCAAGGGTTTTATTGCCAGGAGGTGATTTTAGAGGTAATAGAGAATCACTGCTGTTTATTTAGGAGGGTAGTAAGGTCAGATTTTTGCTTTAGGAAAACTAGTTTTTGAGAAAGGATGGACTAGAACGGGGAGCCACTTAAAGGAGGAAGAACAGTCTTCTATTAATTCTGGTCCTGATGAGGGTCTGAGTAAAGGTGGAGAATATGTGGATTCAGAGAAGGGGACAGATGCAAGAGATATTGTGGAGGTAAAATTAATAAAATTTGGCAACTGATTAAATATATGGGGTGAATGAGAGCCAAGAGTCAGGTATGACATGAATCATTTATTTACCTAGGTATTCAGAAAGATGGTTTTAAATACATACATACATACATATGTGGAAATTGAGGAGAGTGATGGGTTTTGAGCCAAAAAAAATAGGGAGTTTAATTTTTGACATGCAGATGGAATAGCAGTAGGACATCATATTTGAAATACCTAATTGTTGTTGATGAAGCACTGGCGTTCAGTTAATGGTGGTGGAATGTCTATAAGACATTTTATTTGAAATATCCAGTAAACTGCTGCTGAGGTACTGGTGTATATATTTAATATATTAAATATATATTCATATATTATATATATAATATATATTTATATTTTTATATAATATATATTTAATATATAAGGATGAGTTAGACTTGAGTGTGTGTGGGTACTAGGGAAGGAAATAATAAAAATTGAAGGAGAAATGAAACAGACAGGAAGACAGACAGAGACATAGAGAGAGATACAAACAACCAGAGGCAGCTAGGTGGCACAGTAGATAAAGCATTAAGCCTGGAGTCAAGAAAACATATCTTCCTTATTTTAAATCTGACTTCAGATACTTACCAGTGTGTGTGACCCTGGGCAAGTCATTTCACCCTGGTTGGCTCAGCTTCTCATCTGTAAAATGAGCTGGAGAAGGAAATGGCAAATCACTTCAGCATCTCTGATAAGAAAACCATAAATGGGGTCAAAAAAAGTCAGACATGACTGAACTGACTGAATAATAACAACAGCAACTGAACCAGCTGCTGACATAGATTCCCTCCTGTTCTTCACCTAAGAATCCTTGTTTTCCTTCTATTCTTAGCTCATGTTCCACTTCTTCTCAGACTACCACATCTGCTCTTCAATTGGTTTCATATTATACTTACTTGTACACATACTATAGGCTCCTGCACCCAATAGAATGTAAGCTCCTTAAGGACAGATTTGTTTCATTTTCATCTTTGTATCTCTAATGCCTGAGAAACTCTGTGATACATAGAGACTCTAATGAAATGAAGACCCGGGAGTCAAAAATACCTGGTTCTAGTCTTAACTTTGACAAACCAGAGAAGTGACCAATGAGAAGTCACATGACATCTCAGTCTCACAGACAATTCACTAAGACTATGTAAGTTATGCATGAATCAGAGACTTTAATTTGAAATCAGTGAAAAGAATTTCCATATCAAGAGTTCCCCACACTGATGAAATCACAGATCTGGACAAAAAAAAGAGATAATTTCCAAAGTGCATTGCAGAATTCTTTCACATAATTAGATGCCAAATATATAGTTAATAAATTTAATTGAATAGAGTAGAAATCTGAGAAACCACATGGAAATAGGTAGATTAGTATAAACTTGTCAATCGTAAGAGCTATCCTAAAGTGAACTGTGCTGGCTTGGGAAGTAGTGATTTTTCCCTCACTGGAGATATTTGAGCAGAGCATGAATGAATGATCGCTACTTGGCTATGTTTTAGTGGGATTTTTTTTTTCATTTAATTCGTAGATGGGCTGCTGACTGAGGTTTCTTCCAACTTGGAAATTCCACTATTCTGTGGAGTTCACTAAGTGTTCACTAAGACCACAATTAAGCCATTTATCTGTTTCAGGGTATGAGGTAGAGAATGGGGGCATACCTTTGCTTCAGTGGCTTTCCTCTTAATCTAATTCAAGGTGTCGTCTTTAACTTACATAGTCTGATGTGCCTTGAGTACTAATTACATAGGTCATGCTATCCCAGAGAGCAATTAGGCATTTCCTAAGTAAGCCATGGCACTTTTTGTTCTTTTCTAGAGGAAGGGGTCAGAGAAGCAATGGCTGTATGTCTTGCATAAGTTATGCCACTGAACAGGATAATTAGCCCCAGAAAATTCAAGATCTGGCAGCAATTGGGAAAGAATGTTCTCATCACAATGAAACTTAAAGTTAAAATGAATGAATTTTACAATATTTTTAAATGAATAGGTTCCTCTAAGTGGCTAAGAACAAAGTATTCCCAGTGAAATCCTATCAATAAAGCAGGACATCAACTTCTCAAATTGGTCTCTATAGACAAATGCTAGGATCAGCTTAAATGTCTCACATTATGGAGATAAAGCTAAAATGCAGAGCAGAAAAACATGACCACATCAAATTCTACAGAAAGGGACCAGTTAATTCAAAATTGCAGTCTGACTCAAGAATCCCAATTGAAGGTATTTTGGGTCCCATAGCAGCATAAGAGCCAAAAGCATGGACAGAAGCTGATAAGAGACACCATGGAATGTAGAGCCTCTAAACCAGCAAAATACATCGTCATTTAATAGGCTCTTTGCAAAACTGTATATAGGAATTTCTGTGCTTAGTGCAAGAACTACAAAGCACTCCTGAAGGAAGAAGTATGATGGAATCCTCAGTTGAGGAAGGAGCATGACACTGTCTATTTGGAAAAGACAAAAATTATGGGACTTTGGTCCTCCATGGGTTCTTGGGACTCTCCATTTGTGGAGAGGCGGTCAATGGGGAGAAAGAAATAAGAAATATCGTGTGTGTGTGTGTGTGTGTGTGTGTGTATCTATATAAAACATATCATAATGATATAATGTGAAGCCAAATGGAGCCCCAAGGCATGAACTTATTGAAGTAAAAACTGAAAGGGACCTTACAGAAAAAAATAAAACAGAACCTCCATGTATTACAAGAATGTAGGCCTTCTCCCCCCAATCTAGTGCAATTTCATCAACAGCATTAAAATAGGATTCATTATGAGTGTTGGAAATTTACTTACCACTTGACTTTCCTGTCCTATCTCTCAAAGAATAGACATTCAGAGTTGAATGACATTCGATGAGGCCTCCCTCCTTAATCCTGAGGTGGGCCAGAGTGTAACTAAGGTCCTGACAATCATAACCTTTGCGCTTTTTTTCCATTCTGGTTCTGACCTGGGCAATTAATCTATCAACAAGAACTTATTTTGTGCCAGGTAATATGCAAGGCAGTGGTGATACAAAAACAAAAATGAAGTATTATTCTTGCTTCAAAAAAACATATCTCAATAGAAGATACAAATTGCACATTTATAGGCATATACAAAATATATGTGAAGTAGTTTCAAAGAATTTGAGGGGTGAGCAGGAGGAAGCATTATTGAATGGGGGGAATAGGAAGAATCTCATGTACAAGGTAGCACTTGAACTGAGTCTTGAAAGAAGCAAAGAATTGCAAGAGTTTAAAATGAGAAGGAAATACATTCCAGGAATATGAGGCATCCATTACAAAGGCACTGAGGTGCAGATGGAATGTTGTATGTTGTGTTGAGAGGCAAGAAAGTCTGCATGGATGGAATGGAATGAGTGGAAGGAAGTAACAATAGGAAGGTTAGTGTGGGTTTAAGTTGTATGGAGTATTACATACCAAAATCCTAGAGGCAATAAGAAGTCTATTGAGTACTGAGGGGACATAGTCTTCTGAGTTTTAGAAAAATAATTTTAGCATCATTGCAGAGGATGGATTAAAAAGTGATTCTTAATCATCGTTGTACCTTGAACTCTTTTCAATAATAACAACAAAAACATATTGAGTATTTAATTCAGGGTATTTAATATACTATGCATAATATTCTTTTAAATGTATTCATTAAATATTTACAATAATTGTGATATTGACTTTTGTATCCAATAGCTTCAAATTAAAATTTAAATGTCATAATTATAAAATAGAAATTTTATTGTACTTATAATTATGAAAATTATGAATACGGGATATGTCTAGGTGGTATGGTGAGTAGAGCACTGGCCCTGGAGTCAGGAGGACCTGAGTTCAAATCAGGCCTCAGACACTTGACACACTTACTACCCATGTGACTTTGGTCAAGTCACTTAACCCCAATTGCCCTCTTAAAGAAAGAAAATTATAAATATACAATGATAAAACAAACCATAGAATAAGTATGCCTTTTGATATGAAACATTATTTTTTTCCTTGAGAATTTTGTTTTAGACTCAAATGCCAGAACACAAATACAGAATAGAGAAAAAAAAAACAAAAAAAAAATCATAAACTTAGATACAAAGTTAGAAAGGAAAAAAGCATGTTGTGTGAATAGCAGAACATGAGAGAATTGAAAATATGTAACAATAAATTTTCATTTCAAGAAAGCCTATATGCTAAATAATACTTGTTGTGTTGAGAATTGTCCATCTTTGCTTCTTTGTGTTTTCTTTTATTCTTTTTTTTAATTTTATTAAATTTTTTTTGTTACATATTTTCCCCCCGTCTTTCCCCCGCCCCAAACGCCAAAACAGCCATCCCAGTGTTTCCCCCCTCCCCCAGT
>CM053581.1:152520391-152536998 GCA_028627135.1 Pseudochirops cupreus
AAATCGCTGGGGTCCTCCCGGGTGCCGTAGATCTTAGAAAGAGGCTGGGAACTCTTCCTATATACTTCCGGCTGACCGGATAATAAAGACTGCAAGACCGAGGCCCAAGATGGCGATCCGGATCTAAGCCACTCAACGTGAGAGCCCTGGCCAGCCCAGTTGCTCAGTCCCCCTGCTGTCTGCAGGCCGGGGCGGAAAGCTGCAAAGCCGAGGTGGGTGCAAAACCTCTGCCTTTCACTTCTCCACTCTGGAGGCCTTCCGGCTGGACTGCTTATCTCCCCCTTTCACAATACCCATTCACAGCTGCCGCTAATCCGCTCACCTGAAGCTTCTCAGCTCATCTGCTCTCCGCCCCCGGGGCACAGCCACGTCTTCAGGTTTCGGTTCGCAGTGTTGATATGGTTCCTCATAGCCGAGCTGACTTTAGTGGGAAGTATCTTTGTGTGCGTTTTGGAGTTCCAGGATTGGTTTAGAGTCCTATTTTATGGGTATTTTGGGGTGGCTATGTGAGAGCTGCGATATGTTGCTGCTTCTACGCCGCCATCTTGGCTCCCCATCCACAAGTTCATATTCTAAAGCTCTTCTCCTCTGGGTCTCCCAAACGCACCATTTCTACTCTGAAATTACTCCATCTGGTCACAACCTGTTGTCATTTCACCTCTCCCTCTGCCTTAAAGCCTCAAGCTCTACTCTTCATCTTCATTGTGAATTCCATTTCCTCAGACCATTGTTTTACCTAGGCCAACACCTCTGTACTAGCTACATTATTCTCTTGTCCCAATCATGACCCCTTCATTAACTAGTTGAACTGTGCACTATCATCTTTTCTCAAGTCCCTTAACTCTTACCATATTTTCAATTTTGCCCTGTCAAGTCTGTCTTAGATTACTCCCATCCTCATCACTCCTACTAGCCTGCTACAGAATAAAATTGGAGAAAATAATGTACCTATTCTGACTGAGTCCATGACAATTTTATGTTACAAATTTCAAATGTATCCTCACCATGGAAGTCTTTTTACACTTCCCTAATTTACTCACTCTCTCTCAGCTTAGCAGTTTTTCCAAACCTTTTTATCCCTCCTCATTCCAAGGCTATTCCTCCACTCTCAGTTGAGAACTTTTTCTTAAACCATTAAACTACTGAGACTATTCAATAAGTTATCCCCCTTTGCCCCCCTCTCATCTTCTCATATCACCCAAATGTCTTCTGACACTATCTCTACCTTCACCCCTTTCTCACATGAAGAGGGCGCTCTTCTCCTTCCCAAGGTTACTTACTTATAAGCATAAGTGATCTCATTCTTTCTCATCTCCAACAGATTGCCCTCTCTCTTGTGGCCACTCTCGCCTTCAGTTTTTCCTGTCTGCTGACTGCTTCCCTGCTGTTGACATGCATATGTCTCTCCCATCCTAAAAAAAAATTCTGATTTGATCTGTCTATCCTTATTAGATATTATCCCATGTCTCTCAACCTTTATGTGACTAAACTCCTTGGAAAGACCATCTACAATTGACACTGCCACTACCTTTCCTTTAGCTCTCTACTTAATTCTCTGTAGTATGTCTTCTTATCTTATCACTGAATGAAGTTTCTCCCTCTAAAATTATCAATGTTTTCTTAATCGCAAAATCTAATGGCCACATCTCAATCCTCACCCTTTTAAATCACACACACACACACACACACACACACACACACACACCACAAAACTAATCTGTTGCCAAGTCTTTTAGCTCATTCCTTTGATATATTTCTCACATATAAACTCTCTTCTCCTCTGATACTGCCATCCTTCAGGTTTAGGCCCTTATCACCTCATGCTTGGATTATTGCAATAGCCTTCAAATTTGTCCCCTTGCCACAGAACTCTTCCCACTAACTCATCTTCCATTCATCTGGCAAATGAATCTTTCTAAAATTCATATCTAGGGTGGTCATGTTGCACTCCTGTTCAATAAATTCCACGAGTTACTTATCACATTTAGGATTAAATATAAAAATCTTGTTTGGCATTCAAAACGTTTTGCAAACTGACTCCTTTCTCTCTTGACAGCATGCTTGTACCTTGCTCTATATACATACTTTTCACTCCAATGACATTTGTTGTTCATTGCACAGAATATTCCATTTTCCCATCCCTAAGCATTTCTTTGATTTTCTCCCATTCCTTCTCCTCTCTGACTCTTAATGTCTCTACTAATGAAGCTTATCTCCATTTTAATGTTTTCATGTTATCTTCCTCGGTAGACTCCTTGAGAGTAAAGACTGTCTTTTGCCTTTGCATGTAATTCCTTTGTTTCATACTGTGCCAGGCACAAAATGAAAAGTGATTATTGTGATAAAAGCTCATTGATTGAGTGATTGAATTAATTGCTGGATTTGCCAAAGACATTATGAACCAAAATTTGACTAAAGGAGCCAATTTTATTTTAACAATTTCTTTGCATACATATGATGATGCTATATTTTCTCAATTGAATAGGGAACAGCAGACAGGAAAACTGGAATCTAGCTACAAATTGGATAATCATTAAGGGCAGAGGAGATATAATCTGCTTTCTAAAACATATTGTTAATTCAGTTTGACCTCTTTTAAGAAAACATCTCTTCAGTCTACCTGTCATCTTCTGTAACAGGAGTTCTTACATTCTTAGATGTTTTGCCTTTAAACCTTTTATTTTTCAATTTTGAGTTCCAAATTCTCTCTCTCCTTCAGCCCCTTCCACACCTGTTGAGAAGGCTAGCAATATAATACCCTCATACACGTAAAGTCATACAAAACATTTTCATATTAGCCATGTTACCAAAAAAGCCAGAAATAGAAAGTGAAAGATATGCTTCAATCTGCACTCAGTTTATCTCTCTCTCTCTGGAAGTGGATAGCATTTTTCATAAGTCCTTTGGAATTATGGATCATTGTATTGATTAGAGTAGTGTATCAGGAGTTCTTAATGTTTGTGTGTGTGTATTTATTTATTGCTTGTGTGTGTGTGTGTGTGTGTTTGTGTGTGTTTGTGTGTGTGCATGTTTGTATGTGTTAGGCTTCCTTAGCAAACTGGTAAAAATCTTTGGCTTCATTCTAAAAGCATTTTTATTATTTTTAATTTTTATTTACTCATTTTAAAAAATAGTTTTTTAAAAAAAATTCAGTTCCAAATTCTCTTCCTCCCTTAAGTCCCTTGCCCACCCATTGAGAAGGCAAGTAATATAATACCCATTATACTTGTGAAGCTACACAAAGCATATTTCCATATTGGCTGTTTTGCCCCCAAAAGTAAGAAAAATAATGCTGAACAATGCTTCAATCTGCCCTTACAGTTCATCAGTTCTTGTTCTAGACATGGGTAGTATTTTTCACAATGAATCCTCTGGAATTGTCATGGATCGCTATATTGATCAGAGCAACCAAGTCTTTCGCATTTGACTACCATTATCCTATTGTTGTTACTGTGCAGAATGTTTTCCTGGTCCTGTTCACTTCACTATGCATCAATTCATGTAAGTCTTCCCAGGTTTTTTTGAAACCATACTGTTAATGATTTCTTACAGTACAATAATATCCCATCACAGTCACATAAAACAACTTGTTCCCCATTCCCCAAATGATGGACATCTCCTAAATTTCCAATTCTTTGCCACCATAAAAGTGCCAATATAAAAAAGCTTTGTACATATGGGTACTTTTCCTTTTTCTTTCATCTCTTTGGCATACAGAACTACTAGGGAGAGGTGTTTCTGAGTCAAAGGATATGCACAATCTTATGGAACTTAGGATATAATTCAAAATTGTTTTCCATAATATTTAGACTAATTCACAAATCTACCAAGAGCAAATGGGTGTCCCTATTTTACCACTTTCCTTTCAGTCTTTTTCATTTCCCTTTTTTTTTCAGAGAAGCTAAACTAATAGGTGTGAGGAGGTACCTTAGAGTTGTTTTAATTGCATTTTTCTAATTATTAGTCAATTTACAGTATTTTTATATGAATATGGATAGCTTTGATTTCTTCACCTGAAAACTGACTATTCATATCCTTTTGACCATTTATCAATTAAGAAATGGCTTTCATTTTTTTTAAAAAATGGACTCATTTTCCTCTGTATTTGAGAAATGTGACCTTTATTAGAGAAATTTCTTCTAAAAATGGTTCCCATTTTTCTGTTTTCTTTCTAATTTTGGCTGCTTTATTTTTATATGTACAAAACTATTTTAATTTCATGCAAGTCAAAATTTCTATTTTCCCTATCATAATCCTCTCTATTTCTTGTTTGGTCATAAATTCATCCCTTATTCATAGTTCTGACAGGTGATTTTTCCCATGCTCTCCAAATTTGCTAATATCACTCTTTATTTCTAGTCATTTAACCACTTTAATCTTATATTGGTATGCAATATGAGATTTTGGTCTATGACTAGTTTCTACCACATGGTTCTCCAGTTTCCACAAAATTTTTGTTCAATAGTGAGGTCTTACCCCAAAAGCTTGGATCTTTGAGTTTATCAAACAAATGCTATATTACTGTGGCCATTTATTTCAGCATATTGTATACTTAATCTAGTCTACTAAGCAACTACTCTATATCTTATATTACCAGATGGTTTTGACGATTCCTACTTTGTAGTATCATTTGAGATCTGATGTAACTAGACTACCTTTCTTCACTTCTCCTCCTTCCTCTAGCCCCCTGCCATTGATTCTGTTGATATTCTTGACTTATTGCCCTTTCAGATAAATTTTGTTATTATTACCTCTAGCTCTATAAAATAATTCTTTAGAAGATTGACTGGTAAATTAATTGGAAATTAATTGGGAAAAGTAAATTAATTTAGGTAGTATTATTATTAGAATAATGTTTTGAAATGCAAATATATTACAAAGGAAACACATTTTATTAAAATGCACATAATCAAAATACATTTGTATATATGTGTGTGTATGTAGGTATGTATGTGCTGACCTCGTTGTTGCATGCCTGTGAAACCTGGACAGTATAATAGTGCCATGCTAAAAAACTGAATCACTTCCTTTTGAATTGTCTTAGGAAGATTCTGAAGATCACCTGGTAGGATCAGACATTGAGGTCCTCACTTGAACTAAATTGCTATGCTTTCAAACTCTGCTTCAGAGAGTTTAACTCTGATGGGCTGGCCATATTGTTTGAATGCAAAATGTATGCTTGCAAAAGTGACTATATTATGGAGAACTAACACTGGGCAAGTGTTCATCTGGTGTTCAGAAGTGATACAAGGACACTCTCAAGGTCTCTCTTAAGAACTTTGGAATTGATTGTGTGACATGGGCAACACTGGCATATGACTGCTCAGTATGGTGTGCTGGCATCAGAGAAAGTGCTGTGTTCTATGAGCAAAGCAGAATTGAAATAGTTCAAAAGAAATGCAGATGCACAAATTTAGAGAATATACCCCAAATGTTCACATAGACTATTTGTGCCTGACCTGTGGTAAAGCATTCCAAGCTCATATTGGTCTGATCAGTCATAGTTGGCCATATTGAAACTTGACTCTAGCATAATGATGTCATTTTGGTCCTTTTCAAGAATGAAGGACAATCATATACATGTATGTCTGTATGTATGTATATGTGTGTCTATCTACCTATACACACATATATATTTCAAGCGTTATAGCTTTTATTACTCATAACGCCTCTGCACTGTGCTTCCACTATTGATTAATTATTTAATAAGCTTTTAGAAATAGGTATTTATGAAGAATGAACAATACACAAAAACCATAAAATAGTTAATACAAAACAACTCTGCAAAAATCTTTTTGTCACAGTCTCCCATAAGTGCATTCAGGGTTCAAAAAATGGGCCAAATTTAGAGTATGTGGAGCAAAACTAGTAAATCACAGATTCATTTTGGACTCCTTAGGATATTCCCCTAAGAATATAGCATTTCAATAATTGTAGAGCATTGAAATCACCTTTTTAGTCAAGTTTGTGCATGACTCCCAATTCAGACAATGCCGGAGTGCTAACGGTAAGATGATGGGGAAAAAAGGGGTGTCCGAAATCATCCAGATCCTTTGAAGGGAACTTAATCTCACTGGGTCTGGGGAGAAGATGAATACTGATACTGAGGCCAAGAGTCAGGCCCATAGCTCTTTTCCTTAGTCGCCACCCAAATGATTCCAGCTTCTTGGCTTGGCCAGGAGAAGATTACCAACTTAAACTGCCAAGTGCCCAAATGTCTAAATTCTGAATTATTTTGAGATTTTTATAGAATCTTCAGAGGGTTTGTAAAAGTTTTCTCAGACAAGACAAATTATTTCCTGTGTAATGTTCCCTCCCTTTCATTCAATGACTTTCAAGGACTTGATTTCAAAAAATTGATCATGGCTTTCAAAAATTAGTTTAAAGTCTATGATAGATTTATCAATAAAGATGTCTAGGACCTGAGTGAAATCTAGTTCGCACTTCTGACTGAATAATTGATTGTTCTCATATGACAAATGTATGAGGGTATGGGTTCTTGTCACTTATTTTAAGTAGGGCAGACTGACTCAGTTGTCTCTAACATAACATTGATTTGTTGCTGTTCTTTAACACATTTTGTATGTCTTGAGAAAATTTCATAAGAAAAAGTGGGCCTAAATTGGTGTACTAGGGTTTGAGGTAGGGCATGAGAATGAAATTCTTGATGGTCAAAGTGTCAAAATACTGGATGTCCTAAAAATGATATGCCCCAAGCTCCTATCTCTGCAAAATTACAAGGAGAATCAAATCTGTATGGCTTAGGTTTTCACATTTGGACAAAGTGGCAGACTGAGCAAAGGAACATTTAATGTCCTGTCTGGCAAAAGGCAAGCACTCTTAAAAAGATTTTTGACCTATTTACTTTTCTTTATATCCCTAGCATTTTCCCTAATGCTTAACAAATAATAAACACTTAATAAATTCATTTCCATTGATTGATATATCAAACAAGAACACTTTCTTCTGAGATAGTATGTAGTCTCCCTTGATTGGTTTTGTTTCAGCAAAGCCTACAGGCATACAAAAGCTCAAAAAACTTTCTATCCCAATGTTTTGCAGACATTTTGGATATCCATTAAGATATAATTTCTAAGCTCAGTTGTTAGAGAAGCATGCCAAGCAGAGGCCATCTATGGCAATCTCTCGGGTAAAATTTTGCATGAAGAATCATTTGGGAATAATCTTCATAGACAAATAAAAACTCAAAAAGCACAGTTCTCTTACTCTTTGCTATCAGAAATGGAGGGTGTTATGCCTGGCTGCAATTAAATTAGAATTCCATGTAATCATACCTGACTATCACACTAAGCAGAGCATCTCCACCTATGTCTAAGTGAGTGGGTAGAAAGCAATAGTTTTTTTCCAGGATGTTTTGTTAGACCATCTCTAAAATCTATCTTTTAAAGGTTCTCCCATTGCTTATGCACCATGTATACTGAATTTGAGTTCTTAGATGAAGATATCAGTGTACATTGTTATATGAATTTTTAAAAATGTTTGTTTTCCTTCTCAAAATCAGAAGTGTACAATAAGCTGTGAAAAATGAACTGCCATCAAAGGCTGTTTTCTCCAGGGAGAAAATATCATAAGTATTCTTTTACTAGAGCAAGTTAAAGAATGATTGCTGTAGAAGATTTAATAGAACCTAGTTTTTCAACTCAGTGGTATCTTCTATATCTAATGGGAATTAGATAAACACAAGTTTTATTTTCTTTTCCATCTTGTTCTTTCTTCTTGCACCTCTTCCTTCCTTCATCTCTCTCTGTCTCTCTGTCTCTCTCTCTGTGTCTCTCTCTCTCTGCTTTTTCTAAGACCCAGAGCAAAGTCTTTCATCTGCAAATTCATAGACCAACCTGCTTAAAATGCATGGCAGAGGATCTGAATATCCATTTTGGCAGACATTCCTAAAATTCCCTGTGTTCATCTCTATTTGAATTCTTCTTGAATAACTTCAAAGAAGTTTTACAATATACAGTATGCTTATAATTCAATAAAACTATCAAGCCACAAAGTTGAAGTATCTTATTCATTGAACAAGCCACATACATGGCATGAAACAGAATGGAAAATTTGGCCAAGTGAAAGAATTTATCTAAGCTTTTAAATTTAAACCAAGGAATACAGGTTCACATTTTGAGTAAGTTTGGTAGTGTTGTACATTTGTCTGTCTATCTGTCAGCTTGTACTTATATCTGTTTATGATAGACAGTGTGACGTAGTGGATTGAAGTTCTGTCTCTCATATATACTAGCTGTTTGAATATAACAGAATCATTTAACTGTTTTGTGCCCCCAAGCAATTCTCTAAGATCATAAATTGCTTTGGGAATCTCCATTGAAGAAGGCTGCAGGTTTCCCTCAGTGATGATATGTCTGGATTGGAAAACAAAAAGATGCGTTTTTCAGAGAATGTGTTCTTTCTTCATATCTGAAACTTATTAACTATATAATTATAGGAAAGTGATCTAAAATTCAGGCAATTGTCTAAGACTCTAAGTTATGGACAGATTACCATGCAAATTGGTGGAGATACTCTCATGTATCCTGCTGTGTATTGAAATAAATTACTGTAAAATAAATTACTCCCAAATAGGGACTACCCAGAAAAAAAGGAGAAATGCAGGGATTCCTGAGTGGTCATAACTCTATAGTATCTTTCCATCCCATAAACTTCATTCTCTCTATTCCAAACTATACATAATTCCTGTTTACCGGGAAAATTAACTACTCGTACTCCTCTGTCCATTCCACACCTGATAACACAACCAATTTATGTCTGACATGATGACACTGATTTGATGTTCTGTGATAATGTAGATTCTGAAATCTCTAATGGTTTTTAGTAGTAACTTGCTTCAAAATAAGTTGATGGAAAATGTTACTGAGAAGCATTGACTTCTGTCAAAAGTGTGAAATCGAAATGAATCAGAAAGTCATCTATTTGAGAAGTGTCTATAGCTTACTAGTGCAATTCTACAAAAATCCTCTTGAGTGTTTGCAGTTATTGAACCATATGTTTCTTGGAATCCCTGAAGTCTTACTTCCCACACAAAGAAAAGGTGCTGTCAACATTTCAGCAATTTTGCATTTAGTATAAGAACTTTAGCAGACCCTTAAAAGCTTCTTTCGTTCCTCTGGGATTCTTTTTAAGAAAAGATTTGTAAGACTTAAATGAAAATGCACCCATATGCTGTATTGTTTGTACCACAGGCTACAAACATAACATTTCTCTTTCAGACTCTACTTTTGTCTTCAAGCATAGGGGTGAGAAAAGGAATAATGTAGCTCAGTTGGACGGCCAAGTTGGTCTGCTTTATGGATTTTCAATCTTTTTTTTTTATGAGACTCCTTTTTTCCCTGTTATGTTACCTGGGGTTTATTGGACAACGTGCAGATGTTATGTGTGACTCAGTCCTCAGGGGACTATAATTTTAAAAATGATTCTTTTATTTACTGGGATGTTTATTTATTTATTTTGTTCTCCCAGATGGACAAAAATTTGTACCTTTGGTGTAGATTAAAACAACATTAACAACAAATACAGAAGGGTATTTTCCCTCTTCTTGATATAGACAAATCAATTCAAATCACCAAAGATTTAATAAACAACTTTCACGAGCAAGGTACCTGCCTAGGTTCTTAGACACATTAAAAAAAATCCCCAAACAAACATTGGAACCAGATTCTACCCTCAAGGAGCTTACATTTGACTGGAGGGAGGAAGAATTTGTGCACAACAAACAAATGCAGATCATTCCAAAAGTCTTAGTATAGCTTTAAGCTGTTAAACTTTGTATTAATTTGACTATATTTTAAACAATATCCCAAAGGCCTTGATGCAGCCTTAAGCTTTAAGAGCTTAAGCTTTTATGACTTTAAACTTCACTAAGACTTTTGGCCCACTCAATACAAAGTATAGTCAAATTAATACAAGATGTATTTAGGAGGCAAAGAATGGTAATAAACAGATGGGTCAAGAAAGGTTTTTTTGTAGGAGAAGACCACTGAGGTTTGCTTTGAGGGAAATTAAAGATTCTATAAGGGAGTAATAAAGGGGGAATACATTCCACTTATGGAGGATCAATTGTGTAAAATTAAGAAAACAGAACATGAAATACTTTGTCTTGGGGAGAGCTAACAGATCAGTTTGACTGGAATAATGAGTATCTGAATGAGGTGGGGGGAAATAAAATTACAGGAATGACATTTGAGAGTCCAACTATGGAGGAATTTGAAAACCTGACTGATGATTTTATATTTTATCCAAAGGGCAATCAGGAGCCACTGTACATTTTTGAGTGTGTGTGTGTGTTTGTGTGTGTGTGTGTGTGTGTGTGTGTGTATGCATAACTTATCTGTACCCTCTGCTCTTAAGAATCCTCTGAAATGAGGGAAAAGCAAAGAGTTCTCCCAAAACCTCCCTTTAAGGAGGGCATTCAAGTCAACCATTGCTTCATTATGCACCAGATTGCACTCTGTTGGACTTCTTTGTCTTACCCCCAGGAACTTCTTTATACTGCAAGATCACATCAGCTTTAATACTCACAACTCATCAATACCGTGTCTCCTTGAGACTTCTCTAAATGGAAGTTGCAATAAAGAACTCTTCTTCAAACCTCTATTTAAGGAAGGTGCCCAGTACAGCCATCTCTTCATTTCCCACCAGCTACGCATCTTTGCATCTCTGTACTTCATCATGTTCCTACACCTTTTCTCCCTGGCCTTTTTTCATCTTTCTTTTGTTTATTGTCTTCCCTTGTAAGATTGTAAGTATCTTGAGAGCTGGGAGTCTTCCTTTCTTCTGTTTGCATCTTCAGCACTAACATAGTGCCAAACATATAGTGGGTCTCAACAAATGTTTATTGACTGACAAACTCTCCCTCTCCCTCCCTCCCTATTTCCCTCACTCCTTCTCTCTCTTTCTCTCTCTCTCAGAGTCTGGGATGACAAGGCCAGATATATATTTTAGAAATACCAATTTTGCAAATGTTTCTAAAATTCCCTGTGTCAGACTCATTGAATTCTTCTTGAATAAGTTTAAGGAATGGTATTTGGAAAATGAATTGGTATAGAGAGAGACTGGAAATAGGAGATTTAGTAGGGAAGCTATGATAATAGGCCCAGCAAGGAATGATGAGGTACTGGATTAGGGTAGACATACTGCAAGTCAGATTAGAGAGATATTGTTGTAGAGTTAATAAGTCTTAGCAACTAAATGGATATGTGAATTAGGTAGAGGGAAGACTTTAGAATGACACCAAGGTTGCAAACCAGTGTGAAAAAGATGGTGATGCCACCAACAGAAATAGGATACAGAGGCTAGGGGTGTTTTGGTAAAAGTATAGATTGTTCTGTTTTGGACATATTAAAATTGAGATAACTGTGTGATGTCCAGATTGAGAAATCCGGTAGATAATTGGTAATTTTGTACCAACATTCAGGAAATATATTAAGACTAAATAAATAGACTTGACATAGAGATAACGGGAGTTGATGAAATCACAAAGCAATAATATACATACAGACATACATGTGTATATATAAGTAGATAATGTATATATGTATATATAATGTAGATATGTGTGCATGCATGAATATTCATATATATCTATGCAGATATGCACATATACATATGAGGAAGGAGCAAGAGGGGAGTAGAGGAGGAAAGTGTTTAGAATCAAGCATTGAGAAATGAATACATTTTGTAACTCTGGGGATGAGGAACTAGCAAAGAAGATAGAGAAGTAATGACCAGATAGAAAGGAGAACTAAGAGAATTTAGTGTCACAAAAACAAGGTGAAAAGAACCTCCAGAAAGAGAAGGTGATTGATAGTGAGAAAAGTTACAGTTTTTAAGTATAGGAACTGAGAAAAGGCCATGAGATTTAGTAGTACCATTGGTAACCTTCCAAAGAACAGCTTCATTGGAGTGATAATGTCAGAAGTTGGAAAGCCATGCACAAGCAGCTTTCCAGAGGATTGTTGCCATGAACAGCTTTCAAGATTCTGATTACATAGTATAGTGAACTCTCTATTTATTCAATATCAAATCAGAGCCAAACATTCAGAGAAAATTAAGGTACAGCATTCACAGTGTTACAACTTATCACAGAAAATCAAAATGCAGCATTGACCATGTCACAAATCAACAACTTATCACTAAAATGGCCACATAGTTTTCACCAAAGTGGTCATATAGTTTTCAACAAAGTACATTCATTTAGTCAATCACAAAATCCTTAATTCAGTCACAAAGTACAAAAGTCAAAGTTCTCCACCCCTAGGTCACAGTAAATGATAATCTTCTCAGTCAATACACAGTATCCAAGTAAAGTCTTCTTTCAGCTTGGTGTGAGGCTGGCTCTCAGCTTCCATGGTTCCTCTTCCATGGGTTCAAAGGTAGGTGGCTCCCAGTTCCTTGTCCAGCTCCTTGTCCAGTACTTTGTTGAGTTCCCATTCCATATTGAAGTCACAGTGTCCAGTCCACCTCAAGTCCTTCACAGTCCCTGTTTCTGGGAAGACAAAGCTTGACAGAGCCACAATAATATTCATGCACATTGCCGGCACCATCATCAATTGATTATCTTCCTGAGAAATGAACTCAGACCCACCCACAAGGTCCAAGAGGTCAGCACAAATCATCAGTAAAATCCCAGGACCTTCAAAACCCTCCTCTAGGACTTCTGTAAACATACAACCAAAAAATCCCCTTTCAGAACTTCCAGTAAGGTTATACAGATACTTCTGTAAAGAGTATCACAAATATCAACAAAGACAGAGCAGACAGAGTGCTAGTATACCATAAGTTTTCTCCTCCTTGACTCTGTGACCACAAGAGTCATATTCTGAATTCTTCCTTTCTCTAGCCCTGTGGCTCTACTTATATTGTCATTAGCTCCTCCCCAGGAGTTCATAAGTTCTAGGGTTCACAAGTTATAGGGTTCACACATTCTGTTTCTTAACAGACTTGATACAAGGCTCAAAAGAAACTGGAACTGAAAAAAGGTGTTAATTTAATAGCTGAAACAAGGTGTGAACTACTTCTGTGCTTGCCTTTACAGAAGCTTGTTTTCAAAAGATAACGAAGTGAATAGGAGTTAAGAAAACGAGAGCAACAAGAATAGACAATCCATTCTAGTAATGTATTATCAATGATAATTGCATTTCTTTCCCTTCTATTAGCACAGGTCTTACAAATGATTCTTCATCATTTTTATTGGTCTCAATCTGTCCTCTACTTTAAACTATCTTAAGTATTTCATGTTTACTAGCTCATCAATATCTTGAGAAGACTGTGGTTTCTTTCCCATAGACATAGATGAAGTTTCATTAATAACAATAATAAAAGGATAACATCTTGTTTACATTGGACTATGCTCAGTTATGTGGTGGATACACAGCAGTATGACAATTGGAAATATTTTAAAGTTTTTAGGCAGTCAGAAGCCTGAAAGAGAAGTCAGGTGACTCTTTATGCCTTAATTTTTTGTGTGTTTGGGCCACCTGGAAAGTAAATCAATGACCGGAGCCAACTAGGTCTGAAAGACAGTTTTAATAGTGATTAAGGAAAAGCTAGCTTACCCTCTGAGGGGTAGAAAGTTAGGATATTAGTGCCATCACAGATAATCTCTAATGTAATTTCTAACTCTTAACCCTGTGTTCCTGTATTGGCATAAGGCAAGAAATCTGTTCTCAAAGGGTTTTTACACTCTAGCAGTGCTTGTTTTTAAAAAACATATTTTTTCTAATTTATAATTTACTATAAATATTTTTCTTTCAAATTTTGAGCCCCAAATTCTCTCTCTTTCTCTTTGACACACTCAACTACTTACTGAGCAGGCAAAAAATATGAAATCAATTATACATGTGAAATTATGCAAAATATTTCCATATTAGCCATATTTCAAGAAAAGGAATAAAAGTTAAAAAGTGAGAAAATATATTTCAATTTTCACTCAGAATTCCTAAGTTCTCTCTCTGGAGGTGGACAGTATTTTTTTTCTTTTAAATCATGAATCCTTTGGAATGTTTTAGATCATTCTACTGAACAGAATAGCCAAATCTTTGATAGTTGATCATCATTTTAACATTGTTTTTATTGTACACAATGAAATCCCAGTTCTTATTTCACATTGTATTACTTCACATAGGATTTGCCATTACCATCATACACTGCAACTTGTTTAGTCATCCTCCAACTGATGAGCATCTCCTGGATTTCTTTACCACCACAAAAATAGCTGCTATAAATAATTTTTACATACACATCCTTTGCCTTTGATCTCTTTGGAGTACAGATTTAGTAGTGGTATTACTGGATCAAATGGTACATACAATTTTATATCTCTTTGGGCCTAATTCCAGGTTGTATTCCAGAATGATTAGACCAGTTCATTACTTCATCAACAAGTGCATTATTTTCCACTCATGCCTTCCAGCAATTATTATTTCTCCTAGGTGTGAAGTCACACATCAGAGTTGTTTTAGTTTCTCTTTCTCTGATCAATGCTGATTTAAAGCATCTTTTCATATGACAATAGATAGCTTAGCCTGAAAGTCCTCTATGTCATTAAATAGCTAGTCTTCTGATCTCTGAAGGATTATTCTCAATTTTGTTGGGTAGGTGACTCTTGGTTGTAATCCTAGTTCTTTTGAACCCCAGAATATCATATTTGAAGCCCCCTACTCCTTTAATGTACAAACCACTAAATCTTATGTGATACTGTGGTTCTCTACTATTTGAATTGTTTCTTTTTGCCTTGTTGAAGTGCTTACTCTTTGATGAGACTTCTGGAATTTGGATGTACTATTCCTGGAAATTTTCATTTTGGAATCTAAGGAGGTGAATGGAAACTTTTTTCAGTTTTTACTTTTCCCTTTGGGTCTAAGATACTAGGGAAATTTTCCTCAATAATTTCTTGAAATATGGTGTCTAGGTTCTTTCTTTAATCATGGCTTTCAGTTTGTCCAATGATTCTTAAATTATCTCCCCTAGATTTTTTTTCCAGGTTACTTGTTTTTCTTGAGATATTTTATATCTTTCCTATTTTTCCCATTCTATTTTATTGTTTCTTGCTGTCTCACAGAATCATTAACCTCTTCTTGTCCAGTTCTAATTTTTAATGAATTACTTTCTTCAGTGAGATTTTGTACCTCTTTTTTCCATTTGGCTAATTCTTTTTTTTAAGCAGTTATTTTCTTCAATGAATTTTTGTGCCTCTACCAAACAGTTAATTCTTCTTTTCTCATTTTTTTCCTTGTATCATTCTCATTTCTTTGCCCAGTTATTTATCTATTAGCCTTTTTTTCCTCTATTAGTCCTATCACTTTTTTTTAAACACTTCCAAGAATTCTTTTTGGGCTTGGATCCAATTAGCATCTTTCTTTAAAGCTTTGTTTAAAGTTGTTTTCACATTGTTGTCTTCTTCTAAGCTCATGTCTTGGTCTTCCCTGCCATTATTGTAGCTGTTTATGGTTAAATTATTTTTTGTTATTGTTTATTTATTTTTCCAGTCTATTTCATGATTTTGAACTTCTTAATAAAGATGGGCTCTGGTCATCATGAAGTGAGAAGACATTGACATAAGCTTTAGTCTTTTCCATACTTCTATTTTCAAAGCTAGTTCTGGGGTTTTGCAAGTTTCCAGTGCTTCCAAGATGGTGAGATCTTAGGAGAGACAGGATCATCACTCTCTTGGTCTTTGATATGGTATTTACCCGGGAAAGGTCCTTGGTCACCTGCAGCCATAAACACTAATGCCCTTGAACTGTGACCAGAGCCCCTGCTCCCTTGAGACTGATGCCCCATTGCTCCTTGTTACCCTGAATCTACCACCCAGCACAGCCAATATAATAGAATTGCCAATCAGTGCCAGCTATAGCCAGTGTCAGTGCCCCTCACAATCTTTGAACTGAGAGCTGCCAAAGTTGTTGCTACTACAGCTGATCTTGCCACCATTACTGGCACTGTATGCATAGACTCTACACAGGTTTCCACCTCACTGTCACAAACTTCTCTTACTTACTCCCTCAGTTTTCTTAGGCAAGAAAAATCTCACGCTGACCTTTTCTTTTTCACTCTGGCACTCCCAAATTTTATTTTAGACATTTTATTTTTTAAGAGGTTTAGAGGAAAATGTTGAAAGAGTTTAGCTGGGTTGACTCTAATCTGCCATCTTGGCTCTGTCCCCTACTGACCCTTATTATATATTTTTTTTAAATTAAATTTTTTATTTTATTTTTGTTTACATCATTCATTTCCACGAAATTTTGAGTTACAAATTTTCTCCCCATCCTTCCCCAACCCACTGCCCCAAAACAGCCATCCCAGTGTATCCCCTCTCCCCCTTCTATTCTCTCCTATGTCTTCCCCCCTCACCCCTCTGACTTTTCAGTAAGGCAGGATGGATCTCCCAACCACAGTGCCTGTATATCTCAAGTTCCAGTTGGATGTAGTTAATAATAATAATTGTATATATATATATATATATATATATATATATACACACATACATATATATTTTTAACATTTGATTATAGAACTTTAGATTCTAGATTCTTTCTCTTCCTCCCTCGTCACCCACCCTCACTGGAAGGGCAAGCAAT
>CM053581.1:152537498-152558674 GCA_028627135.1 Pseudochirops cupreus
TACTCGCAGTTGGGGGACTGGGTAAAGTGCCACATAGAAGGTTCCATTTTAGCTGAGTCTTGAATGGATGCTAAGAAGTCGAGGTGAGAAAAGAGAATATTATGGGAATGGGTGACAGTTAATGCAAAGACGTGGAAATGAGAGATAGATGCACAAGGAACAGAAAGGCCAGTAAAACTAAACTTAAGAGAGTATGGAGCAAAATGTTAGAAGACTGGAAAGGTAGGAAAGAGCTAGTTTGTGAAGGACTTTAAATGCTAGATAGAGGACTTTTTATTTGATCCTGCAGGTAATAGGGAGCTGTGGGTGGGATCACAAAGCTAGAGCTGTGTGTATTTGTTAAGTGTTGGGGTTATGAATCTTACTAAACAAACTCAAGGAGGCCTGATTAATAAAATGGAATGAAAAAAAAACCAATATGGCAGAAACATAAATGAAATCTCACATACACATATACATGTATGCACATATATAGGAATTTGAATGTTATTTTTCCTTTTGATTTAAGCACATTTTGAAAAATCAAGACAATGGAAAGTTGAGGTTTTAGATCATTTAGGTATAACTTTTAAATAATAATATCTCATGGCTTCAACATGGAAAAGTATAAACATTCTTGAAAACTAAATAATTTTGTGTGAGACTGTGTTTAAATCATGAATACTGTTAAGATTTCATTTTTTTGTTATTATGATAAAATATTGTTATATATTATATCATTATTACATAATACATATTACATTAAAGGATATCCACCATGGGTTAACTCAGCTCTGATGTCTGCACTCCTGTCTTGTGAGTCAGTTCCTGGCTTTCATCATCAATTGATGAAGGGCTCAGACATATTCATTCATTCTTAACTCAACTCACTTCCAACATTGCTCCATATCCACAACCTTGCCCCTGCATGGGTACTCTCCTCCCCTTTGAAAAACTCTACCTGCATTTCTAGGTCCCTTTTATATTTTGTCATACTTTGTTAGAATATAAGCTCTTTGAGTACAAGAATTGTATTTTTTTCTTGTATTTGTATCCCCAGCTCTTAGCATAGTACCTTAGCAAGTGCTCAATACATGTTTTATTGGGAGGCTCCCGTGGTGTGCGGAGGCAGCCACAGAGTGCAGAGGTGGATGTGGCAGCAAGCTGATCCACCAACTTTAGGGGCCATTCCAAGGGCTAACACCACAGGATTGGAGATCTGCTAGAGCTGGGTGGGAGACAAATTCAGGGCCCAAGGCAGTGGCAGCAGCTATTCCTTGGACTATCAACCCACAGCCTGGAAATTTTAAAAGCACCTACCTGAACTTCCAGGGACAAGGATGGCAGAGTGAACCCCAGCTGCTCTAATGCCCCCCCCAACCCTGAAAACACAGAGATTATTGCCCCAGAACAAAATTCTAAAATAGTGAAGGCTTCAGAGTCCTAGAGGAATGGCATGGCTAAGGCTCTGCCTCAAATAGATTGCAAAGACCAAGACTCTAGAATCCTATTATTGTGAGCAAGAAGAACCAAATTCAGAAGGAAACAGCATTGACTCTACACCCACAGCTGAAGCCTCAACAGGGAATATGAATTGGTCTCAAGTCCTAGAAAGCATTCTTGGAAGAGCTCAAGAAGGACTTTAAAAACCAAATTAGAGAGATAGAAGATAAATTGGCTAATTCTTTTAAAATTGAAATTGTGAAAATAGAAAAAAAATCATTTCACTGAAGAAAGCAGCTTCTTAAAAAGAAAAAATGTGTGAAATGGAAAAAGAGGCTCAAAATCTAACCAGAGAAAATAAATCCCTAAAAATGAAATCTGAACATATGGAAAAGGTGCTTCAAAAACTGAGGAAAATAATTCACTAAAAATTAGAATCAACCAAATAGAAGCTAATGACTCTATGAGGCACCAAAAATCAATCAAACAAAACCTCAAGAATGAAAAATTAGAAAAAGAGGTAAAATATCTCAATGGAAAAATAACTGACTTGGAGAACAGATCCAGGAGAGAGAAT
Source organism: Pseudochirops cupreus (assembly GCA_028627135.1). NCBI lineage: Eukaryota > Metazoa > Chordata > Mammalia > Diprotodontia > Pseudocheiridae > Pseudochirops > Pseudochirops cupreus. The sequence goes on from CM053581.1 coordinate 152,539,498, forward strand.
CTAAGAATTATTGGTCTACCAGAAAATCATGATGAAAAAAAGAGCCTGGACACTATCTTTCAAGAACTCATCAAGGAAAACTGACCTGAAATCCTAGAAATAAAGGGTAAAATAGATATCAAAAGACTCTACCTTACACCTCCTGAAAGAGATCCCAAATTGAAAACTCTACAAAATTCCAGAAGTATTATGTAAAAGAGAAAATACTGTAAGCAGCCAGAAAGAAACAATTCAAATATCACAGAACTACATTGAGGATCACATAGGATCTAGCAGCTTCTACACTGAAAGATCAGAGGGACTGGAATATGATATTTCACAAGGCAAAAAAGCTCAGGTTGCAACCAAAGGTTCAGCTATCCACGAAACTGAGCATAATCTTTCAGGCAAGGAGATGGGTCATTGAATGAAATAAGGAACTTCCAGACCTTCCTGATGAAAAAGCCAGAGCTCAGTGGAAAATTACATTTCCAAATACAAGACTCAAGAGAGACATAAAAAGTGAACAGGGAAAACACACACACACACACACACACACACACACACACACACACACACATACACACATCCCTTGTTATTTAATAAGAGCAAATGGTTTATATCCCTATATGGGAAGCTGGTACCTGTTAATATTGAGAATTGCATACTTATAGTGACATTTAAAAGGGATATAGATAAAGAGAGAGTGTGTTTAATTTAATTAAACAAACTGATGATAAAAAAAACATTATTAAGGGGTGTAAAGGGATTTCGGTGGGAGAAGAGGAAAGAATGAAACAGAGAAGAGTAAATCACGCCACACAAAGAGGCATAATTAATATAGTATTATACTAATACAGATATATTATATAAATAAATATTATAAAACATATTATAGCAGAGGGAAAAAAGGGAAGGAGATGAACAATGCATGAGCTTTGTGCACATTGGTTCCGGTGTAAGGAGAGAATAACATAATCAGTTAAGTATAGGACTCTATTGTGAAGAGACATAAAACTTATAATAGAGAGAAAGAGGGGAGGGAGAAGAACGTTGTCTGATATTTATTTTCATTGGTCTTGGTTCAAAGAAGAAATGACATACTACATTAAATATAAAGATCTATTGTACCCTGCAGGCAGTAGGAGGGGGAAATGGCTAAGAAAAGGGTGGGAGAGTTAGAAGGAAGGGAAGAAGTAGTGAGAGGGAAGTGTAGGAAAAGGGAGGTGGGCTGATAAGGAGGGAATACAAAAGGAGCCTGTGGTCAAAAGGAAAAGTCTTAAGGAGGGGAAGGGAGAAAGGAAAAATAAAAGCATAAACAGGGGAGGGAATAGGTTGGAGGGAGACACAGATAACAATCATAACTGTGAATGTGAGTGGCATGAACTCTTCCATAGAATGAAGGCATATATCAGAATGGATTAAAAACCATAATCCTACAATATGCTGTTTACAAGAAACACATTTGAAACAGGAGCATACACACAAGGTAAAGGTAAAAGGCTAGAATAAAATATATTATGCCTTAGCTAAAGTAAAAAAAAAAACAACCAAAAAATGGGTAGAAATCCTTATCTCAGACAAAGCAAAAGCAAAAATAGATCTAATTAAAAGAGATAAGGAAGGAAACTATATCCTGCTAAAAGGCACCATTGAGAATGAAGCAATATCATCACTTAACATATATGCACCAAATGGTATAGCATCCAAATTCTTAGAGGAGAAGTTAAGGGAATTAGAGGAAGAAATAGATAGCAAAACTATACTATTGGAGGACCTCAATCTCCCCCTCTCTGAACTTGACAAATCAAACCTCAAAATAAACAAAAAAGAAGTTGAGGTGAATAGAATCTTAGAGAAGATAGATATGGCAGACCTCTGGAGAAAATTGAATGGGGATAAAAAGGATCATACCTTCTTCTCAGTAGTACATGGCACATACACAAAAATTTACCATGTACAAGGGCATAAAACCCTAACAGTTTAGTACAGAAATGCATTAATATTAAATGAATCCTTCTCAGATCATGATGCAATAAAAATCACATGTGATAAAGGGCCATGGAAGGATAGACTAAAACAAATTGGAAACTAAATAATTTAATCCTAAAGAATGAGTGGGTCAAACAAGAAATTATAGAAACAATCACTAACTTCATTCAAGAGAGTGGTGGCAATAATGAGACAATATACCAAAACTTATCGGATACAGCAAAAGCAGTTCTTAGGGGAAGTTTTATGTCCCTGAATGCATACATGAATAAAATAGAGAAGATGGAGGTCAATAAATTGGGTATGCAACTGAAAAAGCTAGAAAAATAACAAATTGGAAATCCCACATTGAATACTAAAATAGAAATAATGACAACCAAAGGAGAGATTAATAAAATTGAATTTAAGAAAACTATTGAATTAATAAATAAAACCAAGAGCTGGGTTTATGAAAAAAAAAACAATAAAATTGATAGACTTTTAGTCAATATGATAAAAAAAGAAAGAAGAAAAACAAATTACGAGTATCAAAAATGAAAAAGGTGAATCTACCTCCAATAAAGAGGAATTAAAATTAAATCAAAATAAATTAAAACAATAATTAGGAATTCTTTTGCCTAATTGTATGTCCATAAATTTGACAATGTGAGTGAAATGGATGAATTTTAACAAAAATATAAATTGCCCAGATTAACTGAAGAAGAAGTAAACTATTTATCTCAGAAAAAGAAATTGAGGAAGTCATCAATGAAATCCCTAGGAAAAAAATCTCCAAGGCCAGGATTTACTAGTGAATTATATCAAACATTTAAAGAACAATTGATTCCAACACTTTACAAACTATTTGGCAAAACTGAAGAAGAAGGAGACCTACCAAATTTTTTTTTATGACACAAACATGGTACTGATACCTAAATCAGGAAGATACAAAATGGAGAAAGAAAATTATAGACCAATTTTCCTCATGAATACAGATGCAAAAATTCTAAATAAAATATTAGCAAAAAGACTATAGCAACTTTTCATGACAATAATACACTTTGATCAGGTAGGATTTGTTCCAGGAACACAAGGGTGGTTCAATATTAGGAAAATTATCAGTGTAATTGATCACATCAACAACAAAACTAGCAGAAACCATATGATTATCTCAATAGACGCAGAAAAGGCTTTTGAAATAAAACAACACCTGTTCCTATGAAAAATACTAGAAAGTATAGGAATAAATGGAATCTTCTTTAAAATAATAAGTAGCATCTATCTAAAACTATCAGCAAGCATAATATGTAATGGGAATAAGCTAGAAGCATTTCCAAGAAGATCGGGGGTGAAACAAATATGTCCACTATCACTCTCTTATTCAATCTGGTACTAGAAATGTTAGCAGTAGCAATAAGAGAAGAAAAAGAATTTGAAGGAATCAAATTAGGCAAAGAGGAGACTAAGCTATCATATGATATGATGATATATTTAGAGAATCCCAGAGAATCAAGTAAAAAACTACTTGAGACAATAAAAAATTTGGCAAAGTTGCAAGATATAAAATAAACCCACATAGGTCCTTGGCATTCCTATATATCTCTAATGAAATCCAGCAGCAAGAGATAGAAGGAGAAATCCCATTTAAAGTTACTGTGGACATTATAAAATATTTGGGAATCTACCTGCCAAAATAAACCCAAGATCTATATGAACACAATTACAAAACACTTTTCACACAAATAAAGTCAGATTTAACTAATTGGAAAAAACATCAGTTGCTTGTGGCTAGGTCAAGCAAATATAATAAAAATGACAATTTTACCTAAATTAAATTATATATTTTGTGCCATACTACCATACCAAATTAGTGCCAATATACCAAAACATTACTATACAGAGATAGAAGAAATAGTTAACAAAATTCATTTGGAAGAACAAAAGGTCCAGAATATCAAGGGAATTAATGAAAAGAAATGGTAGGGAAGGTGGCCTAACCATACCAGATTTTAAACTGTATTATAAAGCAGCAGTCATCAAAGCTACTTGATACTGGCTGAGGAATAGAATAGTGGATCAATGGAATAGATTGGGTACATGAGACTCAGCAGCCAATGACTATAGTAATCTATTGCTTGACAAACCCAAAGACCCCAGTTTTTGGGTTAAGAACTCACCATTTGACAAAAACTGCTAGGAAAACTGGAATATAGTGTGACAGGAATTGGGCATAGACCAATATCTAACACTGTATACCAAAATCAAGTCAAAATGGGTGCATGATCAAAGTATAAAGGCTGATACTGTAAGCAATCTGAGAGAGCAAGGAACAGTTTACCTGTCAGATCTATGGGGAAGGGAAAATTTTATGACAAAACAAGAATTAGAGAGCAATATAAAATGCAAAATGGCCAATATTGATTACATTAAATTGAAAAGTTACTGTATAAATAAAGCAAACGTGACCAAGATTAAGAAGGAAGGAAGTGGAAAATTGGGAAAATTTTTTTACAACCATTGTCTCTGATAAAGGCCTCATTTTAAAAATATACAAAGAATTGAGTCAAATCTATAAGAATACAAGTCATTCCCTAATTGATAAATGGTCAAAGGATATGAACAGGCAAAATACTCTAAATCACTATTGATTAGAGAAATGTAAATCAAAACAGTTCTGAGGTACTGCATCTCACCAGCCAGATTGCCTAAGATGACAAAACAGGAAAATGATAAATACTGAAGATGATCTGGAAAAATTGGAACACTGATGCATTGTTGGTGGAGTTGTGAACTGATTCAACCATTCTGGAGAACAATCTGGAACTATGCTCAAAGGGCTATAAATAATTGCATACCCTTTGCCCCAGTAATACAACTTCTGGGGTTGTATCCCAAAGAGATCATATGAGTGGGAGGAGGACCCATATGTGCAAAAATATTTATAGCAACTCTTTTTGTGGTGGCAAGGAACTGTAAACCAAGAGGATGCCCATCAATTGGGGAATGGCTGAACAAGTTGTGGTATATGAATGTAATGGAATACTATTGTGCTATAAGAAATGAGGAGCAGACAGACTTCATGATAACCTGGAGAGACTCATATAAACTGATCCTAAGTGACAAGAGTAGAACCAGGAAAAATTTGTACACAATTACAGACACAACATATGTGTGACAACTAACTTTGATAGACTGAGCTCCTCTCAGCAATGTAAGGTTATAAGACAACTCCAAAAGACTCATGATCAAAAGAGATAGCCACATCCAGAGAAAGAGCTGGGGAGTGTGAATGCAGATTGAAGCAAACTACTTGCTCTCTTTCTTTTTCTTGTTTTGTTTTGTTTCCTTTTTCCCACTGACCATTCAATCAGTTATAATCCTTCTTTACAAGTTGACAAATGTTTAATGTGAAGGTATTTGTAGATCCTATATTTGATTGCATGCTGCCATTGGTGAGGGGGAAGAAAAGGGGAGAAAATTTGAACCTCAAGGGACTGTGGAACTGAATGTTGTAAACTAAAAGTAAATAAGCAAATTAATTTTTAAAAATATGTGCTTTATTTATCTAGATAAATTAAATAAAATTATAGGTGCTAAAGAATCAAATTTTAATATTTAATATAATTAGCTATCTATGTTGAGAAATGTAATTAATTAAATTTTTTGACTATGTTTATGTGATATTATGGGGTAATCAACATTTTTAATGCCTATTGATTCTTTTTTTCACAAAATACATTTGCTATATATGGGCCTGAACTTCTATACAGACTACAGATCTTTAGTATCTTCCATTTCTTCTTCTCAAGCCATATTTTCTAATGTATTTCTTTACAGTCTCATGTATTCCCAATTTTGCAATGAAGTCACCAACTATCAATATATATTGACAATGTGAAAAATCATATTAAGTTTTTCATAGAATTTTTTGTATATTAATTATCCAAAATACAATTTAATTCATAAGCTATAATTATTTTCATGTGGGTGTTGTTGTGTTTGTTGTGAATATTTACCATGATTCTGCAACACAATGGCTAATCAATCCAGAATATTGTTTCTTGATGTTTCTGATGTCATGATAAAGTCAAACACTATCAACTTTTTGTATTTGCTTTTCCAAGAAGAACTCACGAGTTACTCATCCATATAGCTAGATTTTTAAAAAAAATTTGTTTCACTTCTAATAAGAATGTCTAAATTGATATGATTCAGGTTCTCCAGTAGTACAGGCTATGATATTAGTTAAATTTGATATTAGTTAAAATCTCACTTTCAATGCACTGACAGCTAAAATAAAATTTGTGTAGTTTAAAAAACTGATTCTTAGCACTTTTGCCCATTTTTTTTCTGCCACTCTGCCACTAATAGTAGTGGGGTAAACCTGACTAGAAGTCAAATTACATTTTTCATTTGTTATCATGACAAAAGAACTCATTATTTAGTGGGGCAGCCTACTAGTTGTAACCTTCTCCATTTAAATAAATTTTTCCTCAGAAAACAATTACAGTAATTGCCATAATAATACTCAAAATCTTTCCCCAGCATTGAAGAAAATTCTACAGCTTCAATATAACACCAATGCCTTTGAGAAAACAAAGTCAACTTCATGTCATTATTCTTGTGCTTAGCTATTGTCATCGTTGTAGCAGTACTAGTAGTTGTAATGTTTGGAAATTTTGGTTACATAAGGTAAAGCCAATAATACGGTAGCCATAACATTACAATTAAGCCAAAACCATCTTCTTTGACAGTAATTCTACATATAATATTTTACTTCAACTTTAAAAACATTTTTAGATATCTACTATATGCCAGGCATGGTTGAAGGAAGACATGAATTGGGTTAATTATTTGACTCCAAAATTGTTGAAACTTTTCTTGAGACTTAATTGACTAAAGGGACTAACTACTTGGGATGTGATAGGGCTTCATGCCCACGTGCTCAAAAATGCCATGAAAAGCTTTAGACTCTCTCTAATGCTTCGTTGGCTGACCACCAAAGGCAACCCAAAGTTAGGGGAGCTGCCTTAAGCTGAATAAATTAACATTGTCTTTGGTGCACATTCTTGTTGAATATCCTTCCCTTGCCACAGGTTCAGAAGCCTTCTTTGTTGATGACTGCATGGCCTACAAGTGTCTCATTTCACTCTAATATTGGACTTAGACTACCAAGGAATTAGCTTAAGTCAGATAAGTCCATAGCTCTGTACATGGTCTTAGATTTAAGGGATACAAAGGCACTTTTTTTCCCCCTAAGCTCAAGGAGCTTATGCTTTGCATGTCAAGTGGCAAATAGGATTTTTGTACCATTCCCTAATATTAACTTTGTGAAAGACAAAGCAACACACATAATTACAATAAAACTTGAATATTTCAAGGATCCAACACTATAGTTCCATGCAAGGATCAAATGTGATGACTGAAAATATTAAAAAAAAAAAAGAAAAAAGACTGCTATATAAATGTAAGTATTATTGGCAATTTCTCAGCATCTATAGAGGGACTTTCCCATGATTATATTTTTTTTCAGTCACAGGAATTACGAATCCACTGCTGAGTCATAATAGGATTGTAATCTAAAACATTAGCATCCATGCATTATTTAGGCTCAAAAATGTATCACTGTTTGACCAAAATTTTGGTGATGAGATGTTCATAATGGTGCTTTGTCTTTAAAGAGCAACATACAAAATACGATATTTTTGTAAGAAATTTCATTTGCTCCTCAAAAGTATGAAGTACTCAGGGCAAAAATAATACCACCATCTTATTGGTGAGGTGAATAAGTCACAGAGGAGGATCTCAATTCTAAGCCTGGTGTTTCTGGCACAATAACAAAGTAGTTATTAATAATGGAAATGTTAACAAATCAGTATCTTTCTGCTTTAGGAAGAAAATATTATTATTGCCATTTTACAGATTAAATAACTGGGGCCTGAACAGGTTATATGATTTGTCCAAATCTATAGTCAGTGTGGTGAAGAGGATACTCAAACCTTGATGCTTTTTTCCTATTGAATTGATTTCCCTCCTATTATGCCAGTCAGTTTATGATGTGTACAACTTTGCCCGCTTATTGCTTGCCTTTTCCCACAAACAATAAATGTACCTTGTACACTATTAACATAAAGCCTTAGTCTCAACTAGCTCTGTCCACTTACATGATGGCTGGCAAAGTTTGACACCTCCTGAAGGCATTAATATTTTAACTGGAAAAATTTGATGATGCCAAATCTCAGAGTCAAAAACAAAGGAATTATGTATTTGGAATAATAGCAATGTTAGTATTTAGTGGTAGGGTTCAGATCACACAGAGTGCTTTGCCACCTGTAATCTTCCTATATAAGGCTCTGCTACAGTTAGAAAACAGTTGAATTTTATCCTAAAGGTACAATTAAGAGAATCAACAAAACAGCAATTAGTAGATGCAGAATTTTTACTGTAAGCCTTTGGGGGAAGTTCCAAAAATATAAAACTAAAAAAAGCTTGACTGATTTGTAAAATAATTGAAAGCTCCATAAAAGTACTGAATATTGCTTTGGAATATAGGAACAGGTGTTTCATTTCTGACTTGCTTCAGGACAACAAACGAATTTCAATACTCCAAAGAGTAGTTTAGAAGTACCTGAAGACAGTGGGGAGTTGCCTTAAGCATCTCTTTTCCACCTGCAACTAATTGCCATCATACTGCTTCCTCAAAAAGAATAATCCTATTTGGGTACATTGCTAGGGAGACAGAGTAGCATTAAACTCTTCAAGATGGTCAAACCCAGGCCAAAAACTGGTATAAATGAGAGCTAAAACTGTTACAATTTGTCCTTTATTCATGAGAATAAAACTCTCAGTGATTTGATGAAGTGATTGCCAGAAGAAAAATGCTCATTTTCCAGAAGGAAAGTCACTTGTTTTGGCCTTATTCAAATCAAGTTGTCCTATTTAATTATGTTTCCAAGTTCCTAAAAGCTATTGAGAGACAATATGGTGTCATGGAAAGAAGATTGGTCCTGGAGTCCAAAGACCTGGATGTGTGTTCTGCGTCTGATATTAACAATGGGTCATACCTCATCTTTAGCCCCCAATTTCCTAATCTATGAAATGAAGGCAATAATATCTTAGCTCATGGATTATCTTAAGGAAAGTGCTTTATCGATCAGAAAATATTATGTTAACGAGAAGTATTGTAAGAAAATGAGTTGGGGCAATAATTTCATATTTCTTTCTTTTCACGTTAAAAGAATTTCTAGTCTTAGTTTGATCTTCCTGATAGGCTGCTCATCATGTTGCCTTATCAAACTGTCACAGTAAATATTAAAGAATCTTGTGAATGTAATTATCACTCCTGTTATCATATAATAATAATTATAATTAAAAGAGCATCTATGTCTACCTACCTCAATGTTTCTTTCTTCATAAAACGGACAGTATAATCTATACTTACATTAAAGAATTTTGAAAGTCTTTTTATAAGTACTTAAAACAGTAGTTAGAATCTGAAATCAAATTTTGACTTATAATTTGATGCAAGAATTCAGATGTATAAAATCATTAAAAATGTAGTCATTCTGCTTGATTTGCTGGAAAGAGAGTGTAAGAGTCTGTCACTTTTGACAGGAATATTTGTATTGCTTATACTCATAAATAAAGGAACACTATATGGGTCTGGTGGTAATTTGTGTTTCTATTGTTTAAGGGCTAGTTCAGTTAAGATCAGAAATGCTCATCATACAGTAGGTCATAGGTTGAAGAATTTCATGTTTACAACGTTTTCACATGGTATATTAAGTTATAGAGGTGAGGGAAGTAGGTTGTAGGTGCAAAGGGATTACAATTCTGATAAAATCAGGGATCTCTAAAGTCTTAGGGTATAATAAACATTCAGACTGGCTACAACTACTGTTGGGAGCAATAGGCTCTCTGAATGGATTTGAAGTGGTTGGAGGAAATGTTAAATAGCAAATATCAGTGATAGTGATGACTGTGAGCTTTTAGAGAATGATAAGAACAGGTGTAAGACTGGGCTTAGGAAAAATGTGAGAGCTCAGAAACAAAGCACTGGCAGTCATTTAATAAACAACAAGGTAGATGGAATATTGATAGGAATGGGGGAATGCAGATGTTAGGAATCACAGTTTTACACCAAATGCCAAGGAGAGTCATTCCCCTTAGTCATATGGGTAGCATTAAAGAAATTCTTATCTTAGACAAGATGCAACATGAAATGTCTGATTGACTCTTTTCTCCTGTGGATAGGGTTTTAGAGTCTGGCAAATGTCACATAGAGCAGAGGGAAGTAAATCAAACAGGAGTTACTCCCAGGACACCTTTGTACTGAGACCACTTGCTATAGGAGCTCCTGCCCTTCCTTGTAGGAGGTTGGCCTTTTTCCATATGCCAAAGTGGGTCTGAGAAATAGAAGGGTAACTGAAGTGTTGAACAACTAAAGAAGGAGTAAGGGAGAAAAACTTTCAGCTCTTTATTATTCCAGTAAAGGGAAAAAAATGTGAAAGACATAAAATGTGTTTAAGTATATATCCTATATCTTTTTTTTTTTAATCCTCTTTCTCAGGTAGTGGTATACCCCCAGTAGATCAAGGTCCTTCCAGGGAGGATACACATAGATTTATTCTTTTCCAGGTAGGAGGTAGAAGCATTAGCACTGGTAAAGGGAGATTTGAGCTGAATCTTAAAGGAAGTGATGGAAGCCAGGAGGTAGAGGTGAAGATGTAGAGTGTTTAGGTTATAGAGGACAGTCAATAAAAAGGCATAGAAAATGGAAGTGTCTTATGAAAGGGATAGAAACAAGTCCAATATCTGGATGGGAGAAAAATATGACTAGAAAGCTAAGAAGGACTTTGAATCAACAGAAGATGTTATATTGGATCCTGGAAGCAATAAGGATCCATTTAAATGTATCGGGTATAGCGGTGACATGATCAGACCTGAACTTTAAGAAGACCATTTTGGCAGCTAAGTAGAGAATGGACTGAAGTGTGGGGATACCTGAGTTAGGGACACCTAAGACTTTTTTTTGAAAGGGAAGGGATATTTTTGATTTAAAATGATTTTATTTAAATATTGATTTTTGTGGTAATCATCTTGAGAGAATTTTTTTTTAATGGACAGAGAAAGTGAGGTTTGACATTGCAAACTTGAAGCAGTAAGTACATGGGCAGGTTTGCCTTATACTTCACTTGACTCCGATTCATATCTTATGCGCTACACTTTAACTGGACTGCTCAGCTTCCCAATAACTATATCTTACCCTTTTCCCTCTCTGTTTCTTTGCTTACAATATCCTGCTGTCCCCATTACCACCTACACTGAGGTCAAATACCATTTTCTCTAAATGGTTTTCCCTGATCCTACCAGGTAGAAATTATCTCTCAGCTCAGAACTGTCATAAAACTTTATACCACCTTTATAGATTAACCATTTTCTCCTCTGTATAGTAATAATATGAGGAATGAGCACTGTCTTGAGTTTTAGGACCTAGATACAAATCTCTCTTCTGACACATCACTTGTGTGTCTTTGAACATGTCTCCTAACTTCTATGGGTCTTAGTTTCCTCATCAATAAAACGAGAGTTTAAATTATATGGTCCATGATGTTCCTGACAAATTGTAAGCTTGAGGACAGGAATTTTTTTTTTTGTACATTTCACAGAATCACAAAATATCAGAGATGGACAGGGCCTTAGAGGTCATATTATCTAGATTGTATCAGACCAAAAGTCCCCTGCATTATACCTGAAGAAGTGATGATCTGGTTCCTACTTGAAGATATTAAAAGAAGAGGAGGATTCTCCCTCCCCTTAAACAAATGCTTTTCCCTTTAATGTTTAGGAAGTTTTCTTAGAACAAGCTAAAATGTAATTCCTTCACTTCCCACTTTTTGTGACAGGATCCATTCATACACACACACTCAGTACTTAACGGCCTGTCACTACTTACACTTAAATCCAGTTCTGGACCCTTTGGCCTTTCTTTCCCTAAGAGTGTTCATTTTCCAGCGCAAAGGCTTTGTAGGTAGGGCTTACTATATATTTGTAAGGACTCCATTACAGCTGTCCTGTAGTGAAGATAGCTCTACAAAAATATTTGACACTTAAATTCAGGAATGAGCAACTTCTTTGGTCAGGTATTGAAGCATGAGATATTTTCTACCTAGCCCTAGAATCTACTCTCCTCAGTGGACCCACAATTCAAGATAACTAACAGAATTATATGGCAGGGGAGAAAGGGAGCTGCTCACAGATGGCTCTCCTCAGTCTCACTTTCTACCCTCCAGACATATTACAAAATTGATTCATCCCTTGCCCTCTTTCCTCATTCTCCCATTCTACTTCTTTCTTTCAGTAACCAATCAGAATGCAATACTGATATATTGGTGGACAGAGCTCATATGAATGCATGCAAAAACAACATCAAAAATCATGTCACTCTTACTGTTTGAGGAGTAGTTAGAGATCAAAATCATCTGATGCTCCACTTTCCTCAAACTAACTTAGGGTTCTTGACCCCGACAGATAGTAAATTCTATTCTAAAAGTTAGGTGACATTGTTCCAAGACACTCAAGTAAATCCTATTCTCTAGTATAAAAAACCTAATTTCCTTTATTTTGCTTCATCCTCAGACAGAGGACCATGTTAACAATACTTTGTACCTAGCTGGTACTTAGTAGGTAGAGTGAACAACGGAACGACGTTTTCATTTCAGAAAGATAAAGCAAACATGACTCTATCTAAAATCATTTAAATGTAGACTGGGAAGAGGAATAATTGCAGTGAAACCAGAAAATTATCAATGTTATGTGTATGAAAACTAGTATCCATTGAAATAGTATTAATATCTATTACTATTAAGTACTAAGTGCAAAAAAGACACCAATCACCATCTATTTTACCTATAGCCCAATGAATCTTCCCTCTCCCATGCATTCTCTTCTCTCTGTTCATACAGCAAATACCCTGGTGCTAGACCTCATGACCTTACATTTGTACTGTTGCAGTAGCCTTTTAGTTTCTCCTCTTACCTCATCTCTCTGTACTCCAATCCATCCTTCACTCAGCTACCTAAATGACTTTCCTAAAGATATTTAACTATGTCATGTCCCCCCCCAACTCCCACTATTGAACAAACTCCATTAGTTCACCATTACTTCATTTTAAAGCTTTCATTAACATGCTTCCATCTTACTGTAAGTTGAGTCCCAGAGCCCACTGGAATTGTACTCTCTCTTCATTAGTGGAGATCAATGCTCTGTACCTGCTTGAGGAACCATTTGGAATTGATGAGAGCAGGATAGTGGAGAGCTCCAGTCTTTTCAAGTCAATTGACCTGGTTTGAATCTTTTAGGGTCTCTTTGAGTTTCCTTAGGACCTGTAGTTGCTTTGAGCATTTCTGACTTCTAGCTTCAAGAGAGAAGATGGAAGATGCCAACCTTACTTCAGGTTACACTCTGGGAAGAAGCAGATGTGAGGGGAGGTGACGATCTCTATTGTGTCTGTATCTCCACCTTGCCACATTAGCTACTCTGGGGAACTTCCCTGTAATGGAAATCTGTCACCTCCTCTATTGGTTGAGCTTAGTTACCTCAGTCCCAATGTGAGAGCTTCTTTATTATATGTTGTGTGGTATATACTCACCTGTATATACTTTCTAAATTCTGTTTTGCTTTCAAATGGGATAGATGGGTTTCTTGGCTACCTACTTGTAATTTTAACGGGATATAAGATCATCCAGTCTATTAATAGGCCTCACATGGAATCCATTAAGGGAAGTTTGATTAGAGGAGGCCTGATTTTCAGGAAGACCCATGTCTTTTGTTAATTTGTAATTAGGCAGTGTGTCATTAAGGTTGTGATGCCCTGTGACCCTGAGAAGTGTATATATCTTCTGAAATTAGCATATAGTGTATTAGTATATATATTTTCTGAGATTTGATTTGGGGCTCACTCTTTAGAAGACTGTTCTTGTCATTTGACCAGATGCGACTCTAGGTAGCTGTTAAGAGCCCCCTGGCTTTGGAAAACCCAGATGTTGGTGCTTTTCTCTATGGTAACTATGTATGTATTGCCTTGGTCAGATAGTTTGATCTGTCTGTTGTTCTGTGCTAATTTCTCAGATAGTTAGAAACACTGTCCATTAGTCTGTTTCTCTGCTTATGTTTTCTCTATTTTCTTTGTTTGAATTTTCTCTGAAGTTCAGGGTGCTGACTTTTCCCCTGAATTAATGAATGTAATTAAAAGGATTGTTGACCCCTTGAACAGCTCTTTCTTAGTAAAGCATATCTAAGAACCTGTGCTAGTAGCCATCCTGGGCATGCCAGTGTGGTTGCTGCTACACTACTATGTGTGATCATTGTGGAATAGATATTTGTTGGGAAAAAAATCAAGCTTTGGATATAAAGCTTGGTTTCCTGCTCTTCTCCCACTAATGAATAGTGATCAAAATTTCACTGAAAATTTCCCCCTGAAAACCATATACCCCCAGACTAATAATACTTAAGGGAACAGATATAATTGCACCTCAGTACCACCTCTCTCTGATAACAGAGTGGCCAAGCTTCTGATCCTAATTTCTGCTTTCCTTTCTGGTAGGAACTAAAGTCTCTTTTGGAGAAGAGTGAGGGAAAAGGTAGCTGGAGATGCTTAATCTCCCTTCAAACCACGTAATGACACCCTAATGTTACATGTGGAAGGGTAGTCCTCATTACACCACTTTTGCAGACTGCTTATTTATTGCTCCTCTTCACATATGCTAAGATCAAAGCATATTGGCTGACTTTCAGTCCATGTGATGGGATTCCAGACACTGCCTCTAGTTAGCCACTGCTCCCAGACTCATTTCTCATATTTCCCACAGAAACAGCAGGTGTGTCCATGCACTCAACCACAGCCACATCCATCTAATCTCAAACAGGACCACAATACTCAACCAATCAGAAAGCAGTATCACCAAGAGGTCCAAACAGGATGTGGACCCCAAAACAATAGAAAAGACTTTCCCTAAGTAGGCATCTACATAGTAATAGTAAAGAACTGACCTAGAGTAAACTTATGATATAGAGAAGCTTATTATAATAACATTATCATACACATATATGCTCCCCCAATGGGTTTTCTGTATGCATTGTGAGTAATTGCATGTGCAGTTGCACTGTGGCTGGGACCCCTCCCTTATTACCTAATCCCTTAACAAACACCTCCTGCCTTTTAAATAGTGATAATTTCTGTTATGCAATTGCATCTTTACCTTATTAAAATCCATCTTATTCTCTCTGAAGTTGCTGGTTCCTCTTGGAACTTAGCCTGCTTCAAGAGAGGCATCAATCTCAATAAATGCTTGTACTTGAATTAGAGGTGATCTGTTTGAATTCTTTGAGACAGTTCTACCACAATACATCTTGAAACCCCAGCAGTTTTTGGCATCCCTGAGTGGGCAGAGCCCTAAACTGCAAGATCCAGCACACGATACTTCATCTTCTGACTCCATGTCTTTTTGCTCCCTATCTTCCATGACAGGAATACTTTACTTCCTGGTTTCCCTTGTTTTCTTTCAAGACATCTCAAATATTTCCTTCTTAAAGAGACTATTTTGGTCCTTCCCTAATCCCTCTTCCTTCTGAGTTTATATTTTGTATATTATATATGTACATAGTTATTTGTATATTGTCTCTCATTAGAATTCAAACCCCTAACTTTCAGCACAGATATTAGCACAAAATAATCCCATCATAAATTTTCATTGAAAGACTAATGTGGTCCTTTGATGTCTTCTTTTGTTATGTAGGTGATTCTGAGCTCCCAAAGCTTCTATCACTGAAGTTCAAACTGGCAAATTGTACCAAGCCAGAATGATTTTGAGAAATTGAATTTGTGTTGTTATTCAAGGACCAGTCTAGTTCAATATGGAAGGACTCATAAATATGGAGTCCGCCACAAAGGTGATGATTTAGCTACAAGTCAGGAAAATAATTCACTACGGCAAGAACAATTGCAATTTGTATTTGTGTTTTTAGCACAACAGCCAAGGAAAGCACCAGAGCTGAGCGAAGGTGAACTGTGTTATAAGCCATTACATCATCATTACAAATGTGAAGGGGTAGAATTTCGCCAGGAAATTTAAGAAGACAGAAAATTGGCAAAGGCTGACAATGGATTATTAGGATAATGGAAGGATTGCCTTTGAGCTTTGATTATTTGAAGAATAAGTATTAGACTTTGAAGACTTTGGGGGCTCAAGAAGTGAGTGTTTGTATCATATGAGTCTCTCTGGAGATGGCCTTAAGTATGTGTTTATATAGTATAAGAGCCCATGGGAAGGCAGTTGTATGTGGTTTGGTATCTTCTTTCCCCAACTATCTTGTGTCCTGTGTCAGTGCTTGCTTGCTTCATCACTCATAAGGAACCAGTTTGTTATGTGAAGTCCAAGAAATCCTAAAGATGTAGCATCTGGGAATATGACATGGTTCAGGAGTTCTTAGGTTGCATCATTAGATCAGATGACAATGGTTATAGTCTACATTTGAGCACAAACAACATGGGTCCAAATCCTAGCTCTCTTATATGTTATTTGTGCAATCTTGAGCAAATCGTTAACCTTCCTAAACCTCAATTTTCTCATTCATAAAATGAGATTAAACCAGAGAGCCTGTGAGGTCTCTTTCAGTTTTAGATGCATGATCATACATATGATAACGGCAGCTATAATAATAACTAGTGTTTCTATGTTTTGAGGTTTGTAAAGCATTTCACAAGTGTTATCTCATTTTATCTTCACAATAACCTTGGGATGTTTGTGCCATTATTATCTTCATCATTTTACAGATGAGGAAACTAAGGCAAATGATGGTTAAGTGATTTAGTCAAGGTTATGTAGTAGTTAAGTGTCTGAGACAAGATGTGAAGTCATCTTTCTAACTTCAAGTCCAGTGCTCTATCTATGCCATCTAGTTGCCTACTGATAAGCATTGTACTTTGCTAATATCCACCTTATAGTGATTTTCATTAGTTAGTTTTAGAGAATGACATTTTCTGATCCAGTCTCCAAATTCTGGGTGGACAGAGTTTGGCATCTAAAGCCTAATAAGGACTGATTATAGACGTATGGAAAGAACTATTTATTAAATCCTGTTTAAGGACCACAGTGTTTACCAAAAGTATTTTAGTCTTTAGAGAAATTCTTGCATAAAGAATTTCATTTCAAAAAGTAGATTTTTGATTTTGAACAAGTTATTTAACCTTACTCTGCTTCAGTTTTCTCATCTGCAAGATGAAGAAATTATACTTGATTACCTTTAAAGTTGTTTTAAATTTGATCGTTCCAGAAATCCATCATTTTAACTATGAGGGAAACAATCTATTATTAAAGTTTTTTTCCCAACAAAAAAGATATCAAAGCTACAAAAATGATTTTATTTATCATCATACCACCTGAAATTCACATTTTCAGTTCATCTTTTTAACAAAGATTTTACTTTCACTTTGAAATAAGACTTTAATATAATTCCTTTTAATTTTGAATCTACCACTATAGTCCTAATATTCTTCCAAATGTATTTATGTAATCCGTTTCAATAGAACAATCGTGAATTAGCACTTTATTAAAACATATTAACAAGATTAAATTCCTTGTCTGCTTTGCTATTGATTAATACACAGTAGAGAAAATATTTGCATTTAAATTAACTTTCTAGTATTTTATTAATAGTTTGTTCTTGCATTAGTATCTGTTCACAAATAATAGCTAACTTCCCAATTTGTTAATAAATAGTTCTCTTCTATATTTGTTTTTATCATGAAATTGCTCATTAGAGTGAGCACATTTTTATAACATTTCTTACTTCATAATAAATGGTTTCAAACTTTAGAAATGTTCAATCTTAGCCATGGCATCTAATTTTTAGTTATGAAAAACTTATTTTAGGTTACTTCCAACTCAGAGGTCGTATGATGACACATTAAATATTTCAAGAGCTTTTAAAGTGACACATTTTCCATAAACATGAATAAATGGATCAATAAAGTATAATTGCTAGATTAAAATGAGTACTTTTATCGAAGTGTCATTTTTTTTAACTTGATAGAAACTCCAAAGATGACTATAATCAACTTCCTAATCAGGAAGCAATCATTTCTAAAGAATTCATTACATACAGGACAGATTCAGCCTCTTCCAAAAATTTCCAGGTAAGATTTATTTAACCTAGAATAGCCTTTTCCAACAATGGACAATTCCATGTCTTCAAAAATTCTTTCTTGTGTTAGGATATGTTTGGTTTCTTTATCACACACTCTTAAAACATATTCTGGAACAAATATTATTTACCCGGCTTTTAACATAGTTCCTGGCATATAGACACTAAGTACTTAATCAGGATTTTTTGTTGGTTTATTTTTATTCATTTGTTCATTCCTTTAAGAATGGTTGAAGTGAATTGTGTTACTACTTCTACTCTGGCCTTGTGAAGCACCCTAACTATTCTCGCTTCTAAATGATTGTCCATCAATTATTTGAAGTCAGTTTTGGGGATATAATATTTCCACCTTAGTTCTCTTCTCCAGGATAAAAATATACATCTGATAAAGAAGAACATTCATCATTCAGTGAGGTGGAGGACTTTCAAACATTCTTGCTGAAAACACCAGAACTGAAAAGAAAGTTTGACACTCAAATACAAGAAGCATGAGAAGGTAAACATGGAAAAGAAATCATAAGGAACTTATCAAAGTTAAACTATTTACATGCCAACATGGAAAAGTGAAAATTGTGACTTATGAAAATTTTCTCAGTATGAGGATAGGTGAAGGGAATACAAATGTATATATATACATAAAAATACACATATGTCTATATAGGAAGGTTTATATATGCATACAAACATATATCTGAGTACATGTACATATGAATACATAAAGGGGAGAAGATCAATTGAATAAGAAGGGACAATACTCTAAAAGGTGAAATTCTGAGGTGGGAGAGGATTAGAATGAGAGGAGACAGGGAGAGAGAGAATGGGGTTAATCATATCATAGAAGAGGCAAAGGAAAATTGTTACAATGGAGGGGAAGAACAGGAAGGCAAAAGGGAAAGGGTCAACCTTACTCTCATTGAACTTGGCTTAGGGAAGGAATGACATAAACTGTAAACTGGGTATCTTGCCACAGAGGAGAGAAGGGGGGATGGGGATGAGAGGTGGGATGGCAGCGGGGAGGGAAGAG
>CM053581.1:152559174-152575905 GCA_028627135.1 Pseudochirops cupreus
ATCTTCTCAGTCAGTACACAGTATCCAAGTAAAGTCTTCTTTCAGCTTGACTGGAAGGCTGGCTCTCAGCTTCCATGGTTCCTCCTCCATGGTCCCAGCTCCAACTGTCACCTGGGTTCAAAGGCAGGCAGCTCCCAGTTCTTTGTCCAGCTCCTTGTACAGTTCTCCAATTCCTGTTCCATACTGAAGTTAACAATGTGCAGTCCACCTCAAGTCCTTCACAGTTCAGAAATTGTGAGGGTGTGTTGGTGGAGGGGCCCTGAAGGGTGGGTGGGGCTCTTTGAACTGATTCTTGAATGGAGACGGCAGAGACGAGGAGGGGGAGCATTCCAAACACAAAGTTTCTTGCACTTGTTACCTCAGGCAAAGATCCTCCTCTCCTCACCCACGCAACTGCTCAGCGTCCAGGCAGCTTGGTCCCAGCAGCTCCGGCCCCTGGCAGTTCCTGCCCCAGGCAGTCCTCAGCAGGAGTCCTTAGCAGAGATTCTGCCCTGCTCAAAGCAAAAGGAGTTCGCAACCTCAGCCACTGCCTCTGCCGCCGCTTCCAGTCAGCACCGCACAGAGACTCAATTCACTTTCTTGATCTATGAATTGAATGTGATTTTTTTTTTTTACTGCTTCGTTATATTTGAATAAGAGTATCCCTAATACCCAGGGGACATAGGTTTTTCAGAAAAAAAACATTTTAACTTCAAAAAAAATCCCATCAATCCTCTCAATGCATCAATAGTGGTAAATGGCTGGTAACTAGACTCAGTGGATAGAGCACCAGACTCATTCAAGCTAAGATCCAGATCTGACTCCTAATTTCTATGTTTTTCTGTGGACAAGTCATATTGGCCTTTTAAAACTTTGGTTTTTTCATTTGTTAGATGGGAATAAAAAATGTTTAAATTATCCACCTTGAAGTGTTATTGAGAGAAAAATGTTTTATAAATATCTGAGAGTTATAGAAATGGGAACTGTTATTGTTAACCAGCATTAGCTTCTGTGAATTCTTAGCTTCAGAGAAAAAGAGTCGATTTTACTTTTATTGAAGCCAACACTATCCCATACTTGTGACTACTACTAATACTATACTACTCTGACAATGACTATGATGAAGACAACAAGGACAAGTACCAGGACTACTGCTTCTACTAAGTATTCCAGGAGTAACCCTGATGATAGAGTTTCTAATATCATCATTTACTAGTAACCACTAAGTCATTGTTTTCAGCCCAACTTAATTAGCTCTTAGAAAGTCTATTTAGTGTGCTAACTTAGCAAATACAATTGCCACAGCAACAGCCCCTTCTTGATTCCATCTTGCTAGAGCACACACAATCTCGGGGGTACAATGAGCTCAAACTTGTAGAAAATGATAATTGAGGCACAGATGTAGAAAACCTAAGTGACTAAAGGGTAACTGGCATTTCCATGCTACTAGAATTAATTTTATCTCTTCATGGAATCCTCTCAAAGTTCATGTTTTGTGTTACTCTCTGCTGAACACTTTTTAGAGGTCTAAAACTGCCTTTCCTCACTCGATCTAGTTTGCCTTCTGTCAGTGTATCTCCCAACTTCCCATGCAAACACCAATGTTCATTGATAAAGGGAAACTGCCACCAGCTCCAGTTGACACTGATACTGAACTATTTTTGGAGTTCTCAAGGTTATTACATTTCAAATTCAATCTCTGGGTACCCACTTGACAATTTTTATGAGAACTTCTATGTGTACTCAATCTCTCTTTCTCTTTTCTCAGCTGAATACATTATTTCCTATTGGTCTATAGACTGACAAGTGGTACAGTAGATGGAACTCTTAGCCTGCAGTAAGGAAGAACTGAGTTCAGATTTGGCCCCTACACTTATATGATTCTGGGAAAGTCACTTCTATCCATTTCCTCAACAGTAAAGTATGGATAATAATATCACCCCCTTACTTGGGAAGTATTTAGTACAGTAGCTGACACATTAATAAATACTTGTTCCCCTTTTTCTTTTCTCCCCTTTAGTAACATGGTCATTGGGGAGGAATGATGAGAGAAAAGGAGGAAAGCAGAAACTCTCTCCTCCCCACACAAGAAGGGTCTTTTTCAGAGGCCTGAAATTGTCAGCTCCTGAATTTAGAATCCTTTCTAACTAAATTAATTATCCTCAGACAAGCTCTCTGTTTTCATAGGTAGCCTCTAAAGCATGACTTGATCAATTTCAACCAATTACAAGACATTTCCAGTGTAAAATTTTCTGTATTCAATAACACAAAGCCCTCATGATTATCTTTTTTCAAATTCAATTGATAAAAAACTTATTTGCAAATAGTTTACCTGTGATTGACTGATTCAATCAAGATGTATGGGACTTTGTGATTATCTTCAATGGGGTGGTTTCCTACCTTTACATGGAGTAGTGTTATTTAGTAGAAAGGCAGCAATGAGAGAGAGCTTTCTACTCTGATTTGAGTACTCTTAAGATATGGTATTGAACCTGTCACTTTTTTCTCCCCAGTTTCTCCATTTGTGAAATGCCACTAACAATCCCTTATCCTTTAGTTTGTAGGTATCTTTCTGAAGGGAGATAAGAAAATTAATATGGAGTGACTTGGAAGAGAAACAACATATGAATCCAAGGTGGTATTTTTTTGCAAATAATAAGGAGTTGTGAAACTTCCCAAACTATGAAAGCCTTTTAAAGATTTGTGACCTTTACAAAAAGAAATCCAACAGAGAAAGTGATTGAGATGGGAAAGAACAATAAAGAAAAAAAACTTTCTCTTGATTTCAAGTTGACAAATCTGAAGCCAGTTCTTAATTTTTTTTTTGCATGTCAGTATTTGCTTCTTACAAAGCTGCTATTAATTTAACTCCATGAGTTCCAGAGTTCAGAGCTTTTTTGTTTTTAACCCTTTGAAAAGGTAAGCAATAAGGAGGAAATTTCTAATAAAAATGGGAGGGAGAAAAAGTCTTTCAGATTTAATACAGCATTTCCTAATGTGCAGTGTGGGGTAGCTAGGTGGTGCAGTGGGTAGAATATTGGACCTTAAGTGAGGAAGAACTGAGTTCAAATCCAGCATCTGACATTTTCTAGCTATATGACCCTGGGTAAGTCACTTAACTCTGCTTGCCTCAGTTTCTTCATCTATGAAATGATCTGGATAAGGAAATAGCAAACCACTACAGTATCTTTGACAAGAAAACACCAAATGGAATTATGAAGAATCACACATGACTGAAATGATTGAACAACAACAACAATAATGTACAGTATGCTGCTATGATTTTTAACAAGACAAAAAAAGCTGACTTGCATATTTGGGAAGTTATCCAAAATAAGCAATTGCAAAAAACATACTAGTAAAATTTCAAAGCATTGTATATGAGAAATTACTCCTTTGGTACAATCTGACTGTGTTTTCTTAATGTATTTTAATCTAACCAATTATCCTTGTTCATTTCATTCTTTCATCAGTCCCAACTTTTTTTGTTTTGTTTTGCTTTGCTTTGCTTTTTTGGAGGGGGGAAGGCAGAGCAATTGGGGTTAAGTGACTTGCTCAAGGTGACAGGGCTAGTAATTGTTAAATGTCTGAGGTCGTATTTGAACTCAGGTCCTCCTGACTCCAGGGGCAGTGTTCTATTCACTGTGCCACCTAGCTGCCCCTGAGTCCCAACATTCTTTTTTTTAAATTCTAATTTATTTATTTTTAGTTTTCAACATTCATTTCCATAAGATTTTGAGTAACAATTTTTTTCTCTCCCCATATTTCCCTACCCATACCCCAAAATAGCAAGCCTACTGAATACCCCTTCCCGCAATCTGTTCTCTTCTATATCCTCCCCCTTCACCCCTCTAACTTTCTAGTAGGGCAAGATGGGTTTCTATATCCCAGTACCTGTATATCTTATTTCCCAGTTGCATGTAAAAAAACAATTTTTAAACATTTGCTTTTAAAACTTTGAGTACCAGATTTCCCCCCCCCTCCTCAGTCACCCGCACTGGGAAGATAAGCAATTCAATATAGAGTGTACATGTGTAGTTACCCAAATCATTTCCATAGTAGTCATATTGTGAAATATATGCTATATTTCACTCTATCCTATCCCACCCTCCACTTATTCTATTTTCTCCTTTGACCCTATCCCTTTTCAAAAATGTTTGCTTCTAACTACCCTCTCCCCCAATCTTCCCTCCCTTCTTTCCTCCCCCATTTTATCCCCTACCCTTTATTATCCTTTAGGAAAATATACCCAATTAAGTGTGTATGTTATTCCATGCCAAATTCAATGAGGATCAGGTTGTCCCATTCCCTTTCACCTTCCTGCTCTTCCTCTCCATTGTAACAGGTTTATTTTGCCTCTTTTATATGAGATAATTTACCCTAATCCATCAATCCCTTTCTTCTTCTCCCAATAAATTCCTCTCTCACCTCTTAATTTTATTTTTTAGATATCATCCCTTCATATTCAATTAATCCTGTGCCCTCTGACTACGTATATAGGAACATACAAATGCCCACACACATATATATTTATATACACATACATCCTCCTATACATATGTATATATGTATGTACACATATATATTCCACTCAACTATCCTCATACTGAGAAAAGTCTTATGAGTTACAATTACAGTTTTTCCATTTAGGAATGTAAAAAGTTCAACTTTAATAAGTTTCTTATGATGCCTTTTTCCTGTTCACCTTCTCATGCTTCTCTTGCTTCTTGTATTTGAAAGTCAAATTTTCTGTTCAGCTCAGGTTTTTTCATGAAGAATGCTTGAAAGTCCTCTATTTTATTGAATAACCATATTTTCACCTGTAGCATTATACTCAGTTTTGCTGTGTAGGTGATTCTTGGTGTTAATCCTAGGTCCTTTGACCTCCAGAATATCATATTCCAAGCCCTCTAATCCCTTAATGTAGATGATGCTAGGTCTTGCATTATCCTGATCATGTTTCCACAATACTCAAATTGTTTCTTCCTGACCACTTTCAGTATTTTCTCCTTGACCTGGGAACTCCGGAACCTTGCTATAATATTCCTAAGCGTTTTCTTTTTGGAATCTTTTTCAAGAGTTGATTGTTGAATTCTTTCAGTTTCAATTTTGCCCTCTGTTTCTAGAATAGCAGGGCAATTTTGCTTGATATTTTCTTTAAAGGTGGTACCTAGACTCTTTTTTTGATCATGGCTTTAAGGTAGACCAATGATTTTTAAATTGTCTCTCCTGGATCTATTTTCCAGGTCAGTGGCTTTTCCAATGAGATATTTCACATTGCCTTCTATTTTTTCATTTGTTTTTATCTGTTTTGTAGTATCTTGATTTGTCATAAAATCATTAGCTTCCAATTGTTCCAATCTTATTTTGAAGGAGTTATTCTCTTCAGTGAGTTTTAAAAATTCCTTTTCTATCTGGAAAATTTGGCTTTTTAAAGCATTCTTTTCCTCATTGGCTTTTTGGGCCTCTTTTGCCATTTGAGTTAGTCTATTTTTTAAGGTGTTATTTTCTTCAGTGTTTTTTTGGGTCTCCATTAGCAGGCTGTTGACTCACTTTTCATGATTTTCTTGCATCTTTCTCATTTCTCTTCCCAATTTTTCTTTCACTTCTCTTACTTGATTTTCAAAATCCTTCTTGAGCTCCTTCATGGCCTGTAACCAATTCATATTTTTCTTGGAGGCTTTTGATGCAGGAGTTCTGACTTCACTGTCTTCCTCCTGCTCCATGCCTTGATCCTTTTAGTCCCAAAAGAAGGATTCTATTTTCTATTTGTTTTTCCTGTGCTTGCTCATATTGGCAGGCAATTACCAATCTTTTGAGCTCTTTGCCATGGTAAAACTCTGCTTCCAGAATGGATAGAGATATGTCCCAAATCACTGGGGTTTTTGCAGCTGAAGGAGCTATTAGATGGGTGCCCTCTCTACAGCTCCCACACACTCTGGCTTGCTGGTCACAAACCCCAGGACCACCACCGAAGACTGTGATCCATATCCAAGCAGGTCAAAACAAGAGCAATTAACCTCTGAATGGTCACTTGGTACCCCTACAATCTGCAGGCCAGGAGCTCTGTGGCAGCCATGTGGCACAACCACTTCTGCTTCTTACTCTGGGGGTAGCAGCTGGACCACATTCCCCCTATTCCAAAAATCTTATCACACTAATCTTTTAATTTGTCTTTTACATTTGTGGATTGAGAAGTCTGGAAATCACTACAGCAGCTGGTGATTTATTTCTATGAGGTCTGCTCCAGCTGGAGCTGGTCAGGGACACCATGGGGCTAAAATCAGGGGCTCAGGCAGGTCTGGGCTTGGCTCCCAGCCTGCTGGGCTGGACTCTTCCTGCCGGCCTGCCAGGCTTCCTTCAGCAGGTGATTTGTGTCTCTCTGTCACTTTGTCAGTTCTGTAGCTCTAAAGTTTGTTTAGAATAATTTTTTTACATGGATTGGAAAAGGTGGAAGCTGGAGCCATGCAGAAATTCTGTTTCTACTACTCCATCTTGGCTCCACCCTCTAAGTCCCAACTTTCAACATGGAAAATAGAAGAGATTTTTTTTGGAGAGTACTATGAGGTATTATTTGTGATAAACTTTAAAAGTAAACAATATTTACACCTGCATTGTGTGGTATGTTTTTAGTATTAAGGTCTAGATCAGTTCTTGATGGATTAAAGACATTTATCACAAACAAATAACAAGACAATACAAGAATGTTCAAAAATCAAACTCATCTACTGTGGAATGAGAAATTAGGAAGTTGGTTGAGACTGAAAATAACTTGAATAGAATCTTGTGGTCAGCTGAATTTTTCCTTAATCAAAGGTGTTATAAGTTGTTTAAAGTTAGCAGTTACTAACAGCACTAATCCTAAATAAGCTGATACTTGTGATTTCTAATAAATTCAAAGTAAAATCCATTTTATTTCAATTACTTTTTAAATTACCAAGCATTTATTTTCTGTCCCTTTTACATTCTCTACCTTCTTGAGGAAGAAAAATATAACACTCACAGCAAGTATGCAGTCACACAAAGCAAATTCCCATATTGATCACTTTAACAAATGTATGTCTTATTATACCAATTGAGTCCTGCACCCCTTCATGACGAGGAGGCTAGCTTTCTTCATCATTATTCTTCTGGAAGGTATCATTCAGAGGCTTCCTTTTTTTAACTCTTGTTCTTTTTGCCATTGTTACTGTTTAAATTCCTTTACTGATCCACCTCATTTAACTCTGAATTAGTTTGTACAATTCCTCTCAGGTTTTTCTGAACCCTGTTGTTTCAGTAATGTTTCTTTTGTTTTTAATGTGCAATAGTATTTCAATGCATTTACCATAACTTGTTCAGCCGTTCTACAGTTGATTGATATTCCCTTAATTTTTAGTTCTTTGCCATCATAAAAAGAGCTGCTACAAATATTTTTGTACATGTAGGTCCTTTTTCTCATTCTTTGATCTTTTTGGTGTACAGGTTTATTAGATTTATCAATGGATCGAAGGATATACACAGTTTACTAATTTGAAGGCACAGTTCCAAATTTCTTTCCAGAATGTATATATAGACATCTCTTTACAAATACTTTGTTTTAAAATTTTCTATCAATTCTTATTAGGAATATTGGTTTACAGTTCTATTTCTCTCTTTTAATTCTCTCTGCTTTAAGCAGATTCTATGTGTGTCATAGTAAGAATTTTACCAGATGCCTTCCTAGTTTTGGAAATGGTTCTCAAAATTTTAGAATTAATCTTTTTTTTGAATGTTTTATAGTATTACCTTGTAAATCTATTTAGTACCAGACTTCACCCCAATGCTTGGGAGTTCATTTATAGTGTTTTCAATAATCTGTTCTTTGGGAGCATGAAGGTGAAAAGGGAATATGCGAGAAAGTGCATTATCATTATATTTCTCAAGGGATTATTACATCCCATTATTTTCTCATTTTATATTGAGAAATGTATGATGTACATAGCGAATGTCTCAGCATCCCATTGCTGGGATTTGAACCCCAGCCTCTCTTGATTCCATGCACAATTCTCTTTCTATAATGACATGATACCTTTCTAGAAGAAAAGGTCATTTACTAAGAGGGAAGTTGGTAGTGTAATACTGGAGGACTTTGGAAAGATCAGTTTTGAAAAATCCACTGTGGGGGCTTTGAAAGTCAATCACTGAATAATAAAAGGTTTGTCACTGAGTTGTGAGTGCTCAATTGAGATATAAACGGAGTAAAGTCAGCAAGATTTATTTCTACTATGTGTCAGACATTGTGATAAGTGTTAGGGATAAAAATAAAGACAAAAGCAACCCCTGATCTCAAGGAGCTCACAGTCTAATAGGAAGACAACATAATAACCATATATAAAGAAGATAAATACAGTATGAATTTGAAGTAATCTCAGAAGAACAGCACTAGGATGAGGTGGGGATGGAAAGGCTTTATGCAAAAGATATAATTTTAGCTGAGAACTGAAGAAACCTAAAGAATCCAAAAGGCAAAAATGAGAAAGAAGAGCATGCCAGGCATGTGGGACAGAAAAAATTCATTCAGTCTGTAAAATAGATTGTCTTTCTAAGGAATTTATAGAGCAGTAATTGCTTCATTGTATGACTTTCTCCAGCAGCGTGGTAGGTATGATCAAGACTTTGGGATTAGCTTGGGTATTAGTAACTATAAGTCCAGGGGCAAGGGAGACTGAGAAACAATTATTAATTCCTTTAGGAAATATAAGAGGTAGATCAATAATTTCCTGTAGTAAGAATGTAGACCAGGTTATATATAGAGAGAGAATGAGCCTCAAAAGAAGGGGAGTTGCTGAATGATGGTTGAAGACAGTGGGTTTGAATATAAAATAAAGAGTCACCTATTCCTGTGCATGATTCATTATGATATTAGCATGAAGAAAAGAATACCTAGTAATAAAGAGGGCAATAAGAGATGTAACATGTTCTGTATTAAGTCAAACTTCCATGTATAGTATGATGTAGTCACTCTAGTATTGATACAGTGTTGAATTTGGCCTCAGAAGGCATCATCAAGGGACCTGTGCTTGAAGTAGCCTCTAGTTGATTGACTACGGGCAAGTTAATGTCTCAGTGAGCCTCAGTCTCCTAATTCATATAATGGGGATAATATTTACCTTTCAAAGTCATTGTGAAGATAAAATAACATAACATATATAAAGTGCTTTGTAAAATATTAAAGTACTTTGTAAGTATCATTTATTATTCCTCAAAATAATCTAATCATTCTTCTTAGGTGTCTGGAAAACTATGTAAATGTCTCCCAGAAAGTGTATATCAATCTACTTTCCTATGCCTCCTCTCTTAATTTTCCAATCTAAAATATTCCTCTCTGACCAGCACTCCCCTATATATTTTCTCTTTCCCTAGTATGATATAAACTTCTTGAGAGCAGAGAATTTTCTAGCTTTTGCATTTGCATCTCCAGGACTAGGATAGGAATGGGAACAAACTGCTTAATAATTTTTCATCATTCATTCTTCATTCAAATTTTGCAAACAAAGGTTGTGTGTAATTTAGAGAGATAGTTTGGCATAGTGGATAAAATGCTGACCTTAGAATCAATAAGACCTGTGTTACAAATACCACCACTGACACTTAGCATTTGTGTGATCTTGGACAAATCATTAAGCTCTAAGCCTCCAGCAATTCTCTCAGGTTTTAAGTTGCAATCTGCAACAATGGAGACAGTTCTCACAGCAATAAAATCACAGGTCATTGACATATTAGCTTTTTCTTAATGAAATGGATTTTTTTTATCCTTACAAACAGAAAGTTGGCCTTGGGTTTATATTTGAAAATCTGACAAATGTTAGGTAAAATAATGTGCACTAACATAAAGATTTATAGGGGCACTCATTCATTCTGTTC
Organism: Pseudochirops cupreus; assembly: GCA_028627135.1. Lineage (NCBI taxonomy): Eukaryota > Metazoa > Chordata > Mammalia > Diprotodontia > Pseudocheiridae > Pseudochirops > Pseudochirops cupreus. Next base: position 152,569,039 of record CM053581.1, read on the forward strand.
ATTCTATGTAAAGGAGAAGGTAGCTCAAACTAGATTTCTGTTATTTATTGAAAGGAAGATTTTCCAAGATCCTAATTCTGAGCAGCAATAAATCCTTCAAAATAAACATGATCCAAATTAACCTTGTCCATAACTTCCATCTTCCCTTAGAAGTGTTAACTGTGTTATTTTAATGTCCTCTTTTTAGTGAAGGGAAACTAGACTTTAAGCCAATAAAATCTCTTTTGCAAAACTCATCAAAGAGAGAACTGGTAACAATGTAAATGCTTGGATGTTTTATATTTGAAGTTATTCTCTATTTCTGACATTCAGACTTATAAAATGAATAGTCTAAAAAAAAAAGGTTCAACCTAAGGGAAGGCAGTTACTTTAATCTCTAAATCAAGACACTAAATTCAGTCTTTTCTGACTGAATTTCTGAAATTTTTTTAAAAAATGAGTCTACAGGAGTTAAAATATGGAGTGTTCGTTGCTCACTGATGAATTCTACATATGAGATAGATTGCAATTCTTAACTTTGACATAGACTAAATATCAATGCTAGGGTGCTCAGTATCACAACCTTCATTTATTTCAACAGTGCGATGGATGTACATCTTCTAAAATCTTCTCAAATAAGGGGTCAAAAATGCAGGAAGATGAATGTCTCCAAATGGAGACTAGATGTTATCCATGAACATTATGAAGGGAGAGTGTTCACTGAAATAAAATTTTTCTGTCAAGGATATAATGGAGAGACTTTCTGTATTATCTAAAGGGCACCACTCTGAGGTCTAGCCGTTAGCTCTAAGTAATTGTTAATGTACTTTTCCATCCTCATTTATGTGTTCACAACTCTATTTTTCATGACTGACTGCCATTTTATGTGGTAAATAATCTGATGGAGAATAGCATCTTAATTTGATTTTATTTAATATAAAATTATTGACTAGAGATAAATTATATATTTCAAAATATGATGGTAAAAGAAAAATAAAAGGCATGTCTTCAATCTATCAAGAAACCATCTAAAATCAATTCCCTAGAAAGAATCATCTTTAAGTGCAGGATGCAATAAATCTTTCTGGCATTACAAAAAAAAAAAAAGCAAAGTTGTGGATTATATTTACAAGAATCCTGACTCTGACAATCATTGGGTATGTAACCTTTATCAGTCTCTATTTCCTCATCTGTGAAATGTAAAAAAAAATCCACTTACTTCATAGAATTATTATGGCAAACTAAAAGTATTAACAACTGTGAAAGCATCTTTTTGAAGATACTTGGAAAGGACTTCATTGTTCAGCTACTAGAAGCCATAAATGGGAAAAAAACATATTCCCATTATAAAGTACTTGATAAATGGTCACCCAGTTTCTACTTGAAGATTTCTGATGAATGGGAAGCCAAAGTTTCCCAAGAAATTAATTCTACTTTTGCATATACCTAAATGTTAAAAAGTATTTCTTTAACATGAAGTCTAAATTTGCTGCTTTGCAATTGCTACCTATTTTTCCTACTTACTCACTTTTGTCAAAATAGAACAAGACTAGATCCTCTTTTATATGATGGACAGGTTGCAAATAATTAAAAAATAAGTGCAATGCAGCAATACAATGGAAAACACTATGAATTTGGAATCAGAGAACTGACACCCAAATCCTAACTGTCACTACTTGCATGACCTTGGACAAATCATTTAAGTTCTCTGAGCCTCAATTTCCTCATCTCTAAATTTAGGGGGTTTGTTGAGATTTTATTTAAAGTGTATCCCAGATCAACATCTTGGATTCCATGAACACTTTGAATTTTCCTTTTTCAGAATGAATACCCCTATGTCTTTTATTCCTTCCTTAGGCTAGAAACCTGCTTTCAACCTATACTGAAGACCTTTAATTATAAAATCTCAAATTCTATGATTCTGTGATCCTAGTTACTATCAACTGCACATTCTCCAATTTTTCAATGTCTTTCCTAAATTGTAGTACCAGATATTCCACAGGTGGTCTGAGAAAAGCAGAAAAAAGGAGAATGATCCAAATCACATTAAGAGAAAAGCTACTCTTTCTATAACCTATGATTGCATTAGGTTGTTTTTAGTTTTTGGTTGGGTTGTTTTGTTGGGTTTGGGTTTTTTTGGACTGCCATAACACATTGTTGTTTCGTACTGAGCTTGGAACCCATCAGAGCTCCAGATTTTATTTTAAACAACTTGCTAACTAATTATGCCTCCCATAAATTGGATGTGTGATGTTGATTTTTCAACCAACAGGAGTCTTTACAGTTACTCTTTTTAAATTTTCTCTTATATAATCTAAATTGTCAAGATACTTTTGAATCCTTACTGTCATCTAATTCTTTAGTCTCCTACAAGCTTTTTCATTGGGAAATTTAATAAGTAGGTATTTTTTTTAACTTTATACACTGATTTAATTACAAATTCAAATCAATTCATCCAATATTTTAAAGTCCCTATTATATGTAGACACAGTGCAGTATACTGGGGATATAAAGGCAAAATACAAAAAAAAGAATTACTTTATATTCACATGATAATTATCATTTTAAGAGTGTATTATCTTAAACCAAAAACAAAAATGCATTTCTCTTAAAAAATTAATTGTTACGTTTAATTACAAAAACTTGTTTTCATTTTCTATAAGATTATGTTTACATATGCTATTGGTTTTTTTTCTTTAAACTAGAATTTAAAATATATTGTTTCATATTCCTAGATCTTTGATAAATCACAATATCTCTTAAAGGCAGCTAGGTGGCAGAGTAGACAGATCATGGGCCCTGTAGTAAGAGAGACCTGAGTTCAAATTGGACTTCAGACACTTATTAGTGGTATGATCCTGAAAATATCATTTAACCTCTGTTTGCCTCAGTTTCCTCAACTGTAAAATGGGGATAATAACAGCACATACTTCTCATTGTTGTAAGGAACAAAAGAAAAAAATACTTGTAAACACTTGGCATACCACCTGCCATAGACTAGGTGATAAATAAAATAAATAAAAATGGATTTCCTTTCTTTCTACTTTAAGAAAACAAACAAAAAAAAAACATTGAATACATTAGTAGTAAATAGAAACTGCAGATTTTCAGTGACTGGAATCCATAGTAAAAACAGCTGCACATGTATCTAAGATATATGTATGTGTGTGTATGCGTGTATGTATGTACATATATATACATATATATATATACACATGCACACACACACATACATACATACACACACACACATATATATATATATATGTATGTATGTATGTATATACCTCAGCATTCATAACATTTTATTTATTAGTAGATGACTATTGAAGGGAAAGGTTGAAATAGGCTTTATTAATATGGATACAATAATTTTATTTTCTTCATACTTTTCAGATCTATGGTTTCATAAATGTGGACACTGACAGTGATGAAAATTTTCAGACCCATCTAACTTAGTAGATTGTCTTTGAGGGTTTCTGTGTTTAAAAATCCAATTACCTTGTTGCTTATCTGGTAATGAGCAACTCTGAATTAACAAGGTCATTCTTCTGACAACACAGACAGGACTATGTTTTTCTTCATAGCTTGATAGAGTTTAGCAGACCCAATATTTCCTTATTGCCTTTCAGAACCTACAGTCACCTTGATGCCACAATGAGACATGGAAATAGCGTTTTAGTGTAGGAGGGTATTGTGTAAATAATAAGACTTTTTCTGTCTACTTTATCATACAAATACAAGATTTGGCAAAAGAAACACATACTTTAATAAGGAAATTGATCAAAAGAAGGGTTAGCAATGTAGCTTCATATATATAATTGATACAAAGTTGCTTAGAAATCCTTGAACCTGAAGGTGAAAGTATTGTGGAAAATTCTCTGATAAGAGAGAAAATGGAGAGAAATAAGTGAGATGATTATGACACAACACTGTACATGGAGGAAAGGGACGATGAGTTCTTAATATGGATCATAAAGGAAGATGGAAAACTCTAACAATCTTGACATTTGATGGAATTCTCTACCTGTTAAAAGTTAGAAGAAAATAGGAATAGAATTACTATTCTAAATCTAATTCTATCAAAAGAAGAATTCATTGTTAAATAAAAACAGCTTAGGACCTTGACTGACAGTGACCACCTACCCAATACCCAATGTAGGAAATGCTTGTCATATTTGAGCACTAAATGAGTAGTGTGAGTATAGCTAGAAAGGAAAGGAACAAGCATTAAGAACTGAGTTTCCTAAAGAAAAAATGATATTAAATTAAAGACCTTTATGATATTAACTAATCTGATTGAATAGAATTCAACAACAATAAGAATTTAAGTTCAGTGCCTCCTATCTTCCATGAAATGCGTTAGGTAATGAAGACATAGAGACAAAAATGAAACAGTTCTTGTCCTCAAGGACTTTGGGGAAAATATGATTTTTGTTGCTGTTGTTGTAGTTCAGTCATTTCAGTTCTGTCCAATTCTTCATCACCCCATTTGTCATTTTCTTGGCAAAGATATTGGAGCGTGTTGCCATTTCCTTCTCCAAGTCACTTTACAGATAAGGAAACTGAGGCAAACAGGGTCAAGTGACTTGCCTGGGGTTGCACAGCTAGTGTATGGGTCCAGTTTTGAACTCAGGGAAATGAGTCTTCCTTACTCCAGGCCTAGTACTTCATCCACTGAACCATCTATCTGCCCTAAGATAATATATACAGTTATATAAATACATTATGTGTGCAAAATAAATACAGAGTAATTTGGAGGAAGGTGAGCACCAACAACTTGAAAAATCAAATTAGACTCAGCTTGCAAATGCCACATTGTGGTACCATAACAGGATATTACATTAAGCAATGAAAACAGGGGGAAAAAAAAAGTTGCTGGGAAATATCATGAAAAAACACCCAGCCAAAATGTACATGAGGAGATCAACCCACTATTTAATATTCATCTCCTACTCATCTATCCTTTGACCTATTTTGTTCTCACTTATCAAAAAAAAAATTTTTTTAAATATTTGGCTAGATTTGATGTAGGAAAATCAATCAAAAAGCAATGGTTAAGCACCTAATTTTGCCATTTGCTAAGTACTGAGGATATGAATACAAAGAAACTTCCTACATATAAGGAGTTTATATTTTAATAGGCAAGGTAAGAAACCAGTTAATAATCCTTTACTAAGCTCCTGCTGTGTGTTGGGAATGGTGCTAAGGGCTGAAGAGATGAAGAAAGGTAAATGTCATTCCCTGATCTCAAGGAACTCATAGTCTAATGGGGGGACGTACAAATAGACAAATGAAACAAACATATAAATAGAATAAATGCATTAATAAGAGCTTGCATTTATATTATATTTTTAGGTTCACAAAAATACTTCATGTATCTCAATTGTTCTTCACAACAAACATGAGGTAGCTGTGATCATTATCCCCATTTTGTAGATGAGGCAACTGAAACAGAGAACAAGTGACTAAGGAAAGATTCAAACTTGTCTTCTTGACTCAGAGTGCAGTCCTCTAAATATTGTATAGCTTATCAGACTTTTACTGATCAAGTAGTAAAGTATAAATATTTTGGGAGGAAAGACACTAGCTTTAACGACAGACTTGAAACAAAGAGTTCAGTTAGGAAGCTGTAGCAATAATTTAGGCTAGAGGAGATGAGGTCTTGAACTGAAGAGGTAACTGTATTGGTACAGACTGGGGAGTGGATGCAACAAATGCTATGGAGATAGAAACTGCCAGAGTAGGCAATATAATTTGAAATGAAAAAGAGTGAGTGATCAAGGATAATTCTGAGGTTATAAAGCTAAGGGGACAAAAAACATAGTGGTACCTTTGATGGAAATAAGGAAGTTTGAAAGAGAGGAGACTGTGGGGAGAAAATGAAGTTCAGTTTTGGACATACTGAATTGGAGATAGTGCTAGAGTTTTTACTTTGAAATGTAATAGGTCAAGTGGGACTAAAGCTTAAAAAAGATTTCCTTGGGGGCAGAGTCAAGAAGGCAGCGTAGAAGCTGCAAAACTCCACAGCTCTCCCCTTAACCACTTCAAATACCTATAAAATATGACTCTAAACAAATACTAAAGCTCCAGAACTCACAAAATGACAGAATCAAAGCTCCTGTGAAGGGCAGCCTGGTAGGCAGGTGGGAAGGGGTTCATCACAGTGTGCTGGGAGCCCAGACAAGCACCGCATAAACCCATGGCTGGAACCATAGGGTTGCCAGAACAAGCCATGTCTGGAGCACAAATCATCAGCAGCTGTGGTGGTTTCCAGAATTACCAACCCATAAGAAACAAGGATTAAGTGAAAGGTCAGTGGAAGTTGGAAAAATCAGGAGAGAGGGTCCGGCCAACTGCCTAAGAGCTATGAGTGGCTGAAGCAGTGGGCCTGCAGGTGCCTCCATGTGGCTGCTTCAGAAGCTCCCGGCCTGCAGATTACAGGGGGGCCAAGTGATTATTCAGAGGTGAAGTGCTCTTGCCTTGAGCTGCCTGGATAGGATCATGGCCTTGAGCGGTGGTCCTGAGGTGCATTTTCAGTGAGCTAAAGCTGGTGGGGGCTACAAAAACAGTGGCCTTGTAATAGCTCTGGCAGCTGCAAAAACCCCAGACGTTTGGGACAGAGCTCTCCCCTCTGAAAGCAGAGTTGAACTGAACCTAAAAGTCAAGTAATTGACTGTCAACATGAATAGGCAAAGGAAGCAAAGCAAACTCAGCAATGCAACTTTAGATTCCTTTTTGGAGGACAAAAAAGATCAAAGCATGGAACGGGAGGAACACAACACAGTCAGAACTCCTGCACCAAAAGCTTCCAAGAAAAATGTAGATTTGTTACAAGCCATAGAGCAGCTTAAGAAGGATTTTGAAAACCAAATAAGAGAAGTGGAG
>CM053581.1:152576405-152596761 GCA_028627135.1 Pseudochirops cupreus
TCTCTGTCTCTCTGTCTCTCTGTCTCTATCCATCTCTCCACATATATATGTATAGAAAGTTAAATTGTGTCTATTTGATGACACAACGGCTTAGTTATTTTTTAATTTAATCTTTTCCTCAATTATATGTACATTTTTTACATTTATTTTTAAAATTTTTGAATTTAAATTCTCTTCTTCCTACCCTCCCCCTGAGAAGATAAGCAATTTTGAAATAGGTTATACGTGTGCGGTCACACAAAAACATGTTTCCACGTAAGTCATATTGTGAAAGGAAACACAGACAAAAAAAAAAGTAACGCAAAATCTTTAATCTGTATTCAGATTCCATCACAGAACAACTTAGTTATTAAAAGACGAATAAAACAGTTGGCTAGTTGCTTTGTCTACACAACTTACCCAAAATTAAAATAATTTTACTCACACGTTTCCTTAATGAAATGGTTTTGTTATCTTGCCTTAATGCCGTTTTGCAAACATGCTTTTAATCTAACCCAGACAATTCATTTCAGTACAAAACAAAGGAAAAAACTCTTATTAACAGTTCAGTATACAAAAGAATAAGACCAAGACCAAATAATTATCCTCAACATTATCTGGAGCTAGAATGGGAAATTTTCTAAGCTAGTCAAAAAGTAAGTCTGGCTCTAGAGAAAATACTCAACAGTGAAATTTATCGCTCATGTTCTAGTTTGCCTCTTGATAGTATTTTTCCTCTCTCTTTTGTGTTGTTTTTTCCTTTAGTAGCTCAATACCCTCATATGATCTTCCTTATTTCCTTTCTCAATACCCTTTTGTTGTTGTTTTTATTAAAACACCTCATTTCAACTATATTCAATTAAACATAATGCAGATTTAAATGAATGGATTTCACCCACCAGGGAGTCTTTATTTGCATATTAAACAGTAATTATGGAATGAAGGGCTCCTCCCTTGCTTAATAAAATTTAAACAATGTACTTTATAGGGCAAGTCTGGGGAGTTTTGGTTACTTTTTTAACAAGACAATTTCTCAGACCATAACATGTTGACAGAATCTACTCTACCTGGGAAAAAGTTGTGGGAGAAAATTTAGAATCAGAACAGATGGAATTTTAAAAAAAGATGAATTATTTTTCTTTTGTTTAGAACATAGAAGATGGCAGGAAAACTGAAGAGAGTAAAAATAAATGAAATCAAAGCTTTTACAACTGGCACAAGATTCTTATATTCATGGTATATAGTCTAGTAAATAGTCACTGGAGTTTCTAAAAAATGGGGAGTATGATAGGGCTAAAGATGCTGAGAACAGCATCTTGAGAAAACATTTTATATTGACTGAAATATTTGATACCAAGGAATATGTTGAGTATACATTATGTACACATACATTATGTATGTGTTCATGAAATAGTTTCAATATATTTATCATACAATTTCTCATAGAGGAAGGTCAATATAATTCTAAATAATTGTTCATACTATTCTCTTTGAAGGCATGATAAGCCTTTGTTTAAAAAATATTCCATAATTTTTTTTTATATTGTATTAAATCTAAGGTCTACTCTCTGGAATTAAAGGTCTTCTACAATCTAGAACCATTCTGTCTTTCCAGCATTATTTCTTATTACTCCCCTCAATGTACTCTCTAATGCTACCTGATCTGGTCTATTTCATACTCCCTACTTTTGAACATCCTTGAAACTTTCCTATTTTTTGTCTTTTCTCTTGATCTATTCCTAGAATGTCCCTTTCCCCCAGTTTATCTATTGAATTCCTACCTGTCCTATAAAGTCTTAACTAAAATGTCTTGAAGTTCTTCCTAGTCCTTTTTATTGATAGCAGTCTTCCTTCTCGGATGTCACATAACATGTTGGTTTGGCATCTCTTTATTGCATTTATCAACAGGTGGGTGGTACCATAGGTAGAATGCTGAGTCTCAAATCCAGAAGATTCATATCCCTAAATTCAAATCTGGATTCAGACACTCCTCCTGGCTGTGTTACTTTGGACAATTCACTTAACCTTGTTTACCTCAATTTCCTCATTTGTAAAATGACCTGGAGAAGGAAATGGCTAACCACTTCAGTACCTTTGCCAAGAAAACCCCCAATAGTGTCAAAAGAGGAAGATACAACTGGAAAAGACTCAATAACAACACACATTTATCACAGAATTCTGTGAATACAAGTTTTATCTATGTTTGTATATTATCTGCTGCTAGACTTTAATCTCTGTGAGGTTATTTTATCTTAACTTTGTTTATTGGAGTCAAGGAATTAATAAAGATTTGAAAAATACTTTCATTGTTTTAGCTTAAAATACTGGAGCAAAAGTAGAACCCTAAATGGTGACCAAGGAAATTATATAAAGAGAAAGTATTTGGGTTAAGGTGGAGACTTTCATGATGAGTGAGATTAATTGATCACATGAGTTCTTCCTAGTAGAAATGTCTGGTCAACAATACTTACGTTAAGTTGTGTAGATGCAAGGAAATTAGGAAAGGAGAAAAGTTCTATGCTTTCTAGTTGATCATTACATCATTTTAGTTCAACTCAATTCAACCATTACTGAACACTTCTTCTGTGCAAAAGATCTCCCAGTGAAAGGGATAGGAAGACAAATACAGTCCAAATCCTGTTCTCAAGAAGAGTGCAAGAAATTGGAAAGGAATTGTACAGATATAAATAACTCAAGGGAGAGTGATGTAAGTACAAAGGAGATGACCAAACATCATGACAGATTTGAGAGTGAGAGACTCTGTGTGTGTGTGTGTGTGTGTGTGTGTGTGTGTGTGTGTAGGTGGAAGAGAAGTGAAAGGCTCAGGACCAGAAATAGAGAAGTCCTCATACAGGAGTTGGAACTTGAATTGGACCTTAAAGGGAGAGACTTCAAAGGACTGGTACTGTTACTGGAGAGATGGATGTGGAGAATGAATTGCAGCCTTAAGAAAGGCATGGAGATAAGACAGAGAAAGACAAAAATGGACGATAGACAAGAGTCCATATGGCTGGAACATATGTTAGTGAAGGGTATTAGAATGAGATAGGTTGTAAACATGGGACAAAATCATACTATGTAGAGCCGTCAAAGAATCTGCACTTTATTAATTAGCAAATGAGGAACTGCTCAAGGATTTCTGTAGTGGAGTGATCATCTGCTGAGGAGAGAAGTAGATTAGAAAATTTGTATGACTATATCCAATAATGACCTTTTTTTGCTTTTTCTTTTTGTTAGGGCAATTGGGGTTAAATGACTTGCCCAAGGTCACACAGCTAGTAAGTGTTAAGTGTCTGAGGCTGGATTTGAACTCAGGTCCTCCTGACTCAAGGGCTGATGCTCTTATTCACTGTGCCACCTAGCTGCCCTATGACTTTTTAATACATTATTCTTGTATGAAAACTCAGAAGGATGAAGAATGGAAGCAAAATAGAAGATTTTAAGACACTGTTTTAAGAACACAGAGAACTGGGTAGCATGCATAGATCTAGAGTAGCCAAAGGATTTAATATTGCTAAAAAAAAAGTACATCAGGCTAATTTGTTTGTAAATTAAATATAAGATTTTCAATCAATGAGTTTTATTTTATTACATCATAAAAAATCCTATTGAACTCTCAATTAAATCCCCCCAAACTGAGCAATTTCCCAAAATACCAAGCAAAACAATATAAATTGTCATGATCGTACACATTAGTAGTATAATAGATTTTAAAAGAGGAGAAACTGATGCTTTATATATTAATACTAAAGTTGACTATTGATTTAGAGATGAATTTTGTTTTTGGTTTTTGATATTATCTTCATTTAATTGTAGAAATATTCCTTCTTTTTTGTTCGCTTTTCTTCATTTTTCCTTCCATCTTAAAAATCTTCCTTTGTTTCATTTAATTCTTCATATTTATCATGTTTATGACATGATAATATTACATTTTCTCATAGACAACTTTAAGTTAAACTACTACTCAACTGTAGAGCAACATTTTATCTTTTCTATTAGGAATGCTGCTTCTATAAGCATTCTTATACAGATAATAATTTTTTTTTCCTCCACAGAGTCTTAATCCAATACTTCATTTTTCTATGAAAGTGTCTTTGAATTCTCAAAAGTATGATAATGGAGTGAAAAATGTGGCAAATTGTATTATGCTAAAAGGGTGATCTATGAACCAGCCCAGGGTGAGGAACCTGAGGCCTCAAAGGCACATGTGGCCTTCTAGGTCCTTGGGTGTAGCCTTTTGATTGATTCCAAACTTTACAGAACAAATCTTTTTAGTAAGAGAATTTGTCTTGTTAAGTTTGGATTCAGTCAAAGGGGCATACTTGAGGACCGAGAGGGCCATGTGTGGCCTCAAGGCCACAGGTTCCCCACCCATGGACCAGCCTAACAACAATAAATATGAGTTTATGGAACAAAGAAAAATACAAAATATCCCACATTTTCATGTACCCTTTTTCTACTTCTGTAATGGTAGTGGGGGAAGGGGAAGAGAAATTAGTAAACTCATTGTCTAAATGTAAATATATTATTTGAGAAACAAATTCCTATCAATCTAATAATTTTTTTTTATTATATGATAAACCAGAAGGTACAAATTGAAGTTAGCTGGAATGACTATTCCCAAGTTTTGGAGAGACATATAAGGTAGAGAGACAAAAAAAAAGCCTTTGGTTTTATCATGCTTTCAAAGACAAACAGAAACATTATTTCATGTGATATTGGATATTGCAGTCATCATGATAAGTCTTAGCAGAAATATCACTAGAAAAAAATTATAGTTTATATACCAACATCTATTGCTGAAAATGAAGGTGAAAGGAAATTCAATGAAGAGCTCAGTAAGAACACCACATTAAATTTACATACTATTTTGCTCATTGACTGTAATACAAAAATGGGAATATGTAAAACATGGGAAAATAGATGAAAGGATGGGACTAAGATTCAGAGTTCCTCCAGATTCCCCTGCTGGATCACGTAATTTTGTCAGATATGTGAAGTTTTGGATCAACAAAAAACCTCTTGGATGATTTGTATAAATATCCAAAAGGTATCAATCACCTCACCATCCACATAGGGGGAAAAAAAAATCACTAATTACATGAAAACTGCTGTTTTTCCAGATAATGTCATGCTGGGCAAGCCAAAAATTTCATCTATAAATAACACCTTAGGCAGACAGTACAAATGGACAATGAGCTGTGTTCAGAATGAAACTGAAGGAAAGATGTAGGATGGAAAAGTGCCATTAATGAACCTAAACTTTTCTGCAAAAATGAAGACCTGTCTTTTTTTTTAAAGCAATATTCTACTGGTACTGTATGACTACAAGTAATTAAATAATATAGTATCCAAATAAATAAAGCTGAATATGGTACATAATGAGCAGGTAAATGACTTGGTAGATAGAACACTGGGTCTGGAGTGAGGAAGACTTGGGTTCAAATCTTGTCTCTTGACTCTTACAAGCTGTATGACCCCAGACAGATCATTTAACCTCTGTCTGCCTAGGAGGCAGCTAAGTGCTTCAGTGGATAGAGAACTGGGCCTCAAGTCAGGAAGACCTGACATCTAATCCAACCTCAGACATCATTAATTAAGTGACCTTAGGCAAGTCACTAAATCTATGTTTTCTTCAATCTACTGAAGAAGAAAATGGCAAACCATTCTGTGAAGTTATATTCTAAATTCTCTGGACTTCTCCATCATAACTTAATTGCCTTTCTCATCCTCAAACATCCCTTCACTATGTTGGCCTCTTTCTCTCATTGTTACCTTCTAGGTGTCTCTATTTTGGAGACAGGTTCAGTTAGCCATGCTTCATTCCCCTCTTGACTTTGCTTCTTACCCTCCTTGACTTCACCTCTCACTCTACCCTCATCATGGACCCATGTGAAGACTTTATCTCTTCCACCCTTGATTTTCAGTTCCCTTTTATGTGTGGTCTTTCTTCATAAGACGTGAGCTCCTTGAGGTCAGAGAGTCATTTTTCTTGTATGTGTATCCCCAGGGCTCTGTATAGTGTTAAACACATAATAAAAACCTGTTTGACCTTCATTTTCAAAGAAGACCAATGACATCACAGGGTAATGTCTTGACTTGTACATGGATTGAAGTAAGGCAGAGTTATACAAAGTTTTCAGCCTCGCTCTCTCTTCCAGAATCATTGAAGTCCAGTAGCAGGATGAAAGTCAAGACAACTGATGATGACCTAGGATGTAGTGGATGACTTTGGTATCTTCCATGTGTGATGAAATTCTAAGCACTCCATAGTGCCTGCTTCAGCTGCCTTCATGGCCATTGAAACAAATTGTTCTCATTCACAATTCCATTGGGGGAGGTCTTCCCATTCTTCAGGTAGACATCCCTCTAACTTACTTATGGGTTTGAAGTCTATTGGTTACTCTCAAACTTGTTTAGCCTATGTGCCAAGAGGGTTTTACTCGAGTATGGCCACTGTGCATGCTACAACTTCTTGGAGCCACAGGTGGAATCAGGTGAAGGCAGACACTAGAGGTGGGTCAGCAGCCCTGAAAAGAGCTTGGTAAGCCCTCATAACAGAGGTGCTAGTCCTCCCTGAACATCCCATACACCTCAGTACATAATTAATAAGTGTTTTTGCCCCATGCCTATTGGAATAAAGGGGTTACTTACTCAACAGTTGCTTCATAACAGCATATTCTCATTCTTGGAAAGGTACATTTGTTGTTCTATGTCTGCATTCTTTTGCTTTTGATTTAAGGATGTGGTGATAAAGAATGTCCCCATACGAAAGTTAAACTGAGTGGAAATTTATATATGTGCTGTTAATGAGAATGTAATAGAAAATTACTACTAACAAGGCAACCGCTAGACTTTTTTCCTTTACATCCAGCTCTCCTCTGATGAAGTCAGAGACACCTTAACTAAACCCAGAGGACTGAATAGTCATGACTGGGTACTGCTGATAGTTCCAGTCAGGTTGTTATTGAAATTGGCTTGCTCTTTTTTCCTCTTCACAAAACTCTATTTATCTTTCCATATCATTACAAGCAATGAACACCTGGTTCTAAGCCTTCCTCCCTTAGTACTTAAAGGTAGACAATAAAACAAACAAGAAGGGAAAAATGTATGAGATTGCAATATATCTCCAGAATTAAAAAAAAAATCAATGCATTTTACATTGCAGATGTGTTTTCACATTGAAAAGCACCCAAATGAGCTTTTTTGTTGTTCTTTAAGAGAGCTATGCCACCTTTGAAATAACAGAAATGCCTATGGTAGTAATGTAAGTAAAAATAGCTCCTGGAATTATAATGGAGTCGCAGCAACAGCAACTGAAATCAACAGTGGAATGAAAGATGATAAAGTACGCAAAGAAGAAATGAAATCAGTGAAGAACTGAAATCAGATTTTAATTCTTTTAAACAACAATATCAATTGTCCTGAGATATACAGGGGAAAAAAAATCTCCAAGAAACTCAGTCATGACCCAGGTGGAATGAAGTAAATGAATTGTAGCCTTATTGCTGAGCCACAATTATGTTCCATAAGCCATCAATATAATTTTTAAAAGAAATAAAGCAGGTTAACAAGACATTATAGCTCACAAGATACTTTATACTGGTAACTGCTCTATGGGAAATACTGTCTGCTAGGGGTTAAAGTATGTAATTTATTTTGATTTCAGCAATACCATAAACTGCTATACCACAGTCTCATCTGTATTGTGGAGCTTAAAATCCCAAGGGGAAAAAAGAATTCAATTCAGGCAAACATATAAGAAATTGTGTCATTTCAATGTTCAAATCCTAGCAATATTTTTACTTACGTGTCTATTTTTGCACACATGTGTTGAATATTTTTCAGGAAATTTGGCCATAAGTCATTTAAAAAGGCAAATGTACCTCAGCAGTGTGAAAATGTCTTGTTTCACCTCAGGTTCTCTAAGTATTCCAAAAGGAATCTCTCTGTTGTGTTTGGGGTCAGTTGATTAAAATAATTGAGATTATATAATTAACCAATTTTCTTCAAATAATGCCTAAGGGCTCTAGGCCAACTTAAAAGAAAGAATGGTTATAATTATTAACACTACAATAACTTTTACTCTTGTTACCTTTGGAGTTGCTATGGAATTATACACTTACTACCCTTGTGTGTCAACTACAAACTCCAATTAGGTATATGATGGGATATCAGAGGGCTGACAATGCTCATGAGCAAACTCAGAAAAGGAAAGTTTATAGGCCCACAGGAAAGCTTGCCAGCATCTAATTAGTGAAAAAACAGCTGAACCCTTTACATGACAGAGTACAATAAGCAAAAGCAGCCGTTTAATCCAACAGAGACTGTGGCTGAGTTTCTCTGAGGTTTGGAAAATGATCCATTGGATGAAGAAGAATATAAATTTTCTGATATGTTTTCTAGATTGTCAAATATTTTTATTTGTAGGGCCTTCCCTATAACAGTTTGAAGTACTCCTGACACCCAGATGGGGTATTTTCCTCCAGGGATAGCAAGATAGACATGGAACAATATTTTTCCATATCTCACCCATGGCTAATAAAAGAATTTCCTCCTTCTCAAAGACAGTATAGTGAAAAGAGCATTGACTATCAATTCAAAGTATCTGAAGTCATTTACTGACTATCTCTGTGTCCTTTGGTGACTCATTCAATTTCTCTGAAACTCAGTTTCCTCATCTGTAAAATAAAAGGATTAGAGTTGATAACCTCTATGAATCCTATAAAAATGAGTATATAGCAATGTTATACCAAAGCTGAATAAGTAGTTAATAGTGGGAAACAAGGCATAAACTAGTCCAATACAACCAAGAATGCAACCAAGAAGTGAAAATCCATGATATGCAAAATCAGTAGGCAAGGAATCAGAAAGAGTGAACACAAAGTTCAAATCCTCACTGGTAACTAGGGAATTTGTCACCAAGTAGCATGCTCTTCAACTTACTTGTTTTAATGGCTTCTCCCCCTCACTGGTGATGCTCATAAAAAGAAACAGGAATTCCACTGATAAATTCTCCAAGAGTGAATATGACACATACATTTTATATAAGGAAATGACATAGCTCCAGACAATTTTTCTGTCAAACTGAGATTAGTAGTAGTCTGAAATCAATATTTGCTTGTGATTTCTTATTTCCCAAAGGTTCATACTCCTTGTAGACACTTTCTTTGACAAAATGTACCTTTAAATATGTGGATATTAAAAAGTTACCTTTTATGGATGTGGGTCAATAAAAAAATCATACAAAAATAATTCCCTCAAACTCTAGTATCATATGGAAACCTTCACATGGATATGTGTGTATATATGCACACAAATTCAAACATACATACTCTTTACAATATAGTGTCTTGTATGGTCTTCTGCACTTAGAGTATTGTTAGACAAAGGTGGATACCTTTGCAATTAAAGTTCACACAAGACAGATGAGTTTTGGAAGCCTGTCTGCTAGGATTAAAATAAAGGATGCCTTGAGTAAGCATATTTGTGTCCCTCAAATTTTTTAATAGGAAAGCTTAAAATCCAGTTTATTTGAGGATAATTTAATGGTGACACAGAAATGAACATTAAAAGGGGACAATGAAAATAAAACAGAAACAATACTCCAAATTTCATTGTCTTCTCAATTTCCCTTTTTATGCAGGATATAGCATTTTCTATTTTTCTAAATCTTCCCCAAAAGATTACATTAAATAGGTCAGCTGGAAAAAAAAAAAACAATAATGTGTTTTTACCATCTTTAGCAATTTATCTCATTATCACTCAGATAAATGGTATTCAACAATATCTGACTTCTCAGTTTTCATGTTGATAGCAGTAAACATCATGGAGTGCAGCTACACAAACACACATGCACACACTGTATTAAGAATATGGGAACATCTTATTTACAGGTATAAAATTTTCCATTCACTGCTTTCATGGCAAAATTAAATAGAAGTGGCAAATATTTAATACTTGTGGAAATTATTATTATATAAAACAATTATTCACCCCAAAGCATAATTATGTCCAAAAAAAGGGCACTACTCCCCTTGAGTAAGGACTACAGAAGTTAGAATTAGAAGAAATCTTAGAAATCACATAGCCCTACAGTCTTATTGTATACGTTCATATGTGACTCCCCAGAAAAACTATCCCAGGTCAAAGTATGTTATCAGTGAGTCAGCTTCTGCTCAAAACCATCACTCTTGAGCCACAAACGTTTCTTTTATTATGTTGTTTTTTAAACTACTGTCTACCTGAAAGTTTGGTTAAAGGAGGCAAACAAGCTAAGTGATATACATTTATATCATTTATTCCCTTAAAACCAGAAAAAGTTAGCAAGCTTGTCCCTACAAGGAGCCAAAACCTAAGTTCTGACTGCCTGACACAAAACTGACAAAGTTTTTATATGTTTTAGGACAATCCCACAATGTCAGTGTCCCTCAGATTTATGGTCTCCATATGTTTAATAGACAATTGACAAAGTAGTGTTAGCTGGATCCCAGGATATCTGAACTTTTCTCCCATATGGAGTATGTCCTCCAAGCTAAAAGAAATACCACTATTCTGATTTCAGGCATCCTGTCATAAAAGGGGAGAATACCCATTGTTGACCTTATCTGGTCTTTCAAGTTACTGACACAGGAAAGGGCATTTTTAGAGCAAAGTAAAGCAATCTGATTAAATAGTTCAGACTTTAGCTCTTATTGAGGTCAAAAAATGATATTAAATTATTATCCCTACCTAAAGGATAAATGTATTCAATGAACTAATCAACAAACAAAATTAACAAAACTGAGCTATGACTCTGTTTCTGAGTCCAGAAATACACACACACACACACACACACACACACACACACGAATTATCTCTTACTTTTCAGGAGCTTCCATGCCATTAGGGATATGAGTGGGATGTCCATAAATAAATGCAGAAAAACTACAAAGTAATGAAATATAAGGTTGAAAGGAAAGGCACCAAAAGTCAGGGGGATCAGTAAAGCATTTATGTAAAAGGCAATTCCTAAACAGTGACTTGAAGGAACCAAGAGATTCTATAATGTAGGGCAAGTAGAAAGTGAATTCTAAACATGTAGAACATGTAGTACAAAAACATTTAATAAAAATGATACCAGATAAAGTGACAAACAAAGGAGATTTCTATATAGCATAGGTTAAATTTTCATCAAAATTTCCATATTATCAGTGGAGGAAGACACACAGTTAGAAAATAAAAATGATCAGGAAACATGAATACATATAGATATATAGATAGATGAATTCTTGCCCCCAATGCATGTTTGGCAACATCCCTTCAAAAATATGATCACATTCCTCTCTGCTATTCTCTGCAACGTGTTCCATTTCCTCTATCACATGGACATGGCATTGTCCCAGCCAGTCTCATAGTCATTAA
Source organism: Pseudochirops cupreus (assembly GCA_028627135.1). NCBI lineage: Eukaryota > Metazoa > Chordata > Mammalia > Diprotodontia > Pseudocheiridae > Pseudochirops > Pseudochirops cupreus. The sequence continues at coordinate 152,587,788 of CM053581.1, forward strand.
CTTTTTCTCTGTCTTCCAGAGTTTAGTTCTTCTTGGACATATTTTGGCTCTCTATTTTGATATATTCAAGCATAATAAATATAAAACTTCGTCTGGAAAAAGACAGATTGAATATTTAGTCCAGAGTTAAGCCTGTGAGCCACCATAAGAATCTGAGGGAAGAAAGTGTCCAACTAGACTAAGCTTAAGTACTTTTTTTTTTTTTGCCTGCTGTTGTTTCTGGTGATTTGAAGTGCATGGAAAGATGAATTTCTAATTTCACCAAAATGGGATTTCTGAGCTCTTGTAGTCAAATATTTCACCAGTTCTTCCATCTCTTTCATAATGTTTCCCACAAACAAATCACACATTTTTGTGAGGCATTTGAAAGGTTAAAACACTGTCCTCTGAAGCATTTATCAACAAAGGAAGATAATGAGTTTCAGTTTTTAAAAAGCCAATAAGGTTCTTCCCTGGTTGCTATGACAGTGCTCTTATGCTATCTCCCAAGCTGAGGTCTGAAGAGAAGAGCAATATAAGCTCAAGGGGCAAGTTGAGTTTCTTTTAAAATATAATGCCTCCCCTAACAATTAAAGGGCTTTTGTCATACAAAGGCACTTTCCCCTTATCCTCATGCTCATTCCCTTTCATTCTTACTTCTTTCACATTTCAGAAACCATTTACAATTCATTGTATTCAAGAGTTAATCAATTTGTGGATATATTTAGATGCAGAGGTATCTATTTATAATTTGCCTTGGGTATTGTGGGTGCTTGGTGAAGAGAAGGCCTGGGATAGACTTCTAGGTATGACCTTATTATGATGTTAAGAAGCAGCTAAAGTCAAGTAGTCACCCAGAGAGCATTTAATAATTTTTCAAAGTCAAGTCTCTCCAGGCCTTGAATTCCATATGTGGGTTGCTGCCTGTTTGTAAAAATTTCATTTGTACTGAGATATCCAGAGTTGTATTCCAGCCTAGAAATATAATGCTACTATCTAAAATAGTCTAAAATTGCTTTTGTGTGTAATTTTTATAGAGATAAAGCATTGTTATCACTTGTTGCATAAACTTATTTTTTTTCTTTTTGCAATGAGAGATTTCATATTTCCCTATCTTCCTTAAAAGATCTTTTTCTGAATCACTATTTATGTAAATTTAACATTTCATAAAGAAGAATCTCCTGCCATTCAGTAATATACATACACATATCTAATATTCCTTTAAATTTTAATGAATTCTCTGAAGTCACTGGAGATCATATTGCTTCTGTAGTTCCTATATTATGTAAGACTGCCAGGTAGCATATGTGACAAGAATAATTAAGTAATCTGATTATTGCTCCAAATGTCATTTTGTAAGACCAAAACACACTTTAATAGCCAGTTTGTGGGTATTAAATTTATAGGCAGGTATCATTATGAGATTAGGGGTCAAAAGAGAGGTTAGGAATGTATAAAACTGAGTCATCTGCACAGAGATGACAATGAAATCCATGGGGCCTAATGAGGTAACCAAGAAAAATACAATAAAGAAAGAAGTAAAAAGGTCTTAGGACAGAGCCTTGGGTGGAGACCTATAGTTGAGAGTGTGTGACTTGGTTAAAGATTCACAAAGAAAACTAAGGAGCAGTCAGAGATGTAGGATGAAAACCAGAAGAACAGAATGTCTCAAAAACCTGAAGAAAAGTATATAATGAAGAGTATCAAAGTCTACAGAGAGTTTTAAGAGGATGAGGATTGAGGAAAGGCAATTGTATTTAGTAAGATATCTTTGGTAACTTTGGAAAGAGCAGTTTCTAGTGAATGATTAATTTGGAAACCAGACTATAAAGAGTTAAGATAATGAAAGGAAAAGAAATGGGGATACCAACTGTACATGGCTTTCCCAAGAAATTTAACAATGAAAAGGAAGAGAGATGTGGGATAATAACTAGTGGAAATGGGAAATGGGAATTTTGGGGAATGGTGGTGGCATGGGCATTTTTGTAGGTAGTAGATAAGCAGCAAGTGCACAGTGAGATGGGTTGCTGTCCTTCATGCTTGGAAGACCAAAATGTCGTAAGTATGCTAGAGTCAAGGTACAATGTGTTCATCTGTGGCTGATCAAACCAAAACAAATTTGAAAGGCTCTAGCACAGCTTGTAAACAAATAGTCCATGTGAACATTTGGGGTAGAAATATTTTTAAATTTGTGCATCTCATGTTTCTTTTGAATTACTAAATTTGTGCTTTGCCCATAGAGCACAATACCTTCTTTGATGCAGGCATGTCATGTAGTGTGATCCTGTGCTAGTGTCTCCTTTGTCTCACAATCAATTCCAAATTTCTTCAAAGATACCTTCAGAGTGTGCTTGCATCACTTCTTCTGATCTCTATGAGAGAACTTGTCTTGTGTGAGTTCTCTGTCATAGTCTTTTAAGCAAACATACATTTGGCATTTGAACAATGTGGACAGTTCATCTGAATTGTGTTTTCTAAAGTAGACTGTGAATGCTGGGCAGTTCAGCTTGAGAAAGGGTGTTAGTGTCCTGTATCTTATCTTACCAGGTGATCTTCAGAATCTTTCTAAGACAATGCAAATGGAAGTGATTCTGTTTCCTGGCATGGTGCTGGCATTCTATCCAGGTTTTGCAGGCATACAACAATGAAGTTGGCACGATGACTCTGTAGACTTTCAGTTTGGTAGGCAATCCAATACCTCATCTCTCACATATTCCTTTGGAATCTCCTAAACACTAAGCTCCCTCTGACAGTGTGTGCAAAAACCTCATCATCTCTGTGTACACCCCTGGAAAGTATGTTGCTAAAGTAATTGAACTTAAAGATTAGAGATTGAGAGGGAATGGTGGATCAGACAAGTTTCTGGAAAAGATGGGAAGGAATATGATCACCTGTTCATATAGAGAGGTTTGCTTGACAAGAAGTACTACATCTGCACACGGTAGAGAAGTAAAAGAAAAAAGTAGAGGTAGGAGACTTCTGAGTGAAGTGAAATGAGTAAGAGGGGAACAAATACAACATTCAGTAAATGATCTTAATTTTTTTCAGTAAAATATGAGACAAGGTACTCAGTTAAGATGGTAGGGGGATAAGAGCCATGAAAAGTTAGAGCAGGGATAAAAAGGTATGGAAAATTAAGTAAGTGGGATAGTGAATTTATTGAGGAGTAATAAAAGAATTGACATGTGGAATGATAACAAATTATGATCAGAAAAAATAATTTCATAATTCGTGAATGTGCAAATGATGGATAACAGTAAGATCAAGGACATGGACATCTCTATGTGTAATATAACATAATTGGAAATAATAGAAGGGGAAAAACACATCAGACAATTATAACTGTGAGTGTAAAGACAATGAACTCACCCAGACATAATTAGAAAGCAGACTCCATCATTGTTGTTTATATAAAACACACTTGAAACATAAAGATTTGTGGAGATTTAGAAATCAAGATCTGAAGTCGAATTTCTTTTTTATGCTTCAAATATATGTTGTTTAAAGCAGGTAGCAATCAAGTATTAAGGAAAAAAGAAACAAAAATAGAAGAAAAACAGATCTGGTTGAAAGAGGGTAGAAGGAAAAATAGATTATATTTAAAGTTCCCATAGATAATGAAATAATATAAAATGTGCACACATATCAGTGTAGGTATAGATATATACTCATATGTGTGTATATATAGATAAACACACATATACACATATGTAAGCATTTATGCATATATATTACCTTTATGTATATATACATGTCTACGTTTATATTACACATTCATGTATGCATATATAATGATATAGTACCTAAGCGCTTAAAAGAAAAGATAATTGAATTACATACTGAAAGAGGTATGAATGCAATCATTTTGGAAGAATTGAATGTGTCACATTCAGACTTAGACAAACCAAATTTGTTGGGCAAGTATGTCACGTTAGATATCTGTGAATAAGAGAAACTGAGGCAGCAAAGTTCCAAGCATGATAAATTTATTAGGTAAGTTGGAAATTGCTAATAAATGGAGTGCAAGGCTCCTTAGTAAACAAGGACCACCCTGACAATCAAGGCAGTCCTTGTACAATAAAATAACATAATATTTTTTGGTATTGAGCTATGATTGGCTTGAACCAGAGAATGGGGGGATTTCCACAGCCCAGAATATGTGGATTTTGCATGAACTTGGAATTTTTTCACAGCTTAAATCAACACTTCAGGAGAAATATTTGACCTTTATATTAAGGTGTTTTATTTTATTTTTTCCAGGATGAGGTTTGTGAGTGAAAAAAATAAAGACTCATGAATGTTTTTTTATGAAAATGCATCAGGAGAAGATGGAAAGGGAAGTTCTTTCACAATAATTATTGAATACACCAAATATCTGGAAGTTCAAATACCAAAATACACAGCCCTTGAATGAATACCACAGTAATAACATACTTTATAGAATAGAAGGAAGGAAATAGTCAGAATTTTTAAATGCTTTTTGGTCAAGCCATGACAATATAAATCAAACGATAAATCACATCAATTAAATATTTATAACCATATCAAATTAACAAAAGTTTACTTTGTAGAACAAGAAAAACAGCAACTAATTCTTCTAGAAAATGTCCAAAATTTCAAAAGAAATAATCAAAAAGTGGTAAAATGAAATGAGTTTATGTATATCAGATTACAAACTACACTCCAAAGAAATATCATCAAAGTTATTTTAGTAAAGTTAAAATAAGAGTTTATTAAAGAAATAGATCAATTAGCCATGACCCATAATCAAATACAATAGCATCACATTCAATAAACACCAGAATATGAACTGCTAGAGGAAAAAGTAAAATATTTTATACAAAAACTGCAAAAGCTAGAAAGCTCTCTAAAAATAGATTTTGACCTACAAATTATGTCTTATACCTTCAAATACAAGCTGTTATATGAAAGATGCAAAGGGAAAGAAGTATCTCACAACTATAGTTATGGGGAGAATTCTTATGTCAATAAGGGATAGATATATTCATATACAATAGAGGGGAATTTTTCAAACATATATTCTTTGAAGTCTTTTTCCAGAAGCAAAATAATGCATTTGGAATTGGAAGGAAGCAATGAAATGGGAAGGATTTTAACATCAAATTTCTCTGATAGAGATTTACTATTCAAGAAATATAAAGAATTGATACAATAATTGATATATAAGAACAAGATTAATTCCCCAATAAATAATAGGCAAAAGATATCAATACCAAATTTGCAAATTAAAAAAAATAGCTTTTAATAATAATATGAAAAAAATGCTCCAAAGTAATTACTAGAGACACATTAAGTTGAAACAACTATTAGTTTGTGCCTCACATTCACATTAGGAAAAAAGGACAATACATGAAGATAGCAGTTATGAGAATGGCTGTGGAAGAATAGGTACACTAAGGGACTGTTGGTGGAGCTTTTAATTCATTTAACCATTCTGCACAACAATTTTGAATTATAACTCAAACTAAAGTATGAGTACAAACTGTTCCAGTTATACAAATATTAGGCACATACCCCCAGGAAGATCAAAGATGTATAAATACAAGCGTACTTATATAAACATTTTTGTTTATATAAAAGAAATAATACAAGGAAAAATAAGTACCCTTTAGTTGAGAAGTAGCTGGGAAAACATGAATATAATAGATTTTTGCATTAGAAGGCATTTTGAATATGAATAATCCAGAGAAACACGGAAATAACTATACAAGTTGATGTAGTGTGAATTGAGCAGGTTCATTAGAGCAAATTAGATGAAAATAATAAGAATAGCATGATGAAAAATAATTATGAAATCCACAAGACTGTCATTAAAGCAGTAAATATTTGTAACTCCCAGACAGGGAGCTGACCTAGGTAGCTCCAAAGGTCACAAGTTTAAGCCTGCTTCCCCCACTATCTCTTAGGTGGAAAAGTTATTTGTTTTGGCCCTACCTATTACCTTCCAGGATGAAGCTACTTCTCTGACACTCTCAGAATACCTAAACTTGTGCTAATCACTTCTAATCAACAGCAGGATTAAGCTTGCAAACTTTGAATATACACTGAAACTTCATCCTAGGTCCTTTTCTCTTCTTCCTCTACACCAGATCTCTTTGACTTTATCAGCTTCCTTGGATTTCATTTTATCTATGTGTGTATGTATGTATGCATGCATGTATGCATGTATGTATGTGTGCATATATTTGTATATATGTATTATATATGTATCCAGTCATGTTCTCTCTCCTGAGTTTCAATTTCATGTCTCCAACTCCACATCAAACATCTCAAACTCAGAAATAAAAAACAAAACTCATATATTTCCCCTTTGCTAATTTGACAACTTCCTTGTTACTGTCAAGTAATCATCCTTCTAGTCACTCAAGTTCCAACTCCACTAGTTTTCAACCCTTTACAGTCTTGCTTCTGACCTCATGATTCAACTGAAACTGATCTCTACAATGACACCAATGATGCTTTGACAAACTTTATTTTTTTCCCAGTATACGTCTTGATCATTCACAATTCCTATAAATATTTTCACCTCTAGGTTTTCTTGACATTGCTCTTGTTTACTCTCTCACTCTTATCATATTACCTAAATATGGATACCCCAAGATTCTCTTTTTGGCCCTCTTCACTCTCCATTTTCTCTCTTGGTGAATTAATCAAATAACATAAATTAAAATTTTCAGCTTTATGCTTCTGACTTTCCTTTCCATAGTTTCAATAAAGTTTTCTCTCCAGACAACCAGCTTCTAGATATTTCCAGCTAGAAATCTCTTAGACATTTCCAATTTTGTATGTAAAAGCCTGAATTCATCACCTTTCTCTATAAATCTAAACTGTTTCTAAACATCCTTATTTTTTGTTCAGGATACCACTATCATTTTAGTCACCTAGGGTCACAGAGTGATTGACATCCTTCACTCCCCATTCACATTAATGATCCCATCTTTCTAACAATTGCCACATCTTATTATTTCTACCTCTGGTCATTTTGTTGCTTGTTGTTCTTTATTCTTGAGGAGGACCAAAATGATATCACCATGCTAGAGTCAAACTTCAGTGTGTACAACTGTGACTAATCAGACCAATATGAGCTTGGAATGTTCTATCACCAGGTCAGGCACAAATAGTCCATGTGGATATTTGGGATGGATTCTCTAAATTTGTGCACTTTGCTTTTCTTTTCAATTCTGCTTTACTCATAAAGCACAGTAACTTTTCTGATGTGGGCATACTATGCTGAGCAGTCCTGTTCCAGTGTCTCCATGTCACACACTCAATTCCAAAGTTCTTAAAAGAGACCTTGAGAATGTCCTTGTATCTCTTCTTCTGACCACCAGGTAAATGCTTGCCCTGTGTGAGTTTTCCATAAAATAGTCTTTTTGGCAAGCATCCATTTTGCATTCAAGCAACATGGCCAGCCCATCAGAGCTGTGCTCCCTGAAGCAGAGTTTGCAGTTTAGTTCAAGAAAGGACCTCAGTGTCTGGTACCTTATCTTGCCAGGTGATCTTCAGAATCTTCTTAAGACCATCCAAATGGAAGTGATTCAGTTTCCTGGCATGGCACTGGTATATTGATTGTCCGAGTTTCACAAGTTTGCAACAATGAAGTCAGCACAACTCTGTAGACCTTGTTTGGTAATCAGTCTAATACCTCTTCTCTCCCATACTTTACACTGGATCCTCAACAGCACTAGAATATGTCTGCTCTCTACTACATAGCCTTTACCCTACTTCAGAATCTTACCATCTCTCAAATGGACCACTGGAATAGTCTTCTAGCTTGATGTCCCCAGTGCAATCTCTTCAAAAAGGATTTTCCTAAAGTTGAAAAAGTAATTTTCCTAAAGTGAATCTGATATCACTACAGCATTCCAAATTCCCCAGTGGCCTCCTATTACCACTTCAAATAAAAAGCATTTAAAGCCCTTTATAATCTTGCCCCAAGGTACCTTTATCCTTATATTACTCCCCCGTGCATTTGTGTACATACACATCGCACAAACACATACATATGTCTAGTAAACTGAACTTTCAAATACATCCTATAGGACAACCTTGATTTCCCATCTATATGACTTGTACTGGCTGTCCCTTATTGCCAAAACTGTACTTCCTTATCACCTCCATCTCTTAGAATTACTAATTTCCTTCAAGACTGAGGTCATGTGTTACCTTTACATTAATCCTTTTCTGAACCCAGCATCTACTAATGACCTCCCCCATTTTATCTTAAATCTATTTTGTATATAGATGTATATGCACATGTTGTTTCCCCCATCTTAGCACCAGTACCAGCCTAGCACAGAAGTTGGCCCAGAGCAGGCACTCAAACACTTGTTGTTTGATTGAAAAGATGAAGTTGTATGCCATTATTATTAATTGGCCACCAATGGATCCAGGAGAAGAATTTACTTTCTTGTATCGTGAACTTTGTCTTAAGCCAATGAACTGTTTAACCTTTATAGTGTCTCATAATGTTATTCAGTTGTGCATAATTTAGGGAGAGGGACAGTGATAGGAATTTGACATATGATTTCATCGGTAAAGGAAACTCCAGGAAACTTACTCAGCTAATAGAGGTCAGCAAATTCTCAGCATCATGAAGTTTTAAAGAGTTGCCTTAGGCGATAAGAAATTAAATTATTTGCCTAGGGTCATACAGCCAATATATGTTTAATTCTGATTCCGAAGTCAATTCTCTATCCATTGGGCTATGATGCTTCTCAACATTTTTTTTTCTCAGTTTGCTTTAATTCACTTTTTTATTTTTATTTTTTTTTTTTCACATTAAACATTAGTCATGTTGTAAAGAAGGATTATAACCAGTGGAGGGAACAGTGAGAAAGAAGAAACAAAACAAAACAAACAAACAAAAAATAGAGCAAGTAGTTTGCTTCAATCTGTATTCAGACTCTGCAATTCTTTCTCTGGATGTGGATATCCCTTTCCTTCATAAGTCTTTTGGAGCTGTCTTATAACT
>CM053581.1:152597261-152623164 GCA_028627135.1 Pseudochirops cupreus
AGAGAGACAGAGAGGGAAAGAGAGAGAGAGGTAGGGGGAGGAAGAGGGAGAGAGAGAGAGACTCTCATGAGGGACTAATGGGCACTTAATGAATGTCAATTAATTATTATGAATTTTAAGTATATTTCTTTAAAAACCATAGACTCACAGCTATCAAATTAGCTAACATGATAGCAGGGGAAAATGACAAATGTTGGAGGAGATGTGGAAAAGTTGGCACTAATACACTACTTGTGGAATTGTAAAGTGTGATCCAAAAATTTTGGGGAGCCATCTGGAATTATGCCAAAAAGTTATAAAACTGTGCATACCCTTTGATTCAGCAACACCACTATGAAATTTGTTTACCAAAGTGATCAAGGAAAAAAAGGAAAATATATGTTCTAAATTATTTATAGCAATTCACTTTGTGGTGGCAAAGAACTAGAAATGGATTAAATGTCCGTTGATTGGGAAATGGCTCTATAAGTTGTGGTATATGTTTGTGATGGAATACTACTGCACTGTAAGAAATGATGAGCAGGTTGATTTTAGAAAAGAAAACATGGAAAGACTTGAATGAAATAATGAAGAGTGAAATGAGCAGAACCAAGAGAATGCTGTATACAGTGACAGCAATATTCTTCAAAGAATATCTGTGAATTACTAAATTTTTCTGAGTATTGTAAATAAATAAACTACAAGGGATCTATTAAGGAAGATGTTATCCTCCTTCAGAGAAAGAACTGATAAAGAGAAGTATGTAAAGTATGGTTTTACATACAGACACACACACATCAATATCACGTGTTAGGCTTCTTTAGTGCAGCGTGGTGAGGGAGACAGTTTGGAAGTTAAAATTTAATAAAAGAAAAAAAAAACAGGCTTAAAAAACAACAACATAGCTTTAACATATTAGAAGAAAATGAGACCATTTTCTTTCCCTCTGGGACTCTCTGCTAGAAATTATTATGCACAGTTTTATTGTGCTTGTGTTGTGTTACATTCAAGATTTCAAAAATGGAGTTTAGTTTCTTTTCAAAGAGCAACTGAATTGTAAAAGTTGAAAAATTAAAAACCAACACATATTTGTCATTTATATTATATATCTTTACTTCAAGTTGGTATCTCCTTTCCTGTATGTTTTCTATAAAAGAATACTTTTTGATTAAATCTGATGTTCCTTTAAATAGTTTTGTTTAGAAGATGTAAAGTTAATTTATGAGGGACTGTCTTTGGGGGGTCTCAGAAATGAGTACCTGGGAGGCTGAATGTATAATGGTGGCAAACCAGAACCAGTGTCACCCAAAAATACATTTCAGAGAGTCATGAGTTTTCCTAAGAAGCTAGATAACACGGCAAATTTCAATCATAGTGACTATAGTACAGTCATCTAATAGCCTTTTTCACATAATTTCATTAATTTTATATAATCAAATGTTGAATATTGTCTAATGCAAAGGAAACTGTGAATGCAAAGTAGCTGTTGACTTCATAATTTTAAAGATGACGTTTCAACAGATACTATGTAAACCAAATTAGTAACTCATGTGGAGATCAGTAGATTTTTAGTTAATTAGGAAACTATAACTAAACATTTAAAAATGTTTCTGCCTAACAGTCTATTTTTTCCTAGAAATTTAAACATTTGACATCTACATGCAAATTTGAAGAAGGTTTTAAAAAATTCATTTAAGTTATACTTACTAAGAACCTACTATGTTTGTTGTAGTATGCTAGCCACCAGGGATGCGAAAACAAAAAGGAAGAGAGCTTACATTCTGCTTGAGGATATAACATATGAGTGAGTATGTAAATACAAAATTATTTTTAAAATTATAAAATACTAACAACTATGGGATCAGCAAAGACTGGGTGTTTGTGATTTGAAAGAAATCACTAATTCTTTGTGACATGAGAAGAGATTGCTTTACAGACATGGAGAAACATTTTTAAAAAGTCACTGAGTGATGAGAGGGAATCTTATGTTTAAGCAAGTACTAAGAAGTCAGTTTGACAGGACAGAGCATTTGTGAAGGAGAGTGATCTGAAATAAGGCTGGAAAAATAGAAGTGGGAATCTGATTTTAGAGTGTTTTGTTTTCCTGGCTGAAGGCTGTGTGTGTTTTTCTAGAAGCAAGAAGGAGCCATTGAAGGTCTTAATTTCCTTTTAGGAAGATGACATTCTAATGAATACATTCTGATTAATCATAATTCAGAACACTCTGAGTTAAAGGCTATGGTTTTGAGATTCTGCACATATATAGTATAATTTCTAAATATACATCTTGAAATAGGCTGGTAAAATATTTCCTACTTCAAATATTTCCTTTTAAGTAGTTTTGTTGGAATAGCTATCCTGGTGGTTCAGATAAAGCTCAGTAAGACCAAAAGATGTGAAATCTGTGCAAGAAACCCCATAATTTGCATGAGTTGTGGGAGGTCCATTATGGATTTTTGACAGTTTTCTGATAAGAAATACTATTGAAAAGGGGGAAAAAAATCAAAGATGCTGCATCAAATAATTTATTGTTCATGAAAAATGTACTGGAAGACTAGCTGGAATGTAATGTAACAGCATAATTAGTGCTTAACTTTGAATAAGTTTCTAATCAGTAAGCACCACATGACACCCACGAGAACAGCCAGTTTTCCTCTATGTGGAACTTCAATAAAATAAAATGTTAAGTTCCATATATTGAGGTTACAGTTCCCAAGTGCATAATAATGAATTTGCCTGAAATGGAATATTATTATATCTAATTTCACCATGACACCTTTGTGATGGTTTTTCCCCTCCCATATATTTGGATGCAGAAGGATCTATTTGCAGATAGAAATGCCCAGATGTCAGTCTTAGAGAGAAAATGTAAAAGTATAATAATCACTTATGTATAATTTCTTCCTCTTTCTGTTTTTACCAGTTTGTCGAAAAAAAAAATTCCTACCACAATTAAAAAAAAACAAACAACTCATTAGTTGAGAGTTTTGTGGAACTTGTTCCATGGAGTATAATCATTTTTTCTCTATTTGTAAAATACTTATCATCAGAGAAGCTGTGAAGTTAAAATAAGATATTTTGAGATGTCATGAGTTTTCACCTAGGAATTCATTAAACAAATCACATTTTCAACTGATTTTTACATTAGCACCTCTCCACAATTCTCTCCTAAGTTTCTCTACTTTGTGAAAAAAACAAACAAACAAAACAAAACAGCTTACAGATATTTGAGTGTCAATAAAGATTTTTATAGAATCAAGTAGCAAAAAGTCTTTTAAAACTTCTAAAATTTAGGTAAGTTGCCAGCCGGCAACAGTAGTGTGATCTGACTATGTGATGTCTATGGTGATGGCAAGATGTATTCCAAGATTCTGATGCTGATTCTCTGCCAAACTATTGCCAGATTTCTCCTTCCTTCCTTCCTTCCTTTCTTCCTTCTTCCTTCCTTCCTTCCTTCCTTCCTTCCTTCCTTCCTTCCTTCCTTCCTTCCTTTCTTCTTTCCTTCCTTCCTTCCTTCCTTCCTTCCTTTTCTTCCTTCTTTTCTTTGTTTGGACTTTCTTCCCAAGGAGGCAAAACTCAGAACAAAAATTAAAAGGGGTTTATTATAAGTGTGAACCTGGGCTCTGTAATGATTATATTAATTGATTAACGGTGGTAGAGTTTTGCTTTTTTACAGGGTACCAGGCAATGGAGTTGTGTAACAACTAGTCAATCAGGAGGACTTCTAAAGCTGAGGACTGCTTGACATACAGTAATTCTTTGGGTGTAAATATTAACTGAACTTGGAGATGCATGCAACTACTAAAACCAGTTTTCACCAGCTCATAGAGAGTACTGGATACTTATCTAAAGAGCAGCAGACATCCTTGCTTCTGACTTACCTAAAGAGCAGCAAACATCCTGCTTTTTGATTTGTTGCAAATATCTTTTCCCTGGACCACCTCATTCCTGAGGTTTCTCCCTTAACACTCCATTTAGCCCTGAATACCTCAAAATACCTCAAATGTGCATCAGTACTTCACCCTTTTCCCACTTCCCTTTGGGCAGTTGAGAACTCGTCTCTCTGCTCTTGCTTTCAAGCTTCTCAGACAATAAATGAAGTTATAATCTTAGAAAACTGTGATCATACTGACTCATTCTAGGTTCCAGTTTTGGACTTGAAGTTTCCTCCATTTTAGCATTAACAAAAGATTTTTATTTTAACATAAATATGTTAAAGTAGTAACATGTTAATGGGCTGATCACTGGAGATTAGTGATGGCTAAGAGAAAGAGCCAGTTTTTATGAAATATTTTTGTAATGAGATTAATACAATTCATATATGTCCTGGCAGTAAAAGGGGTTAGGCCTTTGCATCTCAGTTCCTCCACAAAGTAGGAATATGTTACAGTTTCCAAGTAGGAAATAAACAAGTAAGGAGTTATTTGACTATATGGCAAATACTTTGAGTGAGAATAAATTTTAATATACCATTTTGCTAATTTTCATCCACGAAAATTGAATTGGCTTAGCCAGGAGTGGGCAACCATGTAGCCTTCTAGGTTCCTGGGTGTGGCCTTTTTACTGAGGCCAAGTTTTACAGAGCAAATCCTTTTATTAAGGGGATTTGTTCTGTGAAGTTTGGATTTAGTCAAAGTGCATCAATTGAGGACCTAGGTCCTAGAGGGTCATATGTAGCATCAAGGCTGCAGGCTCCTCACCCTAGACTAAAGTGAAGCAAAATTTAACTAAATATTTTACTTAAAACTTATACTTTTTGGCAAATAAGTTCCAACATAGAATTATGCCTCTTTCTTCCTATCACTTAATTTAATTCAGTTCAACTCAGAAATGTGGTATAGGAGATATAATGCTATATCAGAAAATGATGGAATCCTGCCTCTGATACTTATTAGAGTGGGAAAGTCACTTAACCTCCCTAAGGCGTGGTTTTCTCATCTATAAATTAAAAAAGAAAAAGAGAGTATTGTACCAGATGATATCCTTCCAGCTCTAATTCTATGATTCTAACATTTTATGAAAATTTATACATAGATGTTATGTACAAGTTAGTCTTCTTATTTAACAAAACAAAGACAAAAAGCAAAGGTTACCTATGGAATTTATAGTCAACCACAGGGGCAGGGAGGATGAGATAAAGTGCTTAGTTCAAGATACACAGATTCTATAGAGAATATTACAGAGTAATTTTAAGAGGAAAATAGTACTAACAACTGATGGGATGTGGGACATGGCAACTAAGGTATTTTTTAAAAGGAAGCTTGACTCTGAGAGTAGATTTCCTTCCAGAGACCTGAATCTACCTAGTTTTTACCACTGGCCACTACTGTTATGGGAATGTTGTGCCAGTCTACTAGTGAGACCTGATAATCACTTAATATCAATTTGAACCCCAATAAGTGCCAAATTCTGAACTCATCAACCAGCAGAAGAGCCCAGACCTAACAGCTTCTTTGTTCTCTGAGTAAACTCAGAGAATACCTCTTCCTATGTCAACAAGGCAAGAAGAGGCTGACTTAAGAGCATTTTTTTTTCTGTTTATGGCTTTTAAGGATGAGACTATTAACCCAAGACACTACCTTGAATATGGGACTTTTTCTTTTCTTAATATTTTATGGACATATATTATGGTATGTCATGTTAATGGTAAAGAAAACAGATATCTTGGGTCATAATTTTAATTGACATTTTGTCAACTCTCTTATCTTATTGTATTTACCTATTAAATTAAGAAAATTATTTTCTCATAATATGGTTAAACATATATGGAGATCTTAATTTTGAGTGACACAGAGATCCTGACTTGGGATTTTTCTAAAATGTATTTAAGCCTTCTCATTCCTTTTGTTAGGCAGTCAGATTTGATCTGACTCTATACACGTAAGTATGCAGCTAGTTTTAAGGAAATAAACAATATGAATTTACATGTCACCTCGCTTGTTTGCTTCCTTTAACCATACTTTCAGGTTGACAGACCACCGATGGTTCTGATGGATCTCTTGTAGTCTCACTGTTGGCTGGGAGGGAGAGGAGGGGGAGACTCCTGTACCTAAAAAACAAAATAATTCCTTCTTATTGTTTTGGCTAGAACTTGTCTACCAGTAGACAGACCTGTTGCTGGAATACTTCTAAACTGGCTTATGTTATATGGAAGAAATAAGGGAAAGGAAGTTAAGAAGCTTTTATTAAGTGCTCAGTATATGCAACAACCTTGGAATACAGGCGATATGATTTCACATTTTACAGTTGGGGAAACTGAGACAGAAGTTAAATGATTTGCCCTGGGGTACACAGAACTGCACAACTTGGCATTAGGTAGTAGTGTTAAGGTTTAGGATTAGGGGTGCTTAAGACCTCAAAATATCAACATGTCGATGTGGGGTCCTGTCAAATGAATTTGACTCAAGTTTTCTCTCAACCAAAGTAAAGCAAAGTTTATTAAAGATTCACCATAATGGCTAGACTCTTAAGGAACCTAAATATCTGTGAAGCTTGTATTGACAAGCAAGACAAAATAATCTGATACAGAGTGATTCTGCATTAGATTACTCTCACCCCCTTCATGGATGCAAGATGGATCTTATACACAAAAAGACTATGGGAGGGTTCTAGTGGTAGTCTCAAGGAAGGGTTTGGGGAGGGTCTTGAGGAGGAGTCTAAGGAGGATCTTTGATGGAACTAAGGTCAGATTCCAGGAACAGGATTAAGGGTGGAAAATATCTGAAGGCTACCTGGAGATGATAGACAGTGGAGGGCTAGGCTAGTTTAAGGGTAACAGATTTGAGTATAGATATTTTGATAGAATCAAGGATGGGAAGTAGCTGGACAATAGAGCACTAGGCTAGGTTAAGAGTAACAGAGATGTGGGCCTAAGGGATAATGAAAGGCTTATGGCCTTCACACAAATGCCTCATCAAGTGGGAAGATCCGCTCAGAGAGTTCAAGGGGTTTCCCAGGGCATGTACCCTATCAGTAATACCCTACTAAAATAGGGTAAACTTCAGGCAGCAGATAGGTTAGACTAGAGACAGACTGATGATTGGTTGCCATGATTCATGTGACAAATAGGAGAGTGTGCAGTGGCAATCCTACATTTTTTGTGCGTTGCCCAAAATCTTGTCAGGCCACAAGCAACCCAGAAGTCATATGTTGTGCAGGCCTGCCCTAGGATTACAGAACTAGTAAATGTCTAAGGCCATGTATGAATTCAGCTCTCCCTGACTCTAAGCTCAGAGCTCTTTTCACTGTACCATCTACCTGTTTCAAAGGACAACCAGAAGATATTTCCCTGTGTAATACCATGTTTGTTTATACAATGATCCAAATACTTCACTCTTTCCAAATTCATTAATATCTTCTTCATACCTACTTTACACTCCTGATTAATCAAGAAGTCTGGTCCTTTTGTCTTTGCCTTAATTGATGTACTGAGATCCATTCTGAGCCATCCTCTGAATGCGTCATGAGTTGATGGGGTCTAGGGAACACAATGTGGTGGTAGTCACTGATGGGGTACAGGCTCTGGGAAACCCGTTGAACTCTGAATCTTCCCACTTGTTGAGGCATTTGCCTGAGGCCATAAGCCTTTCATTATCCTAGGCCCAAATCTCTGATATTCTTAGACTAGCCCTCCATTGTTCAGCTCATTTCCACCCTTGATCCTATCAAAATATCTATACTCAAATCTGTTACTCTTAAACTAGCCTAGCCTTCCATTGTCTGTCATCTCCAGGTAGCCTTCAGTTACTTCCCACCTTTAATCCCATTACTGGAGTCTGACCTCAGTTCCATCAAAGATCTTCCTTAGACTCTTCCTCAAGACCCTCCCCAAACTCTTCCCCTAGACCACCCCTAAATCCTCCCACAGTCTTTCCTGTATATAAAGATCCATCTTTCCTCCATGAAGGGGCTGAGAATTCAATCTTGCGCAGACTCACTCTCTATCAGATTTTTCTGGCCCACTTCTCCAATACAGGTGTCACAGATACTTAGGCTCCTTAAGAGTCTAGCCATTATGACTAAGCTTTAATAAATTTTGCTTTACTTTGAGAGAAAACTTGAGCCAAATTCATTCGGCAGGACCTGGCTTGTTGGTATTTTGGGGTCTTGAGCACCCCTAAATCCTAAACCTCAACAATCATGTATATTAGAGCCAGAAAAAATACCACCCTAGCATGGGATGAGGAGGAATGGGGGGGAGGGCACTGAGTGAAGGATCTGCATTGGGAACCAAAAGACATATCAAGGATAAAGTTACAGACAAAGGAAAAGTATATACAAAACCAAAAAGAAACAAAAACACTTTTTATTGAGAATACAAATGCCCTAAGGGATTGGAATAGGCCCTTTTGCATTGAAACCACTAAACACTGTAACAAAAGCAGAAAACCTCTCAAAGCAAGTTTATCTTTCAGCTTCTGCCAACTTTTAACTTCTCATATGAAAGAGCTTTTTCCCTGGCTCCTTCTTGTTAAACTTTTTTCTTGTCAAAGGAAGAAATCAACTTATTTCACTACTGCTAAGTTTCTGGGGAGCCATTAGTCAGTGTAATATTTTTATTTCTGCATTTTCTTCAACAATTCGGCTTAGTGTCATGCATATCTGACTCTTAGTTGTTGTTCAGCTGGTCAATCCTGTCTGACTCTATGTGACTCCATGGACTTTAAAATGAAAAAGTAAAAAACAAACAAACATTTACCATTCTGACCAAATCTTGGCAATGTTTCTTTTAAAATAATATTATTTTTATGAACTAATTTTTAAAATATTATTAATAGTAATGGTACCAATGATAACAATATTTTGCATTTGAAGAACAATTTTACAGTGTGCTTTCATATATGGAATATGTACACGCATATATTTATGTACACAAATGCATGTATGTATATGTATAACATGTACACAACTGTGTATAACTACATGTGTGTATGCATGCATATGTATTTCCCAAATGATTTTCAGGAAGCTGCTCCTGGTCCTTGCCTTTGGCATTGAGAAAGTTACAATTAATTTGGGGGCAATTGCTTTAGTCTAGACTCCCCACCTCTCTTAACCTCAGTTTCCCTATTTGTGAAATGTGAGTTGGAAATGAGTATTTCTAAAATTCATTCCAGTTCTTGCTATCTACGAAACCAGCAGAATGGATTTTTACTCATGGTTTTGAGGTTCAGGGTCACTCCAAAATGTTACAGTGCAAGGTCATCCAGAAAAAGATCTCTCAGCCTGTTGCTGAATCAAGTATAGGCTTTTATTGAGGGTAACAACACACCAAGCAGACTCTTCTCCCCTTAAGGGAGATGCAATTAAAGGGAGACCCCAGTTTAAGGCTGTCCCCAAGGGAGAGGGAGAGGCAGTCCCCAAAGGAAGAGGGGGACCCAAGGGAGAGGGACACTTCAGGGAGAAGGGGACTTAAGGGGGAACTCCCAATTAAAGAGGACACCCTCAGATTAAGGAAGATGCCCATCAAAGGAGATGCCTAAGTAAGGAGGATGCCCCCCTAATTAAGAGGAATACACTATGTTAAGGAGGAAATCCCCAAGCTAGGAGAGGATAGGGGTTTTTATAGAGTAAAACCTGGTGTGGGTGGGGAGATGAGGGGACCAGAAGCAAAGGGGTTGGGGAGATGAGTTAATCAGGGACAGTAGTTTACAGAGTTTAGGCATTATCTATATTGTTGTTCACTCCAGGGCAGAGGAACCCAGGGTTAGTTTCTTTGTCTCCTAAAGTGGCTTTAAGTGGTACTTGAGATAATGGGTTTCTCATTGACTACTTTCTTAGAATCTCATCATCTTCCCAAATTCATTTGGGAAAAAAGGGCTAGGGTCATGCATTCTTCATCAATCCTCCAATCCTCCCCTCAAACCTTGGTGATGCAAAATCATGTGGGGACCTGACTGGAGATCTCTTCTTCTGGAACTATTTCAGACTAACAAGTGACATAGAACAGTCCCTGACTGGATGGGGGTGGGTGTAGGAGGGGTAGGGTGTTGGGTAGGTTGACTGCAACTGAGCATAGGCCAGGGGATGATGGGTGGGTATGTATGGGTTATAATCAGTCAAACAGGGTCATTTCAAATTTGATTGAGGTTACAAACTTGGTTAGAAAGTTCACAAGGCAAGATCTGAACAAGAAGACAATGAGAAAAAAAGGGAGGATGGTCAGGAGTGGCAACAGGAGAGTTAAAAAATTAAAAATCAAGAACCCCAGCTTGGTTGATCCAGAGGGGAACAACTGGTTGTGGGTTTCCTTCATTGATTGGGCCTTTTCCAGAATGGGATGCAACTCGTTTCTCCTCCTCCTTTGTATTATTGCCAAAAACACAGCAACATGACATGTTAAATGAGAATGCAGACTCCTTCTTTATAACTGTGAACAAGAGAGTCTTGAAATAAGTGGTGTCCTCCATTTTGATTCCTCCTAGCTTTCTATACTTTCATTGACTTCCAAATCAAGCTACATCATTTTCATTGTCAATTTCTTGTTTAAAAAAAATAATTCCTCATACCCTCTCAACATGCTTAAACCATCTGAAGCTGGCACATTGTACCCAGAGCAATTATCCAGGGATAGGAAGGGTTTCAATGTCCCCCATTTATCCCCAAATCTTTTTATCTGCCTGCAATATTTTCCATCAAGCCTTTATTTCTCTTTCTAAATCTTTCAAATCCATTACTTATACTACCCAACTTTCCTTTACATTTCAACCATATCCCAGACTGTTCCTACTATTGTTAAAACCAAAATCTTATTAAAACTCTACTTTCTCAAACTATGGACTTAATTTCATGCCAGGGGATTCTCTTCATTAATTTGCATAAATCTTCACTATCTATTCCTAGTTCCAATACAAGATGAAGTAAATGATGGAGTTCGCCGTGTACCTGAGTGGGGTATACTCTCTGCACCCTCTATGAAGACTCCTTAGAATGAGGAGAAGGGAGAGAAACTATCTCAAAACCAGAGACAGACTTTTGTAAGACTGAACAGGCCTGAGTCTTGGGTTTCCTAAGAAATTATGCAACCTAGGACCCTTCCCTCCCTTCCCTTGTTGTCAATTGGCCTTAAGCACTTCAGGAATTTTAGGAATCTGTTAGAGCCCTTCCCCCTTCTTCACTTTGGCTTTTGTCAAATAAGGATAGGTACATTTGGATTGGCTATCCTCTATTTCCTTGTTTTTTGTAAACCCGCCTCCCCGGTGCTGAGAGATGGTGTCAGGCTTCTTTGTTCCTTATCATTGGAGGAGATTTCATGCTCAGATTGTAAGCCTACCTCCCAGCCTATGGGAGAAGGGACAGCAGTGGGAGGGGGCTTGACTGCCTTAGGGTATAAATTCTTGTTTCATCTTCTGTAACACGCCTCATTCTGCTGGTTTGTACTGGTGGAAGGATGTCCTCTTCTTGGGAGAATTGAATAAAACTTCCTGTTCTTTCCTCAAGACACTTCTGACTTTTACTTTTTTGGGGTGGAGGATTTTTGGGGTCCCTGTTCCCCACACATACCCTAAGCATGTTGGGTTGCCACCAGAAATGATGAAGAATAGAAGTATGGGTCCTAGTGTCCTGAAAAATTCGTTCAGATAATCTCCAAGTTAAAAAAAAAAAGACTTTTATTGGGGTAATGCATTTAGCAGGCCTGCTTCTCTCAGGAGGCAGAGCAATTGGCCAGGTTAGCCTTCTGGTTTTAAATACAGTGTGGCAGGATAGAGGGTAGAGGAACAGGAGAAGGAGAGGAGGGGCAAGCATGGCTCTGGAAAGCCTGGGATATCAGGTGATCTGTAGGTGTACAGATAAGCAAGGAAAATAGCTAGGGGGAAAAGGAGTGCTGCTCCAGAATCCATACAGATAAACAAAGAGAACAGGAAAAAAAAAAGGGGGATGAGCTGTTCTGAAATATCTGGTAATTGGCATGCTTTGTGAAAGCACAGAGGAAAGTCCACTGGGGGGGGGGGAGGTGTTACAATGCATGGCCTTCTTTGATCACTTTTCTGGCTGGTCACATCTTACATCTTATCTCACATCTCACGTGCTGCATCCTGCTTCCTTCACCTGCCTCGAGCACTTCTTTCTACCTCATCAGTGGGAAGAGTAAGGTAACAACAAGCCAAACTCTTGCACACTAATGTGTGAGTGCACATACACACACACACACACACACACACACACACACACACACACACACACAGAGGCATAATCACATGCACCTTAACATCATATATATCTTAATTCTCGCTCTTCTTCTCTCTTGCCTATAAATATATATATATATATATATATATGTATATATGCATGTGTGTATATTTGTGTGTATATAATATACATGCATACATGTTTGTGTGTGTGTGTAATCTTTTTTTGTGTACTTGTAAATTTTCTCTGGTAGCACGAAACCTTCTGGGGAATAGAGTCTATTTAATTTTTAATATTTGTATCTCTAGCACCTAGCAGAATATATTACACATAATTACACATAATGAGGATATGATAGATAATTACAGTAGGTAGCCAGGTACAAAGTGCTGAACTGGGAAACAAATGCTGGCTCCCAAGTTCAAATCCTGCCTTAGTCACTTACTAAATCTGTAACCTTGTAGAAATCCCTTCTCTTCTCTGTACTTCAGTTTCCTCATCTGTAAAATGGAGGAGCTGGCCTAGATGACTGTTCAAATCACCACAGTTATGTCTATATTTCTATGCTCTATTAATGAAAGGATAGCCATCTTTCCTTCCATAGCCTGGTTGTTAGCTCCCTTAGTAACAAGTCTAGTAATTACCTACTTTGCATACTGTTTCATAAAATTGAATGGCACAGAACCTAACATTTGAGTAGACTTTTTAACTAATTTGATTAGATATTAAATTAACTAATTTATATAAAAATGATTAAGATAGATGAAAAAAAAAACCTAGAAGATTTGAGTTGTGACTCTACTTCTGTGATTAACTCCTTTATGACCTGGATAGAGGACTTCATGTCTCTGTCTCAGAGTCTTTCTTTCACCATAAAATGAAGGGATTAGGTCAGAGGATCTACGAAGTTCTTTATAGCTACAATTCTCTTCAGGTAACTGACTCTCTTCTTCCCCTTTGCACAGATCAACCCCACCTCTTTATTCTGCACTAAGATTTCTCCTAATTTCTCCCTACTCATGTGTGTCCTGTATCCTTCTGCTGTCATTTCCTTAGAATTAAGAGAACTAAGGAAAACAAATCAATGTAAAGTATCTCAGGTGAAGAGAGAACCATAGGAAACCCTAATCACAGCTACATAAGCTGCATAAGGGAAAGAGGAAGATATTGGGGTTATGGAAAAGAACATCTGGAAAACTGGAAGCCAGCCCTGCTTCGTAGCTTCTTAACATGTCTAGTAGAAGTGGTTTTGTGTTTCTCCATTATTATCAGATTCACTCAAATTTACATTGAACTAATGATTATTTATCTTTTTTTTTCTTTTCACATTTATTTTTCTTAAAATATCCAGATTGAATCAAAAGAACAATTATCAAAGAAATAGGTTTCCAAAGCAAATGCTAGAGAGTGGAGAGACTATGAGGCTTAGGGAAGTTAAGGAGCCTCATTATCACTTTTTTTTTTTTATCAAAAGGAATAGCTCAGGATAAAAGAAAGTAGTATCATTTCTTTCTATCTATCTTATTCTTTAGCTATATAGCAGGCCCTGCAGGGGCTATAGATAAAAGAATCTATCCAGTCACAATAGTACTTAGCTATTAAAGAGGACCTCTCTCTACTAAATCTCTAAAGAACCACCCCTCCCTACCCTTCAGTTTTGTGATAGTTTCATCCCTTAGAAGTGCAGTCAACTGTGTCAAGAATGTCCTTCAAGATGTCAGGTTGCCAAGACTATTTTTTTTTCCATTACATTCTGAAACATGGTTTAAAATTGCTCAATAGGGTACATTATAGTAGCCAGGGTGTAAACTAGCAGGACAAGTAGCAGAAACCAGGATCTGGAAGAAAAAAATATAGCAGCAGCAACCATGTCAAGAGGAAGGAGATTAGGGTATGATGGGAAGGGAAGGATATATTTTGCATTTATCCTGGGCCCAAGGATGGATCATTATAGCTTTAGAAATAACCTTGGCAACTGTATCTTACCTTTAGGAGTTCCTAGCCTTATTATTTTTCATAAGCCTTTATCTAAAGAAAAACATATGGAAAAGGAGAATCTTTAGAGAAAGAATGAGGACAAAACTTATAGATACTGCGGGAGTTTGGAGATGGTGTCCTGTCCCCCAGAATGATGCAAGAATGCTAAAGTACAGAGTGTCTGGTCAGAGTAAGCTAATTGCCTGAGGAATTCAACATGAAAATGAAGTAAAACTGATACAGAGTTCATAAAGTCTGCTCCCCAAAGCCCAGACTATACAGAGTGTAGCAGTCTGCACACATCTGAAAGGATACTATAAAGTGAATAAACAATAGCAGAAGGAAAGGATTCTGGATCATTTTTTATTGACATTTTGGGGAAACAGATGGAAAACTTATCCATATATGCATGATGAAGAAGGGATATACTTAATTAAATATGAAGTCCTATATTTCTAGTAGGAGAGTATTTTATCTACGTTCTTTACTAAAAGTTTGTTTTCCCCTAAGCACTAGCAGGAGCCTTCTGGACTAATAAAATACTTAGAAAATTGAAATTCCTTCTACTTTACTCCTGACTCTGGAAAGCTAAGATGAAGGGCATCAAATTGGAATAGACTGGCAGGATGGAATTTCACTGGGCCAGCTGCTGCTCAGTCTTCCCCTTCTCTACATGTCCCTTTTTCTGTCTTCTTCCAAGTTAATCCCAAAGCAAAATTCCAAAGAGTAAACATTTCCTGTAGCTTTAGATCTCAAAGTGATCATAGAGATTATAAAATTCAGCCTACTCATTTTACCAATGAAGCTACTGAGCCCCAGGTAAGGGAAGTCATTCTTCCAGGGTTTCAGAATCAGTTACTAGAAGAGTTGCTTGTAGGAATAGTTGATGATAAGAATAATAATAGCCCACATTTATATAATGCTTAGTATGTGCCAAGCACTGAGCTGAATATTTTTATAATAATCTGACTTGATGCCCAGAACAACCTTTGGAGGTGATGCAGTTTGGGGTTGCGGGGAACCCTGAAATATCAGGGTACAGGGTGGCATCTACCTGGATTGAATTTATTCACTCAACCTTCTTCCAGTCAAATGACAAAATTTGTTGTAAGGGGTGAGATTCTTAGGAAACCTGCAACTTAATGGGGGTGAGACAGATGTACACATACAAAAAAAGAACAGTGAAAGGATCTGATGAGATTAAAGAGTGGTAAGTAGTCTGGGGTGGGCCAGATGCAACATTCAAAGGTCAGCAGTTGGCTAATTAAGTGATGGGATTAAGGAGTGGTTGGTATGTGTAAGTAGTCTGGGGGTGAGATGAGGGTGACAGTGAAAGGAATGTTAAGTAAGGGAATTAGGTGATCTAGGTGAGCCAGTTGCCTTGGGCAAAGACCCCAGTGATCTGGGCTGTTGAAATGTATGGTAAAATTCAGGGACTGGCTTGTTTTCAATGATGTGGTCTTTTCCTTTTAGGGGTCCAGGTCCCATAACCCCATCAGGGGTAGGGAGTATTATTATTGTCATTTTACAGATGAGGAAATTAAAGCAGATGTTAAGTGATTTGACCAGGGTGGAAATCTGGCCTCCTTCACTTATCAGCTGTGTAAGCTTGGGAAAGTATCTTAAACTCTGCCTCAATTGCCTCCTCTATAAAGGAAGAATAATGATAGTGATGAGGTACAGGCTCTGGGAACCCCCTTGAACTCTGATTGAATCTTCCCATTTATTGAGACATTTGCCTGAGGCCATAAGCCTTTCATTGTGGCTCAGCCCAAACCTCTGTTACTAGCCTTTGGCCAGCTACTCCCTACCCTTGGTCCTCCCCAAATATCTATATACCCTTAAACTAGTCTAGCCCTCCATTGTCTCACTTACAGTTAGCCTCCATCTACTTCCCAGCCTTAATCTCTCATCACTGGAGTCTGACTCCTCCTGAAGACCCTCCCCAAACTCCTCCACTAGACCAGCCCTAAATTCCTCCCACAGCCTTTCTGTGTATAAGACCCCATCTTACCTCTATGAAAGGAGAGAAGGCCAGAGAATGATCTAGTGCAGACTCACTCTGTGTGGGATGATTTTGGCCAGCTTGCCTAATAAAAGCGTCAAAGATACCAAGGCTCCTTAAGAGTCTACCCATTTTGAGGAACTTCTAATAAACTTTGCTTTTCTTTGGCTCAGAGAAGACTTGAGTCAAATTCATTTGGCAGGACCTGGTGTGTTGGTATTTTGGGGTCTCGAGCACCCCTAACCCTATACCTCAACATTTTATGCTTCCCTGACCCCTACAATAGCACCTTCTCCTAGGGTTGTTGTGAGGAGCAAATGAGATAATAATTTTAAAGTGCTATGCAAAACTTCAAGTGCCATATTGCTAAGCATTTCTTATTTTCACTGTTCCTCTAATTAAACAGAGAGGTATTCATTAAGTTCATATTCAGCCATTAATTAATGATTGACAATGACTCAGTAGGTCATAAAAGTAAACTCAGATGCCATTTGGATTTAAAAAATAAGGCAATGTACAAACTTAAAAAGACAAAATGGTGGTGGAATTTCAGTCATCAGTTATAGGCCAGTTGGGAGGAAATTTCAGTGTTCCCCAGAGCTATTCAAATCATCCCCATGAAAGCAGCCACCTGGATATACAAGGTGAAATTTATACAATGAATCCTAGTAAGATACAAATGAGGCAGGAGAGTATAGTTTTAGAGTTGTTGATTTGGGAGGGTGGATTATTCAGGATGAGGAAGGCTTCAAACAAAGTATGAATATCTATCTTCTTGTAATGGTACTGTTTATACTTTGCATCCACTAGGGGGCAATCAGAGACCATGAACTTGGACTCGGCATACCTTTCACCTCCAGAAGAAGAGAGAGCTCACTCCAGGCCACTCCATTCACACACATATATGCATATGTACGAGCACACAGCTATAATCTGGGAGGCTATGAACACATAGGATGTAGCTGTTTATTTCATGAGATGAATATAGCCAATTAAAATCTTAAAATAGGATAGAATAAAAAAAATGATGCTTTTTGAAATGACTGCCTCTAAGGGTAGAGATTAAAGGACCCTTTGGTTAGCATGACAGCCTTATGGTGGCACTAACACTCAGCCTTGGCTTTTCCCTTTTATGTTCTAAGAGATTCAAAAAGCTCCGTCAAAGCCACCTCACATTCCCAGTTCAGCTTTTTAAGGAAAACATCAAAGCAGCCACCTGGAGGGAATACGCTTTTTTTTTTTTTTACAGTTGTGAAATTTGTGAAAAGAGAAAAACTGGAAATGAAATGACAGAAACTCTTCGAACTAAGTAAGCTCAGCTTTTTAGAGATCTTTTTCTATATGTGACATTAAAATGACCTCACTCTTAGACCAAAACTCATTGTAATTCTTCAATGAGGCACCTCCTTTGCCAGGGGACAGAATTGAGAAAGGCTAATAGGATCTACCTAAATGGTCAGGAAATTGGATAGTATCCAGTTAGAACAAGTGAGAATGGGTGTTTTCTTCTGGTGTATTAGAACAGTCATAAACCATTTCTAAGCTGTGTAAGAAAGACAATATAATTCAATCAAGGATAATGGGACAGAATAGATTTATTTATTTAGACATTATTATGTTCAATTTACTTATTAAGACATTATTATGTGCCAAGGGCTGTAATAAATGCTGGGATACATATAGGAAAATAAGGCAGTACCTTCTCTCAAGAAGCTCATATTCTAATTAAGAGAAATAGCACATATAGGAGGAGCTGGTGGAAGGTCAGACAGAAGGCCTTAGCAGACCTTAGGTAGGTAAGGTCTAAGGATGTTGCATCTTACTGAAAAAATTGTAGTTGATGCCTCTTTGCTCATGCAAATGAAGATAGAGGCCAAGTTCTTCACAAACAAATGTTGGGAAGAGGGTAGTATTCCAAGTGTCAGAGTGAAGTGGGGCTCTGGTTTACCTACAGTGTTGTCAGGAATAGGGGGCAAGTTTTCATTCAGTTTTGAGGGGACATTGAGTTGCTGGTGAGAACTGAGCAATGATGGAGGGAAATGTCTCCGAGAGGGCTCCTTACCAAGCAAGACTGTGAGCAATGGCCTCAAGAAACTTCTCATACTAGATTGCACAGATTTAGACTTAGGTGTGAATCCATAACCTTCAAAAAAAATTGTACCTTAGAGCTAACAGGGATATCAGTTTTATACTCTGCCTCCAGCTTTATCCTTTGTGGTACAACAGGGAATTCACAGGAAAGAAACACTATGGATATGGTTCATTCAGCAAAACCTTTAGAAGAGGCTTCTACTGTACTGTATCAGAGGACTCAATTTTGAGAGAATTCTTATGAATGTAGAGCATAAGAAATTTTTTTATTTATCTATAAGTCATCAATTTTTGCACATCAAAATCCACACTGGAGAGAAGTTCTGTAAATTTTATGCAAGTGGCAAGATGTCTGATCAAAAGCTCAATTTTTATTGAATTCTTTTACAATTACTTGTAGTAAGATAACTTATAAACTCAGTGTGGCAAATCTTTGACCTATAACTGCCTCAACAGGGTACATTTGGCAACAGATGGCATGAATCTGAATTCTCATTCTGTTATTTATTTCCTATGAAACTTTGAGAAAAGTACTTTATCACCTTCGACCTCAATTTTTTAATCTGTAAAATGAGTTGGTTGAACTATGACCTCTAAGATCCTTTCTGCTTTATCTCTGTCATATAGTAAATAATGAGAATAACTGACATTTCTGTAGATGTACAAATTACATACATTAACCTATTATATCATTCCAACAGTTCTGGTAAGTTTTATAATTATGCCCACTCTACAGACCTGTAAATTGAGGATCACAGAGGTTAAATGATTTTAAAGGCTTAAAGGATTACATAGCTAGCAAGTATCTGAGAAGGAGATTTCACCCTAGTCCTCTTGGCTCCAAATTTAACCTTCTCTATCTACTCTACAATTAAGACCAAGAGAAGTTAGCACTCTTTTCTCTAAATCCAGTCCAGCAAATTCTTTTAAAATGTGCTTTTCTTACCTGTTTTGCTCATTATTAAGTCCTGCCCCCAACTCTATTGCTCTTCCTTCATTCTCTGTCCACTCCATTCAAGTTAATGAGTTTTTGCTCAACCAACTTAGAAGATTTTAATTTGAGGGGTTCCACTATGCTACCTAGCAATAGAAAGGTACCTGGATAATTACAATGGATTGGGCAAGTATACTTATATGTGTCAAGGATTGGCAATATAAAAGGAACGAAAGAAAAGAGTGTTCATTCCTCTGACTCACATACGTAATTTTGTGGAAAGATGCTATTTTTTCTCTTAGGTATGACTCCTGTTGTCTATACTTTTATTCTGCTCCTTATTTAGAGGGAGGAGTGATGGAGATTGTTAGAGGAAGGCTTTCACTTGACTATGAATTTAAAATGGTTGAGACCAAACTGCCCGGGGCACCTGCCTCTTCTCATCTCCTGAGTTTCTTTAGTTATGACAATAAATAATCTAAGATTGGTCCTGAGTTGCTTGGTTACTCTTCTGTGCTATTTAAGAACTTATAAACATTATTAATAAAATCAAAGCCCTAAGATTTTTTAACATAATTACAGATCAGACCCTTCAAGCTAGGATAAAACTAGTTATTTAAGAATGAAGTTCAAACCTTTCTCTTATTTAGATCTGAATACTACAAGTCACATTCCTAAAAGACCCAGAGGATTGATGTGCTCCAATGGAAAGCCTCTCTATGAAATTAATAGCAAATTGAAATCATATAGCCATTGTGATAAGTTAAAATTGTGTATAAAAATAAAGGTATTAAGAGGATAAAAGTATAGAAACTGTGTAGAAAATTCTTGCCAGTTGCAAACAGAAGTAGGGGATAGAAAAGGGGAATTTAAGTATTATTTTACAGCTCTCAAGAAAGACTACAGTCTATAGCTTCATTCCATTCTAGCCATATACCCATATTCGCGAATTCAAGTAAGTGGAGCAGTGAGGAAAATTATAGCAACACCAATACCCTTAGTTTTAATCTCAATTAAAAGTGACCCCTGGGACATCTCATCTCCCCAACTGTCAGATTACAAATTCATAATTGTGTACCATAAGCCTGTCATCACTATGTTTAGTCCTCTTGAAGATGAAACCAAATCTTATCCCTACCTCTCCTGACCCAGTCTTCTCTCCTCTAACACAGTTGCTTATTAGCAAAATCCCAACCCAAAGACTTTGTTTAAATTCTAGAACTTCAATTTCCATCAAGCATTTCTCCATGTCCCAGAGGCATTTGAGACACACATATACATGAATTGATTTAGTAAGCTGGCCCTGACTTTGCCCTGTAGAACATTCTAGTCTTCTAGCTCAGAGAACTATAATTTTTTGCTTAACTCTATTCCTTTGGAATGCTGAATAAATGTTGTAGAAGGTCCTGATTCCACTCTAATTCCTGGGGGTGGAGGGAGGAGAGAAATGGAGAGAGAAAGGAGAGGAGGAGAGAGAGCAAGACAGACAGAAACAGATAGAGAGGCAGACACAAAGACAGATTGACAGAGAGAGACAGAATGAGAGGGGCAGAAAGACAGAGAGAGAAACAAAGAAAATAATTGAAAGAGGAGAGGGAGCCATAAAGATACAGGGTCAAAGAGAGTGAAGAAGACAGAAAGAGATGGACTGAGAAAAAACACAGAGATAGAACAGAAAGACAGAGAAAGAGTCAGAGAGAGAGACAGAGACAGAGACAGAGAGACAGAAAGAGAGATTGAGACAGAAAACAGACTGGGAGAAAGGACAAAGAGAAAACAACTGAGAAATTACATAGGATGACTAGAGGACATAACTTTGCTCATATAGACTTGGGTCAGATGCTCTGGGTGTATGCCTTCTTTGTCTATTAGATAATCAGATATTTCAATCAATCATTATCTCTTGCCTCACTTACCTAACTTTAACTCATGTACACATTTTTGTGGGTTTCTACTCTGTAGGAAAAGCTAAAAGTCTCCACTGTACATCTTTAATGCTGTGTGTTTACAAATGCATTTTTCCTACATATACCCAGGTCTATACATCATCCTTACTTCAAATTGCAGGGCATCATGAAGTGGAAGGAATAGATGTTTAATTGGTAGAAAGGTCATTTTTACTTATTTTCAAGACTGTATTGAAGTTTGTCAACTCTTCAACTTTGGGCACTGAAAATTCAGTGCAAGAGAGCACCAGTAAAAATAGATTTTAATTTTGCTTTAAATGTCAGCATTTCTCCTTTTTCTTTTCTGATGACCTATCTCTGATCTATAAAATTGTGAAAAAAGCTAGAATCAATTTAAATATAGGGAAAAAAAAAGACTGCATCTGTCATTTCATTGGTATTTGAAAATCCCAGATGAAGAATCTCACTTTACAAATGCGAGGCAAGATCTTCTCTATGAGAGAAATTATTATTTGACTATTAATAACCAATTAATTAAATTAGGAATCAGGGTTTTTCTCCTTTATTTCATATTTAGGTCTCAGCCCTTTTTGATCATTCAGTCTTTGAAGTACATAGGTGATTGATGAGATTGCCTTAATCCTTGGAGAACATACTCCTTGAACTTGGGCTAGCCCTCAACCAATTAGAAGAACTTACTCTTGTTTAGAGTGAAAACAGAATCCAGTCTAGGTAAGTTATTGCTCAGAGGAAATGAGTCCCTGTCTTTGTATCCCTCCATCAGAATTTACTGTAACCCAATTCATGAAGGAAAAAACCAACCATAGTGTTCTGGGTAGAGATGAATTCCCCTATTCAGATTGCTGGAAGCAGCTGAATCTTATGATCTAGTCACATTCTTAGCAGAAGGAGCTGAAGACTTCTAGACTGCCTCCTCATTAAATGTCCACCATTCAAGGTTGATCTTCACTTACTAGGGCATTCCCTTCTATGAAGGTATTTAAAGCATTAAGTGTTTCCATTGGTGGTCTTTGGTTTTCCAGGAGTAACCACTGACCACAAATTTATTATTACATAGCCTAATTAATAAAGTGATTATTAATTAACTAGAAACTCTGTCTCTCAGATTTGTACTTTCCTTTTTTTTTTTTTTTTGGTGAGGCAATTGAGAGTGAAGTGACTTGCCAAGGGTCACACAACTAATAAATATCAAGTGGCTGAGGCTGGATTTGAACTCAGGTCTTCCTGACTCCAGGGCCTATGCTCTACCCACTGTCCCACCTAGTTGCTCCCTCTCTCTCTTTCTCTTGGATTTTTCACTCATCACATCTTTTTCATAGAGAATTACCCAGAACACTAGGAAGTTAAGTGACATCCAATCCAATATAGATAGTATGTAAGAAGCAGAATTTCAACACAGATCTTTGTGACTTCAAGGCCAGATTTCTAGTCCCTATGTTCCATACCACATCTCAATTTAGGCATGCCACATTTTAAAATATAGACATTTGAGAAATGCCACTGAAAATCATAGTTTGTTGCCTTATTGACTAATTAGTGGTCATACCATAGCAGGAGACTCTATCTCATCATTTTTTCGTAAAATTTATCCTGTCATCTAAAACTGTTAATTGTATTCTAACCTTGCCATAGAGAATTACTTGTTTATTTGCAGAATATATAGAAGTGTGAGAACGAACAGTTTAATCACAATTTATGGGATGGCATGCTATTTCTCAAACTACTTGAGTTAAAAAACAGGTGTTTCAAGCTATGAATCTAACGAAAGTCCAGAAAAAATGCTAAAAATTAAAGAAAGGAAGTGCTTTGCTGCAAAAAGGGCGTGCAGAAACTAAGGATGCACAATATAGTGGAAAGAGTACTGGACTGGGAGTAAGGAAGCTTGGGCCCAAATCCTTGCACTGACACTGTCTTACTGAGTAGCCTATAATAAGTCACTAATCTGCTTAGGGGCCTTTTAGTTTCTTTATCTTAAAATAAGGTGGTGCATATGATGGTCTATAAAGCTTTTTCAAGCTCTAAGATTTTAAATACATAGAAGGAACTATGTTTTATGAGATGCCCTAAGATATGAAGTGTTATGGCTGTAGTTTTAGTTAATTGTGTGATCATAAAAATGTGTGATAATATCTGGTCTTATGTACAGGATTCTTTGACAAAATATTGTCAAATACTGTCTTTTACCTTCTTCAGAATACCCTTGATAATGTGGAGAAGTTATTCTTAGAATGATTTTTCTAGAGATGCAAAAACTAGGTACATGCAAAAGTGGGTACATACGTTACTGAAATGTTCCTAATCTTTTTAAAAATTATTTTTGTTAGGGGTACCAATAATTTATCTGACTTCTTCCAAGTGCTTGGTATTCTTCCTCACTTCAGTTATGGTGGGAACTAACCTCTTATTATCCTCAAAAGAAAGTCTATTCCCTTTTAGCATAGACCACCTTTGTGCATGCTTAACTTTGCTCAGCTCATCCTTTCATGTTTTTTGTTTTAAGTAACATTTCCACTTCTTCAAGCACCTCAGCAAGGACTGATGTTGGAGTCCAAATATACTGATACTAATTTGATTGACAGAGAATATAAAAATATTAATTGATCTTTTTCACTTGGGGGGTGGTGGTTGTTCATTGTCTTCTTTTCATGTCTTTGGGATGGTCTGGCTTAACTGGGACTTTTGCTATGCTTTTTGTAAATTCAAGTGCTTACCCATGAGTTCTTCCTGTTCTGTGAGGGTTATGATCTTCCCCTATGCGTTAAGATTTTACAAACCAGCTAATATTATAAATCAGTGTAATTTTTAAAAATCAATTGATCTTAATCCTCAGCTAGAATATAAAATATTATTGGTAGAAACAGTTTCTAGACTCCTTTGATTTTATTGTGGTACCTGATTCACATTAAGTTAAATGTCTTTAGGAAATGGAAATTAATTATGTCGATGTTTGATTAAAAAAATATATATATATATATATATTCTGATTACTACATTTTGCATTAGTTTAAGTTGTCCCGTGCTTCTCTGTATTCATCATATACATTTCATGCACCATAGCAATATCCTTTTGTATTCATGGATTACAGTTTGATTTGTCATTCCTTAATTAATGGCAATCGACTTCATTTCTATTCTTTGCTTTTGCAAAATTTCTACTATAAATATTTTTATATATTTTAGACTTTTTAAATTTAACTCATAATGGGGGCATTAGTGTAGCAGTAGGAATATCTTTGTTAAAGGATAGTCACTTTAGTCACTTTTGTTGCAAAATTCCATTAGATAAATATGAAATTATAGAGAAGAGTAGGGAGACATATAAACTAATGCAGAACCAGGAAAAACAACATAATGACTACACTAATAAATGGCAACATCAACAGGAATAGCAACAATTCAATAGAAATAGAATTCAGTAAAAATGCAATGATCAAACTTGACCTCAAAAAGAAGATATCGAATGCCTTCTCCTCATATTTCTTTGCAGAACTGGAGGACTATGGGTGTGGAATATTACAAATCACATACACACACACATATGTACGTATATGTGTGTGTGTATTCATGAACTATCCTTTTTTCAAATTCTTTGTTACAAGACCTTGAGCTCTAGGAGGAAGAAGAGGGGTGACTGATAAATTGCAAAATATATGTAATGTTGAAAAACATAAAATTTTCTTTTATTTTTATTTTTTTATTTGCTTTTTGGAGGGCAATTGGGGTTAAGTGACCTGCCCAAAGTCACACTGATAGTAAGTGTGTCAAGTGTCCGAGGGCGGATTTGAACTCAGGTCCTCCTGACTCCAGGGCCGGTGCTCTACTCACTGTGCCACCTAGCCCCCCAATAAAATTTTATTTTCAAACAAAACAAAATTATTCCCCTACCTAAAGCCCTGAAAAGTACTTGATCTAGTTCTTTTATTTTTTTTTAATGGTTGGAGCTTAAATATACAGATCCCATTTCTTTTTTGATTTTGTTCTGGTATATGGTATAAGATATTCTAAATCTATTTCCTTCAGAGATAGAGATGGCATAGTAGAGAGTATTGGAGTCAGGAAGATCTGAGTTCAATTTTACCCTCATATAGATTCTGAAATTAAACTTTCCCAATTAAGAAATAGCAACAACCAGGATACTAAAAGACTTATTGCAAAGACACATAAGAATCAATCTTCAAGTAGCTATTAAGTGCCTACTATTTCCCAGATACTCTTCAGGATGTTAGAGATACAAAGACAAAAATGTAATAATTCCTATTCAGAAGGAGTTTATATGTCTCTATTATGAGAGACAGTATGTGCATAAATAAATATATACAGAGTATATAGAAAATAAATACAAGGCAATCAAAGAAGAGTGGAGGGAGCTAGGAAATTTGTTGGGAGGTCAGGAAAGCCTTCACATAGAAGGTGGTGTTTGGCAGAGGCAGATAGATTTATTCATCCCAAGCTCAAAAGTCTTTGAGTATGGACCTTCAAAAGAAAAGGAGCTTTGTTGATGCAGTGAGTTTCTTAGCAAAAGAAGAGTATGTTTCCACTCAGTCTATTTAATCCTCTTATCTGGTTCCACTAGGCATACCCAAAATCCATAGGAAGGTAACTCTTAAATGCCTGCAAACAAAGATCCACTTAGGGCAATTTCAGTAAGTAGAGCACAGAACTCAACAAATTGACATGCGAGGGGAGGGAATTGGGGGGGGGGGTAGGAGGAGCAGAGACAAGATGGTGGTGTAGAAGCAAGAAAACTCTGTAGCTCCCCCCATAATGACCTCAAATACCTATAAAATATGACTCCAAACAAATTTTAGAGTTACATAACCCACAAAGAGACAGAGAGAAACAAATCTCCTACTGAAGGCA
>CM053581.1:152623664-152634781 GCA_028627135.1 Pseudochirops cupreus
ATCAAGGGTTTGGGAGCTGTTCTTACTTTGCTTCTTATGCTTATTCTTACTCATGGTTCTTCAGACCGTGATTTTTTTTTTAAATCTCTGTGGGGCTCTGCTTCCAGAAGGGAAAGCTCTGTCCCAAATCACTGGGGTCCTCCCAGCTGCTGTAGCTCTTAGGGGAGGCTGGGAACTCTTCCTATATACTTCCAGCAGACTGGATAATAAAGACTGCAAGACCGAGGCCCAAGACGGTGATCCATCCAGGCCACTCAACGTGAGAGCTCTGGCCCGATAACAATTGCTCAGTCCCTCTGCTGCCTGCAGGCTGCGGGCGGGAAGCTGCAAAGCCGAGGTGCGTGCAAAACCTCTGCCTTTCGCTTTTCTGCTCAGGAGGCCTTCTGGCCAGAGTGCTTATCTCCCCCTTTCACAATTCCCATTCACAGCTGCCGCTAATCCGCTCACCTGAAGCTCCTCCGCTCCTCCCCTCCTCCCATCCAGCCGCCCCTGGGGCACAGCCAAGGCTTCAGGCCAGGCTGGTTTCGGTTCGCAGTGCTGATATGGTTCCTCGTAGCCGAGCTGACTTTAGTGGGAAGTATCTTTGTGTGCATTTTGGAGTTCTAGGATTGGTTTAGAGTCCTATTTTATGGGTGTTTTGGGGTGGCTATGTGAGAGCTGCGATGTGTTGCTGCTGCTACGCTGCCATCTTGGCTCCGCCCCCCAAACTTCTTATTATAATCAAATGTATGTAATGTATTTCAACAAATTACCTAATACTATAAACATGTAAAATATTTATAACATTTTTGTTTCTAAAAATAACAAACTCAACTCTAGTAAAATTGAGGCATAGTTTCTAATTCTCATGATTCTCTTTAGAGACTAGGTTATTGCAGCTTGCCTTTATCTTCATTAGTCATAGACTTCTACTGAGATGTTCTGAATCCATTAGAGAATTCTGATAAGGGAAAGGAGAAATATTTCTCTAGAGTTGTGCAACTGACCTCCACACTCCTGAACATTTTTGGCAAATTGATATCTAAAGAGCTAAACCAATGCTAGTTGGATATTTCCATATTTAATTAAGGTTGGCAAACATTATGATAATGCCTACTAAAAGGATACACTTTGCCAAGTTCTGTCTATGATCATTCTAATACACGCCATTCCAATTAATGTAATATTGAAGGCCTAGATTTCTCAACTAAATAAAACAATAAATTTATCAAAGTAAGAAAGTAAAAAGTTCTCAATGAATTTTGGAATAAAAAAGTGTTTTGATGATTAGATTGTAACAGTTGATAATACAGAAGAAATATTTTGTACTTGCCTAAGATAATCACACAATACCAGGTCTATATATAACATAGGCCAGTTCAGAATAGTGCATTACAGTAGTAAGTTAGTGGTAAAGAAGCTTTAGCCAGTCCCCTGAATGGTAATTGCTTGAGGGAAAAGAAGGAAGTTTCTTTTATCCACTCTCCTCTCCCACCACAGGCAATTATATGATATCAGGAGATCCATCATTATCATCTGAGAAGTCCAATAGCAAGGATAACCCAGTAACAGTGTCACTGGAGTAGCAATAGATGATAGATAACAAAAGATAATATAGTGGTTTGTAATTTCCTTCTCCACCTCATTTTTACAGATCAAGGAATTGAGGCAACTGGGGTTAAATGACTTGCCTAATATCACATAGTTAGTAAGTTTATACGGCCAGATTTGAAATCAGGTCTTTAAGACTCCAGGCTCAGCATGCTACCACTATCTAGCTTCCCCAAGAGAAGATTAAGGTTCATTAAAAATGATGTATAGTGACAATGAGAAATTATATTTCTAACTTTCTTGAGAAAAAAGTAATTTTAAAATATCTGTGGTACTAATCATTGAATAGAACAGATTATAATGAGTCTATATACTCTACATCCACAGCGGAGAAACACAATGAAGTCAAGATAGACTCTCCAAGAATTGACAACCTTAACATTTTATAAGGCTATCAAATGTCATGCCCAGGAGATAGTTACACATATGAGAAACTTTCTGAGGATCCATGAAGGAAGAGAAAAACTTCTAGCAATTACAAGAGGTGAGCCTACCTCTGGTCACATGAATTCTCTAAATCTGATCCCATTCTAGTACATGCCCTGGACTTGGAGGGATTGTTTCTGTAACAACTACTTTGTTTTAACCTATTTAGAAAATACTCTTTCCAAAAATTAATTAACTTTGACTAATTGATAATAAATGAGAAGCATGATCAGTTGGGGTTAATGAATGACAGTACTAGAAATCCCAAAGACCCTCAGAGTTAACCATAGAACTATGAATAATAGTAGTCATTAACCATCTGGGGACCCACCTATGAGTATTTATGAAATTAATAGAGTTACTCTAGAGCAGCAGTTCTCAACCTGTGGGTTATGTTCAGTTTAAATACATGCTACATATCAGATATTTACATTACGATTCATAACAGTAGCAAAATTACAATTATGAAGTAGCAATGAAAATAATTTTATGCTTGGGGGTCATCACAACATGAGGCACTGTATTAAAGGGTTGCGGCATTAGGAAGGTTGAGAACCACTGCTCTAGAGGGAGTGGTACACATGCAAGGGAAGATTTTTGTTGTTGTTGTTGTTGTTGAGTCATTTCACTCATGTGCAACACTTCCTGACCCCATTTGGGGTTTTCTTGGCAAAAATACTATAGTGGTTTATCATTTCCTTCTACTCATTTCACAGATTAAGAAATTGGGCCAAGGAAGGTTAAGTGGCTTGCCTAAGATCACACAGCTAATAACTGTATAAGGCCAGATTTGAAATCAGGTCTTTAAGACTACAGGCTCAGCATGCTATCTACTTCACTATCTAACTTCCCAAAGAGAAGATTAGGATTCATTAAAAATGTTGTATAGTGAAAATGAGAAATTACATTTTTAACTTTCTTGAGAAAAATAATTTTTAAAAATCTGTAATACTAATCATTGAATAGAACATAGCTTATAATGAGTCTACATAAATGGATACAGAAATCAGTAAGTAAAATTTTGCTAATATTTAATTTATAAGAATTGGGACCCTTAACAATTTTGCCACTTGTTTCTTCCTGAAGCAATGCTTCTGTAAGCACAGATATATTTCTAAAGTATGTTTTGTAAATTTTTTGCAAAAATTTGGCATTTGTGTATTTATAAACATATATACATATATTTGACACATGTATTTGTGTAGATTCATGTAACAACTAGGAGGCGCAGTGGATAAAGTGCCATGCCTGGAGTAAGGAAGACTTCCTAAGTTCAAATCTGGCCTCAGACACTTACTAGCTATGTGACCCTGGACAAGTAACTTAACCCTATTTGCCTCAGTTTCCTTATCTGTAAAATGAGTTGGAAAAGAAAATGGCAACTACTCCAATAACTTTTCCAAGAAAACACCAAATGGGATCATAAAGAGTCAGTTATGCCTAAAAAAAAATTAACAACAAAATGTATATCCATCATTTCTCATGGAAAGACTACTCAACTGAATAAAGAAATGCAGGTTTGATTTCTACCTGTGTTCTTAAACGTTAGATGACCTTGGGAAAGATACTTCTCTTGGGATCAGTTTTCTTATTTTTGCAGTGAAGGAACTGGAATAGAAGACTCTTAAGATTCCTTATAGCTTCAGAATTTTAGGCAATTTTATTTAATCTAGATAGTCTGACCAACTTAAATCCATGAGATATTGAAAGCTCCTTTTAAAAAGTCAAAATCTTTGGTTTGTTTTGTAAATACAAAGATACTGTAGCCTGATAAGTATGGGCATAAAAAAATCAAAATGTCAGAGTCTAAGAGGTTCTTGACCAGAAATCCATGAATTAGAGGTTTTTTGTTTGTTTCATATTTTGATAACTATATTTTATGTAAATATTTTCTATGAAACCATATGCATCATATTTTATGAATTTTAAAACATTATTATGAGAAGAGAACAATAGGCTTCCTCAGACTGCCAAATGGGTTCATTAATAAAAAAAATAAATAAGGACCCCATGTTTAGGTCAAGGGATTGGGATGTTTTAATGGAGTTATTTTTATAATAGTCTTAGAAGACATTTTTTGGAGATTTATGTCTATATATGTGACTATATGTATGTATGATGTGTGTGCATACATGTGTCTGTATTAGGGAGAGAGAGGGAGAGAGAGAGAGAGAGAGAGAGAGAGAGAGAGAGAGAGAGAGAGAGGGAGGGAGAGACTCATGAAAACAAGGTTTGCTTGCTTCTTAAAGAGGAAACTAACTGGATTTGAAAAGCATTATCACAGATGTGCTAGATACTTGGTGATAAACCTTTGGGCATGGCCAGTCATGAAACACAGAAAAAAAATTATTTACCATTCCTTCAATGAACAAATATAAGTTCTTCTGGTACTTAAAGATCCTTAAAATTTTGTTGCAAACAACATTTCTAGCCTTATTATATATTACTCCCATACACAGATTCTATAGTCTAATGACATTGACCTTGCTTTTATTCGTTATTCATGGAGCTACATATTCTGTCCATATTCCTTTATACTATCTGTCCTGCATGCCTAAAATTTAGTTCATTCTCATTTATATTTTTTAGAATTTCAACTTTCCTTCAAAGCTCAGTTCATATCAAAATTTTCAAGAATCTTTACTGATACCTCCAGTTACTCCTGTCTCCCCCCCATACACACACACATCTGTAGCTATAGATATAGCTTGTATGCATATACATACATATATACGTATGTATGTCAATTAATATTTTGAGCTGCTTCTGGTTTGCCCTGGTTTCCAAGTCCTTCATGATCCTGGTTATACTGCTCTGGATTCATTTCAATTCAACTCAATATTCTTACAGAAAGGTAGCAGACATGAATATTGGCTTTGGGTTCTACTTTTTTTTTCTATTACTGTGTACCTATCTTATTACTTAATCATATCCTTAAAGAGAATTTACTTATGCTTATGTTGTGCTTAAATACAGGTTACTATAAATCTCTCTCTCTCTCTCTCTCTCTCTCTCTCTCTCTCCCTTTCTCGCTCTATCTCTCTCTGTCTGTCTTTCTGTCTCTTCTTTCTGTCTCTGTCTCTGTCTCTGTCTCTGTCTCTGTCTGTGTGTGTGTGTGTGTGTGTGTGTCCCCTGGCATGATGGTGAGCTCCATTAAGGCTAGCTCTATGCTACCTTTGCCTTTTAATATCTACTGCATTTATCCTAGTAAGCACCTAAGAAATACTCACTGATTAATTGGTTTAAGGAATCAAGTTTGACTCCTGATTCAATGTGAAAGACAATGGAAAAGGAAGTAGAGAATCCAAGTTTATAAACACGGATGACTAAAAATTGTCATTTTTTTAATAGTAATAGATAATTTTGGAAGAGAAGAGAATTTGGGGAGGGAAGGAAATTTTTCTCTTTTGGGGATTGTTTAGTGTGAGCTTGTAGGACATCTTATTAGAAATATTCAATAGACAGTCAGTGATTGAGAATTAGTACTCAGAGAGACTAGGGATGGATATGTAGACATGAGTCTCACCTTGTAATGGTAATGAAATTTGAAGATCCCTTTGTATTGCTAAACTAAGAGGTACTTAGCACCTACTTTTAAATTAAGCCTCTGTTAAAGAAACAGAAGGTATGAACCTCTGTTGCTGATATAACAGAAAGGGGCTGAAGAGGGAGGAGGTATACCATATTTAAGGGAGAGCACAAACTGGACAGGCAAATTTCTTGGGACAAGCATCTGGAGGCAGAGCAGCTGCTGTCTGAGAGATAGAGAAAGAGAGAGAGAGAAAGACAGACAGACAGACATACAG
Organism: Pseudochirops cupreus; assembly: GCA_028627135.1. NCBI lineage: Eukaryota > Metazoa > Chordata > Mammalia > Diprotodontia > Pseudocheiridae > Pseudochirops > Pseudochirops cupreus. The sequence continues at coordinate 152,629,487 of CM053581.1, forward strand.
ACAGACAGAGAATTTCTCTCATTGAGCATCTGAAGGCTGGGCTGCTGCTGCTGCTGGACTGGAACTTCCATGGAGAAAGTGATTTTGATTTTGAGAATGGGAGAAGTTATTTCAATTTTGATAATAGAGCTTATGGTGCTGGGGATTTCCCCAGACCAGCCAGAGCTGCCAGAGTAAGCATGACTGTGGTGTCAATACTTTGTCTGTGGCTCTGTTAAGTTTTCTCTTCCCAGGAACAGAAATTGTGAACAACTTTAAGTGGACTGGATGCTGTAAGCTTCAATATGGAGCAGAAACTACACAGAGAGCTGTATGAGGAGTTGGGAGTTGTCTGCCTTTGAACTCAGGTGGCAGTTGGTTAGATTCAGGCAGGAGCTGGGACCATGGAAGAGGAACCATGGAAGTTGAAAGCTTGCCCCTAGTCAAGAGGATCTCTCCAGATACTGAGTAGTGACTGATGAAATTGGCTGCGTAGTGACTGATGAAATTGTCTGAATAGTGACTGATGGAATAGGATACTGAGTAGTGACTGATAAAATTGTGATTTACTAGTGACCTAAGGATGGATGTCTTCTGTATTTTCCACTACCCCTTAAGAGATTACTGAATAGTGACTGATATTGTGACTTAATTGTACCCCATGGGTGGAGAACTTTGACTATTGTACTCTGTGTCCCTTAAGGAGGCCTTGCTTCCTTAAGAATGAGTGAGTAAAGGATCAAGGAGGCTCTCATCCTTAAGACTGATAGAATTAAGGATGATTGAATGATTGAGTTATTAAGGGATTGTACTTTGTTTTAAAACTATGTGACTATTTTGTTGAAAACTATGTGGCCATTTTAGCAATAAGTTGTTGAGTTATGACATGGTTAATGCTGTATTTTGATTTTCTGTCATAAGTTGTAACATTGTGAATGCTGTACCTTGATTTTCTGTAAATGTTTTGCTCTGATTTGTTACTGAATAAATAGAGAGTTTGCTATAATATGTAATCAGAATCTTGAAAGCTATTCACAGCAGCAGTCCTCTGGAAAGCTGCTCGTGCATGGCTTTACACACCTATATAAACAGAGTATTGGAGTGCATAGTAGATGATCAGATTGCAAAGAGAAAAAGTATACTAGGGAGAATGGACCCAGGATAGAGCTATAGGAGGCATCCATATATATGAAGTGGAACAAGGATGTTGATATGGAACAGGATACTGGGTAGTAACCAGATATGCCAGAGGAAACCCAGGAGAGATAGAGGAATAACATATGAAAAGTAAGGTTGGAGAGAGTATTTAGGAGAATAGAGTAGTCAAATGTTAATGGATCAAGAAAACAGACATTAGAAATTTATTAAATGTGAACAATTTAGAACAATTTGAAAATACTAAATGATGATGAAGCCTATACACCCTTAATGGGAAAGAAGAAATTGCATTTAAGGGCTAATTAGGGAGAAAATAGATAAACTATGAGTTTTCAAAAATAAAAAAAAAGTATTCTATGGAAGGAGAGGGGTAGGGGAGGATTTCATTTACTATTTTCTTTCAATTGATTTAGCACAGGAGAAGAGTATTCAAATCTAGAGATGGATATTAAAGAGAGTGTGAATTTTATAAATTACCTGAGTCTGTCAAGTAGAGGTTTAAAATTTTCTTTTTAAATAAATAAAAATGATACTGTGGCAAAATTAGTTGGAAGTTGACAAAAAATAATAATCAAAGAATAGCTACATCTGACAAAAAGAAATATCAAAATGTCATATGCTGTAGGTTGTAGAAGTCAATTTTTTCTAGAACCTACCTTTTGAGTGACAACATGATTAATGGCTGCAGCATATCTAGGTGAACTCTCCTTAAGGCTACAATTAAGTGACAAGATCGGCACATAGTGATAAAAAAAAAGTGAAAGAAAAACACATAACAAAGTCAAAAGCCAACATTTATGTGTGCTACATTTCAGGAAGAATATTGACATGCTAGAAAGATTCCAGAGGAGTAGAGCCTGTTTTGTGAAGAACCTGGAAATCACAGCATGCATAAATTAGTTGATGAAACTGGAATGTTTTTTAGCTAAGAGATGGCTTAGCAGGAACAAATAATTGTCTTTCAGAATTTGAAGCATTTGTGAAAGGAAAGGAATGATTAAAGTTGTTTTGCTGGTCTAAGAAGTAACATGTAGGTTTGAAGGCAGGACAAACATTGTAGAGAGACTAAATATGAGGACAATCTTTCATGGTTATGCCTTTCCATAAATGGAATAGGCTATCTTAGGAGGCAGTATATCCTCCATCACTGGAAGTTTTAGTAGGAACCTCTATGGTCCCTTGTGGGAGCTATTTCAGAGTTGACTCTCATTCAGGCATCTGTTCAACTAGATAACTTATAAATTCCCTTTTGTATCAGATTCTGTGATTATGAAAATGGAATTGTAGATTAAAGTTTTAAGAAATCTCAGAGATAATTTATTTCACCCTTTCTTACACTGATCATGAAAAATTTTACAAGTAAGAAAATCAAATCCCATATTTCATTACTCAAGATCACACCAGTACTATGTACCAGAAGTGCTATTTGAGCCCAAGCCAACTAACTTCAAATCTTGAGTTCTTTATACCAAACCATACTGCCTTCATGGACAATTGAAAAACATGGAATCTTAGCCTGAGCACTCTGCCACTCTCAACTTCAGTGTTCTGTATCAATAATGCAGTATTCACAATACCTATGGTAAATGTAAATATGCTGATATGGTTATTAACCACAAAATATAACAGGCTCTCTACATGGGGGACAAAACTAGAACATTTATTCAAATACCAGAAAACTGACTCACAAAATCAGAAAGTCAAAGCCATCACAGTAGCTATGGAGTTGGCCCATGTAGTTAATGCAGTAAACACCCACAATCTCAAGCCTTCAAAACAGAACAGGCTACCTCAGTCAAAGATCCTCCTCTCCTCACTCATGGCAACTGCTCAGCATCCATGCAGCTTGCTCCCATCAGCTCCAGCCCCCCACAGTTCCCATCCCTGTCAGTACTTGGCAGGAGTCCTTAGTAGAAATTCTGGCTGGCTCAAAAAAAAAAAAGGAGTTTGCAGCACTGCCACTGCTTCCAGTCACCACATTGGCTCCAACTCAACTCCGGCTTCCCCCTGCCCCACCCCTTCCTGCTATATCAGCAAGTTCAAGGGGCATGGAAGATCTTCAAATCCCATAACCGTTACATGTTCCCATAAAATAACTGATAACATTATTATCATTTAATTCTTTTTTGGATATTCTCTGTCAAATTGAAGTATGTCTGATAAACCTATCAGTCTTATAGATCAATGTAATTGAAAAAAAAAGTTAAGATTTATTTGTTATTAAAAGTAGTCATGTGTGCGTACATATGAGTATATACATAAGCGTTTAGTGGCAACCACACTGGCATACCCACAATGGGTGCTATAATAGGTTCCTAGATCTACTTTACTAGGAAAGATAACTGTTTAAGGTGTCAACAATATTTTTAAATTACATTTGCTAGTTCAGGAGAAAAGTCAGCCCCCTGAACTTCAGAGAAAATATCAACAGAGAAAATATAAGCAGTTGCTAATAAAATGAGATTTTATTTTATCTTAAAGGCCATAAGGATCCACTGGAACTCAGTGAGCAGAGGAGTGACATGTTCAGAATTAACCCTAGGAGTATCACTTTGGCAGTTACGTGGAAGATGGTTGAATTAAACAAGGAAATCAATTTGGAGATTATTGGGATAGACTTGGTCAGCAGTGATAATGGACTGAAATAGATTGGTGAATATGTGAATGGAGAGAATGTCAATTCTCTATTCTCAATGTCTATTCAATAGAATAGATATGGTAGAGGCAGAATTGACAAGATTTATCAAATAATTAGATATGTGGATTAAGGGGAGGGGAAAAGTCAAGCATGATTCTAAGGTTGTGATCTTCAATGACAAGAAGGAAGATGCACCCTAGTCAGAAACAGGGAAAGGAATGGGTGATGAGGAATTAGAGACAAAGGATATAAACCGCTTTTTTCCCCCAGTAATTTAAGTGAAAGAGTAGACAACTCTAAAGAGAATTTAATGGAAATTGTAAAGTCAAGGGAAGGGTTGTATTTTTGTTGTTGTTGTTGTAGTTGTAGTTTATATATTTGTTTGCTTTTAGGACAAATTCAAGCATGTTTGTAGACAGTGGGGAAGGATCCAGTAGATGGAAAGTTTCTGGAGTAAAGCTGGAGGAAAAGGAGGAGAGAGGGAGAGATGAACAGAAAGATATAGGCAGAAATAGACATGAATGCAACAAGCTCCTAGAGAAGACCATTGGGAATGAAATCAAAGAAAAATGTAGAGGAGCTGGCTTTTGCAAAGATCAAGATCACCTCTTCCACAGCAAAAAGAATTACAAAACAAAGATGAGTCATTTCCCAATTGATAAATGGTCAAAAGATATGAACAGGCAATTCTCAGAGGTAGAAATTAAAGATATCTATAAGCATATGAAAAAATGCTCTAAATAACTATTGATTTAAGAAATGCAATTCAAAACAACTTTTAGGTACCACATCTCACCAGCCAGATTGGCTAAGATGACAAAACAGGAAAATGACAAATGCTGGAAGGGATATGGAAAAATTGCAACACTAATGCATTGTTGGTGGAGCTGTGAACTGATACAACCGTTCTGGAGAGCAATCTGGAACTATGCCCAAAGGGCTATAAATTTTTGACCCAGTAATATCTCTTCTGGGGTTGTATCCCAAAGAGATCATAGAAGTGGGAAAAGGACCCATATGTACAAAAATATTTATTGCAGCTCTCTTTGTGGTGGCAAAAAACTGGAAGTTTAGGGGATGCCCATCAATTGAGGAATGGCTAAACAAGTTGTGATATATGAATGTAATGAATTACTATTGTGCTATAAGAAATAGGGAGGAGAGAGACTTCATATTTACCTGGAGAGGCTTATACAAATTGATGCTAAGTGAGAAGAACAGAACCAGAAAAACCTTGTCCATAATCACAGACACATTGTATGTGTGACCACCAACCTTGATAAACTGGACTCTTCTCAGCAACGCACAATTATAAGACAACTCTACAAGTCTTAGGATGGAAGGAGATACCTACATTCAGAGAAAGATCTAGAAAGAACAGAGTTTAAATGGACACTGAACCAATCTACATGCTATCATTTTTTTCCATGTTTGGTTTTGTTTCTTTTTTCCCATTGTTCACTCCATTAGTTACAACCCTTCTATACAACCAGACTAATGCCCAATGTAAAAGTATTTGC
>CM053581.1:152641084-152686736 GCA_028627135.1 Pseudochirops cupreus
TTTTTTTAAATCTCTGTGGGGCTCTGCTTCCAGAAGGGAAAGCTCTGTCCCAAATCACTGGGGTCCTCCCAGCTGCCAAAGCTCTCAGGAAGGTGCTGGGTTCCTTTCCTACTTACTTCTGGCTCACTGGATAATGAAGACTCCAGGCCCATGGCCCAAGACCACGATCTGGATCCAGGCCGCTCAATGTGAGAGCACTCAGCCTCTGAACAATTGCTTGGTCCCCCCTGCTGTCTGCAGGCCATGGGCATGGAAGCTGCAATGCAGAGGTGGGTGCAAAACCTCTGCCTTTTGCTTTCCAGCCCTGGAAGCCTTTCGTTGGGACCGCTTTTCTCCCTTGATTTTGCAAGGTCCACTGACCTAGTTCTGAACGCTGCAGCTGCCACTAATCTGCTCACCAGAGGCTCCTTGGCTTCTTCCGTCCAGCCACCCCTGGGGCTCAGCCAGGGCTTCAGGCCAGGCTGGTTTCGGTTCGCAGTGCTGATATGGTTCCTCGTAGCCAAGCTGACTTTAGTGGAAAGTATATTTGTGTGCATTTTGGAGTTCTAGGATTAGTTTAGAGTCATATTTTATGGGTATTTTGGGGTGGCTATGTGACAGCTGCGATATGTTGCTGCTCTTACGCCGCTATCTTGGCTCCACGTGTGGAAAGTGGATCTTTACCAACTTCAACTTAGCAAAAAAATGCCAGAAGAGAGTATAACTCCAAGGTATGTATTGTAGTTGCCTAGATACAGCCTAGAAAACTTTATACATGGGGATCAGTACCTAAAGTGAAAGTAGTAAGTTAATATTATGTACTCTAAGATTGACAATAAAGGCATTTCAATTTACTCAAAGTGAGGCAATTTGATAGGACTCTCAAACATAAGTTCTATTCTCAGGTGACTGAGTACATTTTTCCTCCCATCATCATATCCTCCACTTTCCAGAGTTTGATAGAGAGGAAGATTATACTTAAAACTATACCTAGATCAGAAAAAACACTCAGTCAAATAGTTCCTGAAACAGGAGTGCATCTGAGGTCAACTGAATATTGCTTATGCTCTACATAGCACAATACGAAGAATGATTCAATTCAAACTTGATTTTGAAATTGCTCTTGCCAGTGAATATCTATGTATTTTGTATTGCCTTCTCACAAAAAATATAACCAATACACATTCCAAGAGCTCTTTGACCAAATGCAAACCACAGGCTAAGATAGAATAAGCTGCCTGAAAAAGGCAGGTCTACAAGAAAATTTCCTCTATTTGTGCCCCTAGTCACTATTTTTTATGGTTGTCTTTTCCTAAGTCTTGGTTAAAAAGAAGGCCTAGTGGGCTTTCTGAAGCTCTGACCTTTTCTAGTTTGGTCTTGCTTCTGAAAATGTGTTCAATGATTCCTAGAGTGAGTGGATATAGCACAGAATCTTATCAATCAACTAACCATGCTTTTATTATGCAAACTAATACATACTAAGTTACTATGCTAAGTATTGATGATAAAAAGACAGAAATGAAAATTAGTCTCTGACTCCAAGAAGCTTACATTATATTGTAGGTGACAATATATTCATTTATATCTATATGACTATCACTCTCTATGCATAAAAAATGTATATATATATGTTTACATATCCACATATGCACACATAGTGTGTGTGTGTGTGTGTGTGTGTGTGTGTGTGTGTGTGTGTGTGTGTATTGAGTATATCAGCTCCATTATCCTTGGCAACATTGTAGAATATATGAAGTGCCTTCTAATTGTTTAGAAAGGAGGGCTTTTGTTTTTTGTTTGTTTGTTTGTTTGTTTTTTGTCTTGTCCTCCTTGAACTTGGCTCTAACTAATGAAGTAGGCATCAGGAAACAGTTTTTTATCATGAATGGGGCAGTCTGGAAGGAAACAAACATTTAGTTAGTGCCTAATATATGCCTGGCACTGGGATATATTATCTTATCTGATGCTTGTGACAAATCTGTGAAATACTCTCTGCTCAGTTAAAAGTAAGGCTTTTTTGGAAAAGAAGAAATTTCTGTTAACTTATCTGATAGAATTTATAATATAGAAGGTAGAGTGTTGTCCCTAACTCTTAAGGAGGTGAAACTGAACAGGCTGTACCCTTGAAATAAGGGTCATGCATGAGTGCACATGTAAACCACATAGAGAAGGAATAGGTAGGGATTAAGCCAAAGCTTAAGCAAGCAGACACCTTTCAAGATATGTACACTGAGCACTTTATTCTTGATCTTTCTCTTCTTCTCTTCAACTTGGCCACAAGGGCAATGGAATATCGAGTCGATTGCTTTCCTTTATCTGGTAGCCCAGCGAACACAAACAGTTGGACTTTGTTCACTACGTTCTCCTTCTCTGCTTCCTCTGGAAGTTGACACAGTAGGAAGCACGCTGTCTCCTTAATTTCTCCGGGCAGCCAAGGATAAGATGTTACTCCTTTAGCTAATGGAGCATTTAATATCTTGTTTCCTCATTTTTCTCTCTCTCTTTGGTAGGATTTGGGAAATCTACATGGTATCTTGTCAAGTTAAGTCCAGCATGGCCCAGGGGAGGCAATCCGTTGATGTTCTTTGGTGAGAAATTCTGTGGTTTATATTTTTAGAACCGTTAAGGTTTTTACTTTTCATAATATTGAATAATACTAAAGCTGTGTACTGAACTAAGAATTTCTCTTGATAGGTCACATGTTGTATTTACATTTTCATTACTGAGCTGTTTCTCCTCTAATTCATATGCTTTTATAGTTCTTTGGAAATACCTTTGTCTCAAAAATAATTGTATCCTTGCTTTTAGGGGTTTGGCTATTTGGATAGTCAACAACCCATAGAAAATTCAAGGTCTTGGCTTCTAACCGACTTTTGGAGGTAGTGATGAAAGGCCCAGTAATCTTTTGTTTTGTTTTCTCTAGAACCTCTCCAGTTTTCCTACAAACTTCCTCTTTTGAAAGGCCAAAATAAGCATAATATCATTCAGAATGCAGGAAAAGTATTTGTTCTATCTTCTTTTGTGATATACTACTCATTCAGAGTGTCAGCTTTAGGAATAATGCTTTTTCCTATATTCCAAACTCTCTTTCCCCTTGCCTCAGCAGCAGTACTATATCTGGAGACTTGTTCACTTTTGTATAAAAATTTTAGGGAAGATGCTGTTCCTTTATGGATCACATTATACTTGCTCTTATAAAATTCATGCTGCTGTGGATGGATCTTTTATTTATAACTTAAGAAGGAGTCTATAACACTGAGAATTTAAGTAATATCCACTAAACCTGTGGGACTCCAGCAGTTGAGTCACAGAGACTCAGAGGAAAGAGCATTGAGTTGGAATAAGAGGATCTGGGATTAAATCCAGTGCAACTGACTAATTGTACTTTGGGCAATCAATCAATCAACAAGCATGTGCTTGTTGTTAGACATGTTAGACAATCGACTTCCGATGTGCCAGACAGTGTGTCAATCTATGGGGATGCAAATGCAGAAATGAAACAATTTCTGCTTTGAAGGAACTGATATTCTGTTACAAACACATGTATGTATTTAAATATATGCATGATATATGTAAAATGAATACAGCATAGTCTAGAGAGGAAAGACACAAACATCCGGGACCATCAGGAAAGACTTTATGTAGAAGGTGGCACTTAAGCCGAGTCTTGAAGGAAATCATGGATTCAAAAAAGTATATGTGAAGAAGGTATGGATTTAAGGCATGGGAGACAGCCAGTGCAAAAGCAAGAGTTACTGAAAAAAGCAAGAAGGCCAGTCTGGTTAGATCATAGAATGTTTGGAAGAGAGTAATGTATAAGAAAGAAGATTAGAAAAGTAGGAAGGCTTTTGGTTGCAAAGAGTTTTCCATGCCAAACAAAGGACTTATATTTAATACTAGAATCAAGAGGCAGCCATTACAATTTAGTGAATAGGTAAGTAACATGCATCTGTGCTAGGAAAGTCTCTTGTTTGGAGCACAGATAGGAGCAGAGAGATGCTTATGGTATCAAGAACAAATAAAAGATTATGGCAATAGTCCAGGCAAGAAATAAAAAGTTACTGAACCAAGGTAATAGCTTTGTGGATCAAAAGGAGGACTTGTTTGTGAAAGATGTTGTGAATTTAGAAATGGCAATATTTTGCAACTGAATAGATACATGGGGAGTCAAGAATGAAACTGAGGTTGTAAACCTACATGACAGGACAGTGATAGAGGTGATATGGTAGGTAACTTGAGAGTAATATAGAATTGTACAAGAGCAGTGAGTTTTAGAGAAAGATAATTTATGTTTTGGACATGTTGAATTTCATATAGTTAAGAGAATAATCAGTTCAAAATGTCAAATAGGTAGTTGATGATACAAAACTGGAGCTCAAGAGAGAGATAGGTCTGGTAGCTATCTGCATAGAGATGATAATTGAACAGGCGGGAGAGGTTGAGATCACCAAATGAGTAAGTACATAGAGAAACTATATAGAGAAAAAAAAAAGGGTTTGACAGATCCTTTATAGGACACCTACAATTTTTGGGAAAATGCAGATGATCCACAGAAGAAAAACGGTAACAGTCAAACAGAGAGGAAAAGAACCAAAAGAGAGTATTATTGGTGTTTTGAAAACCCAGAAACATTCAGGGGAAGAGGATATTCAAAAATATTGAAAGCTTTGAATCATTTAAGAAGGATGAGAACTGAGCAGAAACCTAAGGCATCATTTGAAACTTTGGAAAGAGCAAAGTGAAAAGATCAGAAGCCAAATTCCAGGGTTTAAAAAAAAAGAGACTAAGTAAGATCAATTCAACCTACAGAGTTTAGATTGCTATTTTTTTTTCAAGGTATTTAGATAAAAAAAGAGAGAAAGAGCAGGGATGGTGAATCTAGTAAGAAATTTTATTCATTTGTTTAGATTGGAGGGGGCTCAGACGTGTTTATGGGCAGCAGACAAAAGAAGGAGAGATTGAAGATTTGGGAGAGGGGGTGACAGTAGGGAGAATCTGCTAGAGAAAATGGAAGTGGAGGAGCTCAAGAATATATATTGACCTTAGGAATAAGGCCTAACTTTTTTTTTTATCTGAAGGAAAGGAAATATAAATGATAACTTGTAAGATGTGAAGGAAGGGAGAAGAATAACTGTAGATGAATGGCTTCAATATTTGTGTGTGTGTGTGTGTGTGAGTGTGATATGAGGCAAAGATCTCATTTGAGAGGCAGAGGAAAAGAGGTTATGAGAGGTTTGAGGAGAGAGGAAATTTAGGTAAGCAGCTATGCAGAGTGGGCAAAAGAATATAGGATGGTAGATTAAATTGATTGCCTTATTGCAGGGAAAGTTAAGTCACTTTATCTCTCTAGGCCTCAGTTTCTTCATTTGTCAAAATTAGAGACTTTACTAGATGATCTCAGGTTTCTTTCAGCTCTAAATCTTTTATCCTATGAACTTATTAAATGTATTCCTTCTGTCCCCAGTGACACACCTGTCAAATCTTCTCCCTTTTTCAATAGTTTATTGATGAAGAGTCTGTCATATAAGATGAATTCAAATGCCTTCTGATGTCCACACATATTACTTCCATTAACTTTTTATCCTATAACATCTGACACAATATCAAAATGGAAATTTAAATTGTTCTGACAGAATTTATTCCTCTTTTCCAGTATATTTTTGTCACCACTATTTCCCTCCCCATTCCTAAACCTCATTTCTTAACCTGTTTTCTATTTTATGGTCCCTTTTTCATATTCCTCCTCAAGAAATTGTATTTAAGTTAAGAAGTCTGAAATTTTAAATCATTCTAAGGAAAAGGAAATTCTGATCATTTATGGTTGCCCTGACAACTTTTATATCTTTATATCACCAGCAGAAAGGAATCATTTTTCATTAAAAGAGAAGTATCTAAAAGAAGAATTTATTATAAAATATTTCCAATATGGCTAAATTAATGTGAGATGAGTATCTAACATTTTTATAATGCTGCTTTGTGTGCCTAAATTTGAAGATCGTATATTTCATTTAAATGGCACTGAATGGCATTTTAGATGTTGAGATAGGCAATATTTGAAGTTCATTTTCATTTTATTCTGTCCTAAAAGAGCTAACAAAATTTTCTTTGGGGGAAAAAGAGCTGCTCTGGTACAGGATATTATGCTAAGCACATATTTATGTCAAATCTTCAACCTACAGCTGATTTTCAAAATTCATAGGGCAGTGAAAGACAAATAAGTGGACTTTTTTTGCCCTGCAATGAGAAAACTAGTGTGTTTATATTCTACATCTCAATATTAATCCTATAGTCTGGGAGAGAAGCTAGGGAAATTCTAATCTTTGGGGAATCAACACTATGCTTTAGCAGACTCATTAGGATAGGAACTATACCAGATGAATTTTAGACAATCAATAGATTTTGAAATCATAAATGTCTAGTGACTAAGCTAACAGCTGCTATCATGTCCTCTTTTCTTCAATTCCATGATTTCTCAGCTAAAACAAAGACAAGGTTGATACTGGGGCCTTTTTCCCAACTCGCACATTTTTCTACCAGTAATTGCTTACCTTCTCCCTGGTAACTATACAGCTTTGGGTAAAGGAAAATCTATGTCTGAATTAAAGCAATATAGTCTTTATAATCACTTAGGATATTTTAAAACTGTATGAAACTTATTTGTGCATTTGTTTTATCTTCCTTTTTCTGCCCTTGTACTGACAGGAGAAGACATTACTTAATTAGTGATTAGGTGGTACTAACCACAAAGAGGCCAAGGTCCAATTATACTTGAGGTGGTAACTTCCGATGGACTGAGGTTTGTAGCTTTTTTTTATTTTAAATGAACTCATAGGCTCACATTTGGACACTGGAAAAGGTAGCCTCAAACATCAATGTACAGTGTACTGTGAAAGGAAAATGCCATCCCTTGAGAAGTAATAGGGATAAATGGATAGAGTAATTCATTACTTTAAATTAGAACATAACTTATGGCCTTAATACCAAGGTGAGTTCAGACCTCTATAGGCCTGTGGAAGTATGTTTAGCTTAGCAAATACTTCTTCAGTAAGCTTATAAACTATCTAATTTACAATGGGATTATTTTTCATATTTACTGCAATAGATTATCTCATCATAAATACAAATTGAAGCTCCTCCAATCCTTCTCATTCTGTGGATTTTTGTTTATGCCTCCATGTAAATGCTCCCTAGATGACTTAGCCAAGAAGCTAGGAGATGTCCCCTGTGTTGCTAATATTTTTCATGGTGACTAGTGCTTCACTGGAGCAGTCTATCTCTTATCCTTCACTCTTGCTACATGACTGGCACAACTCACATTATTTACCAATGAAAGTATATTCATCCCTTGTTTATAGTAAAATTATAAGTGTATTCTTTCTTTGTAAATCAAACCCTGTAAAAAGTTTGCCTAATATAAAACATTTATGGTACAAGGTAAAATAGAGAAGACAGACAAAGGTTGATTTTGGGAGCTCTGGAGTTAGACAGTAATATCAAGATGAAAACAAGTTGAATAGATATCTTGAATGATAAATCAGAGAGAACTTTAGACCAGAATTCATATATTTAAAGATTTTATGGCAGATAGTATTTAAGGAACTTTTTTCCACTTAGCTGAGTTCAAAGTTAGATCTTAAATATCCCACCATTAGTTTCTCTCACAAAAATGTCAGGAATTTTTAAATTAAAAACTAATATAGATGTGTTTCTGGTGTGATATTGAAAATTGAACGAAGGAAGAAAGAGTTCCCATTGAATATTGCTTGCAGAGCAAAATGATATGGAGAAACCAGTGACCTGGGTATTTAGGAGTCAGATAAATGGTGGGGGTATAGGAATGTCACATTGTACAGTCAGAGGACCCCTAAAAAAGATTAATTTGTTTCTACTTCTGTCTACTTAACACCTGTTTCTTAGTGTCTTAAAATTCTTAGCCCATACTTGAGGGCAAAAATCACTTTGCACACCAAGTTGACATTCGTGGTTATAATGAACATGCATTAAATTTTTTTTGTCTTTAGTCAGCGCAGAAGAAAATAGTAAAAGAAAGTGCTGGGCTCCAATCCAGTCCCCTAGAGATTATTATATGACATGTATGTATTGATGTGTAACATCCTAATTCATAATATAAATTCTCACAAGGTTTAAATATGCTCTCTATAGTCCCTAGCCCTTCCATGGTTATCTTCTCAGCTTCCCTTCCCCTCCTTGGGCTTAGAGATTTCTTTCATGACTTTTTGAGTAGTATCTCATGTTTAAATGCTTACCACATTGCCCTGTGAATTGAGTATGGGAACATTACTCGCTAACACTTTTAGCTCTTGCCAGAAAACTCTAACTGTCTAAGTGTGCTGCTGACAAATTTTTCCTGCCAAAGTATATTAAAGTCCCTTTAAACAAATATATGTGTATGTATATATACACATGTGTATATACGTGTGCACACATATACATACACATACTTATATATGTACATATATGTACATACTTATATATCTATATAAATGGATATTGTTATTAATGAATAAGTATATATGTGTGTACGTATCCATGTACATACATACACATACTTTCCTTACATCTCCACTCCCGTTAGTTGTTTCTGGACTTAAACTGACAAGGGTTGTGGAGCATATACAAATGTGTACAAACATATTTACACACATGTATACACATCTATAGGAATGATTATAATTTATTAATAAGTGTGTAGACACATACATACATATATACATACATACATATACATGTGCATACATACACACACACGTATACTTTCCTTATATCTCCACCATTACTATTTGCTTCTGGACTCAAGCTGACATGGGTTGTGGAGTTGGTCAACTTTAGCTATGAAATTCTCTACTTGAACTGGACATAAATTAATTTAAGTGGGAAATATAGAAGGAAAAAAAGGGAATTTTATCTCCTACATATACATACATACATACATCATCAATATGAACTATTGCATGCTTCTGAGAGAAGAGAGAAAAACAGGAAGAATAAAAGCCAAAATATTAATGAACATTGTAAAGACATGCTTCACTTTCAATATTAGGCAAGTTAATGTTCGAGCAATAACTTATTTTTCTTTCATTACACCTATTAAAGGACATCTCCTCAAGGCAAGCATTCTCAGTAGTCTTTCTTGCTCTGGTTTTAAACATGGAGGAAGTTGGGAGTTGATCAAGATCTTGGACTTGGACAAGTTAGTGGTATTGATTGAACATGTCTAGACATCATGATAAATAGCAGAAGATAAGGTTTAAAGTTGAGCAGCTTCTGTGAAGTTAGGGGTCAGATTTATGGCACAAACAACTCAATAAAGAAAAAGGATCAGTTTTATTTTTTTTAACTAAAAGCACCAGATGCAAGAGGATGTATCTGATTCAGAGACATGGTCAAAATTTGAATTTGTTTTCGTTCATTTATTTATTTATTCATTCATTCATTTATTTATTTTATTTGTAACTTTAAAAAAATTTTAAAAATTAAATACAAAATAAGAAAAAAAGAAACAAATTTAAATGCTAAAATAAATAAAATAAAAAATGCTAAGGTAATACAAAATAAGAAAAGGAAGGAAAAGCATTGCCATGTGAACTGCAGAATGTGAGAGAGGATTAAAAATATACAGCAATAAATTTCCATTTCAAGGAAGCCAATATAATAAATGTTACCCATTGTGTTGAGAGTGGTCCATCTTTTCTTTGTGTCTTTATAAAAAAGTTTTCTTTTGTTCTATGCTGCACACTTTTTACTTTGTTCTTTTTTTCTCCTCCACCTGCCCTTAAGGTTACAATTAAGCATGAATATATACATATACATACATACATACATACATACATATACATGTACATACATATGTATGTGTATATATATATATATTATATATCACTTTCCCCTTTCCCCTCTTACTACCTACTGCCAGTAGGGCAAGTTAGATTTCTATATTTAACAAAGTAAGTTATTTCCTCCTTGAACCAAATATGATGAGAGTAAATCTTAAACAATGATCTTCTCCCTCCCTTCTCTCTCTACTATAATAAGTTGTTGTGTCTCTTTAAGTTTAGATTCCTATACTTAACTGAGTATGTTATTCTTCATTTGAACCCAAACTGATGAGAGTAAAGCTCATGCAATGCTCATCTCCCTCTCTTCTTTCCCTCTACTATAATATTTTTGTGCCTCTTCATGTGATGTAATTTGCCTTTTTCTTTCTCTTCCTTTCCTCTTCTTCCATTACAATCCCTTTGTACCCCTTAATTAGGCTAACATCACATCAGTTAATTTATAGCCACACACTCTATGCATATCCCTTTTAAATGTCATAAGAAAGATATGATTCTCAAGATTAATGGGTATCATCCTCCCTTATTGGGCTGTAAACAGTTTCCTCTTATTGAATAACAAGGATTTTTTTGTTTGTTTGTTTTTCCTGTTTACCTTTTAATGTCTCTCTTGAGTCTTGTATTTGAAGATCAAATTTTCCATTGAGTTCTGGCTTTTTCATCAGGAAGGTCTGGAAGTCCCTCATTTCATTGAATGGACACTCCTTGCCTGAAAGATTATGCTAAATTTTGCTCGGTAGTTGATCCTTGGTGGTTGTCCAACCTCCTTTGCCTTGCAGAATATCATATTCTAATCCCTCCAATCTTTTAATGTAGAAGCTTCAAGGTCCTGTGTGATCTTTACTGTAGTCCCATGATACTTGAATTGTTTCTTTCTGGCTGCTTGCAGTATTTTCTCCTTGACCTAATAATTCTGTAATTTGTCTACAATATTCTTTCCTGTTTTTAATTTGTGATCTCTTTCAAGAGGTGATTTGTGGATTCTTTTGATGAGTACTTAATCCTCTGGTTCTAGGACCTCAGGGCAGTTTTCCTTGATGATTTCTTGGAAGGTACTCTCCAGGCTCTTTTTTTCACCATTGCTTTCCAGTAGACCAATAATTCATAGATTATCACTCACGAATCTATTTTCCAGGTCAGTTGTTTTTCCAATGGGATATTTTACATTTTCTTCTATTTTTTTTCATTCTTTACATATTGTTTGACTGATTCTTGATGCCTCATAGAGTCATTAACTTCAACTTGTCTAATACTAATTTTTAATGAATTGTTTTCTTTAGTTAGTTTTTGTATCTTCTTTCCCATTTGGTCAATTTTTACTTTTAAGGATTTATTTTCTCCAGTTAGGTTTGGTACTTCCTCTTCTGCTTGGTCAATTGGACTTTTTAATGGAGTTGTTCTCTTTGGTGAATTTTTTTTCCCCATTTTGTTGATGTATTTTAAAATAATTGGCCAATTTTTCTTCTATCTCTCTAATCTGGCTTTTAAAATCCTTCTTGAGCTCTTCTAAGAATGATTTTTGGGCTTGAGATCAGTTCATATTATCTTTTGAGGTTTCAGATGTGATTAAAGTGTCAATGCTGTCCTCTTCTGAGGTCACATTTTGCTCATTCCTGTCTCCATAATAGTATTTGATGGTCTTCATTTTACCAATTTGCTTTTTACCCATTGTGATTACCTTTTCCCTGACTTTTAAAGTGAATCTCTGTTTTGGGGGCACAGGGAGCTCTGACCTTTGCTTCTTGTGATGAGAGCTAGAGGTCTGGTTACTGACTTTGTGTGCTGTGGCCTTTGGTTCTGTCAGTTAGAATTTATATAATGCTGGAACTTACATGGTGCTAAGCTGAAGTTGATTGTTGTGTGCTGAGACTGAGGCTGAAGCCAGGTCTTTCTACATTTCCCTGGGGTTACAGTGAAGCTCATAGCATGAAATGCGGAGGAGGACTGGTCTGACTGCTTCAGGTCTCCACCTCCCCAGCCCTGTGGTAGAGCTCAGGCAGGCTTAGCCAGTGGTGGATGACACCATGCTAGTGTCTGCTGATTCCCCTGACCGCACAAAGGCACACATGAGGTCCTGGTGCTAGTGCTTGCTGGCACTATCCCCCTGGGGCTCAGGATCTCTCACTGGTGCACTGAGGTGGGATTTGTTGGGACTCCTCCCATTCTGCACTTGTTCTCTTAAGCCACAGCAGGAGGGACCCTTACTGTCAATCCTCCCACCCTCCCATTGGTTCTACTATTGCAGGATTTTTCCTGGGACAATATTCTCTATATTTTTCAAGGTCAACAAGGGAGGGATGAGAACATCTATAATTTGCTCCACCATCTTGACTACTGGAAGTTTAAGTAGATGCCTTTCAAACATCTAGTCTGTGGTTTGATAGCCCCAGGAGTAGCTGCTGCCACTGCCACAGGTCCAGCTCTTGTCTCTCAAGTAACTCTGACAGACCCCTGTTCTGTGCTGAGGGTAGGGAATCACCATTGATGGGGGTCAATTCAGCTCACTAGGGCTCACTCCTGCTTCACTATGGTCAGATCTGTGTCTGGATAAATCATTCTGTCTAAATTTCTTCATTTGTAAAATAGAATAATAACAACTACATCACAGGATTTTGAGAATAAAATGAGATAATATCTAAAAAAGAACATAGTGCAGTGACTAGCAAATAGAAAGTGCTATATAAATATATATATTTCCTGCCCTTCTCCTATACCTCCAACTCCCTCAATTGTTGTGAAGATCAAACAAAGTAATACTTTTAAAGTACTTAACATAGTTCTTACTTTCATAAGAACAGGAGAGTGAAACCTAAGATCTAGAATTCTAGCAGCAGTGTTTCAGGTAGAAACTGTGATATAGTAAAACAAACATTGGACCTAACATTAAAAAAATTAGATCTTGGCTCTTCTACTTACTACCTGGGTGACCATGGGCAATTTATTTTATTTCTGTGGGTTACAGGAGTCTCTTCTGTAAAATACAATCTTTTGGTTTCTTTTCACCATAAAATTTGTAGAACTAGAAGTAATAGGATATTGAGTTAAAAACTGAGTTCTTTTTATTTTGCATACTTGGTTATAGTATGGGTTCCTACATGCTTTTAGGCCTTGTCATATGCAGGTAACCTCACCTTTTGGCTTCTTGTGAAGTCATTTTCCTGGAGAACTCCAGCCAATTTTACCTTCATTATTCACTAAAGCAAACATCAAGTTTATCACAAAGGGCATTAGATACTTAATACTTAATCATATATAGACATGACATATGGATAACCTTGATGAAATTGCTTTTTTTGTAGCATTATGCAATAATTATAGCTAGCAGTTATACAGTACTTTAAAGCTTTCAAATATGATCCAAAAAAACCAAACCTGTGAGCTAAGTGCTATCATTATCTCTATTGAGGCTATAACAGGTTAGGTGACTTTCCTAGGGTCACGCAGCTAGCTAGTATCTGAAGTGAGATTCAAACGTAGGTCTTCCCGACTCCAAGTCTAACATTTTATGCACTGAGCCCCTTAGCTACATTAACAAAACATCAAGTATAAGTAACAATTTTCTCCCCCTCAACTAATTATACTAGTACTTAAAAAGAAAACTAAGCCCTAATTAAAATTCTTTTATTTTTATCTTGCTTTGTTTAAGGCATTTTGTAATTTTCTCTTCTCCCTCATATTTTCTCTCTTGATACAATGTCTTCCCAAAATACCAGGAAAAAAAGAAATAGAAAAAAATAGGAAAAGTCATCTTTGGGAAACTGATAAGATAATATAGCTATGATAGCAGAGTAAAAAGAAGTAGCAGAACTCAGCACCCCTTCGAGTACCCCAACAATGGTCTAAGCATAAGGCTTAACCGAGAAATCAAGGAAAAACTTAAGAAGCTACAGTGAGTCATCTTTCTAGCCCAAGAACAGAAATTCAATCCAAAGCAATAACCATGGTAAAAAAACAATGTAAAGGGGTGAGAGGTGGGGAGCCAGGATTATAGTTTCAGTAGTCTGAAGTCTAGGTTAATGTGGCAGCTTGAGAAAGCTTACAACACATCACAGAGTTAGTTTCCCAAAGGGGTTCAAACTTAGTCAGCCCACTGGCTGACTGGAAAACAATTCTCTAGATAGCAAGCCAACACCTTGGAAGTTGGAGCATAAACTTCATTTCCAAAGTTTTAAACCAGAATTGCATAGCAAAGATACCCCGAGACCATCTTAAGCTCAGCCTCATCTCAAGCCTAAAGTTCAGGTTGTGGAGCAATGACTTAATGTAAAGTCTGCACAGAGCCCCTAGAGTGT
Organism: Pseudochirops cupreus; assembly: GCA_028627135.1. Taxonomy (NCBI): domain Eukaryota; kingdom Metazoa; phylum Chordata; class Mammalia; order Diprotodontia; family Pseudocheiridae; genus Pseudochirops; species Pseudochirops cupreus. Next base: position 152,655,210 of record CM053581.1, read on the forward strand.
GTTGCCCACAGAAGATCATGGATAGCGACCCCAGCCTTGGAAAACAACATGGGGATTGTAGGGTCTTCCAGAAAGACGGGTAGCACAGATCTACGTGGTGAGCCAGAAAGGCTGAGTTTCCCAGTGAATAAAACAGACCTGCACAACATGGCAGTATGTAGAGGTCAAAATTAAAATAAACTCCTTTGGGCTGCAGATAGGTTAGACTAAAGACAGACTGATGATGTTTGGTTGCCATGGTTCATGTGACAAACAGGCCTGTGCACAGTGGCAACCTTATATTTTTCTTGGGCTGTCTAAAATTTTTTGGTGGGCCACAAGTGGCTCATGGGTCATATGTTGTGTGGGTCTGGAATAAAGACTAAACAAACAAACAAAAAAAAGATAAAGAGGTACCATGTGTCTGGGCCAAAGACAAACTCAGGGAAAAAAAAAAGATTATAAAACACTTACAAATAAAGTCTCAAAAAAAGAGAAAAAACATCTCTCTCCCAAATCAGTTAGAATTCCTAGAATAAATGATACAAAAATTAAAAAAAAAAGATGTTTGAATTGGTATTATAAATTAAATAAAAGCTATAGTGAAAAAAATGAGAAAGATGTGAGCCATGGAAGAGAAACAAGCTATTAATAGCACAAACATTTTCCCAAGTTACGGAATATTTGAAAATTATAATGGGCAAAAGAAAAGTTGATGGCTTCACTTGACAATAATAAAAAAAATGAAAATTGAAAAAAGTAGAAGAACATGCAAAGTATCATATCAAATCATGAAAGAAAACTTTCCAGATATCTTAGAAGTAGAGGACAAAATGAAAATAGAAATAATTCATCAGCAACCTCCTGAAAGGAAACCCAAAATGAAAATGAAAAACATAAAAAAAAATAGCCTGAATCCATGGCTTCCAGGAGAAAGAAATAATACAATCTGACAGGAAAAAAAGAGTTTTGTGCTTATATATAGTCAGGATCACAGAAGATTTAGTAGGTACATCTGTAAAGGAGCAAAGACATGGAATATGATATTCCAAAAGGTAAAAGACATTACTTTATAACCCAGAAAAACTTAAACAGCAAAAGTGAATTTAATCCAGTGGGGAGGGGAATGAATCTTTAATGCAATAGAAGACTTCTAAGCATTTTTAATGAAAAGATCAGAGCTTAGTATAACCTTTGAAACATAAATATATGTGTAAAGAGAAACATAAAAAGATAAATATAAATTTAAAATTTTTATAAGGATGAAGTTTTTGCATTCTAGTAGAGGACAAAATGATACATGCTTCCTAGAAGAACTGTGATGCCAGTAGTTGGGAGGAGTGATATAAGATGTGAGGCTAGGGTGATAATTTTTAAAGAGAAAATAAACAGGAGGAAAGTTGTGCACTAGAGAAGAAAAGAGAGGAAAGTGAGACAACTTATCTTACATAATTAGTATATGCAAAAAGAAAACTGATGATACCTGTACATAATTATGAAAAGAAATATTCACCTGGAAACAAATTTGGAAACAAATGAGGACTGTGAATGAGTGTAGGGGGGAGATACATCAATTGAACATTACCTTGAACTGATTTAGAGTAAAGTGAGTGGATCCAGGAAAGCAATTTATACTGTGACGTCATAAAAATAATTTTCAAAGACTTTAGAACTCTAATCAATGCAATGATCAATCATGCTTCCAGAGGACTAATGATTTACAATGTTATTCACCTACTGATAGAAGTGATGGACTAGATATGTAGAGTGAGACACATTTTTGGAAACTGACAACATAGGACTGTGTTTTTCTTAGTATATATATATGTGTATATGTAGATATATATATATATATATATATATATATACATATATATATATGTATGTATGTATATTTGTTGCAGTGGATATTTTTCTCCCTCCCTCCCTCCCTCCCCTCTTCCTCTCTCCCTTCCTTCCTTCCTTCCTTCTTTCGTTCATTCCTTCCTCCCTCTCACTTTCCTTCCTTCCCTCCCTTTCTCCTTCCCTCCATTCCTCTCCCCTGCCCCCCACTCAGTGAGCATATATGTGTGTATACAAAAGAAGCAGAAGAAGGAAGAGGTAGATGTTTGTAATTTTTTTAAAGGAAAATATAATTTAAAAAGAAAAATTGATGAAGGCTGTATATAACTTGCAAAAGAAATATCCAGTTGGTAAAAGAAATCTTGCCTTCTCTTATTTCCTGTGTATGGTAGTTAAATTGAGAAATTTTGGCTGTAGAAAGAGAATATTCAAGGGCGGCTAGGTGGCGCAGTGAATAGAGCACCAGCCCTGAAATCAGTAGTACCTGAGTTCAAATCTGGCCTCAGACACTTAACACAAAAAAACTAGCCATGTGATCTTGGGCAAGTCACTTAACCCCAACTGCCCTACCTTCTCCCCTCCAAAAAGCCAAAAAAAAAAAAAAGGAAGAAAGAAAGATAATATTCAGTTAAATTAAGCTTTGTAGGAAATCATGGATTAATAATAGTAATAAAAATAAATGACATATCTAGTGTTTTAATGTATGAAAAATACTTTACATATAGTATCGCATTTAGATAAGGTTAGTCACTTTTACAATCAAATTGATATATGACTAGGAACACAAATTTTTGCAGCATTATTTCAAGATTAGACCAAAGAATATGTTATGACCTGTATAATTTAGGATCATAGGCTCTTGAGCTCAAAAGAACTTTATAGATCATCTAGTCTCACTCTCCTCATATTAAAGATGAGGAAACTTTAGCCAAGAAAGGTGACATTATTCACTCAAGGTCATATAACTATTAAATCTCTTCAGGGATTAAAGTGACTGATTGCTTAGGAAGCAGTAGCACTTACTTGTCTTATCTACATTTTTTTTTCCTTTGAGAATGAAACTGTAACAACCTTTGGAGTCAAGTTCATTTAATGGTTATGACAATGTACTTCAGTGCTTTCAGATGTCAAATTACCAGATCTGAAAAATATGTGTTCTTGAACAGATTGAATTTGTAGGCTTCTCTCTCTCTCTTCCTTCCTAATTAGCCTTTGAAAAATAAAAAGAAACTTTATACAAAAATCAAGCAAACACAGTTTGCTCCGATGCCAGAATAAATAATCATAGATCAGCAACATAAAGCCTTCTTAAATTCTGTTCATCACTGAAAATGTCCTATTAGCATGGTTGTGTTATATATAAAGAGTTCTTTTGCTATCCCACCAAATATAAAATGAATTTTAGGCTCTTGACAGTGTCACCATATTAGACAATTAGGACTAATAGTCCTGCCACATTCCTATTTATCTACTTTATAATTCTAACAAAATATTTATTTCTCCATCTGCTTACCCAGAAAAGAATGTCTATTTTCACCAAAAAAAAAATAGGAAGAGAAGTAAAATCCAGACAAATACATCTAAACTAAATGACTTAGTATTTCTGCAGCTCAGTGATCTTTGCTTTTTGTGTGCCTAATACTCAAATTGGGCTATGGCGACAAGCATTCATTTCTTTGCTTGACTTACAATTGTCACTGTTTTGAAAATATTCTGCTGTTGTTCAAGGTCCATGCTGCCATTCTTCTCTCTAAATTTCTGAAGGAAAATGGCACTTTCTTTTGCCTTCTCATTTTAAAGTGCCTGTCTTCTGGAGGTCTTACTAAGAGGCTTTCCTGGGAAAAGGAATTTCAGTTGTAAAATGGTCTCTCTCTCCTTTTTCTTTTTTTTTAAATAATATTTTATTTTTTCCAATTACATAAAAAGACAAATTTTAACATTCATTTAAAAATATGTTGAGTTCCAAATTCTTTTTCCTCCCTCCCTTACCTTTCCCCTACATAACATGACAAGCAATTTGATAAAGGTTATTTATGTTCAATCTTATTCCATGTTAATCATACTGTGAAAGAAGAGACACAGTCTCTCTCTTATAGCCATCCTTCAGAAAAGTAAGGTGACAAGCAAAAATGGAAGGGAACCTGTGATATTTTTAAAGAGAATGGTGGTTCACTGATGATAAGTGCAGAGAGAGGGTATCGATCTTGAATCAAAGGATACTAGTCTTCTGGGCTAGAAGAGGCTACAGAAATCATTCATGAGAACTCCTTCATTTTACAAAGTGGAAATGTAAGCTGAGAAAAGATGAATGACTTGCCCAAGATCACACAGGGAATAAATTGTAGAGCCAGGTTTTGAACCCAGGTCCTTTGATTTCAAATCCAGTACTCTTCCAACCATACCATGATTTTTTTAAGGAAGGAGAAATAAGACATGGGAAATCTCAGTAACTAGGTTTAAATAATTAGCATATGATATGTCAATGAATATTATTTCAATTCTTAATTTACTTTGATAACCTCTTTGCCAAGGACTTGAGATTGGAAAAAAGAGAAAAGCATAGTTAATACAGTAATGATTTCCTGGGAAGACTTAAGGATATTGCAGCTAAAAGAATTTGCAATGAACAAAGATTAATAAAAAAAAGTTATCTGGGTAAATGATATGATCAATGCAACAATAAACATCATATATGATATATTCTTATGTCTTCACAGTCATATATTTGATAAAGAGGTGTAGAGAACTTAAGATTCTGCTATTTGTTGATTAATAAAAAATAGAAATTGAGTCTCTAAAGTAAAACATCTTTAAAGACTTCTACAACAAAGTATCTGCTCTGGATCTGTTAATTTGATGTATGATTTCTTCATAGACACAAATATAAAATTATCTTTGTTCCGAAGTCTGCTAATTATCTATATCAAAGAAGACATATAAGGAGAAAGCATATGTTTTTAAAGGTATTTGCCATTGTTGGAGTGTATCCTCTGCAAGAGTAATATACTACACATGGCAAAGTCCTGCACATACTCCTCTTTGTGGATTATGTTGTCCTGGTTTCATCAAACCCCAAAGCAATAGAAGCAATATAATATAGCAGATAGACTATCTTGTAGTGAAGAATACATGAGTTCAAATTTTGCCTAAAACACTTATTAATTCTGTGATAAATGTCTTAAGTGACAAGTCACTTAACTTCCCTGTACTTCATATGACTCCTCTGAATGGGGGTGGGAGGCTGGGCTTGATTGACCACTGAATTCTTTTTAGTTCTAAATTTTTGATCATATTCTCCCACAAAAAAATCCCTAATGAAAACCATGACTGTTTTAAGGAGATCAGCTTAACAATCCAATTAGAAAAAAAAATATTAAGTATGCTTATTGTCCAGACTATGGCACACAGTTGAATGGAAAACCTATTGAATTTTCTATCAGTACATAAATTTTGGAAAGGCATTAGACCTCTAGCCCTGTTGTTCCTTACCTTGATCTTCATTTTGTCCTTCCCTCATTTCTTTTGCAGGTCGTCACACCTACATTGCCTAGGATCTCCTCCATATCTCCTCTCTTCCTCTCTCTCTTCTTTTCCATGCTTAATTTCCCTCCTCATTTCTGCACAAGCAGCTTTCTGGAAGACTGCTGCTGTGAACAGCTTTCAAGGTTCTGATTACATAGTACAGTGAGCTCTCTATTTATTCAATAACAAATCAGAGCAAAACATTCACAGAAAATCAAAATACAGCATTCACCACATCACAACTCAACAGCTTACATTAAAATGGCCACATAGTTTTCACCAAAGTGGTCACATAGTTTTAAACAAAGTACATTCATTTAGTCAATCACAAAATCCTTAATTTAGTCACAAAGTACAAATGTCAAAATTCTCCACCCCTAGGTCACAGTAAATCATAATCTTCTCTGTCAGTACACAGTATCCAAGTAAAGTCTTCTTTCAGCTTGATGTGAGGCTGGCTCTCAGCTTCCATGGTTCTTTTTCCATGGTCCTAGCTCCACCTGTCCTCTGGGTTCAAAGGCAGGCAGTTCCCAGTTCCTTGTCCAGCTCTTTTTCCAGTTCTTTGTCCAATTCTCACTCCATATTGAAGTTCACAGTGTCCAATGCACCTCAAGTCTTTCACAGTTCCTGTTTCTGGGAAGACAAAGCTTGACAGAGCCACAATAATATTCATATACATTGCTGGCACCATCATCAATTCACTATCTGTCTGTGAAATCAACTCAGACCCACCAACAAGGTCTGTGAACTCAACACAAATCATCAACATAGAAATCAACACAGACCCACAAACAGAGTCAAGAGATCAGCACAAATCATCAGTAAAGTCCCAGGACCTCCAAAACCCTCCTCCAGGACTTCTGTAAACATGCAACTAGAAAATCCTCTTTCGGGGCTTCCAGTAAGGTTCCACGGCTTCTGTACAAAGTATCACAAACAAACATTAACACAGACAGAGCAGACAGAGTTCCAGGATAACACAAGTTTTCTCCTTCTTGACTCTGCCACCATAAGAGTCCTCTTCTCAGTTCTGCTCTCTCTAACCTGGGCCTCTCCTTACATGATCATTAGCTCCTCCTCAGGAGTTCACAAGTTGTGGGGTTCACAAGTTGTGGTGTTCACATGTTGTGCTTCTTAACAGACTTGATACAAAGCTCAAAAGAAACTTGGACTGAAACAAGGTGTTAATTCAATAGCTGAAACAAGGTGTGAACTACTTCTTTGCTTACCATTACAATTTCCTGTCCCACATGAACAACTGTCATTTGAACATCTCAGAGAACAGGATGTCCTAAAGGTTTATCAAACCCAAAGTGACTCAAAAGAGGACTAATCTTTCTCACCTCACACCCACCCTTCCTCTGAATTTTTCTATAATTGCCAAGAGCACTCTCATCCTTTCAGTTACCAAACCTCACAATTTCCATACGATCCTTGATTCTTTACTGCTGTCATTCTGTTGCCAAGTCATATCATTTCTACTTTTACAGCATCTATTATGTACATTCTCTTCTATTGACTTACATATTAATCACCCTAGTTCAGGCCCTCATCTCTTCTCACTTGAACTACTATAGTAACCTACTAGTTGGTCTCTCTGCTTCAAGTCTCTCCTTACTCACTCTATACTTTGCTCAGCTGCCAACATTATTTTCTTAGCCCATAAGTTTGACTAGGTTACTCCCCAATTAATAAAATCCAATGGCTCCTTATACACCCTAGGACCACATAAAAAAATTCATCTCTGTAGCATGTATTACTCCTTACAACCCGATTCCTTTCTACCTTTCTAGTCTTTTTATATTTTACTCCCCTCCACATACTCTACAATTCAGCTACTTTAACCTTCTTCCTTACATATACAACTTTAAATCACTACCTTCATGCCATTTCACAAGAGCCGTCCCCCAAACCTAGGATGCTGTTTCTCTTCTTTGTATCTCTTTAAATTACATGGCTCCCTTGAAGATTCATTTTACATGTCACCTACTGTAGATCTTTCCTGGTTTCCCCAGATATTCATGCCTTCCACAATGAAATTATCTAAAATGTAGTTTCTACGTATCCCTCATGAACTCAGCTATTTACACGTTCTCTCCCACATTAGAATGTGAGCTCTTGATGCAGGTAGATGGCACAATGAATTGAGTACCAGCCTTGAAGTCAGAAGGACCTGAATTCAGATCTGGCCTTGGACACTTGATACACTTACTAGTTGTTTGACCTTGGGCAAGTCACTTAACCACAATTGCTTTGCCTTCCCTTCTCCAAAAAAAAAAAAAGAATGTAAGCTCTTAAAGGACAGAGACTTTTTTTGTCTCCCCAGTTCTTTTAACATAGTGCCTAGAACATGGTTATTGCTTAATAGAAGCTTGTTGAATGACTGACATACATAGCTGGAAATGTGATGGGTTGATTATCTCATGAAATGGAGGGGTAGAGAGTTCAAGTATGACACTAGAATGCATAAAATATTAAAAGATCTGGAGGAAAGCCTTTGCTAATTAGGTTTAATCTTGACTATTACCCTGGAATCCTGAAATTATGAAAGCATGTTGGACAAGAATTACACAGGATGGAAAGTAATGGACAGAATGGGAAAGAATACTCCAATAAATAAGATCATGGATTTGCAGACATAACAAAATGAGAATTGGATACCAAAATATGTTTTGCAGTTCAACTTGGCCCTGAATAAAAAGTCTACTATTAATACTCCAATAATTTGAGCTTTTCAGAGACAGTGATCATTTGAATTGGTACATTTTTTATTAATCTATATATTAATTATTTTATTTTTTGGTATCTAGTCAAATAGCTTTGAGTTTCATTTACTGTCATTTTAAATTCCAAAGAAATATTAAAACATAGGTTAACGAGATAAATGCATATATTTATGGATTGTTAGAGTTGGGACTGGTCTTAGAAATCATCTATTCTAATGCCCCCACTTTCCAGTGGTTAGCACAGAGACTGGTACAATGTAGGTAGAAACAAAAGTTTATTGATTGATTGGTTGATGGCAGATGAAGAAAAAAGTCTAAAGAATTTTGATCTGGACATTTCCAAATCTGTTAATCTGTTGGAAACGAGGAAAATAAAAAAGCAGTTCTGGATTTTCTATGGAGTAACTTTTGCAGTGGTTTAATACATGGCACCAAAAGGCAATATTTTTATCTCATTGCATGAGCCAAAAGAAGCAGTATGTAATAAGTAAGATTGTATTTAAAAGATGCCAAAATAACAAGGCGGTATCATCAATTCACTTAGATAAATGGATAATTTGATGGGAGAAGAAAGATTAACCTTTCCTGATTATTTTGACTGTATTGTTCAATCAACAAGTGTTTATTAAGTGCCCACTATACACCAGGCAGTATCACAGGTGATGGGGATAAAAAGACAAAATACTGACATTAAAAAAAATGGTCCTGTGCTTCAGGAAATATTTATAAAAACTTCCCAATTTTCCAAAAGCAATCCAACCCCATCTTTTCCTTTTCAAATAAGGGTCCTGTTTATCATTTATTAGCCATATGTTTCCAAAAGTTATGTTCTGACATGTCAGTCCTAGAGATTGTCCACACAATTGGACAACATAGTATGAATGATAGACTCATCCATTAATCAATTCCTGTCTGAAGTTTTAGTCCAAACATTTTTGGATGTTAGACGTCTCATGTAAGGAGAATTCTGCAAGACTCTAGGGTTTGCTGATTGTAGCGTTGACTTTTTGTCTTTGATATACAGTTCATATTTAATACATCATATGGTATTGCCTTGTGAATTTGAACAAATAATATTGATTATTGAATGAACATTGGAACTAAGTAACATTGATTAAATTCTTACTATGTTCAAAACACTGTGCTAAGTACTAAGGAAGATATCTTGTAAAAGTAGTAGTAATACCTCACATTTCTAAAGCACTTTAAAATTGCAAAGTAGTTTGTATCCAATATTTCTTTTGTTCATCACAACAATGCTTTGAGATAATTAATAGTAAGTGTGATTACAGCCATTTTTTAAGATTAAGAAAGGGAAAATAAGAGAATAATTGTTCATTAAGCATGTATTTTTTTCAAGCACTTTGCTAAACATATTACTATTATCTCAATTGATGTTCAAAACAACATTTTGAGGATGGTGCTTTTATTATCCCCATTTTTCAATCAAAGAAAGTGAGGCAAGCAGGTTAAGTGACTTGCCCAGCATCACATAGCTAGATAGTATCTTAAGCTACATTTGTACTCAGGTCTTCCTGACTGCAGGTCCAGAACTCTATCCACTGTGTTACCTAACTGCCTCTAGATTAGCAAATGGAGTCTGAGCGAAGTTTAATTACTCACCTTTGGCCACACATCTAGTAAACTTAAACTATTGCAAGGAAAAAAAAAACCACTGGTGTTGGCATTATATGTGGATTAATTTATTTATGCTATTTTTGTACCACATTAACATGCATGATGAAGAGAATGAGCTAAAAGGATTCTACCATCTACAAAGTATCATTAAATTCTTCTTCCGAGACTAAATGTAAGGTCCTCAATTACTAGTCTAAGAGTTAAGGAAATTGAAAATAGACCACAAAAAAAAATGTGGTCCAAATATGGAACTAATGTCTATTTATTAAACATGTTAACATTTTGAAAATGATAATTTTCCAGTTCACCATAGTGTAATCTATACCCAGGTCACATTCACTATAATATGGATGATTAATTTGCACACTTACAGATGTAAAATTCTTCAGTTTAATTAGAACTGCTTTATTCTAGCAGCACTTAATACTCTGAAGTATATTCATTTATAATAAAAGAGAGCCTGCATTAAATTGTAATGGGAAGTGTAACTTTTACATATTTTAGAATCACATCAATGATTTAAAAGGAAAAGACTTGTTTTCTTATATGCTGATGTTTAAGAAAACAGCAGCTAGTTTTGCTGTTGAAATTCATTTTCCATAATGAAATGACTAAGGAGATTCCAGTGCCTTCCTAGTTACTGCAATTAGACAATTTCAGACAAAGACAAAACTTTCCCCCCATTTATTCCATTTCATTTGAAAGTCCGGCACATCTGCTAATCCTTCCAAGATATGGTTCTATGAGTTCCAAGTTCAATCTAGTACTTAGAGAAAGGTTCTATTTGTCAGATACTCAAACATTAGGAATGTCCATACTAGGGATAAAATAAGCATCCCTGATTTTCCATCTAAGAAGAGATGGTTCTTAGACATCTGTTAAGAGTACTTTTTCCCCAAAAATGTCACAAAAATTTTTTATCTTTAATCTCTAAAAGAAGACACAGATGATGTTTGTAGAAATACTAATTTTCTCTCCCTTCCCAAAAACCTTCCAGTGTTCCCAAATGTTTCCCAAATAAAGGCCAAATTTTCTAATTGAATGCCCAGGGCCTTCTGCAATCCGGCCTTAGCATTTCATCTCATTGTTCTTTTTCATATTCCATACATTTCTGCCAAAGTACTTCATTGCTTCCCATTGTTGTAGCCTTACTCATGCTATTCTTTCTAAATATTTCCCAACTGTATAGACTCCTCCTACTGAAACTGCATGTATCCAACAAGTTCAAGTTCCAATGTCATGCCTTCTATGAAACCTTCCCTGATTACAACAAGGCAAAATGAATTTATTAAATGCCTACTCTGTGCCAAACACTATGCTAGAACCTCAAGATACAAAGCAAAAAAAAAAAGTTCCTACATTCAAGGACCTCACAGTCTAATGGAGAAGACATCTTGAAGAAGCTATGTACAAACTATGCATAGAATACATACATGTATTTGTATATTTGCATGTCTCTATATACACAATTATCATATGTAGTCATGTATAATAGAAAATCATCCTATATCCCATATATAATTATAAATTCATATGTATTCACACATATAAACAATTTTGTCATGTGTGTGTATGTGTATAAGTATGTTAAATTGGTGATAATCAAAAAGGGAGGGAAATTGGTAAAGGCTTTTACAGAAGGTGAAATTTTAGCTGGGATATGAAAAAAGTCAGGGAAGTTAGGAGATTAGAATGAAAATTTCTTTTCCTCTAAAGAATTTTCATATGTACTTTCTTAAATTATAATTATTAATTTGCTATTGTTTTCTACTAGTGGGTCGTAACTTCTTTGAGGGCAGGGATTGTGTTTTATATAATAGATTATAAAATAGATTTGGAGTCAGAAGGTCAGAGCTTCAGATCTTGCTCTACCATTTTCCCATCAGTTATGTGACCTTAGGGAAGTTACTTAAACTCCCTAGGGCTCAGTTTCACTATTTATAAACTGAGGGTAATGGCACTTTCACTCCTTAACACAAGCCTAATGTGAAGTTCAAAAGGGGTAATGTATATAAAATATTTTTAAACTACCAAGGGATAAATGCATGTAGGTCCTGTTAATAAGGCAGTCTTTGGATGAAAGATACCCCAATCATTGCCTAGCCCAGACTCAAAGCCTTTCTGCCTTTGTAGGATCTGCCAGATCATACGCTATGAGGACATAGCCTCCTACTATGCTCCACACAGTCCTTTTCTTGTCATGATAGAGATATATAATATAAATCTGATAAATGAATGAAGAAATGAAACTACATGTATTAAGTGCTCACTATGTGCCCCAAACCAGTACTGGTACCAGTAAAGGCAATATAAACAGAAAAAAACAGGGTTCTATGCTTAACATCGTGTTTAATAAATGTTTGTTGATACACTGATTTACATAACCACTAACAACTTATTGGTGGCATATAGAGAAAATTTCTATTATTATGACACTAATAGCTTCTTCAATATATCACCATCATGTGGAGCTGACCCTGGATTCAGAGGATCTTAGAATCATTGACTTAGAGTTGGAAGGGGAATTAGAGGCCAGCAAGTACAACCCCCTAATTTATAGATAAGAAAACTGAGGCTAGAATAGTAAAATGACTTGCCAGAATTAATTATCCAGCTAGTAAGTATCTGAGGCAAGATTCAAACTTAGGTCTTTAAGTCAGTTCAAGCTTACTCAAAAACTTTATCAATGAAGCACAAGCTTTGGAAGAGCCTACTGAGCTAGAAAGTCTTTAAGTACAATCCTAGTACTAGAAAATACATGTAATATCTGAGAATAATCCTGGTTAAGTTCAAAGATACTTAGAATTAAGTGGGATTCATGGTAGCAAAATATTTTTTCTTTAACAGCTCTATAAATCTATCTACTAAGTTATTGCAAGGTTTCAATCTATATCAGTGAGTAAATATTCATGTCTCTGAAACCAGAGATTCTTGGAGTTTTAAATTATTCAATTAATTAGAATTACTAGTCAACCAGAAAACTCCTTTCTCTAGCCATATTACAACATTATGTGGGAGTTGGATTCTTGTTAAAATTGGTCAGAAAAATCTTTTGGATGAAATTGGGCATTAAAAAATAAAAGAATTCTGGATTTGCAGTTAGAGTACCTGGATTCAAATACTGGCTATATTACTTATTATTTTTATGACCTTGTGCAAGTGAATGAAGCTTTCTGAAGCCTCAAAGTCCTCATTAATATAATGATGGGGTTGAACTAGATGTTTTCTAGCATGGTTTACAGCTCTAAATATGTGATTCTATGAGTCAAAGGAATTTTTTTAAAAGTCCAAACTAGTAATTTGATCAATATATGGAAGTTTCAGTATGGAAATTCCCTATAACACAGATCAGCATCTCCCTTGAAGTGTTAGAGAAATGTTTAGGGGTACTATTGTAGGTTGAGTGGCTTGCCTGGGTTTATATACAGTTGGTATATGGCAGAAACTGGAATTGAACCCTGATCTTCCTGACCTTGATGCACTCTTTTCATAATGTACCACACTATCTTATGTGTTTATTATCAAGTTATTAAAAATTCCCTTGCAAACATGCCTCATCATATAAAACTTCATAATGTTTTTAGTACATACCTAGGAAACACAAATATTTTTTAGTTTTGTCCATTATAAGAAAGTCCCGGATTAAATGTCGCTTTCAACCCTAGAAAAGCTATCTGGATTCTGGATGGTTTGGTGTGCTCAGCTTCTGTCACTGCAGAAAAGTGACATAAACTTATTTTCACAGCTGGCCTGAGATGACAAGCAATTAGCTCACATCATTCATTGCATGGGCACACTGTACAGATTGCTCTGCTACAATTGTGCCTGATGAACATGAATCTTGTAAGGGTTAATTTGAATTTATCTCCCCAAATAGCATAGCTGGGTACCACTCCACCTTTCTTGGAAAGTATCCTAATGGACTATCTGGAGCACCCCAAAAGCATGCACTGCCTTTTTATTGCCTGTGGAGGGAGCTTTGAGAAAACAATCTATTAATGGGTCGTGCACTCTTAATGGGAAGTGTTTAAGTGCACTCACATTATCTTTAAAAGAAACCAGTCCTCTTATGAAAGACCATCCTTCCTAAAGAGACTTCATGGCTGTCATGCATAAAAATATAACATGCTAATTAGTTTCTTAAGTTATTTGGAGGGAATTGATTAGGCATCTCTTCTTTCCTAATACACTTTTGTATGATTATAAAATAGCAACAGTGACATCCAGTGTTAAGTTAAATTAATCGCAGTTGCTCTTTCCCCAAGGATATTGATGGGTTATGAATCTTCTTTTGAAACACATTAATGTATTTTCCTTTTCAGAAGTATTTAACCAAATAAAATCTTGCTGCTAGACAACAACAATTTTATTAAAATAGACTCTTTTTTTTTTTTATCAAAGAAAGAATGAGGACCAGACTGGATACCTTGTATCCCAACTGGCAACCACATTATGTCATCAAAGGTGAAAGTACCTTTAATTAAAAGGAATTCTCTTTCGCTAAATAATGGCATTGGCAATGTTAATATTAGGATTCACTAAATAATGGCACTGGTAATGTTAATATTAGGATGGGAGACCAGCTATTGTAAATGGCAAGACTAATCCTGACCCTGCATTTATCTGGATTTTCTGAACAAGTAATCCTAGAGGAAGAAGAAAGGCTTCTAAGGAGGTGGGAGAAATTAGGTCATACTTTCATTGTAACAACAATTCTGCTATTAACTGCATGTACTTGGGCAAATCACATACACTCCATGGACCTTACTTTCTTCAGATATGTTAAAAGTCAGTTTGACTAGATTTTTGAGTGAAAGTGACAAACTTCCCATGGAAAAACTCTCACTCTGCTTTCCCTTATTGAGTGCTCAGAGAATTCTACTTGTTCAGAAAGTTGCTATTTTTCCTGGCATTATGGTGAAAACTGACTCACTACAATTTCAATCAGTTCAATTAATTTCAACAAGCATTTATTAAATATATACTATGTGACAGTTTGCTAGGTACTAGAAATGCAAGGAGAAAATGAAACTGTTAATTCCCTGAAGGAGCTTACATTCTATTAGGATGAAACATGTAGAGATGCACAAAAATCCTAAATGAAATACTAGCTAAAAGATTACAACACTATATTACAAAGATTGTACATTCTGACCAAGTATGATTTATACCATGAATGCAGGGATGGTATAACATAAAGAAAACTATTAACTAATTGATTATATCAATAATAAAAGTTTAAAAGAAAATGTGATTATACTGATACAGAAAAATTTATGTTAAAGTACAACACTATTAAAAACACTTGAAAATATAGGTATCAGTGGATTTTTCCTTATATTGACAAAAATCTTTGATCTGAAACCCTCAGCAAGCATTATTTGTAATGGGAATAAACCAGAAGCCTTCCTAGTAAGATAAAGTGTGAAACAAAGAGGCCTGCTACAACTAATATTATTCGATATTGTATTAGAAACCCCAGCAGGAGCAATAAGACAAAGAAATAGAAGGAATCAGAAGAGTGAATAGTCATATTAAAACTATCTCTTTTTGTAGACAATATGGTGATATACTTGGAAAATCCCAAAGACTAAAAAGTTAGCTACAACAATTAATAATTTTAACAAAGTACAGAATATAAAATAAATCCATAGAAATCATCAACATTCCTTTATATCACAGTCAAAACCATGTGAGAAGACATAGTAAGAGATATTTCATTTCAAATAACTCTAGACAGTATAAAATATCTGGGAGTACACCTGCCAAAACAAACCCAAGAACTATATAGACAAAACTATATTAAAAAAAAAACCCTTCTATATAAATACAAACATTTAAATAATTAAATATTAATTGTTCATAGGTAGGCAGGGCCAATAGAATAAACATAAAAATTTTATCTAAACTAATTTATATATTCATGCCATCCTAATTAAAATACCAAAAAACTATTTTTCTGAATTAGGAAAAAAATACCATTCATCTGGAAGAACAAAAAATCAAAAACACCAAAAGAAATGATGAAAAAAAAAAATAGAGGGAAGAGGGTTAGTAGTACCAGATCTTAAACTATATTAGATAATTACTTAACCTGTATGATACTGGCTAAGAAATAGAAAGGAAGGTCAATGGAATTGATGAGACATACAATTTACAGCACTAAATAAATATAGAAACATTGTATTTGACAAATGTAATGACAAGATTTGGGGAAAAGACTTCATCATTAGCAAAAAGTTATTGGGAAAATTGGAAAGCAGTGTGGCAGAAACAAGGCTTAGACCAATATCTTATACCATTTACCAAGATAGGATCAACATAAAGAGAAGTATTACAAGAAAATTGGAAGAACACAGAACATATTATTTATGAAATGTCGGAATAAGTGAATAATTAATAAATAAACAAGGGATAGAGAGCAGAGTGAGATATAAAATGGATAATTTCAATTACATGAAATTGGAAAATTTTTGTACACATAAAACAAATGTAGATAATATCAGAAGGAAAGTAGAAAATATGGGAAAATTTTTTATAGAGTTTCTCAGATAAAGGTCTCATATCTCAAACATAGAGAGAACTTTGTCAAATCTATACAAATATGATTCATTCCTCAATTCATACATGGTCAAAGGTTATGAACTGGAAGTTTTCTGATAAAGAAATAAAAACAATTTATAGTCATATAAAATGCTCTAAATCATTATTGATTAGAGAAATGAAAATTAAAACAACCTTGAGATATCATTTTATATCTATCAGATTAGGTAAAATGATTGAAGGGGAAAGTGAAGATGTTAGAAAGGATGTGGAAAAATTGAAGACACTAATTCATTGTTGTTGAAATTGTAAACTGATCCAACCATTTTGGAGAGCAATCTGGTATTGTTCCCAAAGAGTCATTAAATTGCCTATGCCCTTTGACATAGCAATAGCACTACTTGGTCTATTTCCAAAGATGATTAGGGAAAAAGAAAAAGAACCTGCATGTTCTAAAACATTTATAGCAACTCTGTGATGGAAAAGAACTAGAAATCATGGGGATGTCTATCAATTGAGGAATGACTGGACAAGCTGTGGTATATGATTGTGGTAGAGTACTACAGTAATATAAGAAATGATGAACTCAATGATCTTAGAAAAACATGGATAGATTTACATGAAATAATGAAGAGTGAAATGAGTAGAACCAAGAAAAAGCTATTTACAATAATAGCAATATTGTTTTAAGAACAGCTTTGAATGAATAAGTCGTTATTATAAATTAATAATAAGTTACTATTATAAATACACAAATTAAAGTACATATGAAGGAAGACTCTGCATCCAGAGAAAGAACTGATAAATAGAAAAATGTATAAAATGATTTTACATATGTGTGTGTGTGTGTGTGTGTGTGTGTGTGTGTGTGTATGATATGTCTAATGGTAGCCATCACTAGGACAATGGAGAGGGGAAAAAAAGGAAAAAAATATGATAACATTATTTCTTTTTGAAAGGAATATTAAGTTGCATATAATAGATTTGTAATTTCATTTGCAATCACCTTTTTAAAAAAAATTACACTATGTTATGGAAACACTTTATTCCATAAATTAAAATTGTTTTTAAAGAAAGTTCTTTTCAAGAAAAAGGAATAGAGAGTCACCTGAAAATGAAAGTATTGGTATTTTTTAAAAGCATAAATAAAATATTTAAAACTATTCAAACAAAACTCTGATAAGTAATGGCAGTCTAATCACTCCAAATTATTGTCAGAAATGACTGAGAACTGGGGATACCAAAGAAGCAAAATGCAGTTCTTGCCCTCAGGAGTTTAGAATCTAATGGAGTAGGCAACATACAAATAAATATACACAAAGCAAGGCATATACAGGATAAATAGGGGGAAAAACACAGAACAAGACTCAGGCATTAGGGAAAGCTTCCTGCAGAAAGTAGGGTCTTAGTTGGGACTTAATGAAGTCAAGGAGGTCAGTAGTTGGAGAATAGAGGAGGGAGAACATTTCAGGCAGAGGTGACAGACAAAATGTAGGAATGGAGTATCCTGTTTGTGGGGCAGCAAGGGGGCCATTGCCACTGGATAGAAAAGTCTTTGTGAGGGAGCAAGGTGTAAAAAGACTAGAAAGGCAGAAGGTTACGTTATAAAGGACTGTGAATGACAAATGATAGTTTTTAAATTTGATTCTAAAGACAAGAGGGAGTCATTGGAGTTTCTTGAGTAGGGGAGTGACATGATTAGACCTATGCCTTAGAAAAATCACTTTAGTAGCTGACCAGAGGATGGCTTGGAATGGGTAAAGCCTTGAGGCAGGCAAATTCACAAGAATGCTATTATAATAATCCAGGTTATTATTAAAATCCATGGAAACTAATAAAATCACCAAGGGAAGTAGTATAGAGAGGGAAAAGAAGCTCTAGGACAGAACTCTGAGGAAACCCACTGTTAGAAGTGGTTGGTAGTACATGTTTAGAAAAGGAAATGATAGTCACAGTCAATGCTACTTAGTCAAGAATAAGTATTGCCAAGCTAACCTAATATATAAAACAAATAAATGCAAATATTAATAAATCCCATTAGATTGTGGGCTTCTTAATGGCAGGTAGTACTGTCTTTTGCTTCTTTCAGTATCCCTAGTGTTTAATATGGTGCCTGACACACAGTAGGTACTTAATAAATGTTTATTAATTGATTGATAAGGGGATGGTAAAAATATAATTTACCTAGATTTTAGTAAAGAATTTTCTACAATTTCTTATGGTATTCTTGTGAAAAAGATAAAGTTGCAAGATTAATACTACCATTAGATGGCTATAAAAGAGGTCAAATGGCTACTAATAGTCATAGTGATTTTTCAGGATCAACTTGGAAGGAAATCTGTACTGGAGTGCCAAGTCTACCTAAGTGATTAATAGTATGAAGTAATAATAAAAATACTAAAACTGTAGCATCATGCTTTTTCATTCTCAAGACTTATTTGACTCAGTTTTAAAATAGTTTAATATGTGAAGAACTAGCCAATTCACTTCTCATGGCACCTAATTGCAGCTCTGAAAGAAGTGGACACATCTAATTTGACCTAACTTGGGGTAACAATGTTAGACTACTTCTGACATCTTCTAAGAAAGCCTTTGGTTGGTTTTATAGAGCTCAGAACTTGTCTATCAAAATAAACATGCTTTTTATTCTCAGCCAAGGTGATGAAACAAAAGGAGACAGGCAATCTTAAAGGTAACCATTAGTGGTAATGCCTTTCCATCACAACTCACTTGAGTCAGATTAGACTTGGTTATCTCAAGAAGAAAAGATTTCATGACCTTATCTCCTTCTGCCATTTTGGATCATCTGATCTTGCTCCTTCTTAAAAGAGTATTATTTGAATTTCAACATGATTGCACTTCCACCTTTTCTTGTCAGTTCTATGCTCCATTTCCCCCTCAGAGATAAATCCTGTACGTGTTGTCACTCTGGCTGACCTTTGATAAACATGTGGGCTTTTATGATTATAGAATCTGAGTGACCATTTCTCCCGTGGATCCAAAACTTTCATATCTGCTTTCTGCTTTGATTCATTTTGCTTAAATTCATCACCTCATCTCACTTAACTTATTGACATTTATTTGTTAAACAGCTTCTATGTGCTAGGTACCTGGTATTCACCTTACAGTCTCTGTCTTCAAGGTGTTTACAATTTACCACATGACAAAGAGCAAGCATACAGAGTACTCAATACAAAATAAATACAGGTAATTTTGGTAGAAAGCACTAAAAAGGGAGGATGTTAGGGAATCAGGAAAGAACATATATGGGATATATTATGTGAGTTGATTCCAATGACATGCTTATTTGTTCTTTAGAAATATATTTTGGCATTGTATAGATGAATCAAGAAGATAATTGTAACATTCAGTTGAAAGATAACGATGGTTTGAATTAGGGTGGTGACTACATTAGTTAAGATATAGGAATATAGACAAAATATCTTGTGTCATATAAGAGTTAAGTAAACAGTACATTGTACAGAGTGATGGACCTCTGCTCAAGAATATCTAAGTTCAAATTTGGCCTCAAAGTTGTGTTAATGCAGGGAGAAGTTATGTACTTTCTGCATGCCTATTTCCTCATCTGTAACATGACAATAGAAATAGCACCATCCTCCTATAATAAGGATAAAATAAAGTGGTTTCTGTAAAGCTCTTTATAAACACTAAAGTACTATATAAATGATAGCTATTCATTATTAATACTATTACTAAAAATTGACAAGCGACAGGGTAACAGTGAAAATACCAATATATTTCCTTTAAATACCACCTATGTAAATTTGAACAAATAACTTTTCCTCCTTAGGCCTCAGATGCCTTATCTGTAAGATGAAGGTGTTAGACTGAGTGGTCTTTGAGATCCTTTTAACTTCTAAGCCTTTGAACTACAAACTTCAGAACTGATTATGAAGCAGGAGAGAAAGTGAGAAGAATTAAAAAATGACATTAAAATTGTAAAGCCTGAGGGTTCATTGATAATTGATAATACTATTATTGACTCTTTTTTGTTTTTTTGTTTTAATTTTAATTTTTAAGAAATTTTTAGTTCTGAATCCTCTCCTTTCCTAATGCCCCTCCCATACCCATTAAAAACAAGAAATAAGATACATGCAAAGTCATTCTAAAAATCTTTTCAAATTAGCCATGTTGTGAAAGAAAAAAAGGACAAAAAATACATCTATTGATATACTCATATAATTTTTGTCATTTTTTGTTATTGGCATGATAAATTATGCTGATGCTTTTTCTAATGTTGAATTTGACCTGCATTGCTGGTATAAATCCCACCTGGCTATAGTGTATGATCTTAATGATCTACTCATGCAATCTACTTTCTAGTACTTTATTTTAAATGTCCATATCAATATTCATTAAGGAAATTGGTCTATGGCTTTCTTTCTGTGTTTTTGATTTCCCTGGCTTGAGCACCAAAACCATATTTTGTGGGATTCCTTCTTTATCTATTTTTCCAAACAGTTTACATAAAATTGGAATTAAGTAATCTTTAAATGTTTGGCAAAATCCACTTGTAAATTCATCTGCTCTTTTTTTTTTCCTTTAGAGAGCTCATTTATGGCTTGTTCAAAAAAATTTTTTTTTGAAAAGTAGTATTTAAGAATCATATTTCCTCTTCTATTAATCTGGGCAACTTAAATTTTCTTAAATATTCATCCACTTAATTTAGATCATCAGTCTTATTGGTATAGAGATTAGTAAAATAGCTCCTAACAAATGCTTTAATTTCATCTTCTTTGGTTTCAAATTCACCCTTTTCATTTTTGAGACTGGTAATTTGTTTTTCTCCTTTCTGAAATCAAGTTAGCCAATTATTTATCTATTTTATTGATTTTTCTCATAAAAGCATCTTTATTTTATTATTAATTCAATAGTTTCTTTATTTTCAATTTTATTAATCTCTCCTTTGATTTTCAATAATTTGGTATTTAACTGGGGATTTTTAATTTCTTTTTTTTCCTGATTTATTTGTTTTTATGCCTAATTCATTCATCTGTTCTTTTTTTTTAAATATATGTTTAGAGACATAAATTTTCCCCTAAGTACTGTTTTGACTGCACCTGATGAAATTTGGAGTGTTGTCTCACTTTTGTTATTCTCTTTAATGAAATTAATGTTTCTATGATTTTTTCTTGAAGCCACTTTTTTGTTTTTGTTTTTGTTGTTGTTTTTGTTTTGGGAGGTATTAGGAGTTGACTTGCCCAGGCTCACATAGCAATGTCGCGTCCAAGACTGGATTTGAACTCAGGTCCTCCTGACTACAGGGTGCTAAGCACTTATTCTTTAGGATTAGCTTATTTAGTTTCAAATTGGTTTTTAATCAATTCTTCCATATTGGTTGTGAGGTTTTTATGACCCAATATATGGCCAATTTTTTTAAAGTGCCATGTAGAACTGGGAAAAAGGTACACTTCCTTCTTTTCCCTTTCAGTTTTCTGCAGAGAAATCTATCTTCTATCTATGTAACTTCTCTAAGATTCTATTAATTGTCTTGACTTCTTCCTTATTTTTTTAATGGTTAGATTTATGTACCTCTAAGAGGATACTGTGCTACTTGGTGCATGTGTTTAGTATTGCTATTACTTCATTGTCTATGGTTCTTTCAGTAAGATTTGGTTTCCTTTCTTATTCTTTTAAATTAGTAATATATATATTTTTTGGTTTTGCATTGTCTGAGAACATGATTGTTATCCCTGCATTTTTTGTACTTCAGCTGAAGTATAATAAATTCCACTCCAAAATCTGCACATGTCTCTTTCTTTCAAGGGTGTTTCCTGTAAATAACATATTATTGTATTCTGGTTTTTAATCCCCTCTGTTATCCAGTACTATTTTATGAATTCATCCCATTCATTATTCACAGTAATGATTACTAACTGCATTTTTACTCCGATTTTCTTTTGTTTATTCATCTCTCTCTTTTTAACCTGTTCCTCATCTAATATGAGTTTTGCTTCTGATCGCTACCTTATTTTATCTGTCCTTCCTTTTATCATTCTCCTTTTCTCTTATACCCTTTCCTTCTACATCTCTGTTGTATAAGATAGTTCTCTGTTACCAGGCAAGTTTGTATAAGTATATATATTTCCCTCTCTTTTAACAAACTTTGATTTGAGTGAGGTTCAAACACTGCATGCCTCCCCCATTTCCCACCTGTAAAAGTTCTTCCTTGTGCACCTCTTTTATGTGAGATAATTTTTCTCATTATTCCTTTCCCTCCCCATTTTTTCAATGCATTCTTCTTTCTTACCATTTTTTTTTACATAATCCTAACATAATCGACTCATTCCTGCACTTTCTTTCTAAGTAAAATCTAACTGCCATAATAACGAATAATGATACAGTTCTTAGGAGATACATGCATCATCTTCCCATATAGAAAGGTCAACAGTTTAAACTCTTTGAGTACCTTTTGATTTCTCTTTCATGTTTACCTTTATATGCTTCTTTTGAGTCTTGTATTTGAAAGTCAATTTTTTTATTCAGCTCTGGTCTTTTCATCAGGATTGCTCAGATTTCCTCTATTTCATAAAATGCCTATATTCAGTTTTGCTGGATAAGTTATTCTTGGTTGTAATCCCAGGCTTTTTTATTTTCCAGAATATCATATTCCAATTCCTCTACTTCTTTAACATAGAAGCTACTAAATCTTGTATGATTATGGCTGTGACTCTGTGATATTTGATTCTTTTTTCTGGTTACATGCAATATTATCTCCTTGACCTAGGAGATCTGGGATTTGACCACAACATTTCTGGGATTTTTTGTTTTGGTCAATTGTTTAAAAAAAAAGAATGTCAAAAACAAATTTTTAAAAAGAAAAGAGTATGTACATTTATTGATACATACAGGAGACTTATAAAATTTGTGTCTTTTATCTTCAAGGACTCTCTTCTAATTAAGATAACTTTATACCTGTGCAACATGGTTTCATTACATGTGGTTGGGAAATAAAAATTAGATAAAATTCCCTGATGGCCAACTTCTGGTGATAAGCCTTTCTGAATTTAGCTAGGATGTTCCATAGACAGAGAAAATCAATAGTTTGTTTCATACTCTTTCCATCTTGCTTAAGACCTTTCAGAGAACGTGGGTCATGTTTCTGATATACCCTTTCAGAACACCATGATGAGACTCAGAAGGAAGAATTTAATGGATAACAATATTATTATTGAAAACAACATGGTGCAGGCAAATAAAAATGGTTCTTTCCTGATGACTTGTGTGCACACATCTGCTTCATACACATACATTTGTCACTGGCATATGCTCATTCCCTTGTTAATTTCTTCCTTTAGAGTATGATGCAGTTTAAATGAAAAGAAAAGAAAGCAAGACCGGCACTATGTCAAGGATAGAGTCTATTGTAGCTGACATGATTGAGTACTATGACAACTATAGTTTTCAAATGGGTACTGACAAAACTGCAGAAAAAGGGGAGATGCTGCTGTGTAAAGAGAAATTGTGCATTAAATGTTGAGTGTCTACTTTAAGAACCCTTATAAAGGGCATTGAAATATGTCATCAACTTTTTCACACTCTGTATGCTAGCTGTCACAATGACCGACCTGCCAACGTTGAAGCTGTCATTGATAACAAACACAGGACAGAGCATTTTGATACAATCTATAATCTAGATAGCACTTTGATAGATCCATCTACTAATTAAACATTCTTGGATAAGATATATGAGAGGCAGTAAAACATATCCTCATAATAGCACCACCTTGCTCATTCAGATACTTAAATTTTCCTTACTAGTCATTTCCAAAGCTATCACAACAAAGGGTAATAAGTGACAGAGTCCTTGCTAAGGGGGAAAAAAAAAACCTTCTAATATCAGAATAAGCAAAGGATAAAGGAAATCCTGAAATATACACTTTAAGGCTTTAAAAGGAAGATTTAAATCCCTGTCAAGGTACATGCTTTGTCTCATGTATTTCTTGCTCTAAATAATCTCAAACATAACATTCAGACACAAGGAAAGCAAACATTTTCTAGATCTTCTCTGGTGGTAGAAAGTAATAATTTCAAAGGGTGTTAATCAGTGTCTTTAAAGTCCACTTGCTCCCAGCCAGGACCACCGACAAATTGGCTTCAATCTACCTTTCCTGAGCTGCTTGCCTTCTCAAACTTTCCTTTTTCATTCAATAAGATCCTTTCACTGTCCCCTAAACATATCTTTTCCTTGTTGTGCCTCCCTCTCATTTGAAATTCTTCCTTTCTCTCCTCTCATCCAGATTCTACCTATCCTTCTGAAGATCATTTTCTCTGAACTTGTTTATCCAAGTTTTCCTTTCTTTACTCCTTTTTCCTGACTTACTCCACAAATCCTTCCTATGATTCCAGCCAGGTGACTTCTGAGCTCTTACATCACTTTACTTTCTTTTGGCCTGCATTTTCTGCCTTGTGATATATGTTATATAATTTCTTGAACTTTTATTTACTTCTTGCATAATTTTAAGTCTTTGCATGTTTGTGGCCCCATGTAGCATGTAAGTTTGATGAGAACAGAGGTTTTTTCATTTGTTGAGCACTTGTTATATGCAAAGTTCTACACCTAGTGATTTGTTACATGGCTTTGCAGAAACATTCATCTTCTCGACAGCAAGATGCATTGTTGTTGATGGATATGTTATTAAGATGTAAAGAGTTTAAAGATCCTCTTGAGTTAAACCCCAAAATGGGCCTAATACAAATTGCAGTAGGAGTATTTGTAGGGGTGACAACTCATTATACTACCGTATGAGTAAGAAAGATGTGCACTATTATATTCCTAAATCTTTTACTTAATTAATTTGTGATTTTATGCAATCATGTGGTCATAGAAGTCAAAGCTGGAAGGAATCTGCATTCATCTCATGCAACTCTCTTTTTTTTTTACAGAGATGGTGTGGTCTCAAAAAAGACACTCCTATGCCTCATGTCCTAGAATTCAAGGTAGGAATGTTTGAAGACCAATTGCAAAAGAAACACCAAACATAGCTCCATTTTCCCCCCAATAAAGAACACAGTAGTAATAGGGCACATTGGAATAAAGTAGGAATAAAATAAGTATGCCCACTTAAAAGTTCCAGAGTCAGGACAGCTATGTGGCACAGTGAATAGAGTACTAGCCTTGGAGTCAGGAGGACCTGAGTTCAAATGTGGCTTCAGATACTTAACACTTACTAGCTGCGTGATCTTGGGTAAGTCACTTAACCCCAATTGCCCTCCCTTTCCCCTCTCCAAAAAAGAAATGAAAAATAAAGTCCTAGAGTAAACAAAACACTCAGCTATGGTAACTGGGTTTAAATTTCTTCTAGCTGATTACTACTTGGTAAACTTATGTATCACTCTACCTCCCTGTGCTCCAATTCCTATAAAATGAAGTATTTTAACTAGAGTAGAAGGAAATGACAAACCACTCCAGCATCTTTGCCTAGAAAATCCCAAACTGAATCATGAAAAGTTGAACACAAGTGAAACAACTGAACAACAAAAATTTGATTATTCCGTAATATTTTATAAATTTCAACCTAATTGCTCTCATCATCTGTTTGCTTCCAGCTTTCTTTTATATATTTATCATATAATACTTTGTGTCAAAGTTGTATTCATACATGAATTATATCCACAAACTCATAGAGGGATAGAATCATGTGTTACTTATCTCTTTTATCTTGATCAGCATCTAGCAGTGTCTTGCCAACAGAAAAACTCAATAAATACTTGTAAAGTGGTATATAATAGAATAGAGAACAGAATCTCTACCATTCTCTTCACAAACATGCCTGTAAATATATCCTGGGGAAAAAACTCTTGGGTGCTACTCTCAGTCTACATCCCCCTCATAGTTGTGATGACCATTCAGCTTCCAAAGGCTAGTTTTGGAAGGAGCTGAAAATTTGCAAAACCTCCAAAGTCTTCTAATGTGCTCAATATAAAGGGAAAACTGAATTGGATAATTTCCTAGCACATAGTAAACACTTTTTTCATATTATAACTGCTTAATAGATTCTTAAATGAATGTTAGTTTAAATAATATTCTTATGGTATTTCGTATTGAAATCAAATAGAAAATTTGTAATGTGGGAATGTTAGAACTGTTCTATTGTATAGTAATAGAGAGTTGCTTTTCTCAAAGTCATGCCTTTTCTTTTTTGCTTATTAACCTGAAAAGTAGTCCTGTCCATCAATTGTAATCTCCCCCTTGCTGCTGATATCACTTCTTTCCAACAATAGATTTCTTCTTATTTACATTCTTACTTTTCTGCAGTTTACCTAAAACGACAAGATAATATTTCAGCTGTGACTTGATGTAGATATAAATATTTGTCTTAGCTAGGGAACTTGAGAAGAGGTATTAAACACAGGCATTCTCTAGGAATATAAATTTCTAGCTGCCACTTTCACATAAGATCAAAGAGAAGATTAAGTTTACATCATTTCATTTTCATTATGGAAAAAAGGTTTGTCAGGATCTCTTTTTCATGACCAGTTAGTTACTGGCCATTGCTAATAGTCACCCTTTTTTAAAAATTGCGCAAACATAATCAAATACAAGAACATCTCTAAGTAGTTTTTCTCAGGCACAGCTTAATCTGGGAAGTTTTTTCAGATAAGGGTTTAATATGTTGAACTGATGCTACCAGTGCTAGATCAGACTTCTGAATCATTGCATCTCTGTTTAGAATTGTTTCTTTGGTTTAGGGATAAAGTAACTTAGAAATCATCCAGAACAATTTCCTTATTTAGAGATGGGAAAATATAAACTCAAATTTGAAGAAACTTAGTCAACATCACATAGGCAGTAATTGGTAGAGTTGAAATTCAAATCCATAACTTCTAATTCCAAATCAATTGCTTTTTTCACTCACTATGCCTTTCAACAAAACTAATTGTTGGGCATAAAATGTACACTACATGAAGAACACAGGCGTTATCTGAGCTGCCTTCCATGAAAGGTCCTCATACCAGTAAAGCATAATGCCCCTCAAGGAGGAGCAGATGGACCAGGGCTTATAACTCAGCTGTTGCCTTCCATAAACCAAAGAATTACATATGCTTCCTCTTTCCTTTGTAATTTTTTATGCTATGCAGTGGTTCTCAACCTTCCTAATGCCATGACACTTTAATACAGTTTCTCATGTTGTAGTGACCGCCAATCATAAAATTATTTTTGTTGCTGCTTCGTAAGTGTAATTTTGCTACTGTTATGAATCATAATGTAAATATCTGATGTGCAGGATGTATTTTCATTGTTACAAATTGAACATAACCCACAGGTTGAGAACCACTGTGCTATAGAATAATGAGGCCTGGTGTAGCCTTCCTTAGTTAATGGGCACCTATTTTACTTACAATTCTTTTCTACCACTACAGGTGATGCTATAAAGAGTTTTGTTTATATGGATCATAGATCTGGAGTTGGAAATCATGTCAGACACTATCTTTAATAAGCCCCTAATTTTAAAGATGAGGAAACTGTATCCCAGAGACAATAAGCAACTTGTATCTGTGATGGCTTAGGCTTTCTATCCAATAACAATTCTGCCATAATTTCTACTTCTGTGGAATTATTTTCCTTATTTTCCTCCCCATAAAACCTTTCTAAATGATCCGCTCAACTTGCTGGAAGCCCTTCTTTTATACCCTTAATAAGCAGAAGCAACTTAACACAAATACTAAAAAATAAAATGCTTTACTTTCAGACACCATTTTTTTTTACCCTTTGAATGGTTTATCTTATTCCAAATGGATGCCACTTGTATCCACATTATTATTTTTAGTGTCAATCTTTTTTGTTTTTTGAAATTTATAATTTTATAAACATTATTTTCTTTTTAAATACCGAGTTCCAAATTCTCTGCCTCCTTTCACTGCTGCCCCACCCACTGAGAAGGCAAACAATATAACACCAATTATACATGTGAAATTATGCAAAACATACTGCCAAATTAACCACATCGCAAAAAAACAAAAAAGCGAGAAAATGGCACTTTAGTTTGCACTTAGAGTTCATCAGTTCTCTCTTCGGAAGTGGACAGATTTTTTTCTCGTAAGTCTTTAGGAATAGTTTTTGATCTCCTAGTTCTAGTCATTTCACTCTGCATCAGATTAGATAACCTTGTTTTTGACACCTCTCCCCAATCATTTCTTGTAACAAAATAATACTCTATCACAACCATGTAGCAAAAATTGTTTAGCTATTCCCCAGCTGATGGGCATCCACTCAACTTCTAATATTTTGCCACCACAAAAAGAACTGCTATAAATATTTTTGTACACATAGATCTCTTTTCTTTTTCTTTGATCTAGTTGGGGTACAAAACTATTAGTGGTATTATAGAGTCAAAGGGCATGCACAGTTTTATATACCTTTTGCGCATAGTTCCTAATTATTTTCCAGAATGATTGGATTAGTTCCCAACTTCACTAAGAATTTATTAATGTGCATATTTTCCTTTGTCCCCCCCCAGCATTTGCCAACCCTTATAGGTGTGAGGTCATACCTAAAATTGTTTTAATTTTTATTTCTCTAATCAATTGTGATTTAAAGTATTTTTTCACATGACTATGTATAGCTTTGATGTATTCTTCTGAAAACTGCCTGTCCATAACATTTGTCGAGTTCTCATTTATCAATTGAAGAATAGCTCTTCTTTTTGGAAATTTGAGTAAATTCTCTATATTGAGAAATAAAACCTTTATCAGAGAAACTTGTAACAATGTTTGATATTACTTCAATGTTTATGGTATCTTTTTAGCAAAATATAATTTCCCTGATTATCTCTTTTAATTGCTCTATTTTTACTTTTGCTTTGTCTGAGATCTTGATTGCTGTCCCTGCCTTTTTCACTTCTGCTGAAGCATAATAGATTCTACTCTAGTCCATTATTTTATCTCTCTGTCCTTCTTTTTCAAATATGTCTCTTGCTGGATTCTGGTTTTTAATCCATTCTATTATCCACTTGCATTTTATGGATGAGCTCATTCCATTCACATTCACCAACAGATGTATATATAAATATATATGTATACACAGATATATATATATATACATATATGAAATGTGTGTATATGTGTGCACACATACACACATATATGCACATACATATGCATGCATGTATATATGCATATGTACACACATGCACACACGTATATGTATTTATATGTATATGTGTATATACACACTTGCATGCACATACACACACATACACACATGTATGTCCCCTGTTTCCTTGCAGCCACAAGTGCTGCTGTTTCTCTCTGTCTTGGAAATGGGACCATGGCCTCTACTCCATTGTGACTGAACATAAGCACTTCTTTCTGCCCTAGAACTGTGCATTGGCAAGACAATTGCTAATCAGTGCCAGCTCCAACCACTACCAGAAAAGGATCCCCTATAATCTTTCTGACCAGCTGTTCAACTTCCTTACTTCTTCTGGACTGAGAACTCATTAAGCGTCTGCTTTGCTGCTGATACTGTGGCAGCCAACTCCAAAGTCCACTTCTGGTGCTGTCATAGCTTTTTTCCAAACTAGCCTCAGCCATGTGTCCTAGACCTCTCCTTCTGACCTCCCAAGTTTTCTTACTCTTAAAAAAATATCTCACTCTGACTTTCTATTGGCTCTGTCACTCCAAAATTTGATTTGAGGCATATTTTATACTTGTTTGGAGAAGAATGTTGGCAGAATTTGACTAGGTAATGGCCTTTACTCCACCATCTTGGGTCTGCCTCCTGATGTTTTTTGGTTAGAGTATTTAATTGGTGGGGGGACAGAGGAAAGGGAGGAAACAACAGCTGGTGTCATTGTTCTGTAGAATAACCTTCTTGAAATTCTCCTTGCCAGATGCATTGGGGTAAAGCTGTGGTGAGAAACACAAATGGAGATGAGGGGCATAATCCCATACATACAGAATCTTGGGGGCTACATACTGAACTGGTTTTAAAATTTAATGTTATTTATGTTTTTATTAGATTTTTATTTATTCTGTTCAATGTTTCCCAATTGTATTGCAATCGATTTGAGCAGCATTTGAAAATGTTGGGGCTGCAGGTTTAACCCTTGGGCTGTAAATGACCTGGGATATACATTATGCCCTAGGAGATGGGGCACCATGCGGTCAATAGTCATCCACTACACCAAGTTTCTCCTCCATATTTGTCCAGTTTCTTTATGCTAAATTGTATGGAAGAATAAAGAGTTAAACATTTTTCTTCCTCTAGTCTTGTTCCACTTAAGTGAACTGGAAATGAAAGCTCACTATAATAGCTTCATAACAGAACTCAGTATAAGACAGGTCTTCTTGGACCTTATCCAAGGAGCATGAAATAGTAGAGTATTAAAAGTATCTTCTCTGCCCTGGGGGGCAGAGCCAAGATGGCAGCATAGAAGCAACAAGGTTCCGCAGCTCCCACATAGCCACTTCAAATACCCATAAAATATGTCTCTAAACAAATTTTAGAGCTCCATATCTCACAAAAATACAGAAAAATGCATCTCCCATTAAAGGCAGCTCAGCAAGAAGGGCTCATTGCCTCATGCTGACAGCCAAAACTAGCCCAGCCTGAAACCACGGCTTGGCCCCAGGGGTGGCCAGGACAAGCCGCAGCTGGAGCCTTCAGGAGAGTGGATCACTGGCAGTTTCCACAATTATCAAGCCATAAGAAAAAAGGACAAAGTTAAAGGTCAGCTAAATTTGGGGGAGAAAAGTGGTTGGGCCAAACTGCCTCCAGGGCAAGGAAGTGGCAGAAGCAGTGCCCCTGCAGCTGCGTCCATGTGGCTGCTTCAGAGTTCCCGGCCTGCAGACTGCAAGGAGGCCAAGTGATCATTCAGAGGCTAAGTGCTCTTGCATTGAGTGGCCTGGATCCAGATTGTGGTCTTGGGTGGTAGGGTGCATTTTCAGTGAGCCAAAGCTTGTGGGGGCTGTAGTGGCCTCCCAATAACTCCAGCAGCTGTGAAAACCCCAGCGATTTGGGACAGAGCTTTCCCCTCTGGAAGCAGAGTTACATAGAGCTAAAAAGTCAAGCAATTGACAATATGAGTAGGCAAAAGAAGCAAAGTAAGAACAGCAATCAAACTCTAGATTCCTTCTTGGGGGACAAAAAGGATCAAAGCATGGAACGGGAGGAAGACAACACAGTCAGAACTCCCACACCAAAAGCTTGCAAGCAACAATGTAGGCTGTCTAAAAGCCATAGATCAGCTTAAGAAGGATTTTAAAACCCAAATAAGAGAAGTGGAGGAAAAATTGGGATGAGAAATGAGAA
>CM053581.1:152687236-152707762 GCA_028627135.1 Pseudochirops cupreus
GAGTAGGGGGCATGGGGATGAGAGGTGGGATGACAGAGGGGAGGGCAGGGTGGGGGGGGAGGGTTGCTGGAAGTACACACTTCTGTAAAGAGACAGGGACAGTGACAGGGTAGAGAATAGAACAAGGGGAGGGCAGGATAGGAAGGAGAGACATGTCTCTCCTGTCCATTGTGGAGATGTTCTACATAATTACACATGTATGGCCTATATTTAATTGGTTGTCCTTCCAGTGGGGGTTGGTGACAAGCGAGGAAGGGAAAGAATCTAGAATTTAAAGTTCTATAATCAAATGTTAAAAATATATATGTATATATATATATATATGTATATATATATAATTATTATTATTAACTACATCCAACTGGGAATTAAGATACACAGGCACTGTGATATAGAGATCCATCCTGCCCTACTGGAAAGCCTGAGGGGCAAGGGGGAGGAAATAGGAGAGAGCAGATTGGGGGAGGGGTTATCCAGTGGGATGGCTGTTTTGAGGTGTTGGGTAGGGGAAATATGGGGAGAAAATTTGTAACTCAAAATCTCGTGGAAACGAATGATGTAAACAAGAAAATAAATAAATTTATTTATTTAAAAAATGTTATCTTCTTAGAAAATAAACTCATGAATTAGATGGGGTTACTGATGGTTCATGTATAATAAGGCTACAGAAATCTTTCATTCTTATGACATTGATTCCTCAAATTTTCACCTCTCTTCAACCTTTAAGATTTAAATATCTTATCTAGGATGAATTGAAACCAGGAGTATTCTAATAGTTGACTGATACTTTATTGCAAAAGCTTGTTATGTTTTATCTATGGGGTATGGTGTCTCTTCCTCCCAAAATTCAATTCACCTCCTTTAGTGAGCAGAATTCAGTCTTTTTTGTTTTCAGTGGTTTTTTTATTGGCCAATGATTTATATGACTGCTGTAATACACTTCACAATGGGAGGTATGGCTGTTAGATTAATTTCTGCTTATATAAATAAATCCAAGATAGATACAGTGGTACAGTAGTTCCTGATACTTGTGGAGGCTGAGACTGGTGAGTTGCTTGAGTTCAGGAGTTCTGAAGTACAGTAATGTTAAAATCCTTCAGTCAATATGTCAGCCAGAATTTTATTAAGTACTACTATTTGCCAGATACTATGCAAGTACAATAATTCTATCACCAATATCATAAGATTTTAGGAGTAAGTAGATACCAGGCTGCCTAAGAGGGATGAATTGACTTGGGTCAGAAACAGAGTATGTCAAAGCTTCCATGCCAATCAGAAATAGTGTTGGACCCATAAGTTGGAATTGTACTTTCACCCTATAAAGAGGTAAGGAGATCCATTCTCAAAACAAAAAAGGAAGGCTAAGTGATTGATCAAGTTTGCATGCTAGTGGAATATTTTATTAGTCAGCATAAAATGGTATCAACAGGACAATCCATTTTTGGAAGAAGAAACACTGGTATTATTTGTTATTCAGTGTAATGATTTCTTCTTGTAGAGAAAGAGTTAATGGTTTTCTTTCAAGTAGATAATAACCACTTTTAAACTTTAAATTTACATGGCAAAATATTTAGAACTGAAAAAGAGCCTAGAGACCATGGAGTAAAACCCTCCCTCTTTTTCTCCACTCCCATCCACTAATAGGGAAATGGAGGATCAGAAATCTTAAGAAACTTGGAGCCTTGCACAAAATCACACAAATAATAAGTGATAGTGATATGATTTTAGTCCAGGCCCTTTGATCTCTGTTAAATAACTCTGGTTTATATATGTATGTATATAGATATGCATGCATCTATCTAGGTATCTATCTATCTATCTATCTGTCTGTCTGTCTGTCTGTCTGTCTATCTATCATTTATGCAAGAAGGCTTTTTGGAGTTTCCCACAAGCTTACATATGCCAACTAGATAAAGTCCACTTCCTCCAAAGTTTCCACATAAACACATACATAAGCTATATACAGATAAGATTGGAAACAATGAAAAGAACTACAATTAAGAGGGTTGGGAAAGGTTTCCTGCAGAAGATGAAATTGTAGTTGGCACTTGAAGGAAACCAGGGAGGCCAGAGGGTAGAGATGATGAGGGAGAACATTCCAGGCATGGGGGCAGGCAGAGAAAATGCTTGAAGCAGAGAGATGGAATCTTCAAGGAATAGCAGCAAGTTGAGAGTCACTGGATGGAAGAGTATAGCATAGGGAATAAGGTATACAAAAACTGCAAAGTAAGATGGGATGGGGAATATTGATGAAATGTTTTGCAAGTCAAATAGAGGAGTTTGTATTTTATCTTGGAGGTGATATAGTGGACTATTGGAGTTATTGAGTAGAGGGTGATGTGATTTAGACATGTGCTTTAGAAAATGCATAGAATACCAGACAAATTAAATTATTATCAGTTCATAATTCCTCCTATATTCCTATAGTTTTTAACCAGTTAACAGGTATATACTGAACCCAGGAGCTGTTAGAAAGAGTCCAGGAACTTACTCACCTCCTCCCCTGCAGAGCTATGAATGGTTGCCAAATGCTTTCCTTCTCATAACTTCTTGAAGGTTCAAAGTGCAATCACTTGAGGTCCATGATGAGTGTAACTAATTCCTAATTTGACTTCTGTTTTCTGCTGATACCAGATCCATAATATTCCTATCAATTGCATTTTCTACATCTATATTGGGCCCATGGGCCTTTTGTTTTATAGGTCTAACACCATAGTCTTATCATAGGAAAGTGGCTATAGAATTAAGAAGAGTCTATTTTCTTTTTACAGTGGGGTTTTTGGGGAGTTATTCTCTTTGTTTCTCCTCTACATTTGAAAATGTTGTATTTTATACTGGAGACAATAGAAAACCCCTGAAAATTTTTAAGCAGTGGAATGATATTATTATCATATGCTTTATGTGTGCTTTAAAAAGAATATTTTGGAAGCTACTATGAAACATGTATTGAAGAAGCAAAGCTTAGCAATCCTAAAGCCAACTGGGAAGTAACTATACTAGTCCAAGCAAAAGGTAATTAAAAAAACCTTTCATTACTAATTCTGTGCTGCTAGTGGTTTGCTGTCTCCCATTAACTTTGGTTAATATGTAGTCCTTATTAATTTCATGGCCCTTTTTTACATCTAGTATATTTATTCAGTATCATCTACTTTATGCCAGGAATTGGGCTAGGAATTGGGCATACAAATATAGTACATGAAACAATCCATCTCAACAACAATCACAAGTAGTTTAGAGTGTAATGAGGGAGACAACAGGGATAAAAAGAAGTTCACTTGGAAGCTTTCTGTAGGGAAAGTCAGAGGCCTTCTTAGACCACTTAAATTTCTCACTGAGAAACAATCTGCTCAGCTCTCTCTAAAATCAGCCATAGTGGCAAATAGTAGGTGAGGAGTTGTATCTTAGGAGCAGGTAGGACAGACAAGAAAAGATAAAACATACAGAGATTGAGTGAAAACTGATCAATACCCAAGGAAGCTTAGTGCATAGGACAATTCCACCCTTGACTCCACGACCTTTTTTAAATCAACTTGGATCATGACAGCTGTAATCCACCTCATAGTTCAAGGAGACAATGATTTGTGAAATTCTCTTGGTAGAAGTGAGGTTTAGAGATAAATCAAGCCTATATTATTATTATTGTTACTGTTACTTCCATTATGCTTCTGTCTGTTGTAACTGTAAGTAAAGCTTCTTTTGGGGGAGACTCCTTTTCATATAAAAAGCCATTGCTCTAAGTATGATTAATTTTAATCCTCTTTGCTAAAATATTGAGTTAATAGTTTCCTTTGAAACACAGATGCTTGAATCCCCATAAATTTACATATTGAAAGTACAATAAATTTTTATTTTCTTTCTTATAATTTGCAAAAGATCTCCTCTTGCCTTCTCCCAACATCCTACCCTCACCCATATGTTGAGAGATAGGAGTTCTTAACTTTCTTTGTATGTATGTGTCTGTCTGTGATGGATACTGTTAACAGTCTGACTCATTCTCAGAATAATGTTTTAAATACATTAAATAAAATACTTGGAATTACAAAAGAAAACAATTATATTAAAATACAGTTCCTGGGGGGAAAAGGTACTGTACCTAGGCTAAAAATCATTACTCCAAGATATTGATAGTATTGAACAAAGTCATTCTGGAGATATTTGTTAGCATCCAAACCAAGCAAATCATACATCTTGACATAACCTCTCCACCTCCATGTGTATCATCTTTGGGTTAATTCTGCAGGAATCCAACCTCAATACTACCTCCTTCCCCAGACAGCAGTAATCTACAAATGACTTTAATGATAGTGAAGACCATTCATGAGCTGTAAATGTGTGTCCTACATAGTTAGCACTTGGGAAAGACTGTCAATGAATTCAAGCATAAGTTGTGTGACCTTCAAGTCTTCTTAAAACTTCAAGAACAGGTAAATTGCAGAAATTTTACTGACAAAGATTGACATCAGAAGTAGAATTATTTTGTACAGTAAATAAGGAGTAGGGATCAAGCTTGAAATAGCACTGTTGCTGAAGACTAATTCTGTAGCTAACACAGCTACTTGTATCAGAATAGAAAAGCATGACACAGGACTAGAAATTCTTCCTGCCTGAAAGAGTATGTAATCAATGGGATGTTAGCATCTTTCAAACTCTCTTCAGTTATTTGTAATCCAAGTCTGGCCTGGGGTCAATTCATTTTTGTAATAAAAAAAATATTCAAGCAGATTATATATATAATGTGTATGTATAGATGAGTAGATGGATAGATAGATAGATAGTATAAACATCAACCACATTTCCCAATGCATTCAAGCCTTCTACTCATGCTATTCCTGTTCCCTAGACTTATAAAATTTTTTTCCAACTTCTTCCTCCCTTAGTTTCTGTAGGTTATCTCTTGAGCTTGAAATGTACTTGCTCATTTGTTCCTCAGAATCCTTGGCTTTCATCAAGGCACAGACAACTCCAGTGTTATCTTCTGTGTGAAAAATATTTCATGATCCTCCTGATAGTGTTTTCCTCAAATTACCTTGTATTTACTCATTTCTATATTGTATCCTCAGTACAATATAAACTTCTCCTTTGTATTCCCAGTGCTTAACCCAGAATCTAGCACATAATAGGTCCTTATTAAATGCTTGGTGAATTAAACTGATTGCTAAATTGACCATGACTCAAATAATTTATTCCCATTTGCCAAAGGAGCCAATTTCAAAGGCTTGTTTGTTTGGTTCCATGAAAGGGACAAGAAAAGCTCTCCAAAAATAATCTGGAAGCTTAATGTCCTAGGAGACTGGACCAGAGTGGCAACTTCCCAGTTTCAGAGAATGCAAGATATTGGCCAATAGTCTTCTAATGAAAACAGCTCCAGGGTGCCAAGGATCTGGTATTTTACATCAGCAATTAACCCTCCATAACTGCTATTATCTGCTCATTTCTGTCAAAATTGGTTACAAATAACAGGCTGAGAACTGATCACCATAGTCTAATCCTCTGGTGTAATTAAAAGAGGCAAAATTTGGAGCTTAAAGAAAAGTGTAGCCAAGAATAATAGATGAGCTTCATGAGGATTCATCAACACTTCTCAATTGTTCTACATTAGAATAAGTGTTTGCTGGGCTTTGTACGGTCCATTCCAATGTTCTTTCTCAAAGTGACACCTCAGAAAACTAACCAACCATCCTCTGATCTCAAAATTCCAGCACCCTAGGAATAAAGAGTTTATATTTTTAAAATGTAAGAAGCATCTTCAATTCCTTTAATGCAGGAGAGCTGCTGCTACTTCCCAAACCTTATCTTTATATCCTCAATCCCCTACTGTGATGATACTAGAACCTCTCAATTAGGTACATAATAATTACACTACACTACTATTGTATTATGGAGTAAAAAGTTTATGAACTTGGTCATAAAATATGGGAACAATTGAGGTTTTTCTTTTGTTTTGAGAAAGAGTGCTTTTAAAAGCTCTTTTTCTTTATAGGACTTTTTTGGGGGGGGACTGACATCTAGAAAGCATTGTAGCTACATTTTATTTTGCATGTATACAATTTTTAGATTTAAATGTACAACATTTAAATATATACCTGACCTGAGTCCTCAGGGTGTTTATAGCATTGTATAGATTCATGTGCCAGTCAGAAGCCATTATGGTCTTTTCTGTTGCTTAGACATGTAATTTTACTGTTCAAGAGAACTTCTGATAGGAAAATTCTGTCTACCAATGCAGATCTGTAACTTTCTCTGAATGTTATTGTTTTAGAAATTTGCCTGGGGTACTGAGTCGCTAAGTGACTTCCTTACACTCACATGGCCAGTATGTATCAGAGGCAGAACTTAATGCCATATCTTCCTGACTATAAGGTTTTCTATTCATTTCTATTCTATATACTGTCTCTCAAATTGAATTATATTGATATGTAAAAATAAATGACATCAATAACAACAAACTGTTCTCTGCTCTTTCTTTTCATTTTTTTTCACATTTTTGTATGTAAAGCATGTAACCCATTCTATGATCTCAATATCATGAGTATTCTCTACCAAAGATGCAGACTGAAATCCACCCATGCCTCCGTGTGTCTCATGTTCAAATACTCCTGTAAGTTTTGCAGGGTGATCACCTATGATGGTGACAAATTTTGTTTTTTTCTTGGCACCATGGAAATAAAAATGTTGTACATAAGCTGTCTGATTGTTTAACCTCATTCCCACCATTGATTAGCCATTTTCTTTTGTGCTCATAAATTTCAGAAGCATTTAATAAATGCATGTTGAATTAAATTGAATTGAATGAATTCATATCATGTTAGAGTGAGGAGATGTGAGACCTTACCAATGAATCTTCAAAAGAAGAGACACAGTATGGTGTAATGAAAATATGTGGGCTTCATGATGCATGTTTGAATCATAGATCTGAAACATAGTATTTATTTGAGTGTCAGGAAGTCACAGAGACTCTATTTCATCATCCATAAAATGAAGAGAACAATATTTGCAAAATTTACCTCATGGGGAGGTGAGAGACATGCTCTGAAAAATTAATTTTAAAAATATAGCTATCTTTCCTTGTCAGTGTGTTATGGTTCCCCTCCCCTATGCTTAACTTATTTTAGTGATGTCTTTTGTTTACACATCAAATTCATTTATAAATATATCCCTTTGATCTTACCCAACTAATCATGTGGTATGTAGCAGAGATTAATTGACCTTTATCTCCTATCCCACAAATTCTGTGTTTGAAGCTCTCTAGGAAACATTCAGGGACTCAAGGGATAATGTAATTTAGAATTTGAGCTCTTTGGAAGTGATGAACTCCCGTTTTGTTTCTGGCTATGTGGTAACCTAATACAGAAAGAACTTAGCATTTTTATATAATGCAGTTAATTCCTGAGTGATCCCATAGCCTTTTCCTAAAACATCAGCAGTAAGGAAGGAAAAAAAAAAGCAAAGATTTATTAAGGACCTACTATGTGCCTGATGCTGTGCTATGTGCTCTACAAATATCTCATTTGGTCCCTATAATCCCGTGAGGAAGATTCTATTATTTTCTCTATTTTTACAGTTGAAAAAAACCTGAGGCTTATAGAGGTTAAGTGATATGCCCAGAAAAACACAACTGGTAAGTGTTTGAGACTGGATTTGAATCCACGTCTTCCTCAATCAAGGCTTCCTG
Organism: Pseudochirops cupreus; assembly: GCA_028627135.1. NCBI lineage: Eukaryota > Metazoa > Chordata > Mammalia > Diprotodontia > Pseudocheiridae > Pseudochirops > Pseudochirops cupreus. Next base: position 152,694,909 of record CM053581.1, read on the forward strand.
CTACCTAGTTGCCTCTATCTAGTATCACCTAACAATAAAGGGATGAGAGGATGGAGTATTATGTGAAAGATCCAGACTGGCTCTCATTGCCTTCTAATGTCTAGGTGGCACCATATATCTTTGAGACTTCCTAGAGAGGCCTGACCAATTTTGGTTCTAGCATCATGGAAATCTCACTCAATTATCAATTAATTCAAGATGAATTATCCAGGGAAATTTGTTCCTAAAACTCTGGGTCCTTTCTTTCTTTTTCTACCTTTTTTTGTATTTATTCTTTCCTGGTGTTGAATGAATTACTATCTAATCTAAGATTTATACGTTTTGATGACTGTGAATTTGAGAAGTTGGAGGTACTAGGTCTGATAAGTATAGTTGAATAGAGAAAGGCAAATGACATAAAAATTTATTAAGAGCTTACTATATGATAGGCATTCTGCTAAGTTCTGGGGAGCAAGGAGCTTGCATTCTAATGGAGAAAGAGATCATGTGAAAGGGAGCTAAAAAGCTGGGAAGCAAGTAGGAAAGGACATATTGAAGGTACCTAGTAAGGTGGCAAAATTTTGAAGATTAGAAGTCAGGATCAGAAACATAAGGTTAAAGGAGGCTGGATGATGCCCATTCACAAAATGGAAGCCCCAAGAGAGTCACCAAAGGTAGAATGGGCTTAAGAACAGGGTAGCTTGAGAAGATCAAAAGAAAAAAAAATGAATATTTCAATGCAAGGAGGTCCCAGCACTGAGGAGAATTCCAGAATGAAAAAGCAAAAAAGTTATGGTTTGGAAATCTGGAAATTAAGGTGGAGAAAAGGCAGGGACTCACCTGACCTCTCCCCCCAAACCCTGCAAATGTCTTTAATGGCCTAAAATAAATTCTAGAGGAGCAGAACTCAGAAAAGGATGGGGTGAAACAATTTTCTTGTCCAAGACATTTTAGAAGTTTGGCAGGAAATGTCTGTTGCACCTGAGTAAAAGTCTAGTGCAGATCATGCCAGCATAGGCCAGACCAAAGTAAACCAGGAACAGGCCTTGGGAGTGACTGAATCAGCTCCAGAAGCAGCTGCTTTTAGAGCTCTAAGTCCACAGACAGTAAGGGAGCCAAACAACTGGTCAGAAGGAGATTATTGGGGTATCTTCACTGGCACTGGGGGCAAGAGTCTGTTGTTTTGACCATATTCTGATATGGGTTGCAATCCTGGGTGTCAGTCCCAGGGAGAGGAGGAGCAGTAGCACATCAGAACTTGCAGGCTCAGTGGAGTAGAGACCCTCCTCACAGTTCCAGGGCAGAAAATAGGGCTAGTGGTCCCTGGCATACCAGAGCACCATCCAGGAGAGTAGTAAACACTCCTCTCTTTAGATCATATCACCTTGCAAGGACTGATAACTTACAGGTCCCTAGACATATCTCTGAAAACAGTGGCACAAAAGCCCTGAAGCTTGAGACAGTGTGCGTTCCACCTTCTAAGTAGATCCTTACTTCACCAAAGAGTTAAAAGCAAATATATATATATATATGTTGTAAAATTAACAAACAACAAAAAATTCTAACTACAGAAAGTTACTGTGGTGACAAAGAAGATCAAAACACACACTCAGAAGACAACAAAGTCAAAACTCCTACCTCCAAAGCCTCAAAGAAAAATACGAATTGGCCCCAGGCAATGCAAGAGTTCAAAAAGGATTTTTAAAAAATCAATTAAGAGAGGTAGAAGAAAAATTGGAAAGAGAAATGAGAGTAGTGTAAGAAAATCATGAAAAAAAAGATTTAATAATTTAGCAAAGGAGACACAAAAAACACTGAAGAAAATAACATCTTAAAATACAGAATAGACTAAATGGAAAAATATGTTTTAAAAAATCCAATGAGGGGAAGAATGCCATGAAAAACAAAATTAGTCAAATGGAAAAAAATAAAACAAAAATTCACTGAGGAGGTGAGCTTGTTAAAAAGAAGAATTGGCTGAATGGAAAAGGAGGTACAAAAACTCAATGAATAAAATAATTCTTTAAAAATTAGAATTGAGCAAGTGGAAGTAAATTACTCTGAGACATCAAGAAATAATAAAACAAAATAAAAAGAATTAGAACCTAAAAGGCAATGTAAACTACTCATTGGAAAAACAACTGACGTGGAAAATGGATAAAGGAGGGATAATTTAAGAGCTACTAAACTACTTTAAATTCATAATGTTTTTTTTTAAAGCCTGTTCATGATCTTTCAAGAAATTATCAAGGAAAACTTTCCTGATATTTTAGAACTAGAGTATAAAATAGAAATTGAAAGAATCTACCAATCACCTTCTAAAAGAGATACCAAAATGAAAACTCCCAGGAATATTATAGCCAAGTTCCAGAGTGACCAGGTCAAGGAGAGAATATTGTAAGAAGACAGAAAGAAGCAATTCAAGTATCGTGGAACCACATACAGAATAATACGAGATTTAGTAGCTTCTACATCAAAGAATCAGATGACTTGGAATATGAAATTCTGGGGGACAAAGGAGATGGGATTATAACCAAGAATTACCTACCCAGCAAAACTTAGCATGATCCTTCAGGAGAAAAATGGATATCCAATGAAATAGAGGACTTTCAAGTATTCCTTATCAAAAGACCAGAACGGAATAGAAAATTTTACTGTCAAACACAAGACTCGAGAGAAGCATAAAAAGTAAACATAAAAAGGAAATTGAAAGGAACTTAATAAGATAAACTCTTTACATTCCTTCATAGGAAGGCAATTCTTATAACTCAAGAATTTTCTCATTATTGAGGCAGTTACACAGAGTATATATATGTAAACAGAGGGCACAGGTGTGAGTCAAATATGATGGAATGACATCTAAAAAAATAAAATTAAGGGACAGGAAATAATGCACTGGGAGAAAGGGAAAGAGGGAGGTAGAATGGAGTAAATTATCTTACATAAAGGAGACAAGAAGGAACTTTTACATTAGATGGTAAGATGGGGAAGGTGGCAGAGAATGCTTGAACTTACTCTCATCAGAATTGACTCAAAAAGGGAATAATATACAAAGTCAATGATATAGAAATCTATCTTACCCTACAGAAAAGTAGAGGAGGAGAAAGGAATAAGAGAAGGGGTATGTCCTCATAGACGGCAGGAGGGTTTGGGGCAGGTGGCAGTCAGAAAGAGAACACTTTTGAGGAGGGACAGGGTTAAAGGAAAGAGATGATATAATAAACATGGGGGAAATAGGATGGAAGGAAATACAGTTGTGTATACCACATTAGTTTAACAACCTGGGTACCACATTATTTTAACTGCAGATCCTTTAGTTAAAATCTTACTATCTATTCACTATTGTATGATTTTATGCTTAGCATTTCTTTTGTGCATAGGAATAAAATAGCTGTCTCTAACCAGATTGATTTTGGACATTGAATACCTTTTTAATGCCTTCATGTGGGGAAATCTTGGAAGGAAGTTTAAACTTAAGCTATAACAAAATGTTCTCTGTCACTTGTGTGGAAGTTTAATGAGGTAGAGTGTGAAAGGAGATAACTTACATCCTTTCCCTTTAGAAGCAGGGATCCCCTGTGATTTAATAAGATGATGAGGAAGTGGCTGGTTCTAGAGCAGGAGGAGCCCCTTTAGTAAAGAATAAAAGGGTTTAGCTTCCTAGCTTTTGTGACCTGGAAATAGTTCCTTTAAAGTCAGATTTGTAAGACAGATTAAAAAGAAAGAGGAACAAAACTGCTCAGTAAACTAACCAAAATATCAAGTGTACTTTAGAGAATAAGAAATAATATACCCCCAAGGCCCTCCACTTCTGCAATGCAAGAAGGGAGTTACATTTTCTCAAATCTTCTCCAGGGACAAATTTGATCATTAACTATTTCTTGATTACAATGGAGTATAAAATGGGAGTAGCAAGCCATGCTGGAAACCCTCCCTTATTTGAAAAAACACATACACATACACACACACACACATTCACACATATATAGATTTGGGTATATAATTCTACTCATCTTTCTCAACAAGAAAGAAGGAAAGTAAGGGGATAATAGAAAGGGGTGAGGGGTGGCAAAAGGGTAGGTAGATAGAGGAAAGCAGTGATCCAAAGCTAAACAAATTTAGAAGGAGAGGGTAGGGTTAAAAAAAAGGAAGAAAAATAAAAGAAAATAGTATGGAGGAAAATACTCAGTAAACAATCATAACTATGAGGGTAAATGGGGTGAACTCACTCATAAAATTGAAGCAGACAGGAGAATGAATTAGAAACCAGAATTCAGTAGTACATCATTTAAAGAAACACACTTGAAACAAGAAGACAAACGAGGAGTTGAGAGCCTAAGAGCAGAATATATTATGCTTTAACTGAAGTTAACAAAAAAACAGGCAGGCGCAGTAATCATGATTTCAGACAAAGCAAAAACAAAAATAGACATAATTTAAAGTCATATTTAAGAAACCATATTTTGTTAAAAGGCACTGTAGATAATGAAGTAACTTCAGTACTTAAATACATACATATATACATATATACATACATATATACATATATATAGATATAGATACAGATATAGATATAGATATAGATAGATAGATATATATATAGATATATACCAAATGGCATGGCATCTAAATTATTGAAGGAAATTTTAAATGAATTACAGGAGGAAATAGACAGTAAAACTATACTAGTGAGGGACCTCAATTAATCATTCTCAGACCCAGATAAATCTAATAATAAACAAGGAAAAGAGCTAAGGAGAGTAATGAAATTTTAGGAGAGTTAGGTATGATAGGAAAATAATGAATGGGAGGAGAAGTGGGATATACCTTTTTTTTTTCCTCTCACCTATACACGGTACCCACAAAAACTGATCCTGTTTTAGGCCATAAAAACTTCACAAACAAATATAGACAATTGGAAATAATAAATTTACTTTTTTCTAAACAATAATGCAATAAAAATTATATTCAATAAAGTTTTAATAGCATAGATTAAAAAGTAATTAAAAGCTAAATAATCTAATGCTGAGGAATGAGTGGTTAATGAACAAATCTTAAAAACAATCAATATTTTCATTAAAGATAACAATGTGACAATACACCAAATTTGTGGGATGTAGTCAAAGCAGTACTTAGGGGAAATTTTGTATCTCTAAACATTTTTATATCAAGGAAAGAGAGAAAGAAAAAAAATCAATTAATTGAGCATGCAAATTAAAAATAGAAAAAGAACAAATTAAAATCTCTAGTTATAAAAATAGAAATCCAGAAAATTAAAGGACAGAATAAAAAAACAAAAGTAAAAACAAAACATTGAAATAATAACTAAAAACAGAAGCTGATTTAATGAAAAAAAAAAGCTAAACCAAAATTATCTATATTAAAAATAAGGAGTTAATGTGCAACCAATAAAGATAAAAGTAAAGTAACTACTAGCAATTAATTATAATTTTCCCAATTGTGTGCCAATATAACTGACAATTTAAACAAAATAAATATTTATTTAAAAATGTAAATTTAAAAATGTAGATTAAAAGAATATTGAATACTTAGAAAAACAAACATCTTCGAAAGAAAAAATTGAATAAACTATAAATGAGGTACCTGGGGGTGAGTGGACAGGAGCAAATGAATTTATGTTTAATTCTTCCAAGCTTTGAAAGAACAATTAATCACAATACTATATAAACTGTTTGGAAAATAAGTAAAAAAGGTATGTAAACAAAATGGCACAGAAAAATCAAGAACATACCTGTGCTCTCCCAAATTCCTCCCAAACATTGTAGATAATGCTTCAAAACAAATTCTGAAGCAGCAGGACACACAACAGGAAAGGTTAAAACTATTTTCCAGGCAAAGACAATTTAGAAGGTCAAGAGGAAAGGTCTATCACACCAGGGTAAGAGTGGAGCATAGCCCATGGCAGGCTGTAGCCGTAGCTGCATCAAAGAAAACCAAGAGCAGATTTTAGGGGCTGTGGTTGCTTCTACAGCTCTCAGGTCATAGATGGTAAGGGGGTCAGAAAAGTCATCAGAAGAACATTACAAGGGTCCCTTTGTTGGCTCTCAGTTCAGGACTCCGTTGCATTATCCATACTTAAATTCAGTTTGCAGTCACTGGTCACATTGGCAGGATGAGGAGGAGCACTAGAACACCAGATTTGTTACCAGAGTAGACCAGGGACCCTGGTCATAGTTCCAGGATAGAAAGAAGACTTGTGGTCACTCACAGGTCAGAGTACAGGCCAGGAAAGGAATAAACACTCCTCTCTTTAAATCACACCACCTTGGAAAACCTAAAAGCATGCAAAACAACAGAACTAGTTCTGAAAACAGTTATTAAAAAAAAAAACAACAACCCTGAAACTTGGGACAGTGCCCCCATCATCCCTGGAATAGAGCCCAATTTTAAAATAAAACTAAAATTCAAGAAATAGGTTGGAAAAATTAGCAAATAATCAAAAGAAGATCCTGACCATAGAAAGTTACTTTGGTGACAGAGAAGTTCAAAATACAAATCTAGAAGACAACAAAGTCAATACTGCAACTGCCAAAGCCTCAAAGAAAAAATGCAAATTTGTTTCAGGCCCAAAAAGAATTTCCGGCCCAAAAAACATCTTAAAAGTCAAATAAGAGGGATAGAGGAATAATAAGAAAGATAAAGGAGAGTGATGTAAGAAAATAATGAACAAAAAAGTGTTGACAGCTTGGAAAAGAGGCACAAAAAATATCGAAGAAAATAACACCTTAAAAAACAAAATAATCTAAATGATAAGAGAAGCATAAAAAATCCAATGAAGAGAAAAACACCTTAAAAAGCAGAATTAACCAAATTGGGGGGAAATGTACAAAAATTCCATGAGGAAAAGAACTACTAAAAATGTAGTACTGAGCAAATGGAAAACAAGGTACAAAATTTCAATGAAGAAAATAATTCTTTAAAAATTAGAATTGGGCAAGTGGAAGCTAAAGATTATGAGACATCAAGAAACAATAAAACAAAACCAGAAGAATGAAAAAAAAGAAATTCAAAATATCTTATTGGAAAAACAATTGATCTGGAAAATAGATCTAGGAGAGATCATTTAAGAACTGTTAAACTATTTGAAACTCAGGACCTAAAAAAGACATCAAATTTCAAGAAATCAATAAGGAAACTGCCATGATATTCTAGAAGCAGAGGGTAAAATAGAATTCAAAAGAATCTACTGATCACCTCCTGAAAGAGATACCAAAATGAAAACTACCAGGAATATCATAGAGAAGTTCCTGAGGTCCCAGGTCAAGGAGACAATACTGCAAGCAGTCAGAAAGAAACAATTCAAATATAATGGAGCCACAGTCAGAAGAAAAGATTTAGCAGCTTCCACATTAAAGGATCAGAGGGCTAGGAATATATTTTGGGGGACAATGGAGGTGTGATTACAACTAAGAATCACCTACCCAGCAAAACTGAGTGTAATATTTCAGGGGAAAAGGTGGAAATTCAATGAAATAGAAAACTTTCAAGCATTCCTGATGCTTGACCAGAGCTCAATGGAAAATTTGACTTTCCAATACAAGACTCCAGAGAAGCATAAAAATATAAGCAGGAAAGATAATTCATAAGTGATTCAATAAGGTTAAACTGTTGATGTTCCTATATTAGAAAATGCTACTTATAATTCCTAAGAACTTTTTTCATTATTAGTGCAATTCAAAGGAGTATACAGACAGAGGGCAAAGGTATGAGTTGACTACATTGTGATGATATATAAAAAGAAAATACAAAATTAAAGGGTGATAAAGAAGAATGCACTGAGAGAAGGGGGGAGGGAGAGATAGAATTGGGTAAATTATCTCACATAAAAGAGGTAAGAAAAAGATTTTACAGTGCAGGGGAATATGAGCAGAAGATTTTGAACATTACTCTCATCTGAATTCACTCAAACAGCTAATTTTTTCAAAAAGAAAATAGCATACACATTTGGTTGGGTATAAAAACCTTACCCTACAGGAATGCAGGAGGAAAAGGGGAAGAGAGATGGAGGTGGGGCTGATAGAAGGGAGGCTGGATTAGGGGAGGCAATATTCGGAGGCAAAACCCTTTTGAGGATAGGCTGAAAGCAGAGAGAGAATAGAATAAACAGGGGGAAAACAGGATGGAGGGAAATATGATTAGTCATAACTGAAAAAAATTTCTGCTCACTCTGATAAAGGTTTCAGTTCTCAAATATATAGAGAACTGAGTCAAATTGATAGAAAAATAAGAGCTATTCCCCAACTGATAAATGGTCAAAGTATATCAGCAGGCAAGTTTTCAGACAAAGTAATCAAAGCTACCTATAGTTATATGAAACAATGCTCTAAATCATTATTGATTAGAGAAATGCAAATTAAAACAACTTTGAGGCACCATCTCAACATTTAACAGATTGGTTAATATGACAGAAAGGAAAAATGACAAATATTGGGGAAGATGTGGGAAACTTGAGACACTAATGCACCACTAGTAGAGTTGCAAATTGATTCAGCCATTCAGGAGAATGGTTGGGAACTATACCCAAAAGGTTACAAAACTGTGCATACCATTTGGCCCAGCAATATCATTACTTGGGCTGTCTCCAAAAGAAATAAAAAAACAAAAAGGGAAAGGACTTACATATACAAAAATACTTTTAGCAGCTCTTTTTGTGGTACAAAGAACTGAAAATTGAGGAGATGCCCATTAACTGGTCAACAACTGAGTAAGTTGTGGTATATGACTGTGACGAAATACTATTTTGCTATAAGACATAGAAAGCAGGATGTTCTCAGAATAATGTGGAAAGACTTACATGATCCAGTGCAAAGTGAAATCAGTGGAAGCAGAACATTGTACACAGTAACAGCAATATTGTACAATGATCAGATGTGAATAACAGCCACTCTCAGCAATACAATGATCCAAGACAATTCAGAAAGAGTTATGATGAGAAATGCTATCTACCTCCAGAGAAAGAATTGATGGAGCCTAAATACAGATTGAAACTTTTTTCTTTTTCTTTCTTTTGTTTTGGTCTGCATTTTCTTTTACAACATGACTAATATGGAAATATGTTTTGCCTGATTGCACAAGTATAATATATATAAAATTACTTGCCTTTTCAATGAGGAGGGGAGAGGTGTTAGAGAGGAAGAGATTTTAAAACTCAAAAATTTTAAAAAAGAATGTTAAAATTGTTTTGTTTCACATGCAATTGGAGAAAATTAAGAAATATTAATTATAATAATTGGAGAATATTAATTGGGGAAATATTGTTTTACAAAACAAATAAAATGTAATTGGGAAACATTTGATAAAATGCAAATAAATATAATTGGAAGAAAAGAAAAATAGGTAACAAAAGTCATACAAAATTCCTTCTAGATATAAATATGACTTGGACATTTAAATGAAGGAGGACCAAATCTGAGAAAGAAAATATAGATCAATTTCTCTAGTGAATTTTGATGCAAAAAAATTTATATAAAAAACTAACAATGATATTTTAGCAATATATCACTAAGATCATACACTATGAACAGGTTAGATTTATACTAGGAATACAGAGTCGGTTCAATATTAGAAAAACAGTAAGCATTATTGACCACTTCAATTATAAGAATAACAAAAATAATATAATTATATCAATAAATGCAGAAAAATCTTTTGATGAATAACAATACCATTTCATATAAAGCACTAGAAAGCATGGTAATAAATGAAACTTCTTTTTAAAGTGATAATTAATATTTATCTGAAACTAAGAATAAGCATTATCTGTAATGGAATTATACTAGAAGCTTTTCCAATATTATAAGAAGTGAATGGATCAAGGATGTCTACAATTTCCATTACTATTCACTATTGTAAAGAAATGCTAACCATGGCAATAAGACAAGAAAAATGAATTGAAGGAATAGATATAGGTACTAAGCAAACAAAACTATCAATTTTTGCAGATGATATAATTGTGTTTAGAAAAACCTAGAGAGTCAATTAAAAATAGTAAAAAATATTAACATTTACAAAGTTGTAGGAGAGAAAAAATAAATCCTCACAAATCACAAGCATTTTATATATTAGCAACAAAATCCAACAGGAAGAACTACAAATAGAAATTCCATTTAAAATAACCATGGTTAATATAAAATACTTAGTGGTCTATCTGATAAGACACACCCAGGAACTATATGATCACAATTATAAAACTTTTCACACAAATAAAGGAAAATCTGTACAACTGAAGATGTATTACTTGCTCATGACTAGGCTGAGTCATTATAAGAAAAATGACAGTACTAACTATATTAATTTACCTATTCATTGCCATACTAATCATCCTACCAAAGAATTATTTTATATATCTAGAAAAAATAATAAAATTCACTTGGAAGAACAAATGTTCAAGGATATCAAGAGAATCAGTGAAAAAAAAAGTGATGGAAGGTGGTCAACCAACACTAGCTCTCTACTTATACTACGAAGTGTAGCTAGAATACCAGATAAAAATAGAGTGGTTGACCAATTGAATGGATTAGGCACATAATATAAATATGTACATGCCTATAGTCATATATGATTGTGATGAAATAGTATAGTAATATATATGTTGTACTTATATTGTAGAATACTTCTATGGTATATGTGTTGTGTAGAATATTATTGTGTTGTAAGAAATGATACAGGCATATTCATTGCTCATGGCTGAGTCATGCCAATATTATAAACATGACAATACTACTAAGGTTAATTTATAATTTTAATGCTAAATTAACGAAATTATGAAAGGAATACTTTATATTACAGGCCTACACAATATATGGCCTGTGGGCTGCTTGTGACCCACAAAAGGATTTCACGTGGCTTGTGAAAAATGTAGAGGATATAAAAGAAAGTAAAGACTAGTCACTATTGTTCCTGTTTGGGATAAAGACCCCAAGACCCTTACCCGAAATAAATCCAGAGGTTTCTCAAGGTAAAGACAGAAGCTCTTTATTCTAAAGACAAGTCTCACGAGAGTTGGGCATCACCCATTCCAGATAGGTCTGGTATAGGGAGGCACCCAACAAGAGGTAAGCAAACAGTTATATACCCTTGTACAAACAATTCTATGAAAGACCCCAATATTCCCAGAACACCCACAAAAATCCCCAAGCCCCTTCCACCAAAAAGCCCCTAATGCTGGATCAGTACCCCATTGGTGGGGTAGCATTACCTCACAATCTACATAGGACCCTGGAAAGCCCCTTCTACCTAATACAGAGAAATAATGCCATGAATATCCTTATTTAGCAGAAAGTGGGCTATTACAAAAAGCCCCTACAGGAAAAAGGGAGGGGGAGCAGGGGCACACCATTTTGCAGGAATAGGAAACTTAGGCCTATTGAGCTTCTAAAACCCTAGCTCAAGTTTGGTGACAGAATCTCTCCTATTTTATGAGGATGCTTTCACCTATCCCACTTATTCCCATCATGTAACTTGGTAGGTGGGGATCATTGCACAATTTCTCTTGTTTGTCATGTGACATATGACAACCAAGCATAGTCATTCTGTTTCTAGTCTGAGAGGAGCCAGAGTCACATCTTTTCACTGTGTTTTTGGTTGTTACTGGTGTTGAACAGAGACGAAGTGAGTGCAGCCACATGCCAATGCAGTTGACCCCTGTTATGTAATGAGTGGCAACAAGGCAAGGGGTTCTTTTCCTCCTTTGCTGCATGACCACTCTCCAAGTTACGTGAATGTCCAGAACTCTCTCCAAGATTAGAAATACAGTTCAGTATTTCTTTGTATGTGAGCCATTGCTGTGGAGATACTTTTGGTTCTAGCATTAAAGTTTTGGGGTGACTTTGTGCAATGGCAATGGGGATTTGAAGATCTTCCCTGCCCTTTGTAATGGCAAGCAAATAAGTACTTAGCTCCTTTTTTCAAGTTGAGCCTTGCCCTTGATTACATCGTCTTTGTTAAGAAACAGAATTTGTGAAACCCACAGTGGGAAGAACTTGGTGATGCAACAGGAAGGAGGGAAACAGGGAGGAGCAAATGACCAGAATAAAAAGCTGAGCACAAGCTGAGAGAGAGCCAGAGCTGCTGGGAGCAAGCAGTGTGGAGGCTGAGCAGCTAGCATGAATGAGAGAGGGATATTCTTGCTTAAGGAGTCTGTTTTCCTTTGAAAGCATGATGGAGGGAAGGTTTAGGAAGGCTTGGGAATGTTGGTGTTCACTGCATTGGTTATATGAACCAACTTTGAGGCTACTGTTATGAATTTGGTTTTTTGCTTTTGGGATTCGGTTTTCTGGTACTTGAATAAATGCTTTGGTTCTGTCCTCCATGTAGAGAGCCTGTTAAATTTTGTAATTCACAACTACACCAGCATATTCATAGCCGCCATGGGTGCTGTGAATATTGTATTGGTGTTATACTTTGTAAAATGGGTGATAAAAAGAAATGAAAAATCAAATCAGAACATAGAGTGTTTAATCCAGAGTGGACAACTAGATGCTTGTTTACTTTCATGAGAGACAAAATATTGTACTTTGTTTGTTGAGAAGTAATAGTTTTTCCAAGGAATTCAATCTTTGTCACCATTTTGAATCAAAACATCCTGACTTAAGAAAATTGGACACCAATGGAAAACAAAGTAAAGCATGCAAATTGAGGAAAAATCTCAATAGGAAACAATGTTTTTTTCAAAAAAGTAACCTCAGAAAATGAGGCATCTACTAAGGTTAATTTTCAGATTTCTAAAGATATCAGTTTCAAACATGATTCCAGAGTTTGATAAACTGATTGCTGACAAGAAGTATAATACGTCCCATTAACTAAATGTAAACAGTACTTAGCAAAGTCATTTGTTTAACACTAGTATTATTTCA
>CM053581.1:152715313-152727358 GCA_028627135.1 Pseudochirops cupreus
TGCTTTTACTCCACTATCTTGTCTCCTCCCCCCAATTCTCACTTTTAAGGCATTATTTTGTTCAGTTAGCTTTTGTACCTCCTTTTTTCATTTGGCAAATTCTACTTTTTAAGTAGTTGTTTTCTTTTTCTGAGCTGTTGACTCTTTTTTCATGATTTCTTTATATCACTCTCATTTCTTTTCCCAGTTTTTCTTCTATATCTCTTATTTGATTTTTAAACTCTGTTTTGAGATCTTCCAAAAATTCTTTTTGGGCTTGAGAACAATTCCCATTTTTCATTGGGGCTTTGCCTTTAGGTATTTTAACATTGTTGTTCTCTTCTGAGTCTTTGTCTTGATCTTCCCTGTCAGCATAACAACTTTCTATGGTCAGACTTTTTTTTTTTCTTTTTTGGCTGTTTTGTGCTCATCTTTTCCAACCATTTACCTTACTTTTACATTTGGTGGGATGTAAAGGACATTGTTCCAAGTTTCTTGTGCCTGAAGCTGGAGGTCCAAGCCATTTGCCTGGTGCTGCAATGGTGCTGCTTCCCTTAATTCATCACCTGCAAGAAACCCTCATGCCTCGTGCTAAAATGAGGAGTTTGTACGGGGAGGTGGTTGGAGCTATGGGAGTCTGCAGGAGACTGGAAGATTATCTTGTGTGGCCTTGAACCACATGGAAGGGTCCTAGATCATGTGCCCATTCCTATGGAACTGCCCCAGGGCACATGGGGGACTCTGACACAGGCATCTGCCCATGTGCTGATGCACACAAGGTGTGCTGATGATGGTGTCTGCCCTGTGCTGAGGCACACATGGGGTTCAATAACTGGTATCTACTGTTATTTCTAGCTGAGCTGAGGCACATAGGTGGTCCCAGTGTTGGTATTTGCCTACTCATACCACACTGGAGCTCAGGATCTCCAGCTGGCTTGCTAAGGCAGAGTCTACTGCTGGCTTACTGCGATGCTTCCTGTCCTGGACTACACTTCCCTTTTACCCAAGTGAAATAGACCTTTCCTGATGATCTTCCATGTTTCTTGGGCTAGAATGTTATTTCACCCCCATCTTTTTGCTGGTTCTGCCATTCCAGAATTTATTTCAGGGTGTGATTTTATAGTTGTTTGGAAGTGAATATGGGAGAATTCAGATCATTTCCTGCTTACTCCATCATATTGGATCCTAGAAGTCTTCAGAATTGCATCTTCAATAATGTTTATACTAGTTGATATATTCTTTGATTTAGTTATATCTCTAGTTTTAGTTCTTGAATTTGGGCTTTGTGCCAGAACTGATGCCCCATAACACTTTTGGTTGGGGTGGTCAGTCCTGCTTAGACTAGCTCTTGGACCCCTATGTTTTTATTATTATATCCACCTCCTCAGATTATCATTCCTGCCAACCCTGTGTCTTTGAGATTTAGAGTGCTGAAACTCCTCTCTGGTATCTTGAAACAGGGTTCCAGGAACCTCTGGGCTACCCTGGGTTACATCACAAGGCTTGTGAGCACAATGTTAGTCACTGCCCTGTGCAGTGAACACTCCAGATTTTCTCAGGGAGGCCATAGCTCTTCTATGTTAGTATACAAAACCATATAAACAATATGTTTCCCATTTCTAATCACACTGGTGCTTGTTTTTAATTAACAGTCTCCCTTTTTATTGGCAGTGAGCTTCTAGCTGATGTTTGCATAATTTTGGGATGGAAAAAGCTAGTTACTATATTTTATCCTTGGATTTCTTGATTATTATTCCATCTGCTGTGAATTTTGTGATTTTTATACATTAAGTGTGGAAGAGCTATCCAGTCTGACTGACTTTCAAGCAGGCAACTTGATAAAAAGTCTTCAGAAATTACATTTTAACAAGAAATAACTGGTTATAGATGCAGGAGTTGTCCATGATTTAACTCTTTATGCACAGTTATACCACAAACATATCAAAGAATTAGTGAGAAAAAAGGGAGATGAGGAGCACATATGATGAAATGAATAATTCTGAATGCTACCTATCCCCATGCTATGCTGCTTCTAGTTCTCCCATCATTTTCGTTTCTATTTCTTGAGCTCTTCCCCCGGAGTGTATGCTCTGATAGGCTATTTTTCACCTTTTCTTGCCTGAAAGGAGACTTCCCTATTACTTCTAGATGTCTAGACACCTTTTCCAACTTTCTTTTATGTGTTGTCTTTTTCCATTAGATTGTAGGTCCTTGAAGACAGGTACCACCTTGCTTGCTTAAATTTGAGTCCTGAGCCTTTAGCATAATGTTTGGCAAAACATAAGAAATTAATAAATGTTTTATATATTTAAATAAGGAATTCATTAAAAATAGTAATGTAGAATCAAAATATCATAACTTATATAATTTCCACATGAAGAATAAAAAAGCACAGAGAGCATTTTAATTAGTAAAAATTTTACTTGACAAATAGAGAAAAGTGTCAGCTAAGGGCCATACCAATTTATAATATAAACTAATTTGTTAAATTTGTTAGGAATGATGCTAAAAAAATTTATTACCATTATCACATAAAATAGAGGGAACCAGTTGAAGTTAAAACAAATTGAAAGAAATCCTGCAAGAAACCAAAATAAGCAAGGATATATAATGAAAATGGAAGGAAAACAAGAAAAGTTCTGTTGTTGTTATTATTATTATTACAAACAGTTTTTATTATCAAAGTCAGCAGAACCTCCACATTTGAACCATAGTATCAGTCCCAGATAAGTTTATAGCAAAAGTAGAAATGGTGCTTAAGAGAACAGAGACAGGAAACTTAGTAGATTGGTCTCAGTGTATGTAGATCAAAATTGTTCTGGAGACTATACAACTTTGAAGACAGTGAGATATCAATATGTCAGAGTATGAAAGAAGTAAAGATATAAATGTCATGGGAAAAATGTATGAAAAAAAGAAAAGGGACTATTGACCTATATGTCTTTTTAACACCCTCCCCCATAAAAAATCTTTATGCAAATGATCTATACACACTGAAGGCATCCTTAATAAAAAGTATTAGAAGGGAATGAGAAAGAGGGCAGAAGCAAAATGGCAGATTAGAGGTAGCAACCCAGGCACTCTTCCAACATTCCACAGTAGATAATGTTAAAGGTAATGCCTCAAGTCAAATTTCAGAGTGAGAAAGCCATAAAAAGATCAGAATGATACACTTTTCCAGCCAAAGACAATTTTGGAGGTATGTAGGAGAGGCTTGTGACACTGGAGTGGGAGCTAACTGAGAGCTTATGCAGGTGCAGCATCCATAAAAGACCTTAGAGGCAACCCCCTCAGCTGTAGCAACTACAATTTTGGAGACTCTCAGCCCAGAGACTACAAACAGTTTGGATAACTGGTCAAAAAGAGAATCCTGTCCTCACTAGCATCAAAGGGACCCCTGTAATCTCCTCCCAACCAGTTTTTCAACTCCCTTACAATCTGAGGGCTGAGAGCTCTGGAAGCTGCAACTGGAGACCCTGATTGAGTAGTCCACAAGGCCTGCTGTTGGTTTGCTGGGGTGTAGCCTACATAGGAACAGCCTAGGCTGGACTGCACTTCACTCTTGCCCAAGTGTGACAGACCTTTCTTGTTAACCTTCTAAGTTGTCTTGGGCTAAAAAATTGTTTCACTCCATCTTTTTGTGGGTTCTACTACTTCATCATTCATTTTGAGGTGTTATTTAAAGTTATTTGAAGGGAAATTTAGGAAAGCTCAGGTGAGCCTTTTTCTCTGATATCTTGGCTTTGCCCAGTAACGTTAATATTGTAATGATAATCAACTGTGAAATATTTAGCTACTCTAATAAAGACAATAAACCAAGAATATTCTAGCTTCAATTTGGCTGATTCTAATTTTTAGTGAATTATTTTCCTCAATTAATTTTTGAAGCTCCTTTTCCATATGTTCAGTTTTCATTTTTAGGGAGGTATTTTCTCCAGTTATATTTTGGACCTCCCATCCTAGTTCTCCAATTTTACTTTTTAAAGATTTGTTTTCTTCAGTGAGATTTTTTTTTCCAATTTGATCACTGTAGATTTAAATTTATCTCCTACCTCTCTAATTTGGTTCTTAAAATCCCTCCTGAGGTCTTCCAAGAATGCTTTTTGGGCTTTAGACCAATTCACATTTCCTTCTGTGGTTTCCAGTGTGAATATAGAGTCTGTGTTGTCTTCTGAATTTGGTTGTTCTTGCTCACTATAAAAAGATTTGATGATCCTAGATTTCATGGGTTCCTTCTTGCCTATTGTGATTGCCTATGTCCTGGATTTTTAGAGTGGATATCTGCTTCTGGGGAGCAGAAGTATTGAGCTTCTCAGGCTGGGAGGTAGGGTTTTGGTTGTTCACTTCCTGAGTTGTTGCCTCTGAGTGACTAGACTGAGGCCAAGGCCAGGACTCTCAGGGTTTCGCCTGAGTTACCCTGAGGCTCACAGAGTAATGGTGGGGGTGGGGTAGTCTGGCCAATTCCAATTTCCACCTCTGTGTCTCCAAGGCTACAGCCCCTGCAGGCTCAGTAGCTGGAGGCCAGTAGCAGGGCAGGGCTGCAGCCTGCTGATTGCCCCACGTGGTGCTAAAGCACACCTGGGCTTGTGTTGTTAGTGCTTGCTGGATCCACCCTCCTGGGCTTAGACTCTGTACTTCTTTCTTCAGTGACTCCCAAGCCTGAGGCTGTTTCCACTAATTCAGGATTTTACTCTGGGTGGGACTTTTGTCTCCAAACTTTTCTGGGTCAGAGAGGGGGGATCAGAGGAGCTAGGTTTTATTCCTCCATCTTGACTTCTGAAAGTCTGAGTATGTAATTTTTAAATATCCAGGCTGTGGGCTGGCAGCCCCAGGAGAAGCTGCTGTCCCTATTGTGGGCTCTGCGTTTTCTCTTACCCAGCTCTGATGATCCTCTGCCCTGCAGTGAGACAGCTGCAAATTGCCCTTGGGATGGGTGAGTTCTCTGGATGGCTGGGGCTCCTTCTTGCTTGGCTGTAGTCTGCTCTCAGATCTGTAATGGTGCAGCCCCTGTATGCTTGGCATTCCCCATGTCTAGACCTGCCTAGGCACTGTCCTGGGCTGGGAATCTGTCACACTCTGTCTCCCAATGTGTTCTGTTACTTTAAAATCCATTCAAATTCACTTTTTAAAGTTTAGTGACAGAATTCTTGGAGGAGCTTTGAAAGGTTAATGCTTCCTTTCCACCATCTTAGCTCCACCCAAACTAAGAATATTCTAAAAGATTCATGATGAAAAATGCTCTCACCTTTCAGATAAATGATGAATGTTAAGTACAAATTGTAATACAGGTTTTTTTTTCCACTTTATTTTTCTTGGGTTTTTTTTTAATGCAATATGGCTAACATGGAATATGTTTTGAGTGATTTCACATTGATAATTGATATCATTGTTTAGTCATTTTCAGTGATGTGCAGTTCTTCATGACCCTATTTGGAGTTTTCTTGGCAAAGATATTGGAATAATTTTTCCTTATCCAGCTCATTTTATAAGTGAGGAAACTGAGGCAAAGAGAGTAAAGTGACTTGTCCACACAGCTAGGAAGTATCTGAGACCAAATCTGAGTCTTCCTTACTCCAGGCCTAGCACTCTAACAACTGTACCACATAGCTACTAAAAATTGATATCATTGATATGATAGTTGTTATATCACTTATATTTTCACTATATGGGACAGGGGATGAGAAGGAGAAAATCTGGTACTATAATGGTAATGGAATTTGAAGATCTTCCATGCCCCTTTGTAAGGGTAATTAATTTAGCAGGTACTTAACCCTTAGTCACTAAGGGCCAAGTACTTCTGTGCAAGAAACAGAAGGTGTGAACTCTATCTCCTGTTGCTGACATAACAGGAAGGGGTTGGCTGAGATAGGAAGCCAATGTGTGTGTGTGTGTGTGTGTGTGTGTGTGTGTGTGTGTGTGTGTATTTAAGAAGAGCCCAGAGAAGAAACAGTCAGAATCAAGAATTTTGCTCCTGGTGGAGGGAGCAGAATTTTCACAGTATGTGGAAGCTGTGCTGTTGGACTGAGAACTGAGTTGGAATTTTCTATGAGACTAGAATCTGGTGAAGGCTGAAGTTGCTGCCAAGGAGGCCACATGGAAGGTGGTCTGGAAGCTGGCCTGGAAGACTGAGATTTCTTCTGGGTCCTAGGGCCAGCTGAACTGCTGGAGGACTGGAGAAGCATGACCAGGATAAGACTTTGTTTGTGGCTTGGTTGATCCTTGAGTTCCTGGAAACAGAAGTTGTGAAGGTTTTGAGATGTGCTGCACCCTGGGAACTTCAATCAAGAAAGGCCCAGAGAACTGGACGAGAACCTGGGAGCTGTATGCTTCTGAATCCTGGTGACTGTTTGGTGGATTCAGGTAGGAGATGGGACCATGGAGACAGAGTTTTTAATGCTTTACCAAGGTATTTGATCAGCTGATGAGCCTTTTGTAATGTTTACTATGTGTCATGTAGTAAACTAAGCACAGCAAATACAAAGGCAAAAAGAGTCCCTCCTTTCAAGGGCTTGCATTCTAATTGGGAGGGGACTAGACAACATAAATGATTGGTGCTTGCTGTTCTTTGTGCTCCAAGAGGACTAAAATGACAAGACTATGTCAGGGTCAATGTATAGTATGTCCAACTATGGGTCATCAGATCAATACAAGCAGAAACATATCAGGCAGAAACAGTCCATAAGAACATTTAGAGTAGAGATGTCTCTAAATTTGCACATCATGTTTCCTTTGAGCTGCTACAATTCCGCTTTGCTCATAGAGCATATGCCGTCTTTGATGTGGGCACATCATGCTGGGAGGTCTTGTGCCAGTGTCTCCCATGTCTCACACATGATTCCAAATTTCTTCAGACTATGAAAATGCCCTTGATTCACTTCTTCTGAACTCCATGTGAGCCCTTGCCTTGGGTGACTTTTCCATAAAAGTCTTTTATGCAAGCATATATTTGGCACTCAAATACGGCCAGTCAATTAGAGTTGTGCTCCTTCTGCAACAGAGTTTGAATGCTTGGCCGTTCAGCTCAAGAAAAGACCTCGATGCTCAGTACCTTATTTTCCCAGGTGATTTTCAGTATCTACTTAAAATGATTCAAATGGAAGGCAACATAACTAGGCAATTCAAGGCATATACAGAGTAGAAGGAAGGTAATCTGAGAGGGGACTGTACTAGCACCAGAGAGTGAGGACATCCTTGGGAAAATATTCCTTTATAAGATGGAATTTGAACTGAGTCCTGAAAGACCATAAAGAAACTAAGAAGCAGGGATGAATGAGTGTAATTTTCAAAGCATGAGAGACAGTCAGTGGAAAGATAGAGACAGAAGGAAAGGAATCTTGAAGTGACTGAGCTACCTGAATGAAACAGAGGATTCCTAGAGTTGGAGGTGAAGGATAAAGAGAACTACAGCCATGGGGTGTAGCCTGTACACAGCACAGAGATAGGAAGATGGAATGTTGTGCACAAGGTATAGCAATTAGGCCAATATACCTAAATCACAGAATTAGTTAACAAATTTATCTCTTTGGAACTTAAAATATTTCACAGTCTGCTAGCTATCCATCTTGATTTTCTCTGTCCAAAATATGATATATGACATATAGTTAATTGTACAACCCAAAGAGTTTATTTCATTGGTCAATACACATATCTTGGATAGATAATACAAAGGGATAATGAGCTAGAATTGGATGGGACTAGAATTGAACAGGAAATGGAAAGCAGATTAGGTTTCCTTTGGGAAGCTGCAGAGTTCTCATAATGACCTCAAGTTTCTCCCGGAATAAATGTCTATTTGAGGTATCAAGGTGGCATAAGTAAATAGAGCATTGAGTCTGGAGTCAGGAAGACCTGAGTTCAAATCCAGTCTGATACCAAAGCTGACAAATAAGTAACTTGTCCATAATCTCATTGCTAGTAAATATTAGAGTCAAGATTTGAACCCAGTACTGTCTGACTTCAGAGTAGTACTCTTATTTAACTTGCTTCTCTTTCAATGTTGCTAAAATGATG
The DNA here is from genome assembly GCA_028627135.1 of Pseudochirops cupreus. Classification (NCBI taxonomy): domain Eukaryota; kingdom Metazoa; phylum Chordata; class Mammalia; order Diprotodontia; family Pseudocheiridae; genus Pseudochirops; species Pseudochirops cupreus. The sequence continues at coordinate 152,723,303 of CM053581.1, forward strand.
CAGAACACTCAAGTTCAACAAAATTATTAGGGCAATTCTATTTTCTGCTCAATGCCATCTTGTTGTTCTTCATTTTATTCTATTCAAATACTTTGAAAGCTGATGCACTAAATCTAGAATAGATGGCAAATAATAACCAGAGAATTTAGATAAGCAGAATGCTAACTCCCAGATCATTTTGGATCAATAAGAGTTAAAGTGTGTGAATAACATTAGAGTTATGATACATTCTCCTATCTCACATGAAATAATGAACATCTGGAGAGATATAAAACCTCTAAAACATGAACTATACTATTAATGTCTCCATATTCTGATCAATCACCATACAATATAAAATTGTATGAGGAGGAGTCTAATATTTATTGCTTCTTATCACTGCAATTGTAAAAAAAAGTATGGAAATTTGATTACTACCATATGGAGTAATGAAAAATATGAGACAGCTGGCAATAAAATGTACTCTTTTTTTTGCACACATGCAAAGTAGCAAGGAAATACAAATAAACATTCTGTACTTCATGCAATGGATATGAGAAAACTTTTAGCCTCAAAATAATAAATAAAAAATGTAAATCAGAAAATATGAGTGAGGAAAATTATCTAAGTGAATGATATATCTTAATCTACTTGACTTGATGAAGTTTTGCATATATAAAATATTTTTACTTTTTATACATTATAGAATTTTAAACTACAAATTTTTTATTTATAGCCAAAGGGAAATAGTTAATATAATTTAAAACTCGTTTCAATTTTGCTTAGATGTCAATGGTGAGCAAATTTTCGATGTCACACTTACTTTTTGGAGGTCAGAAATCTTAAATTCATTCTTCATCTAGAAAGCAAAAGATTAAGTATTTGATTGTGAAATCTTAGTATGTTTTAGCTGGAAGGGATCTTGAGAGATCATCTATTGATCTGTTGAATCTTTCAGAGGGGAAAACTGCATTTTACGAGGATGATTGGTCTGCCAAAGACCAATGTTAATGACAGAATTGTAAGTACACCTAAGCAGAAAAATTCATTCAATCATTTATCTAGAACCATCTTCAGGCAAGATTAGAATGTAAATTTACTGACCACCAGGATTTATTACCTTTTGATGCTCCAAAAGCTCTGGTGGATTCCTATTGCCACTAGGATAAAATAAAAACTCCTCTATTTGGCATGTAAACAGTTTACAATTTTATACCAACCTTCCTTTTCAGACATTATATGTTACTCCCTTTCACACATTCTAAGGTTTGGTTAGATTGTCTTATTTGCTTTTCTTCACATGTGGACTCTCAGATGTCAAATCAATCATGCTAAAATGAAGGTCTGACCATATCATACTCATTGCTACTCCTAACCCCCATTTAATAAACTCCAGTAGTTCCTATCACATCCAGTATCAAATATAAAATCCTATGTTTGGATTCCAAAGTCCTTCATAACCAGACCTCTTCTTATCTTTCCAATCTTCTTACTTTTACTTTTCCCCATAAATTATGCAAGCCAGTTACACTAGCCTCTTAGCAGTTCCTTGCACATGAAACTCCATCTCCCAACTCCCTAAATTTTGACTGGCTACTCTTTATGCCTCCTCCAATTCCCTCCCTATTCAGTTTCACCTCCTAGTTTCCTTGGCTTCCTTCAGATCTCACCTAAAGTGCCACCTTTTGCAAAAAAAAAAAAAACCTTTTCAAATACACCTTAACCTTAATGTTTTCACTCTGAGATTCCCCAATTTCTCTTGTACGTGTCTTGTTTGCATATAATTGTATGTGTGTTCTATCTTTATTAGTATATGAACTTCATGAAAAGTAAGGCTTGCCCTTCTTTGTTCACCTAACACATTGCTCAGCACCTGGAACATAATAGGTCCTTAATAAATGCTACTTGATTGACTTAATCCCATACTCATGTATTTCACAGACTCTTCCCCATCCCTAGAATTCTCTTCTTCCTCACTTCTACCTCTTAGTTTGACTGGAATGTAATATCTCCCAGCCTGCCAAATTACCTTGAGTTTATTTCATATAGTATATATTTTGCATTTACTTATGCAATGATTTTTTACATCATTTTTAAATGATTTTTTCTTTTGATGGAATATATTGTCCATGAAGGCAGGGTTTATTTCCTATTTATTTTTATGTCCCTAGTGTGGCACATGGTAGTCATTTGATAAATTCTGATTCATTTATAATTCCCATTTTTGTCCAAGCAAAAGGCTCATTAAAATCATCCCACTACCCCCCCGCCCTGATGTCAGCTTACAGACTAGATCCCACTGGGTCAGCAAGATATTAATAACAAAAGAAATATTTAAATGGTACTGGAAATCATCTCTGAATAGTCCCTTAACCTCTCACACCCTACATCTAGTCAATCATTAATTGTGCCACCAAGTATCATATTTTCACCACCTGTGTTTTATTTTTAATTTTTAAAAACACAAATTAGAAAACTAAACTCTTTTGCTATTCTTTTAAAAAAAATAAATACATATAGGAATTGTGGGATCTTTATGTACCCCAACTTATTGATAATATTCAAATGTTCAAAAATCAGAAACTTGTGACTTTTCCATCTAACTTGCTGCTGGATTTGAGTATCTATATGTTGTTTCCTGTTATTAGAATGTGAGCTCCTTGATTGCAAGGACTGTCTTGCTTTACTGTGTGTACCTCCAGAACTTAGATCAGTGTTTTACACATAATAAGTACTTAATAAATTATTTTTTTTACTCATTCATCTAATTCATCCGCAGTATTGCTCACAACCATGATCTCTCCACTCACATGACTATAATTCTGGTTCTAGTATTCATCACCTCTCACTTAAACTACCATAATAAATTCATAAGGGGCCTTGCTCCCTTTGGACATTTCTCTTTACTCTATCCTTCAAACAGCTGCCAAAAAAATATTTATGACATACAGGTCTGACCATGTCACTACCCTGCTAAAATATTCTCAGTGGCTTCTTATTGTCACTAGACAAAATGAAAACTTCTTAGCTGAATTCCTTACACAATTTGTCTTTTTCGTACTTATTTCACACTTATTCCTTAATGCTATATTTTTAACCAAATTAAGATAACATGACAATTTATTGACTGCTTATTTTTTTCCATAAAGCTGTTAAATTTGTAGATTACAAAGTGGATTTCTCACAACAACCCTGGGAAGAAGGTGATTGAAATGTCAATTCCAGCCATTCTTGCCTCTCTACACTTATATTTCTGAGTTTGAGTCTAAAAGAAAAAAAGAAGAAGCATCTCCAGGATGTCTGCAGTGGAGTAACAGAATGTTATGATTATCATATGTTCCAAGATATGATTCAACCTTTCAAAGATTCAAATCTTTCTACAAATTGCCCTTGACTTACACAAATGATAAATAAGCAGCTAGTTCATTTCCATTTCCATTTTTAACAGTTATCATTTGTCTTGTACTCTTGATAATATAGGACCTGGTATTAAGGTCATCTCTAGTCTTTTATTTTCTTTTTATTTAATTTATTTATTTTTAGCTTTCAGTATTCAGTTCCATGAGATTTTGAGTTCCACATTTTCTCCCCATCTCTCCCCTCCCCCACCCCAAAACCATATGTAAATTGTTATAGGCTCAACATGTGTATTCATATTAAACTTATTTTCATATTACTCATGTTATTAGAACCAATGGGAAAACCCACAAGAAAGTAGAGAGAGAGAGACAGAGAGGGCACCTAATATACTTCAATCTGCACTCAGTTTCCATAGTTCTTTTTCTGGATATAGACTGCATTTTCCATCATGAGTGTTTTGGAGTTGCCTTAGATCCTCATATTGCTAAGAAGAGATAAGTCTACCAAAGTTAGTCATTGCACACTATGGCTGTTACTATATACAGTGTTCTCCTGGTTCTGCTCACTTCACTCAGCATCAGTTCATATAAGTCTTCTCAGGTTTTTCTGAAGTCTACCTGCTCATCATTTCTTATAGCATAATAGTATTCCATCACATTGATATACCACAACTTTCCCCAACTGATGGGCATCCCCTCAGTTTCCAATTCTTTTCCA
>CM053581.1:152727858-152745519 GCA_028627135.1 Pseudochirops cupreus
TCCCACTTGCAGCTGCTGCTAATCCGCTCACCTGAGAGGCTCCTCAGCTCCTCCTGTCCAGCCACCCCCGGGGCACAGCCGCGGCTTCAGGCCAGGCTGGTTTTGGTTGGCACTGCTGATATGGTTCCTTGTAGCCAAGCTGACTTTAGTGGGAAGGAGTCCACTTCTCTTAAAAAAAGATAGGTTTCTTTGTCTTATACTCTTTAGCTCATGAAGTAACCATCGGGGTTATCTTATATGTGACTCACATTTTAAACTTCCCCCCAAAAGGGATGAGTTTTTAAAAAAAGGTAATATATATCTATAAGTACATATGCATAAAAAGCTGTCTCTCTGTCTCTATCTCTCTGTCTTTCTATCTATCTATCTATCTATCTATCTATCTATCTATCTATCTAAATTCAGCTAGGTGGTACAGTGAAAGAAATGCTGGGCCAGGGGTCAGGAAGAAATATTTTCCTAAGTTCAAACTGACCTCAGACACTAGCTGTGTGACTATGGGCAAGCCACTTAAATTTTTTTGTCTCAGTTTCCTCATCTGTAAAAATGAGCTGATGAAAGAAATAGCAAACCATTCTAATATCTTGGCCAAGAAAACCCCAAATTGAGGTCACAAAGAATTGGATACAACTGAAACAACTGAAAAACACACATATACACACATATACATATGTATCCACACATACATATGTGTGTGTATATGTATATATATATATATATATATATATACATTCATATATACACACATATATTCATTTTATACCTCATAACATATTTCTACACACAAAGGGAACACCCAAAACACCACACACAGGTGTGCATTTGATAAAAAAAGATGAAAATCCAGAACATTTTTTAATCTATAATTACTGTTATACGCTGCTGAAAGGGCAATACATTATCTTCATCAGAACATAAAGCTCTGAAGACATTTTAAATTTTTACCTCAACTTGGAATAATCTCAATAATTTCTGATAAAACGGGTAGGTTTAGGACAGTATCATTAGGTTGTGAGTTCCTTAAGGGCAGGGATTGTTTTTTTGCTTCCTTGCATATCCAAAGTGCTTAGCAAAGTGAATGGGACATAATAAGTGCTTAATGTTTATTGATTGAATTGTCTTTAATGGAATCATCCTATCTGATGCAGAAGTTTGCCTGCTCAAGCAGCTGTTTCAACCAGTCAGATTGGAGGCAGGACTTGAGGCAGGACTTGAGATGTCTCAAATTAGAAGCTTTATTCCAATTCTGGATATGTTCACTTTGAGATAGAACCATATTCATCTCAGGTAAGAAAACACACACACACACACACACACACACACACACACACACACACACAAATACACATAAACGCTGCCTAAAGCATGTCTAAGCAGGACATATGCTTTAGTTGCCAGTATGGCTTAAGGAGACTGAGGTGAAAAATATGACCAACTCCAAAGATTACTAAACTATTTGTAGTCAGGAAAAAAAAAGAGTTGAGTGGACAGGCCTGCTCTCTTCTGTAATGTACTGAGTCATTAGTTTTCCTGGCTATGCATTCAAGAGAGTTTCAGATTTGTGGGAAAATTCAGCATGACTGAACCCTTTGCTTAGAGACCTGAGGACATATCATAGTAATCTAGTTCTCTTTGGTTTGGAAGAAAGAAAGATGGATTGGTTGGATTAGGATTGGTTAGAGGTCATTTTCCCTCCTTTACTTGGGCTGTCTGAAATAGAGGTAAGTCTGACAACTAAGGTTTGAGTTTAAGCATTGAATTAAATACTTGATGATTAAATATAGCAAACAGAAAAGAAGAAGCTTTGAAACAGAGACAGTAAAAGTAAGAGAGTACTAAAGTAGGGCATTCAGGTAGTTAATTTCTAAGAATCCCAAATCTCTTGATATTACCAAATATGCTAGGAATGAGAGGATCTACTTGAATCTTATAGTGCAATACTGAGCTGTTATTATTGTATACTCATATTAATCATGTCCAGCTCTTCATGATATCATTTGGGGTTTTCTTGGAAAAGATGTGAGAGTGATTTGCCATTTCTTTCTCCATCTCATTTTACAGAGGAGGAAACTGAGACAGAGTCAAGTGACTTGCCCAGGGTTGCATTTAATGGCTGAATCTGGATTTGAACTCAGGTCTTCTTGATTCTAGGCCAGGTGCTCTATCTATCCTCTGTGCTACATAGATGACCTACAATACTGAATATGTGATAAAAACCCAGAGTTTCTCTCATTGTGGTGAAGAAAAGGCAGGACAATAGCACATCTGGAAGAATATAAATATTTTGTTAGAAAGGTTGATTGTTAACTGATTATATCAGCAGGCCCTCATTTTATATTTGCTGCTATACCTGGTAGAGTAGAAATAATACTGAATATGGGTTGTAAGGATTTATTTTCAAGTTCTGGTGCTGTCACTATCTCTATAACCTTGGAATAATCATTTAACTTCTTTGACTCTCAGTCTTGTCAGTAAATTAGATGAGGGAGTTGGATTAAATACTCTCTGAAATCCCAGTCTATTATTGATTCCCTACTAGCATCTGTCCCCTTGTGGGAAAAGTATATCCGCTTATTTTATATGTGCAGAGATACTAGAAAGAAATGAAAGAAAAAACAGGAAAGGGTTTTCATAACAATCTCTCTATCATCAAGGACAACTGAGCCACCACACTTGGAACCAATTATAACATTCTCAGATATTCTAACAGAGGAAGGAAACATTTCACAGAAGAGAATGAAAATGGGGGGAAATGGCCACATGCAAGAGTACACTAAAAAGTTGCTTCTATAAGCAACAAATTCAGAAGGGAATTGAAGGATCATTTCTTAAGGATAGGAACATATCAAGGGCTTGGAAAAAATATATATCTTATTAATACACAAAACAATAGAAAAAGAACACATCAATCTTGAGTCAGACATTTACGAGATGTATGACCTTCTTCAAGTCATTTAACTTCTCACGGCTTCAGTTTTCTCATCGATACAATGAAACAAACAATAATATCTGCCTCATGCATGAAGTCATCAACTCATAAAGGCTGAACTCTCATTTTTATGAAGATTTCTTTGTTTTTCCTGGGCTGCCTCCACCTTCACACTCACCCCTCGACCACCCTCGGCCCCCTCCCCCGCCACTCCCCACCAGGGCCCAGCGTGTCCGGAGCCGCCGAATCTGGGTCCCCGCGGAGGCGGAGGCGGCGCCATGGCGGAGCGGACAGCTCTGGAGAGTCTCATCGAGATGGGCTTCCCGCGGGGGCGCGCGGAGAAGGCTCTGGTCCTCACGGGGAACCAGGGTATCGAGGCCGCCATGGATTGGTTGATGGAACACGAAGATGAGCCGGAAGTGGAGGAGCGCCCAGCTTCCCCCTGGGGACACCCCTTGGGGCATGAGCCCCCGCCCTATGGGGGAGGCAGCCCTGAAGGGCCCGGGGCAGCAAGGGTGGAGGAGAAGCCACCTCTGAGTGAAGAGGAGAAGCGCGAGCAGACCAAGAGGATGTTGGAGCTGGTGGCCCAGAAACAGAAGGAACGGGGAGAAAGGGAACAGCGGGAGGCGGTAGAGCGGGAGAGGCAGCGGAGACGGCAGGGCCAGGAGTTGTCTGCCGCCCGGCAGAGGCTGCAGGAGGACGAGATGCGCCGGGCAGCCGAGGAGCGAAGGAGGGAGAAGGCCGAGGAGAGCGCCGCCAGAGAGCGAGTCTGGGAGAAGATTGAGAGGGATAAAGTAGAGAGAGCCAAGAAGTTTGGTGGCACCGGATCACCTATCACCTCCCCTGCAACCGAGCCAGGTCCTGTTCCTTCTTCTCCCAGTCAGGAGCCTCCCACCAAGCGAGAGTATGATCAGTGTCGAATCCAGGTTCGGCTGCCTGATGGGACATCCCTGACACAGACTGTTCAAGGCCAGGGAGCAGCTGGCCGCCGTGAGACTCTATGTGGAGCTACATCGAGGGGAGGAACTAGGGGGTGGGCAGGACCCTGTACAGCTGCTCAGTGGCATCCCTCAGCGGGCCTTTTCTGAAGCCGATATGGAGAGACCTCTGTAGGAGCTGGGACTTGTGCCTTCTGCTGTCCTCATTGTAGCCAAGAAGTGTGCCAGCTGAAGGGGTCTCCAGCCTCCTTGCCTTTTCCCCTCAAAACTCCCCCTCACCTCTGACAGAGCACTGACATCTGCTCCCTAATAAACACATCCTGAGTCATGTAAAAAAAAAAAAGATTTCTTTTAGTGCTATATGAGGCAGCTAGATGGAGAAATTAATGTGCCAATAGAGTATTGTACTTACAGTCAGGAAAACCTGAGTTTGAATCCTAACTTAGATACTTACTAGATGTGTGGCCCTGGACAAGTCACTTCACTTCTCCAAGCTTCAGTTTCTTCATTAATATAAGGAAGGTAACAATAGTACCTAACTCACAGGGTCATTTTGAGAATCAAATGAAATGCAAGTCTAGAATGCTTTGTAAACTTCAATACATTATATAAATGCCAGCTGATATCCATAAATCTAACTCCAGTTTCTCTCCTGAGCTTGAGTACTGAATCGCCAACTGCCTGTTGGATAGCTTCAACTGAATTTCGCCAAAACATCTCATACTCAACATGTACAAAACAGAAAAGACTATCTTTCCCACCAGAATCTTTGGCTCTTTTTAACTTTTCTGTTTCTGCTGAGGGCACTACCTTCATTTTAATCACTCAGATTTGTAACCAAGGAATCATCATCACCTCTTTATTCTCTATCTTCCTATATTTAAGTGTTTGCCAAGTCTTGTGACTTGGCAAAGATGTAGTCTCTATGACTACATCTCATATTTCTTTTCCCCTTTCTCTCTACTTACATTCCAACATTTTATCTTATATCTCTCATTTATAATGAATTCTTTCAGAATTTCCTAATTGACCCCTTTCTCCAAAAAACTTCAATGTCTGCCTTTTACTTCTGGGATACATAGCAACTTCTGTATTTGGCACCAATAATCTTATTCCAACTTGGCTTTCTAAACTGATCTCATACTGCTATGCACTCTCTGTGCATGACCCTGATTCACCACAAAATTCATGTTCCATCCAAACAGTCCAATTTGCTGTCATCCATATATAACATACCACATCTGGACTTTTGTACGTACTGCCCCCCTTGACTTGAATTCTCACTGTCCTCATGCCTAATTAATAGTAACCGCACTTTCCTTCTTTCTTACAGCTCATGTGTCAGCTTCTACAGGAGGTCTTGTCTAATACCCCCCCCCGTCCCCCCCCCCCAGTTATCAGTGCCACTACTCTCAATTGACTTTGGATTTCCTCTGTATGTTTTTTATATATATTTACCTGTTTTACTCAGATATAACTTAATTCTATTGAGGGTAGGGCTGTGAAATATTTGTATTTGAATTTCCAGGGCCTAATACTATTAACAAAATCTGGTAGATACTCCATAAATGCTTGTTCAATTGAACTGAAAACTTAATGTATTAATCATTTTGTCACAGTATGTTTACTCTCATTAGCACTGGAGAGGCTTCATTTACTCACTGAAAAGCATATCTGGTTCACTGTTTTCTGGATTCTTTTTGTGTAGGAAGTCGATAATGGTCCCAGAATACTTGGATGGTATTGGCTACTTTCTGTTTATCACTTACATGTTCTTACCTATGAGAGGCATCATGGCCTAGTGGATAGGGAGTTGGCCTTGGAATCATGATGACTTAGGTTCAAATTTTTCTTATCATATATACTATCCAGAAGACAACGGGCAAGTCACATTAATTCTCTAATATAGAGTGATATTATTAATCTACATCAGTGAAGGAATTTACTACACCAATAATTATTTAGAATAATGAAATCAGAATTCTGGTACCTCTTCTCCCCTCAAAAGCTCTTAGCTAAAGAATACAGAATGAGAAATCAAGAGACCTGATACGAAGCACTAGTTATACTATTTTACCTTGAAGGGGTCTCTTTCCCTCTCAAAGTTTCCTGACTCTTATATTCAGAGAATTGGATTATATAACATCTAAGGCCTTTTATGTTTTTTTTTTAATGTTTTGACACTGTAAACTGACTAGGACAGAGCTCAGAATAATAATAAATATTGCTAGAATGTGAAGTTTAAGCATGGCTTACATTGCCCCTTTCATGTTTAAGTACTTTTCTACATATATAGAAGAAAGTTAGGTTTATCTTATGAAAAAATAGTTTAGGGTCTGATATGAGTGGCTTTGATCTAGTAGAAATTTCACTCAGTCCTTCAAATGTTTATTGTGGAAGTAACCTATAAGAGAATATTTTTGTCCCTACGAGCTAAACAACCTACCATCTAGATATATAAAGCACATTTTTAAAGTAACTTTACCCTAGCTCATATTTTAAAATTACATAAAGATTCTGTTTAAATGTTTAGATTGAAAAATGTAGCCACTTGCTGGGTATGCTATACTAGTGTAACAGGAATGAGATTTGAAGTTCCTTTTGTAATGCTAAGCTAAGAGGTATTTAGCACCTAGTTCAGATTAAGCCTCTGTGAAAGAAACAGAAGGTATGAACTCCTGTCTCCTATTGCTGACATAAAAGGAAGGGGTTGGCTGAAATAGGAAGCTAATGCTGTGTATATATAAGGAAAGGCCCTGGCTAGAAGAGACAGATATTCTTGGAGCAAACTCCACGGATGCAGAAGCTGCTGCCACCCGGGAGGCTGAAGAGGAAAGCACCCCCCCACACACCCCTTCTGGGCCAAGCTGAAGAAAATGATTTTGATTTTGAATACCTGGATGGAGTGATTTTGATTCCGGGAACCAGCTCAAACTTCTCCTGAGTCTGTGGGCCAGTCACAGCTGCCAAAAGACTGAGGAAGTGTGACTGTGAGGGATTTAAGACTTTGTTTGTGGCTTTGTTAAGCCTTGTCTTCCCAGGAACAGAGACTGTGAAGGATTTGAAATGGACTGGACGCTGTGAACTCCCATGTGGAGCAGGAATGGCACAGAGAGCTGGATAAGGACCAGAGAGTTGTCTGCCTTTGAACCCAGATGATAGTTTGGTGAATCCAGATAGGAGCTGGGACCATGGAAGAGGATCCAGGGTATTTGAGAAACCACCCCAAGTTAAGCTGGAAGAAGATGTTACCTGGATACTGTGTACTGACTGAGAAATTGTAAATTTACTAGTGACCTAGGGGTGGAGGGTCTGTATATTTTCTGATGGTTGAATAATGAATGATAAAGGATGTTTAAATGACTGAGTTGATACAATGATTGATTGACTAAATGATTGTACTTAGTGATTGATGACTGAATAAATGACTGATTGAGTTAACTTAGTATGCCCCATGAGTGGAGAATTTTGACTATTGTACTTTGTGATTGAATTAAGGATTTTGTGTATGCTTGAGATACTAAATGATTATTCTTTGTTGAAAACTTTGTGACCACTGTGGTGGAAACTATGTGGCCATTTTCTGTGATAAGTTGTGAATACTATATTTTGATTTTCTGTGATAAGTTTTAATATTGTGAATGCTGTACTTTGATTTACTGTGAATGTTTTGCTTTGATTTGTTATGGAATAAATAGAGTGTTCACTATACTGTGTAATCAGTATCTTAAAAGCTGTTCACAGTAGCCTTCTTCTGAAAAGCTGCTAGTGCTTGGCTTTACAACTAGTGATCCTTTTCAGGTATAGGTTAGATTAAATGGCTTCTGAGAGTGCTTTCAATTGTACAATTCTAAAATCTTAGATGAAAGGGAAAATTCAGAGTTAATTATATGTATCTGTAAAAGACTGCTAAAAGTCAGGTGACTCTGTAGCCTCTTTGGCTTCTTAAAAGTATTTGTTTGGTAAAAATGAATGAACACAAACTGAATATTGACAAGGGCAAAAATTTCCTTGTTATAAACTTTAAGTACCTTAATTTTGATTTATTTTACAATGTGACCTCAATTTTTTAATTTGAATTTTCAATTCCAGAATTATAATGAAATTCAAGAGAACTACAAGTCACAAATATTCACAGCATAAATAATTTCCTGTAAATAATGTACAAAACATATAGAAAATCTCCATAGCTCAAAGAGAGCAGAGTACTAGGCTGAAGCTATAGAATCCAAAGCACATTTCTGTTATTTATATTATTTTATTTACTAGAGTAAACAATTAGCGATCCTGTATATCAAGTCTTAGTGCTTGCTGCCTTTAGACAAAGAATCATTGGGACAAAAATTTCCAGTCTACTCTAATCATTTCATGTAGTTAATTTGATCTCCAGAGGCATTCCATAAATTTGGGCACTAAATGCCTTTTCAAGTCTTCCAGACATTTATACTGTAGGGAATAGTGTACTGTTACTTTTTCGTATGAGAAAATTAACTTCTAGTTAAAAAATTTGCTCATTAGATTAATGTATAGATTTAGATGAATTTTGAAAACTTTCATCTAGTCTCTTCCTTGACATATAAAACTAATTTTGGAAGATTTTATAAAATAACCAAAGGTCTTTGGGCTTTTCATTTTTCTCAAGATATTTGTTTGTATATGTACGTGCCTATATGTATACCACAGCAGATAGATAGATCTATATAATATAGCTCATATAGATCTTTATAAATCACATAGATCATATATATCTTTAGCTATATGCACATATGTAGATATAGAACTACGTAGAGCTACACCATTTATTTCTGTATATATCTATACTTGCAGTGGTGTACATGTACACATATACCTTAAGAAAAATCTGTATGTCTATATAGATACCTATTTATATAAAAGATATCTTTTTCTCATCTGTATATCTCCCATAGTGTGTTGGAACAAGCTTATACTGAGAGCTGATCATTAAATTTTTAATCCTTGTAAACATTTATACTTAAGAAATCAGCAAAAACTAAAAATCAGAACTTGATTTATTATTTTGTTGACTATATTTAATAATGTTATAGAAAATGTTAGCAATACATGCAGTGTAAAAGTATGTCATACATATGTCAGAGTGCCAATTGTTAAATATTTACTAGCATATTCAGTTAAAGAAAACTTAATTATTGTCCTACAATCACTTTCACAAATTCATACTGAGCAAAGTAAATATTAATTTATCTGTTGCATCTCTATTATGAGGTAGAAGGAGAGGGTCTCATTCCTTTCTGAGGAAGCTATTTTGAACAGCTGCAGCTGTTAGGATGTGTTTTCCTTATATCAAGTTTTGGGTCTTGTTTTGGATCTTGTTTCTAATTCTTTCCATGAGGCATACAGAACTAGGATAATTCCTACATGTGACAGTCTTTCAAGTACTTGAAGGCAATTATGATTTTCCTTCAGCTTTTTCTTCTCCAGGCTAAACAAACCAAATTCCTTTAAACAATCCCCATATAATAATGACCTTTCATCACCCTGTTGCCCTCCTCTCTACACTCTCTATATTCTCAATGTCCTTCTTAAAATGTAGTACTTAAAATTGAAAAAAAAATACTCCACATATTGTCTGATCAGGACAGATTACAGCAGAAAGATCACTTCCCTTGTCTTGGAAATCATAGCCCAAGATCAAGCTAGCTTTTCTCAATGCCATATCATCACTCATAGCCTCCATATTCTGCTGAATCTAAACTGTATAATTCCAAGAAATTATCAGAACTCTTTTATAGAAGAGCCAAATATAGATATTTTCTCAGAAGTACTTTAACAATGAAATTGTTGCTGTTTCATAATCTAAAAGCAAAGTTTTTAGTGTTCATTTTTATATTATATATGCGATAGCAATACCTTAGAACTGACTTAAAGACCAACAAATTGATAGTATTATACTATTTAGGTATGCTATTTTTTCTCTTCTCAGGTAATCCATGGATTCTGTGGGCTTCAGGTAAAACTACATCCCAGTGATGAATTTCCATATGCATAGCAAGAAAGCAGATATGAAAATCTATAACCTCATATCTCTTAAAATACAGCAGTGTGACATCTTATTAAATTGGCATGTGCTAAGGGAAGTTGACCTACACATAAGGAGCAGTGCAAGTGAAACCTATTAAAACCTTGAGATTCTCCAAGGAAGGAAGGGGAAAGATTCAAGGTACACCAACCCCACTTTCTCTTTTTACTTCAAATATAAGTTAATATATTCTTACTGAATCCAAAGTGGAAAGTAGAGTAATTGTCATGGCACACATTAGAGAATTGGCTACAGATTTGTGACTGCCTGAAAGTGACTTAGGGAGAGACTGGATCTCAAATTTGTTTGATCAAAAAAAAAAAAAGGAAAAAAGAATAAAGAAAGAAAGAGGTACCCTTATTTGTTTTCCCCCTCATACGTATATAGTTACTCATGTGTGCGTTTCTCATTCTGCTGCCTGGAGTAGCACTGGCTGAGCATCCCCAGAGGAAAAATTTAGTGAAATAGCAAACTGGGCAGAAAAATTCATTTCTTCTGCCATTTGATGGCATTTACAAGGAAATAGAGGCAGAAGGCCAATTTTATTTTCAGCCTCAGGTCAAAAGGAGAAGTCAGTGCACCCAATACGTTCAAGCATAGGTCAGGAGATTGCCTGGCAGGCAGCATACAATTAGTCACAGTCATTTAGGAAGAGAACAAACCATAGCCTCTCCATATCTGTGTCTGGTTGATGAAGACTATGCCATTTATTTCCAAAATAACATTAAGCTTTGTACCAGGGGAGGTAGTGGAAGGACTCCAGAAGAATAACAAACAGACAAACAACAGCAACACACACACACACACACACACACACACACACACACACACACACACGCACACATAATTTACGTAGAAAGATAAATGCATGGTCATCAAAAAAGACTTCCTTACTTCTTAAAAAGACTGTCAGCCACTGCCAGGTTCAGAACCAATTGTCATTCACAATGTAGCATTGGGGTCCTTAATTTATCTGAATATCTAGGACAACCATTAGATTTTTCTGATGGTTTGAGAAGGCTATTCTATCTTGGCATGTCCCTGCTTGAAATTCCTTTCTTCCTTTCTCCCTCCCTCCCTTTCTCCTTCTTTCCTTCCTTCCTTTCTTCCTTCCTTCCTTCCTTCCTTCCTTCCTTCCTTCCTTCTTTCCTTCTTTTTTTCTTCTTTCTTTCTTCTTTTCTTTCATGGTTAGCCTTTTTTCTGCATTTATTGTGTCTTCCTTCTTTTTTTCCTTTCTAACCTATTAATTGCAAAGTTCAGTATTTAAAATAATCTAAATTAGCTACATGGGGGGAAAAAGGAAATGCATACAATTAATTACTCAATGTGATATCCTAATGAAGATTCTTAATTAAAATCATTCTAAGAGTTTAGGGCAGAATAAGGAAAACTACCCTTCCATATCTTTCTCATTTGCAAAAGTATTTTGCAAAAGCATTCACACTGTGTGGTCTACATTTTATTGTCTAAATGTTTAAAGTCTAGGACAAATCACTTCCTGAACCTCATGCTGAAGCAATGAATTCGAAGCATTTGTGATCAAGTAGCCAGTGTCTACAAATTAATGTAGTCAATTTCTTTGAGAAAGCTGTCATTCAGTTTGCTTCTGTAAGATCAGAGTTGAATTTTTCTGAGATGTAGCCTTGAGTCCAACACAACTGATAATAATGATCTGAAGCTATTTAATCCTAGGCTAGGTTAGAGGAGAAATAGGGTTGAAAACTAGGGAGGTGAAAGACTCTACCTTGTTCTTACTTGCCACATCTGAAATACTGAGATCAATTGTGAATGCCGAATTCTAGTAGGAAGGTTAAAAAAGATGCAGCGTGAGAGGAGGGTAACCAGCATGGTGATGTGCTTCAGGCTTATCAAAGAACTAAGGGTGTTTACCCTGGAAAAACAAGAAAAAGTCTTTGAGGCATGGAGGGACATGACAGCTGACTTCAAGCGTCTGAAGGGTTGTCAGTTGGAAAAGGGAACAAACTTCTTCCATTTAGCCCTTGAAGGAGAAATTAGAAACACTGAGTGGAAGTTCCAAAGGTAAAGTTATGATTGATTCAAGGAAAACATAATAATTAGCATTATTCAAAAGTGGATTGGGTTCCTACAGGAGGTAATGAATGGGGTACTTCCTGACAAGAGGTATTCAGGTATTGAATGGAGAAACATTTGACAGGTGTGCTATAGGTGGAACTCATGTTCAGATTTAGATTGGATAGGAGGATCTCTGAAGTCCCTCCCATTGCTGAAACTCTGCTTTTTTGTAATAATCAGTTGGTACCATGGCTTTCACAGCAAGTCACTTATTAAAATCCTTCTTATCAGTAAAAAAATGAGTAACAACACTGACCATTTAAAAATGAGAAGTGACAAATGTGACTTGTTTTAAAGCTTACAAAATGCCACAGGAACATGAAATACTATCATTATAGATTTAGAACTGAAAGAAACTTTGGAGGCCATTTAGTCTAACTCTCTTATTTTACAGATGTGGAAACTGATGCACAGAGAGGTCTAATTAATTTGCCCAAGAGTAAACAGTGTGTAAATAAAATCACAGATCTATTGGAGAGAGGGAAAGAAGGAAGAAGGGAGGAAAAGAAAGTTAGAGACAGAGACAGAAAAACATAGATACAGAGAGACACAAATAGTGAGACATACAGAAAAAAAAACAACGAAAAACATAAACAGTGAGATACACAGAGAGAAACAGAAAGACAAACACACACACATTCACAAGTGAACCTGAAAATAATAACATTCACCAAATTAAGGTTCTTCAAGCAAGACCAAGAATATAACAAACTCAAGTATTAATTCAAGACTGCCAAATGAGAACTGAGTGTGTAATTATCACACATAGAGGAAGGATTAAGATATATTTATTTCAAACATAAGATTAAAGAAAATGTTGTTGCATTCCAATATATTGGTACCTCTAACATATTTATGAGTTGATCTCTGCTTGCAAGGAAACTTGTTCATTTCACACTGTATTCAGATGTCTTTCCGCTGGGAATTACTTATAGATACTTTCTGGGGGGAAAGGATTTTAGAATTTATTGGACACTGATTCATTCATTCAATAGGTATTTACTTAATGTTTACTACATGCAAGGACAAGTGCTAAGTATTAGGAGACAAATAGAAAAGAAAATAGAGCTTCTGCCTTCATGGAGCTTACTCCCTGGTATGGACTATAATCAATGTACAGAAATAACTATACTAAATTATATAATAAAATTCAATAAGAGAAATACCAAGGATTACTAAATCCAATGATGGAATAATTTGAAATAAGAGGAATTACATATTTTTTCATTGAGAAAATGACATGTGAAATAGAATTTAATTGATGGAAAGATTTGAATGAGTAGAGTTGGGAAGTAAGGCATAGAGACTAGGCTAACAGAATCCACCTTCAAAAATGAAAACCCATGCCACTGTGTCTTCTGGGATGGGTAGTTGGTGGAGACAGTTACTTAGTATATTCAACCAGTTGCCAAATCCTGTTGTTGCTACAACATTTTTTTGGGGGGTGGGGCATCCATTCTCATCACACTCAGACAGTTATCAGCTATCCATTGGACTATTATTGTAAAAATATCCAAACTGGTCTCTGAGGCTTAAGTTATTCCTGCACAGCTGCCCAAATGATTTTCTTAAAGTGAGGGTCTGACAACATCATTTGCTGACTGAAAAAACTCCCTTGGCTATTTCCTCTATAGCAGTGATTGTCAATATTTTTTTGTGTGTGTATGTTATGTGATGGAGCCCTTTGCTAGTCTGATGAAGCCCATGAAACTTTTTTCAGAATATTATTTTTAAATGAATCAAACGGTATACATGATATTAATTAATATTTATTTTTCCCATCCAACTTCACAAAACCCTTAAATTTAACCACATGCTTAGAGGTGAGAGAAATAATTATTAAATAACCAAATATTGGGAAGATCCAGGATTTTTTATCTTCCTTATGTGGAGATTAAGTTAAAGTTTGGTTCTCTGAAGGGCAGGGCAGATGCTAAGATGAAATCTTGGAACTGTTGCCCCATCCAACTAGAAAATCTTACAAAGAATTTAATCTAAGGCGAATTCTGGCCCATTGTGTTCCATTCATCCAGGTCTGAGTAGGGGTGGATTTCCTTTTGTTAAGATTGCCCTGGGTGGGGGAAGAGGGAAAGTCTGCTTAAGAGATAAGTCTCTTAGATCAGGACTGAATAAGATTCACACTGTCAGACCCTCAATAAAATAAGCCCACCTCTCATAATCATATTTATTCTCTCATTATTGTTAACCAATCAGAATTGATTGCCACCCTCAGAAACAACAACTCTTCTAAGAGTATAGAAGAATTGAATAGGTTCCAGGAGAGGTCTTTGGCATTTGAGAGTAGTTGCACTTTTATTAATTACCTTTTTATTATTGCTAGCATGATTAATAAAATGATTAATTTCCCAGAAACCATGTCTCTCAATCTTTTTTAAACATCAAAGGTATTCAGGGCCTCAAGTGAAGAACCTTGCTTCAAAAGTAAATATAAAATCCTTTACCTGACTTCTCTGAATAGTTGAAAGAATTTTAAATAAATTCTTCACGTAGGTACATTCTATGATATTAAATATATATTACACATCACTCCCATTTATATACTCTACAATTCATTCAAATTGACCTTTTTGCTTTTTATACATGAGAGAATTCCATTCCATGTCTCCTTGTTATAGCACTGTCTGTGCTCCGTTCCTGGATTGTATTCACTTTTACCTCAATATCTTATAATTCTTACTTTCTTCCAAGACTATGCTCAAGTACTACATTTTATACTTAGTTTTTCCTGATCCTCCTATTGGTTAGTGTTTTCCCTTTCTAAACCATCTTCTATCCATTTTGTATTTACTTTGCATATGCCTACATAATTATATACAAAACTTCTGTTGATAGAAAGTGAGCACCTCAAAGAGTGGAACTGTTTCATCTGTTTCTTTTTGTCTTCAGTGCCTAGAATAATGTCTTGGACATAGTAGAAAATTAATAAATGACTTTATTGATCAATAAATTTTTCATCATCTTGAGCCCTCATGTGAATGCCTAGAAAGATGACTGAAATCTAATAAAAACAACTAACACCTGTCTAATTGTAGTTTGATGGCTATAAGAACCTTGCCCATATTTTTTCTACCTCTATGGAGAAAAGATTAGCCTGTAGAGAAGATGTCATGATTTAATATAACATTTCTCAAGCATGGTCCATGAGGGTCTGAGGATCTCTGTAATTTTTTCAAAGGGTCTGTCTTTTTCATAATAATAATAAAATATTTTTACCCATTAAATTACTCTTCACTTTTTCAACTACACATCTCTGTGAGGCCACATTTTCTCTATATAATTCAACCAAAACTACATATTGTAATAGATTGAAAGCATAAGCAGATATGAGAATCTAGCTGTCTTATATAAACAATAGAGATGTAAAAATAGATAAAATTTTGCCATTCTGGCTACTTTTTTATTTAGGAATATGTAGTTTTTAAAAAAATAAAATGTTATTTAAGTGAATGGATAATAGGTTTATTTTTAAAAATGTATTCATAAAATGATAAATGTAATTTTTAATTTCTAATATACTATATAACAGATGTAGCCTACATAAACAAAAGCTTTTTAGAGTCTTCAATAATTTTTAAAAGTTTAAATGTTTCCTTAGATGAAAAAATTTGAGAAGTTTTGATTTAATGGAAAGGGCATTAGAATGGGAACCTGGAAACTTGGCTTCAACTTCTGTCTCAGATGCAAATGAGCTATCACTATTGGCATGTTATTTAGTCTCTATTTGCCATACTTTTCTCACTTAAGAAAGGAGATTTGATCACTTCATCCCTAAGGTCTCATTTTTATGTGTTTATTGGTTTATATAAATTTTTATGATACATTTTATTTTTATACCACTAAAATTTCTTCTGGTATCCCTACATTTCCCCCATACTAGAAAGCCATGCCATACAATCAATAATATCTTAAATAGAAAAGAAAGAGAATAGCAAAAATCAATCAACAAAATTGATCAATCAATTTAAAAAGTCAATATAAATGCAGTGTACTATACCCTGGACCTCCTTCTTTGAAAGTAATGGATGACAAAAGAGGAAAATGATAAATGTTGGAGAAGATTGGGGAAAATTGGAACACTAATTCATTGTCGGTGGAGTTGTGAACTGATACAACCATTCTGGAGAGCAATTCAGAACTATGCCCAAAAGATTATAAAAATATGCATATCCTTTGACCCAGCAATAACACTTCTAGGCATGTATGCCAAAGAGATCAAAAAATAGGAAAAGGACCCACATGTTCAGAAATATTTATAGCAGCTCTTTTTGTTGTGGCCAAGAACTGGAAATCAAGAGGATGCCCATCAATTAGGGAATGACTGAACAAGTTGTGGTATATGAATGTAATGGAACACTATTGTGCTATATAAATGATGAACAAACAGACTTCAGAAAAACCTGGAAAGACTTTTATTAACTGATGCTGAGTGCAGTGAGCAGAACCAGGAATTTCACATGGTAACAGCCACAGTGTAGAATGACTGACTTTGTCACACATAGCCTTTCTCAGTAACACAAAGACCTAAAACAATTCTGAAAGACTCATGATGGAAAATGCCATCCACATCCTGAGAAAGAACTATAACATCTGAATGGAGAGTGAAGCAGACCATTTTCTTCTTTTTTTCGTATTGTTTTGTTTCTTTCTCATGGTTCCTCCCCTCTGTTCTAATTCTTCTACACACCATGAGCAATGTGAAAATATGTTTAATAAGAATGTATATGTAGAGCCTATGTCAGATTGCATGCCATCTTGGGGAGGGGTGACAGAGAAAGAGGGGGAGAAAATTTAAAACTTTTGAAAGTTAATGTTCAGGGGGGTGGAGCCAAGATAGCGGCGTAGCAGCAGCAACATATTGCAGCTCTCACATAGCCACCCCAAAATACCCATAAAATAGGACTCTAAACCAATCCTAGAACTCCAAAACTCACACAAAGATACTTTCCACTAAAGTCAGCTCAGCTACAAGGAACCATATCAGCACTGCGAACCGAAACCAGCCTGCCCTGAAGCCGCAGCTGTGCCCGGGGGGCGGGGGGATGGGAGGAGCAGAGGAGCCTCTCTGGTGAGCAGATTAGCGGCAGCTGGGAGCAGCTCAGTGGGACTTGTGAATTTGGGAGCGGAGCAGTCCAGCTGAAAGGCCTCCAGAGTGGAAAAGCAAAAGGCAGAGGTATTGCACCCACCTCCGCATGCAGCTTCCCACCCGTGGCCTGAAGACAGCAGGGGGACTAAGCGATTGTTCAGAGGCCGAGTGCTCTCGTGTTGAGTGGCCTGGATCCGGATCGCAGTCTTGGGCTTTGGTTCTGGAGTCTTCACTATCCAGTCAGCCAGAAGTAAGTAGGAAGAGTATCTTTCTGAGAGCTATGGCAGCCGGGAGGACCCCAGCGATTTGGGAAAGAGCTTTCCCTTCTGCAAGCAGAGCCCCACAGTGATTTAAAAAAAAAATCACAGACTGAACAACCACGAGTAAGAATAAGCATAAAAAGCAAAGTAAGAACAGCTCCCAAACCCTTGATTCCTTCTTTGGGGAAAAGAAAGATCATGGGAGAGAGAGGGAGGAGAAGAGCACAGCCAGAGTACCCCCACCAGAGGCCTCCAATAAACATGAAGAATGCCTTAAA
>CM053581.1:152746019-152776201 GCA_028627135.1 Pseudochirops cupreus
TAGACTGGGGGAAGGGGGACACACTGGGATGGCTGTTTTGGGGTGGTGGGCGGGGGAAAGAGGGGGAGAAAATATGTCGCTCAAAATCTTGTGGAAATGAATGATGCAAACTAAAATAAAATTTAAAAAAAAGAAAGTTAATGTTCAGAACTAAAAATAAATAAATTAACCCACATGCACACACACATAAAGTAATGGAATACACTTATCTTTTCATATCCATTTTTTCTTATCTTTGAAGCTATTCTTATTCATGATAAATTTGCAACATTGACTTTTGATTGCCTTATGGTTCTTTTACTCATTTTCACTGTTATAGTTTTTGTGTATATTGTCTCCTTCTTTCTGCTTACTTCACTGTACACCAGATCTTATAGACCTTTCAGTGTTTCTCTCTATTGATCATATTGCTTCTTATTGTTAGTAATATTCTATTATATCAATGCATCATACTTTTTTTAATTCATCTCTTAATTGATGGATATCCACTTTCTTTTTTTCTTTTTTTTTCTTTTTTTTTTTTTGCTTTTTGAATGGGGAAAGTCAGGGCAGTTGGGGTTAAGTGACTGGCCCAAGGTCACATGGCTAGTGTTAAGTATCTGAGGCCAGATTTGAACTTAGGTCCTCCTGAATTCAGAGCTGGTGCTCTATTCACTGCACCACCTAGCTGCCACCATCCACTTTATTTCTAATTCTTTTCTACTACAAAAGATATTTCTAGATATATATTGATATTATAGGGTTTTTCTTCTATATCAGTGACCTTCATGGAGAATAAGCCTAGGAATGGAATCTCTAAGTCAAAGAGTTATTTCCATAGCTAAAAACTACTTTCAAAGAGTTGCAGTGATTCATAGCTCCAGCAATGTAATAGTGTGTTTATCTTTCCACAACCCCCTAAAATTGGCTATTTTCATCTTTTGTAACTCTGCTAGTGTAGAGTTTAAAGTATAATTTAACAAATGTTTTGATTTGCATTTCTCTTCTTAGTTATTTGGAGCATCCTTTCACATGATTGCTAACAGTAATTCTTTTTGAAAACTAATTGTTCATATCTTTTTTATGAATCTATATAGATCATTACATTTTGGATATTTTTATTTTAATATGATCTAATTTATTTTTGTACTTCCATGAAAAAGACCTTCTGGTTTATGAATATTTTTAGAAACTGAAAAGATATTCAAGATAATTCTCCAGCCTCATTGATCTGCTTTGAATCACTTGAGTGGTCAAGACTGGAGCCAAGAGTAAAAACTAAATAACCTTTCTGGATGTCTTCCAAGGATAGAATTTTAACAATCAACTTTTATATACAATAAGAAAAAATAGTTAAGAAAAGTCACATGATTTAACTGAGGTTTAATTAGTTGATCTCATGAGTTCAAATTCAACATTAAATGTTCTGGGATGAAATTTATAGTTCGATTTTTCAGGTCACTGAAAGTATGTCTGGAAAATAAGTGTTTAAATGGAAATATAAAATAGACACAGATAGATAGATTTAGGTTTTATATATATGTATATATATATATATATATATATATATATATATATATATATATACACACACATATTTGGTATATAAATTCCTCCAATTTATTTATCCAATAATATTATAAGTTGTGATGGCAGAAAAAGAGTTAATTTTTGGATGGGTGACAGATTATTCTCATTTTGAGTCCCTATCCTGAAACATGTAAACAGCTTTTAATTGAAGAGACAGTTGCCTTGTCTCACAGTAGAAAGGTTACATGATGGAAGGTCACTATATTCTTCTTGTATCAACTTAGCTAAAATTCTTTTCCTGCCCTCTGTAGGAGTAGCTTCCAACAGAATCTGAGCAAAAGTGTTTATTTTGTATCATTCACTTGCAAAGACCATCTGGTGGCCATTGGGCTACTACAAATCATGGTAACCCATGGTTAGTCTAAGACATTCTCATCTTGATCAGGCTATTATAGCACTCTTCAAAGGACATTATGTTAACAAAAAATCCCCCCTTGATACAATACAAATAAGAATATAGCATTTTAAAATTACAGCAAATATCACTGATCACTTATTATGTGCACAGCAAAGTTCATCTTGATGTTGTTTTTCAGAAGAGACACTTTTTTCATCTTTCACTCAGATTTTTCATCTCATCTGATAAATCCTTAGATAAAATTTACTTCAACTTGTTTATTATAAAGAACAAGAAAGAATTCAGAAATGTTAAGGTACTTACTCAAGGTCACATGGACAATGAAAGTATAGATCGTATTTAGACCTTGATTCTTTTAGTTTTCAGTTCAGAGGTAGTTGGTGGCACAATGGATAGAATACTGGGCCTGGAGTTAAACAAGAAGATTTATGTTCAAATCTGGCCTCAGAAACTTACTAGCTCTGTGACCTTGGGCAAGTCACTTCACTTTTTTATCTTAGTTTTTTCAACTATAAAATCAGGATAATAATACCATTTAACTTTATGGGTTGTTGTGGGGATCAAATGAATAATATTTGTTTTGTTGTTGTTACTGTTTTGTTTTTAAAATGCTTCTCATAAGCCTGACAGGTGCTATATAAATAGGTGCTATATAAATGCTTATTTCAAAAAAATCAGTGCCATTGCTCCTGACTTAGTTTCCTAATAACTAGCAGAAAATGCTTGTAAATAGATACCTCAGAATATATGCTTGTCCTTGAATTATATGAAGTGGAGACTCTAATAGAGATCAGAAGAGAGTTACAGCTCAGTTTATCCAAGAGAATATAATAGTGACCTACCATAGTGGGACTCTCTTGTGATTGTTACCCTCATACTAGACTTTAAGTGATAGAGAGCCACTATCTATTCAGTCAAGAGAAGCTACCTGGGAAGATATCTGAGAACAGTTAGCTGTTCTTGGATTCTTTAAGAGGTTACTCCAGCTGAGGGAAGGAGAGAGTTTCAGCTAAGGTCATCAGAGCAAAGAGAGCAATGACTTATCACAAGGTCATCACACACTAAATTTCTGACTCTTACCTAGTAGCTGAGTGGTATTAGGCAAGTTATTTAAGCTCCCCAATTCTCCATTTATTTATCTTTAACTGGGAATAGTAGTGTTCCAATTTTTCCAAGATTGATTGGAAAGTAGAAAATGGGAAAAGAATTTTTATAACCAGTGTCTCTGATAAAGGCCTCATTTTTAAAATATAAAGAGAATTGGGTCAAATCTATAAGAATACAAGTCATTCCCCAATTGATGAATGATCAGAGGTTATGAACAGGCAGTTTTCAGAGGAAGAGATAAAAAATATCTATAAGCATATGAAAAAGTACTCTAAATCACTATTGATTAGAGAAATGCATATCAAAACAACTCTGAGGTACCACATCTCACCGGTCAGATTGGCTAAGATGACAAAACAGGAAAATGATAAATGCTGGAGAGGATGTGGAAAAAATTGGAACACTAATGCATTGTTGGTGCAGTTGTGAACTGATTAAACCATTCTGGACAGCAATCTGGAACTATGCCCAAAGGGCTATAAAAAAGAGCATACCCTTTGCCCTAGCAGTACCACTTCTAGGGCTGAATCCCAAAGAGATCACAGAAGTGGGAAAAGGACTTGTATGTACAAAAATATTTATAGTAGCTCTTTTTGTGGTGGCAAAGAATTGAAAATCAAGGGGATGCCCATCAATTGGGGAATGGCTAAACAAGTTGTGGAATATGAATGTAATGTAATACTATTGTGCTATGAGAAATGAGGGGTGGACAGATTTCATAATATCCTGGAGAGACTTATATAAACTGATACTGAGTGAGGGGAACAGAACCAGGAGAACATTGTACACAATTACAGACATGTTGTATCTGTGATGACTGACTTTGATAGACTAGGCTTGGGCTCATCACAGCCATACAAGGTTATAAGGCAGCTCCAATGCAAAATGAAGCAAATTACTTGCTCTCTCTCTTTTTTGTTTTGTTTTATTTTGTTTCTTCTTCCTCATTATTCATTCCATTGGTTATAATTCTTCTTCACAACCTAACTAATGTTTAATGTGAAGGTATAGGTAGAACCTATATTGAATTTTATGCTGCCATGGGGGTAGAGTAGGGGAAGAGCACGAGGGGGGAAATTTGGAACTCAAAAACTTGTGGAACTGAATGTTGTAAGCTAATAGTAAATAGTTTTTTTTAAAAAAAGAAATAAGGAAATGATACAAAAAAATCATACTTGCTCTTTCTGATTCATAAAATTGTCAGAATCAAAAAATAAAAATGAATGTATAGCATTATTTGACCAATTGTAAAAATCATTGCAAACTATCATTAGAGAGTTACCTTGTATTCATTAGTTATTATAACCTCAAGGATCTGAAATATTTAATTGAAAATTTCTTAACTGCATTAAATGCATACTACTGACCTGAAATTATAGCAACCCAAGTCGATATTTTAAAAATATTGCTCCCATGATTATACAAATTTAGTACTTAATTTAGAATATATGAAAATATACATTATGAAAAGGAACTGAGAATAATGCAAGGAGACATTTCAATGCAACATTTAAAATTAGGAAATTAATGCTTCATTTCTTGTGACTAGAAATTAATTATAATTCCTGTCATCTTGTTCAGGTATTTTAAGTATGGAGATTCTGTGCATGACAGAGATTAACAAAAATTAACTTAATAATAGCCAACCTAATGAAAGAGTTTATTATTCAAAAATGTTATTTCATGGAGGCCTCAGATACCTATCTCTCTTTTGATTACTTTATTTGTCAAAGAAGTAACAATTTACATTCTGATAAAATGGCAGTCAAAAAAACTAACATGATCTTGGACTATACTAAGAAGGACATAACTTTTGGCAATAAAAAGCCTATTAGTCAAGTTGCATTCTGCCCTGGTCAGACTATATCTGGATTATTGTGTTCATTTTTGAGCATCACACTTTGGAAAGGGTACCAGAAGGCTGGAGATAATCCAGAGAAGGACAATTAGAACTGTGAAGGACCTCTAATTCATGCAATATTATGATGAGTTGAAAAATCTCTGAATATTTAATCTTCAGAAGAGTCAGTGTGACATATTTATTTTCAAAATGT
The DNA here is from genome assembly GCA_028627135.1 of Pseudochirops cupreus. Taxonomy (NCBI): domain Eukaryota; kingdom Metazoa; phylum Chordata; class Mammalia; order Diprotodontia; family Pseudocheiridae; genus Pseudochirops; species Pseudochirops cupreus. The sequence goes on from CM053581.1 coordinate 152,751,108, forward strand.
TCAGCACTGCTGTGATCAAGAAGCTTGCCCTGTGAGGACAGAATAAAAGTAACAGGTAGAAGCTCTGAGGGAAATTAAAGTTTAATGTAAGAAAAAGAACTTTCTAATGATTAATGTTATCCCAAGATGAAATGGACCATCTCAGGAAGTAGTGGGTTTCCCCTCATTGAGGACTGAAAACAAGGATAGGTGACCTGTTGTCAGGTACACCATCAGAATTTGATATAGGAGTGGGGTGATAGATTGAACTGGATGGCCTCTGAGGCTCCTTCTACTCTGAAACTCTCAGATTCTTTGATGCCTAAAAGCCACCTTAGGATGATTATGCAATCCATTAAACAGACTATATCTAATTCCTTATCTGACTCTAATTTAACTCTAAAACTCTTTGTAGCTAACCTTAATTCTAAAGCCTGACCCCTTAATTTTAAACTTAATTCTATTTTTGTTGTTTAGTTTGTTTTTTTCTTTTTTTTAGTCATATTTAAATCTTCACAACCCCATTTGGGGTTTTCTCGGTAAAGATACTGGAGTGGTTTGCCATTTCTTTCTCCAGATAATTTTTTAGATGATGAAACTAAGGCAAACAGGGTTAAGTGACTTGTCTAGGATCACACAGCTAGTAAGTGTCCAAGGCTAGATTTGAACTCAAGAAGGTGAGTTCTCCTGACTGCAAGCCCATCTGTCTATCCACTACACAATATAACTGCCTAATGCTAGATTTCTAGATGGTGCCTAATGCTAGAAAATCTAATTGATTTTCCCTAAAAGATTTAGGGCAGGTTCCCAAAATAGTGTTAATTGTATACATGTGAAAATATTCTTCATCTCCTGAATAAATAGTAGTGTTTAAAATATAGTTATAGTTGCAAAAGTAAAATACTGAAAATATTGAGGTAAACAACAACAAAAGGACTTATTTATTTCATATAGGCCTCCTATAGTTTAATAAAAGTATGTCAAAATTATAATTGGATCTGTTCAAAAACAGTAGGTACAACATTTGTTCAAGCTTAACACATCCAGCTCTGTTTTATATCTTATATTTGTTGTCTTGACTTGAGGGTAAGGATGGGTTGAGAACAGGAACAGATGGAATTAGGCAACTTCAAAACTACTCAGCAAAACTACTACTGATAAAGGAGTCCATGCCTTTCATAGATGGTTGGGACTGGCCATCTGGCAAAGCAAATAAATGTTCTGTGAAGTTCATTTTGATCAGTGAGTAGAAGAAAAAAAGTATCTAGATCCTTTTCTCACAATATAATAAAATTGAAATTAAGTATCAAAACAAATGATTTATTATACTAATATTTTAAATGAGGAGGCATATGCTGAGGTTTTGACTATGTGATATTAGAGAAAGAACAAATAAGGTAAAAGTTTGTTGGAAAGAAGGTCATTACTGCGAAATGTGGCATACATGAAATGTACCGGTGAACAAAACATCTTAATAGCTGATTTTTCTTTGAGGAATTTGTCACAGATCAGTAGGAAAAATAGATCTTGAGTTTATCCTTTGGGTTCCAGCACTGTGTCTGTGTTTTATCTAATTGGCCTCTGGATGTCACTGCTTTACACTAGCTCAGTGCTTTGCAATGGATAATAAAACTCTTTAGTTTAAAGAAAGTGTCTAATATTCCATAAGATTTCTCTAAGATCTTAAAAAGTAGTTATAGGTAAGGAACAGCAGTAGATAGAAGTTCTTATTGTATTATAGATCCTATTAAAGACACCACACTATTAGCCCAATGATTTCAAATGATTAATAATTCTAATAAATTGGACATAATTATAATCTATCCTGATCTCATAATTAATTTTTTTTTGTCTCTTTGGGAGGATATAGGGAAAAGAAAATGTGATTCAAATCATTCAAACTGGCAATCAACGTTGATAGCCATTGGATAATTCCTTACTTCTGCAATTAAGTTTTCCTAAACTCAAGACAAAAGTAAACTATCAAACACAACAATAAGAAGTACACATAGCAAAAGTTACTTGTGTGGTTCAATGTTGAAAACTGAAAGAACTTGTTTGCATATTCATGTGAACTCCATCAATGTCTTATCACTTTATTTGGATTTTATGTGCCTAGCTCTTGGACAATTTTGTTGTTCAATTATTTCAGTCATGTCCAATTCTTTGTGACCCATTTGGAGTTTTCTTGGCAAAGGTATTGGAGTAGTTTGCCATTTTCTTCTATAGTTAATTTTACAGATGTAGAAACTAAGGCTAACAGGGTTAAGTGACTCTCCCTGAGTCACACAGCTTATAAATAACTGAGGCCATGTTTAAATTCAGATCTTCTTGACTCCAGGCCTGGCACTATACCACCTAGCTACCTACTATTGGAGAACAGCTAATCCAGTTGTGGTAATTAATGAAATGAAATATTATCACACTAGAGATGATGCAGGATCAAGGGGTCAGGGAGTCCAAGAACCCCAATAACCAGAGTCCCTGGAAAGCAGAATGGAATGAATTCACAGACCCATGCATTCTCTGAGTCAAGGTGGCAAAGATTTATTGTTAAGCTATACAGCAGGCAAGAGTTCTTAGGGAACCTGTAACCTTAGAGGGAGTATATTATAGTTTATATAGGATAACTATAGTAAAACCTGTGCAAAATATGCTAATTAGGTGAGTCAGGGTGGGATTAGGGAGGAGTTAAGGAGTGGTCAGTTCTTAAAAGAACAGTACTTTTAATATCTACTATGTAGATATTTTGCCCAGAATTCACTGAGAAATAGCCCACGGGGGAGTTGCATGGAGGTGTGGTTTTAGACTTCAAACATCACTAAGTCAGCTAGCTATGAGGGTTGATCAAATGGCCACCCATCAATGTTGTGCTTGACAAGATGGATGTTGGTAGTATATGTATATCCCTAGCTAAGGAGGGATTCAGGATGTGTATAATGAGCTAGGGAGTACACATATGACTGAGTCTGGGATATATATGATAGGTATGATCCAGTACACAGCTGCTTCAGCCAGTACACAGTTGGGTCCAACTACTAAATTCTGTAAGTTCAGCTGGCCACTATATCAGAAAAAGATAAGCATTTTGCCAGAGTATGCTGTCCTTGAGCTACAGAGAAATTGCCCGAGACAGTGTTTTGAGACTAGTGAGATTTGAGACTGGGGAGAAATGTGATTTTACAAACTATGGTTCAAGCACAGGCACCCAAGCACCCCATCAAAAGAAACAATCAATATCAAGAATTCAGAGAGACCATATGTAACTTAGAAGAAATTTATAAGAATTTCAATAGAGTAAAGTAAGTCAAACGAGGAAAACATGATACACTATCATTGTAGAAGTGTGAATAGGTAAAACAAAACAAAACAACAACAAAAGAAAGCAAGAAATTAAATAGTATGTAATTATAATTAGCAAAGCTTGCCTCATAAAGGTCTTAAGGAGATGAGTCTTCCATCTCTTGTTTGTGATGCGGCTAGGGTTAGGGTTGTTCTGGAGACTCCAAAATACCAACACTCCAGATCCTGCCAAATGAAGTCTTCTCAGCCAAAGAAAAGTAAAGTTTATTAAAAGTTCATTAAAAGTTCACCATATTGGTGAGCTTAAGACTCTTAAGGAGCCTAAGTATCTGAGATGCTTACATTAGGCAAGCAGGCCAGAGCAATTCTGTGCTAGGCTGTTCTATAGTGCTCTCATATACATGGTGGCAAGAAGGGATCTTATATGCAGGAAAGTTGTGGGAGGAATCTAGGGGTGGTCTGGAGGAGGAGTTTGGGGAAGGTCTTCAAGAGGAGTTAATGAGGTCCTTGAGTAATTAAGGATGGGAAGTTGTTGGAGGCTACCTGGAGGGGACAGACAGGGCTAGGCCAGTTCAAGAGTGGATTGATATTTTGATAGGCTAAAGGGTGGGAAGTAGATGGACAATGGAGGGCTAGGCTAATAACAGAGGTCTCAGCAGAGCCACAATGAAAGCTTATGGCCTCTGCAAATGCCTCATCAAGTGTTAAGATTCAGTCAAAGTTCAAGGGGTTTCCCAGAGACTTACCTCAAAGATTCAAGGAGAGCTCAAGGGGGTTCCCAGAACCTGCACCCCATCAGTTTTTAGGTGAGGTTTCTGGAGGTGGAATATTGTGATATATCCTTGGAGTTGATTGTTGCCTAGCTTTCCTGAATTGTTTTTATTTTCTATTATTTTAAAAATCTTTGTCACAAGGGATGGCTTGTAACAAATTGGAGATGGGTAGGGGAGAGAAAGAGAGGCCTGTGGAAATAAAATCAGAAAGATATCAATGAAATAGATGACATATAAACGTTATGTGTATATATGTACTAAAATAGGGACTAGATCTGTAATTTCATTAGTAAAGAGAATTTCTGGCGAGCAACCTTTCTACCAACGCATAAAGCCATGCTCTCTGAAATTTGTATAGACTCAGAGTATTTCCTAGAGCACAGAGAGATCAAGTGATTTTGTTCAGGGTCAAACAGCCAGTATGTGTCAGAGACATGACTTGAATCTATCTCTTTCTTCTTGGCTCTAAAGCTGCCTCTCTGTCCTCTGTGTCACTTGCTTAATAAATAGGACATGATATTTGTAAAGCACTTAGTATGGTGCCTGGCACATAGCAGGTGCTTGAGAGTTATTTCCTTTCCCACCCCAAGAAATGATTGTTTAAATGGAGAGAGAGAGACCTGTGTGGCTCCTTTGGGCTTCTTCTGTCCTCTGGAGAGTGGATCATTCAGCTCTACCACAAATAGGAGGCAGTATTTGAACTTTGCAGCTTACTTCATTAGGTATCTACAGCTCAGCTTGGTTTCAACTCCAAGAAACATTGTAGCATTGTCTGTCTCTGTGCTTCCCTCCCTTTCCAGCTTCATTTTATGTATTATATTCAGCCTATCACATGTAAGTTCCTTTAGGGCAGAGGGTTTTTTCTTTTTGTTTTTGTTTTTTTGCATCCTTAGCACTTAGCACCGTTCCTGGCACATAGTAAATGCTTAATAAATGTTCATTGCATTGAAATTACTTAAATTTTTTTGAATAGCCACCTAATTTAAATGATAGTGTGGTCATATCGAGGCTCACGGGTGCTGGGATCCCAAAATAGTGACATGTAGGTCCTGCCTGAATGATTTTGACCGAAGACTTCTTTCAACCCAAGAAAAGCAAAGTTTATTTAAAAATGCATTACATTGGCCATACTCTTAAGGAATCTCAGTATTAGCTAGATTCTTAAGGAATCCAAGCATTTGTACCTCTTTGTATTAACAAGCAGGCCAGATTGAACCGGAGCACCTCAGTGGAGACTGAGATGGATTTTATGTACAAGAAAGTCCCATTTTATGTGGGAAAGATCTAGGGTTGACCAAGTAATCTGGGGTGACTGGAGGAGAGCTCTTGGGAGGATCTTGTGGGAATGGCCGATAGGCTGGGGTGACTGTGAGGTAACAGAGAAGGGCCTAGAAATTGGGGACCTGGATCATGTGGCCAAAGGAGAATGAGGTCTATATAGGATTAAGGGTGTGAACTAGCTGAAGGCAATCTGGAGGTAACAGATGCTGAAAGCCGGGGCTAGATTCAGGGTAACAGAGAAATGGGGGCAAAGTGATAATGAAAGGCAAGTTGAGGGGGTCATAAACTCAGGTGAATGACAGATCAAATAGGAAGATTCAAGGAGAGTTCAAGGGGGTTTCCCAGAGTGGTTTTGCAGTAAAAACAAAACAAAACAAAACAAAACAAAAAAACCCTAGAAATCTTTCCTTTACAAGTGACAGAAATTGGATATCCAGCTCAGTCCACTATTCATCTGCAGCTCTGCCTAGTTTCAATTCCACAGAAAAAACTGGTATCTTCTGGCACTCCCATTCCTTTCCAGTTTCCTTTCATGTGTTGTCTTTCTTCATTACATTGTAAGCTCTTTAAGGCCAAGGGATGTTTTTCTTTTTTTTTTTTTTAAATTTCTATCCCAAATGCTTAGCACAGGAACTATCACATAGTAGTAAATGCTTAATAAATGTTTACTGAATTGAATTGAGTAACAATGCTAATATTTAAACATAGAGAAGGAGTTACATGCAGTTAGGTCTATCGACTCTAGTAAGTACCTACTGGTTGTTCTGACATATACTTTTATCTCTGTCCAGCCTGAGGAATTTGGATAACACTGAGATGACAGGGGACAACAAACAAAGTTGAAAAGCAAAGAAACTTTGGGGAAAAGCAAAAAGACCATTAGAAGCATAGAATGTTGTGGCTAGAATTCACCTTAGAGTCTTCTAATAATAGGATTACAGAATTGTAATAATTATTTTGTCCAACCACTTCATTTCATAGGTAATAAACAAATAGGCAGAGATGACAAGCTAATTAATTAAATTCCCCAAGATGAAGGCCAGATTTTGAGTCAATGTCTGCTGACACACAATTCAGGGTTTATTTTACTATAATATACTCACTTATAAACTGTCCTACTGGTACATGTTTCAAGATTTACTGTAGGTTTAGTTTAATTTAATTCTCCTTGTCTAATTTTACCATTTTCTCCTGGATATTTTCTCCTTCCTTCATTTCTCTAACACAAACTCCCTCTGGGCTCTTTATCAACTTTCTCACTGCTTTTTTTTTTTGTACTTTTTTTATAAGTCTTCCTCCGCACTACAAAGCACGAGGGGCTTACAGGGTTCTGCTCTAGGCTATCATCTTTTTTCTCTTTGTACCTTAATGTATAACTGATTTTAGATAAGATTCTATCACTGATAATATTTGATCCCATTGGGTTCAATCTTCCCTATTCAAATGACTTTGCATACTAAAGTCTAGTCTCTTCTTGAAATTTTAATCTAAAATAGTCAACTACTAGTTGAATAATTAAATCTTGCCTTCCTTCCTCAAATTTAACTCACTTTCTAACTGTTCTTTCTCTAAACCTTACAATTTCTTTTGATGGGAACACAATCCTTCAAAATTTTAAAATGTTTTAGACTCTTTGCTCTTGCTTATGTGCCACATCCTATCAGTTGATCAGTTGAGAAGTTCTGCCAATTTTACCCAAACAACATCTCTGATATTCATCCCCTTCTATTCATTTCTGTTGTCATTGTTCTTGTTCAATCTTCCCCATCTTTCCTATTGTAATAGCCAATCCTGGTCTCTAATTTATGCATCCTGTACACAGCTACCAAAGCAATCTTTCTAAGACCTGAGAAAGACTATTGAGGTTTAGGGTTTAGGGGTGCTGAAGACCCCAAGGTCTTGCCAAATGAATTTGACTCATCTTCTCTTAAAGTAAAGAAAAGTTTATTAAAGATTTGCCTTAATAGGTAGACTCTTAAGGAGCATAAGTATATGTGAAGCTTGTTTTGACAAGCAGGCCAGAATAATCTAACACAGAATGAGCCTGCACTAGGTTGAAATGCCTGTCATGGAGTCAAGATGGATCTTAAATACAGAAAGAGTGTGGGAAGATTTAGGAGTGGTCTAGAGGAGAAGTTTTAGGAGGGTCTTTAGGATGAGTCTAAGGACGATCTTGAGGGGACTGAGGTCAGACTTCAGCAATGAGATTAAGGGGGGGAAATAGCTGAAGGCTACCTGGAGATGTCACACAATGCAGGGCTAGGTTAGTTTAAGAGTAATAGATTTGGATATAGATATTTTGATAGGATCATGGGTGGGAAGTAGCTGGGAGATTGAGGCCTTGGCTAGGTTAAAAGTAACAGAGATTTGGGTCTAGCTATAATGAAAGGCTTATGACCTCAGACAAATGCCTCATCAAGTGAGAAGATTCAATCAGAGTTCAAGGGGTTTCCCAGAACCTGTACCCCATTAAGACTATACCTCTCTCTTGCTCAAAAAGTTTCAGATGCTGTCCTATTACATTTAATATAAAATACAAACTGCTTCCCTTTATAAAATCTCTATTCTGACCAAATTGAACTATAGTAGGTCTCTAAATTCAGTATGACTTCTTCCTACATAAATTCACACAGATTCTTTCTCATCTTGAGGAAATGACCTCTTAAAATGTCTGCTTCAAGTCTTCTTTACCTTGAAGTCTCAGCTCATATTCTTTTTTCCCATATAAAGCCTTTCTTGATGTGTCTCAGCCAAATGTGATTTCTCTAACCTCAAATTTCCCAGAGTATGTTCACTTTTTCCATTGTCCCCATCACTTACTATGCTATTATAGTAATAGTATAGTATAGTATAGTATGGTATTGTATGGTATGGTATAGTATAGTATAGTATAGTATATATACCTTATACTATACTATACCTTATTATACTTATGTATACTGTACTATACCTTATTATACTATACTATACTATATCTTATTATACTTATCTGTATACAATAACTTATTCCCCCACTGTATGTAATATCCTTAATGGCAGAGATTCTCATTTTTATTTTTGCGTAGCCAGTAACCAGTATGATGCCTTTGTACATAATAGGGGCTTAATAAATGTTTGTTAAATTGAAATGGATTTGAAAACAATTGAAGATAAAAACGAGTACATTAACATTTACTGAAGCATGACTAATTACAAGATCAAATTCTCTATTTTTAGCGTCCCTTTTGGGATAGATTTTTATGCTGTGGCAGAGGTTTGAATAGTATGTTAGATTGAGCACTGGACCTGGAGACAGGAAGTCTTGAGTTCAAATACATTCTCAGATTCTGATAGCTCTGTGATAAGATAGTTAACCAATAAGTTTGCCTTACTTTTCTCATTTATAAGATGAGTATAATAATAGTACCTATCTATTAGAGTTCATAAAATGCTTTGCAACTCTTAACACCATATATGTGTTAGTCATCATCATCATCATTATCAACATCATCATCATTCTTTGGTATTTTTAAAGAGTCAGTTAAAAAGGAGGAAGGACCCTAAAAGACTTTGATACCTACTAAAAATTTTGTTACTAATTTCTTAATTGACTGATCCTTTGTTGAAGAAATTGTACTTAAGTCCAATCTTCAGATAAGAGAGACTGGAAAATATGTTTAGGAAATGAACAAAAATGCTTAAGTAATCATGAAAATGTCATTGCACCTTCCCTATGGTGTTAAGTGGCTGCAAAATAACAGAATTTTTTTTTACTGATATCTTAATTAAATCATTTCAAAAGCAAATGGTCATCCCTGAAAATTCAAGGAGCCATGAAGATGTTAATTGAACCACTGTTTGTCTCTGACCCCTTAAGTGAGAGATAAGAGAAAGTATGATATCCAAATTAATTTTAACATTTGATATGTAGGTCTCATAAAAAAAAGTCTTAATTAGATAAGTTTTGATGGTAAAGAACTACTGAGTTATACAAAGAGGTAAACCATTTGGTTGCCAAATAGAAGGAAATCGATAATCTCTGAACTACTCTTTTAAGTCTCCTCTGATTATATTGTTATTTCATATAAATGTATGATTCAGAGATAACACTAGGCAAACTTAGATAAGCTTTGTTGTCACTTGTAAAGTGTTTGTAGTCACCTCTTTCTTTGCCTTGAAATGTTGGGGTTCAAGGCACCCTCAAAATGTTAGAGAGTGCCAGAATAGACACGTAGGTTACAGTATCTCGAATGAAATAATTCACAGACTGTTTTCAAGTTAAATAAAAGGCATTTATTGGGTTCACACACTCATCAGGTTCTGTTCCTTATGGGAGGTCAGATCTCCAGGGCCCTGCTGCCCATGGTGGGAGATAGAGCACTGAGCCAAGTTAGGTGTGTGGTCTATATGCAGTTTGATGGGATAAGTGGGAGGGGAGCAAGAGAAGGGGAGAAAGAGCACTGCTCAGGAATGTCTCCTAGTCCATACAGATCAGCAAAGGGAACAGGAAAGAGGAGGAGAAGAGATTTTTCTAGAGCAGTGGTTCTCAATCTTCCTAATGTTGTGACCCTTTAATAGTTGTATGTGGGTGTGTCTCCATGTGGGCAGACCTGCCTGGAGACTGATAGAGGAGGTTTCTAAGACCGTGGGAAATATGTGTTTTCTGATGGTCTTAGGCAACCCTTGTGACCCCTGTGAAAGGGTTGTTTGACCCCAAAGGTGTCGCAACCCACAGGTTGAGAAGCAGTGTCCTAGAATGTCAGATAGTGGGGGATGCTTTGTGAAAGCACACAGATAAATCCATGGTGGGGGGCTTCAATGCATAGTCCTCTTGATCACTTTTCTGGATGGTCACATCCTGCATCTTATCTCTTATCTCATATCCTGCATTCTGCTTGCTCCATTTGTCTTGAGCACTCCTACTACCCTGCTCACTCTTCAGTCACTTTTGAATTTTTCATATATTGGTGATTACTATTTGCCTTAAGGCAGGCATTGTGATTAGCACTGAAAATACAAAGAAAAACAAACAAAAAAAAAAGCACCAGTTCCCAGGAAGAGTAACAAAGATTATATTATAAATAAATATTAATTATATTGGTAATAAAATAAACATACATAAATATAAATTGTTATGTGTATACGTACATATAAGATATAGAATAGATGGAAGATAAACTTACAGGATATCACAGTAGCACCCAGTATTCATCCAGGATTCCTCACTGTCTCTCACATTCCACCCCACCCCCATATCTAAGCTTTTCCTAAGGATTGTCAAATACATCTTGGCAACATCTCTTGAATATCCTGCTTTTTCCTCTGACATTCCACCATTCTAGCTCAGCTTCCCTTCCTTTATTCTAAGTAAGAAACAATTTATATAGGATTTTATTTGTTCTCCTTACTTTCAATATTTGTTTTCATGACACACACTGACACCACAGGACACTCACAATATTATTTTTGTCTATGTCTAGAAAGGGAGATATTGTCATAATTAAGTATTAAGTTCTTAAGTATTTATAAGCCTTCTCACCATATTTCTGATATACTCATTGACTTGCCTCACCCAGTGACTTCTCTTTCTCTTGTGTAAGGGAAATTATGCCATTAGAGAATTTTTAGTGCATAGAACACAATTCCTTAATTGATGGTTAAACTGTCTTTGTTAACTTTGTTTTCTCAAAATCACTAAATATAATTTATGAAATAACCATCTGAATAGCTTGTAAATCTCTATGCTATGTAAAAGTGCCTTTTGGCACTTTACAATGACAAGGAAGGAAGCAACTAACATTCAAATAAATTTCCATTGTGTTCAATGTGGGTCCATTTTAGTCTTAAGTTTTTTTTTTCTTTTCTTCTAAAATCATGTTTCAAAAATTATAGATTTTCATTGACTTTTTAATGGTCTTGGCCAATACCATAGCAATTCCATGCTATTTTAACTTAATTATCCAATTTCATTTTAGTGAAACACTATACTACCAGTCACCAAATGTTTCTAATTTTGAAATCAAGCTTGACTTGTGCTTTATCTTCTCCTTGTTCTCTCCCCTATATCCAAACAAATGTTGTGTATTATTTCTATCAGCATAACACTTCTCATATCTGTCCTCATCTCTCTATTTTCATCGCAACAACTATAGTTCATTCATGCTCTCAATATCCTGATTGTACCTGCCTCTCAAGTTTGTTGTTGAGACCAGAGGAGATAATATTACTAAAAACAATTAACAGTTTGTGGCACATAGTAGGTACAGTATAAATATTCGCTTCCTTCTTCCCTTTCTTTCCTGGACTGTAATTTCAAGAGTCCCCTTTTTCCCATACACAACATACAAGCTCTCAAATCTATGCCTCTGAACCCTCTGTTGTCCACTACCTTACCTCCATTTTTATCACTGTAGACAAGCATATACAGTTTAAAATATTGGTCATCTCCCACTCCTCAGGAACTAATTCAACTTAATTCTATTCTATGAATAAATAAGAAATATTTATTCAGACATCTCTCTGTAGAAGACTGTACGATAGTTATTAGGAATTCCCAGGGGAAAAACCCAGCCTCTGATTTCTATGATAATACATTCCATGGAAGGAGTAGAACATGTAAACTTTTATGAGTAAATACCAGATAATTTCTGAAGGGAAATAACAGAACTATCTAGGAGAGCAAAGGGTGGAATGAGAGCTTTCTTGGTGGAGGATATGAGATAAGGCAGATGAAGAGAATTTTTTGAAATGAGGGGGTAGATACCAGGTATGGCAACAGCTAATTGAAATTAATGGAGAGAGGGAGTGTCATATTGAATTTGGGCACTATTAGACTAATTTGGCAAGAAAATAGAGCGTGGAAGGAGAAGATATGTGATAAGACATATGGAAAGATAAACATGGGCCAGGTTGTTAATGGCTTTCATTTTAAGCTGAAAAAGTTTGTATTTTATTCTTGAAACAATTGGGAGCCACTGGATATTCTTAAATAATGTATCTAAATGCAATTTGTAATATAATTCCAGTTACATTATTTAGTGAAACAAGTTAGGAAATATTGGTCCTTGCAGCAACAAAATATGACAATGAATGAAAGAGAAGTAGTCTTTTGTACTAAAAATTTATTATTTATAATAATTATACACACACATATAGTTAACATGGATCAGTAGAGTTTTAAAAATCTTATGCAATTTCAGGGGAAATGTGAGAATAAAATATTATTTAGGGAAATTATTTAAAAAGTGCAAATAAAATTTAATAAAAGTACTAAAAGTTCTATGCATAGAGTAGAATTACAGAACTTATATTTCCCCAACCTTGACTTTTGGCATAATAACTACAACCTTGAAACTTTAAGTCTCATTTGTAACATCTGCTTCAATGAACAGCAGCTGGATAATAACTTGCCAAAATATCAGTTGAATTAGAAGGCAGTGAATCATTCAACTTTATCAATTACATGCTTAAAAGATTTCATGAAAATCAAAGTCTGGCACATTCAAGTGCAGACATAACACATATTAATAACACCACTAGCCAAAGAACTTATTGATATAATCTTTTTCTTTTTTTCTGATGTGAGTTTGTTGGTAAAATTACTGTGATATTGTGGAAGCTCAATAGAAGACATGTTGTTACACTCTATTATAGAATTGTTGCTATACTATGCTAAAGCAATTGGTCAAATCAGTAAGTTTAATGAAAAAGCAATAAATTCAGTGAAAAAGATTAATCAAGTTGGCCATTTTCCTTCATGGATTGGATGACAATTGGGTAGATAAGTGATTTATCACTATTATTCATTATTATTAATAGGATGAAATGATAATAACAATTTTGCAGTTGCATGTCTTTACCATTTTCAAAGCTCATTCATTTTCCCCTTTTTTATCCTTAAAGCGAGCCCATGTTGTTATGAGGCATTATTATCCTCACTTATGGATGAGGAAATTGATATTCAGAGAATTAAATGACTTGCCCAAGGTCACATTACTAGCAAATATATAATCCGAACTTTGACTCAGATCTTTAGACCTCTAGTTCTGTATTCAATCTATTAAACCACAGGAGTCCAAAGTCTATTATATAATGTGGTAGCCTTTTAAAAAAAAATATCTAAGCTAATACATCTAAATGACTGTTGAATCTCTGAAGCTGGTCTATTAGTTTCCTAGAGGTACACATATACCCACATAAATAACAATATTTGTGTTTTGTAGCTTTATCTTCTTTAAAAAAAGTTTTTAATTGATATTTTCTCTTTTTTACATCATGAAAGTCCATGCATCCCTTTCCCTCCCAGAATGTATCCTATGTGACAAATAGTATTTCTTTGGGAAAAGAAAAAAACATTAGCACAACTGATAGATGCATTGAAAAGAATCTGAAAACATGTGCAATGTGTAGCACCTGTGCATCACCCACCTCTACAAATGGGTAAGTTGGGGGAATCTTTTTATTTATTTTTGATTTTGGGGGGAACCATTCTTTTCATTTACATTGGTGTAGCTCCTGTATATATTGTTTTCTTGGCTCTGTTTATTTCATACTGCATCAAGTCATATAGATCTTTACATATTTCTATAATTCTATATTCATCATACATAGAATTCTTACACTACAGCAATATTTCGTTACATTCATGTAACAAAATTTGTTTAGTCATTCCCAATAAATGGCATTTACTTTATTTACAAATCTTAGCTACCACAAAAAATGCTACTATAAATATTTTGGTGTAAAGGGACTTCCCCTTCCCTTTCCCCTATCAATGACTTCCTTGTGGTATAAACTGTGTACTGGGGCTTCTGGTTCAAAGGGGATGAACATTTTAGTAACATTTGCATAATTTCAAATTGCTTTCCAAAACCATTGTACCATTTCACAGTTCTACCAGCAATGAATTAGTCTGCCTATCTTCTGCTATATAACCTTTATATAATCTATAACTATTCCAAAATTGACTATTGCAATTTTTTGTCATTTTTGCCAATTTGACCTTGGAGAAGTCACATAAACTATGGCAGATTCATTTCCACATATATAACAAGAGAGATTTGCATTAAATGGCACCTAAACTCTTGGTCTATGATTTTATATAAGCCTCTCTCCCTTGTCTTTATAATAACTCATAATTTTGATTTTTCAAAGATCATTTTGCTTCATTCCTTATAGTCCCACATTATCATTAAGCGAATATTGCATTTAAAAGATTTGTATGTGTGTCAGTGGCAGCTTGTTTGCATTGAAAGTTTGCGGTTTCCCAAATGAAATCCACTTAGCTTTCTTCCTCCTGTTCAATTCTGGGCCCTGTTTATTATCCATCTGCAGTGTTTTTCCCAGGTGTATGTACTGATAGACTAACGCAATGGAGTGCGCATCCAATTACATGTCATATTCTGAGCAAAATGCTTTCTTTATTCACTTAGTTCTTCCAGTGTGACCATGCATTTATTAAGTGGGTCCTATAATACTTGAGTACTTGATGAAATCAGAACTATGTCACACATAAAGACAAGAATCTATGAACTTCACAATCTATATTGAATCTCTCTATATCTTACTGTTTTACCCTCTTATCATACAAACAAAAGATCATTAAATAAAGTTAATCTTATTGTATTATCTTCAAAGGGATCTTGCATGAAAAAATGTCCATTTAAAAATAAGTGTGTATTAAGTACTTCAAATAGAATAGGCATTTGGGAGTATAAAGACAATAAAAATAGTCCTAGTGTTCAAGCAACTTACACTTTACAGGGGTAGAGGAAACATGTATGTACATAATAAATACA
Source organism: Pseudochirops cupreus (assembly GCA_028627135.1). NCBI lineage: Eukaryota > Metazoa > Chordata > Mammalia > Diprotodontia > Pseudocheiridae > Pseudochirops > Pseudochirops cupreus. Next base: position 152,766,220 of record CM053581.1, read on the forward strand.
AGGCATTTTAAGGGGGAGGAGAAACATTAACATCTACAGAGATCAAGAAAGCATTCTTGAAATGAAAAGGTGGAAACAATTGAACATTTAAGAAAGGTAAGGATTTAAAGAGGTGGAAGTTAGGAGTAAATATATTTTGGGTGTGTTGTATAGTATATTTAAAGGTCTCAAGGTGGGGAATGGAATATCAAGTTCAGAGAACAAGTAGGACAATCTGACTGTAGCATAAAACATTTGAAATATAATATCATCAAATAAGTCCAGAAAGGGAAACTGCAGCTAAATTGTTAAGTCCTTTAAATGTCAAGAAAAAAAATGTTAAGATATTTTAATTTTAAAGCAAAAAGGAATCAGTGAAGCTTCTTCAATGTTAAGATGGTATGACCATATTTGTACTTTAGGAATATTAATTTGGCAGTTATGTGGATGAAAAAGACCAAGAAATGGATGCAAAGAGACCAATTAGAAAGCTGTTGCAATTGTCCAGGGAGGAAGTTAGGAGTATTTATAGGAATGTGGTAGCTGTGAATAGAGAATGGGATTGATATGATGGCTTATGGATAGGTAGAAGATTTGAGAAGTATTTGGACATGGATGGGAAAGGCAAGAGTTGAGGATGATTCTTGGATTATGTACTTGGGTGAATGGAAGAAAAATAGAACTAACAAAAATAGAGGGAAATTTAGAGAAAGGGAAAATTTGGGATGGGTAAGTGATAATAATGTACTTTGTTCTGAATATAAAAATTTGGAATGCCTATAGGATATCTAAATGGCAGTCTTCAGAAGCTAGGCAGCATTTGGAGACGGGAGTGCAGGAGAAACTGATTAAGCAAACATTTGTTAGAGAAGAACCTTTGAAGCTGTGTTTTGTTCTACTCAGAATTTATAGCAGAGGTTCTTATTCAGAAACAGGTTGCATTACATGACTTCTGATTTCCATTCTAACTCTGAGGTTTTAAGAAATGGGTTTCTTTTTCATTTTGTTTTGCTTAGAAAACTAAATACTGCAGGACTTTGTATTCTGTATAAGTCTTGATCATTGATATGAATTAAGATATAGTTAGGTACAGAAAATAATTGAATTCTTGTTCTCTTATTTTTATCAAGCTTCTAAGAATAGTCAGACTAGCTTAAAATTACAATAAAAATGAATCTTCATACAAGATAACAAGAATTTATCAAGGAAAATTGCCCTGAAGTTCTAGAACAAGAAGGCAAAGCATAAATAGAAAAAAAAAATCTACTGTTCTCCATCTAAGAGTAATTCTAGGAGGAACACCTACAGGAATATCATAGCCAAGTTTCAAAGCTCTGAGGTTAATGACAAAACATTGGAAGCAACAAAAAGGAAAAAAAAAGCAATTTAAATATCATGGAGCTACAATAAGTATAACATAAGATCTAGCAGCTACTGTATTGAAGAACTACAGATCTTTGAATGCTATTTCATAGAGAAAAAGAGCTGGGGTTATAATCAAGGGTAACATACCCAGCAAAGCTAAGTATAATCCTGAAAAAAAAAATGGACATTTAACATACCAAAAGACTTTTAGGTATTTGTGACAAAAACAGCAGAACTTAATGGAAAATTTTATGTATAAGATCTAGGAGACATATAGGATAAACATTAAAGACTCCCTATAAAGTACTCAAGATCAAATTGTTTGCTGCTGATAGGCAAAAATTTTATCAGTACTCTTATGATTGTCATGATTATTTGTGTAGTCTGCAAGGCTTGAGCTGACCTGTGTATAATGGGGTGATTCTAAAAAAAATAGAGGAAGAAATAAAAAGGAGTAATTATCTCATACAAATGAGGCATAAAAATTAAAAATTGCTAGCAAAGAATTTAGTAGGGCAGGTAGTGCTGGAACCTAATTCTCACTTGGAATGGGTTTAAAAAGAGAACAACATATATATCTAGAAGGGTATAGAAGTCTTCTAAATTCAGAAAGAAATAAAAAAACAAGTGGATAGGGTTGGGGATGAGAATAAGGGAGGGTCCTTGGAGGAATGGGTACATTAAGGAATAGAAGGGTAACACTGTAGAAATAAAGCAGAGGAGTGAGGAGGCATAGGGTAAATAGGATGAGAAGGATAGGGAGGAAAAATAGGAAGAAGGAAAACAGAGAACAAATAATTATAGCTTAGAATGTGAATAAGATAAACTTATTCATAAAATGGAAATGGATAGCAGATTAAAAACATTAATTCAATGGTATGTCACTTTCAGGAAACACTACAAAAATCGGAGATACACACAGAGATAAATGACAGGAGTAAATTTTTTATGCAAAAAAACCCCAGAGGTAGTAATGATCTCTGACAAAGTTAAAGCTAGAATAGATTTAATGAAGAGAAAAATTAGGAAACTATACTGTTAAAATAGCTAGAAAGTATAAAACACCCAAGAGTATATCTGTTAAACAGATAAAAGAGCTACATCAATGTAAACATTGGAATAGAACAATAGAATAAACAATAGACAAACATTTTCTGTACAAATAGAGTCAGATCTAAAAAATTGAAGTAATATTCATTGTTCATGGGTAGGTAAAGCCCATATAATTAAAAAAAATGACAATTTTACCTAATCTATTTATTCATCATCATCCCAAATAAAGTACTAGAAAAATACCTTACTGAGTTAGAAAACAGAATAACAAAGTTCATCTGGAAGAACAAATGGTTAGAGATTTTAAGGAAATCATGGGGAAAATGTAAAGGAAGTAGATTCAGCAATATCAAATCTCAAACTATATTATAAGGTGAGAGAATTGTTGAAGTGTAAAATAGATAATTTAAATTATTATACATTAAAATTTTCTTGTATAAATACAACCAATACAGCCAAGAATAGAAGGAATGCAGAAAATTGTGTGTGTGTGGGAACTTTCAAAGACAATCTCTCTGATAAGATATTATTGTCTTGGAATATTGCTGTGGTGTAGGAAATGATGAACTGATTGACTTAGAAAACATAGAAAGACTTGAACTTATGGAGGAAGATGCCATTCACCTTTAGAGAAATAGATGATGACAAGTGGATGTATGCATAGCATGGTTTTACATATGTGTGTAGGTGTTTATGTGTATATGTGTGTGTATGTATATACGTATGTGTATATCTTCAAGTTTAGTTGTAGCCTTCTTTAGGGTATGGTGAGAGAGGTAAAAAAAAATAAAGGAAAAATAAACAGCAGAGAACAAAAGAAAATCTACAAGAGAGCACAAAAAAAGCTGGGTAACTTTGCAAACAATGTGTAGTATTTATTATATAGGTTTTCTTGAAATGGAAATTTATTGTTTTATATTGAATCCTTTCATGTTCTGCTGTGTACATGGAAATGTTCTTTTTTTCCCCATTTTTTTGTTTTGTGTTTAAGTTTAAAATGAATAAAAATGAAAAATCAGAAAGATCCATTCTATCCTTTTTAAAAAATTAAATAAATATGTCTTTTACTCTCAGTCCAGATTCTCATTGACATCCCACCAGATATTTGGACTCCACCCCCAGGGCCTCCAGATTTGAAAGGTGAACTTATCACCTTATCTTGCAGGGGCCACAGTTTTCATACCGTTTACCAGCAGTCTCCACATGCTATCACTTCATGCAGCTCTCCACCTCTTTATGTGTTGTTTTCTCCTAACATAATGTAAGCAAATTTTAGAGACGTTCTATGTACTTCTTTGTATTTGTACTCCCAGTGCTTAATTAAGTGCTTCTACGCTAGCACGTGTGTTGCTAGGTAGCTGAGCAGAATCAGAAAGATGTGCATTCAAATCTGACATAAGACATTTGCTAGTTGTGTGACCCTGGGCGAATCACTAAGCCCTGTTTGCCTCAGTTTCCTCTTCTGTAAAATGAACTGGGGAAGGAAATGGCAAAGTGTGCCAGTATCTTTGTCAAGAAAACCCCAAGGTCACAAAAAGCTGGACAAGACTGAAATGACTGAATAACAACAACAAAATGTTAGCATATGGAAAACACTTAAAAAGTGCTCTATTTATCTATTTATACTGCAAACTTCATGCTTATAATTGAGAAGTCACTCTTAGCATATGGGAAGAGAATGGAATAACTGTCACTTCATGATGTTTCCATGAATACAAGGATTGCAGTTATTTTAAAAGATACCTGTTTTTTTCTTAAGAGCTCAGTTAAAAATCAGATTGCTAAGGGATAAACGGGAAAGCAACTTGCAAATTGGTCATATGTTTAAGCAGATGTTTAATTTAAATGGAAATAATATCCTTTAGCGTCCACATTTGATTTTTAAATCTTATATTATTAGATAATGAATTAATACCCACATCTAGAATAATTTGTTGAAAACATGCTTGATAGACAGAATAAGGTTATCCTGCATAAAATAATCATAAAAGAGAATATGCTTTACTATTAATCCTAGGAAAAATTTATTAGTAACAGGAAAAAAAGTAAGATGATATTTTTCTTATAGAGCAGTAAAATATTTAATGATAAAATATGACATGGTTAAAAATAATCTTCACTTATTAGCAATCTTTAGTTAAAAAAAAGGGAAAACAACATAAATAGTTCCAAAGCTAAAAAAGATTTGCTGAAATTTTTTTAATAGATTACTTAACAAATAAAATAATTCTGAAAAATTATATATAATAATTATTGTAGTGGAATGAATGAATTAAATATTTATTAAGTGCTTGCTATGTGCAAAGCACTGTGAAAGGTGCCATGGATACTCATTTTAAAAAGTAAGGTAGTGCTTGCTTTTAAGAAGCTTATAGTCTAATAGGGGAAATAACACGTATGTAAGGATTCAGCTGCAAATCAGTTGGAAGAGTCTCATTATCCTTAGGATGTGGCAGCAAAGCAAATCGTAATGCTTCCTTTTAATGTTATTTCCACTGATAAAATTATATCACTGTCTAGTGTTGACCATGTGATAGTATCAAGAACTTTCTTTTCTGGACCTTCAATATTTTTTATAACAACACTTGCAGGAGCATTCACCAAATTACATCTCTACAGGGGCTGTTTCCCAGGACGGTGGTTGCAGACACTGGGCTGGAAAAATTGATATTCAAAGACTTCTGGATCGGGTTCTAGGCTCTCTTCTCTTCACCCTCTATACAATTTCGCTTGGTGATCTTATCAGCATCCATGGATTTAATCATTATCTCTATGCTGATAATTCTCAAATCTACCTACCCTTCCTGAAATTTTCAGCTGAATTCCAGTCTCACAATTCTAAGTACCTTTCAGACATCTCAAATTGAATGTCCAAAACAGAACTTATTAACTTCCCCCCTAACCTCCCCCTTCTAACTCTCTACTACTGTAGATGGCATCACCCTCCTCCCAATCCTTCAGTCTCACCACCTAAAAATCATCCTGGATTCTTCACTATCTCTCACCGTCCCCCCATCTAATCTGTTGCCAAAGTCTGTCAACTTCATCTTTGAAGATCTTCTAAAATATTCTCCCTTCCCTCCACTTGACACTGTTATTGATCTTTTACAATTTACTAATCACATTTTAATTACAGCAAAAACCTGCTGGTGAGTCTTTAGGACTCAAATCTGTGCCCATTCTTATTCATCCTGCAGTCAGCCACTGAAATTATTTTCTTAAAGCACAGGTCTGAGAATTTCACCCCCACAATATTGCCTCCAAGAACATATGCAAAATTCTCTGTTTGGCATTCAAAGCCCTTCAAAATTATTCCCCCTTCCTCCTTTTCTAGGCTTCTTTTACCTCATTCCCCACAAGTACTCTTTGGTCTGGTGTTACTGGTCACAGGGCTATTGTATAGACAAGACACTCCATCTTCTCAGGTATAGGCATGTCTGGAACACATTCTCTCCCCTGTTCCAACTACAGATCTCCCTGGCTTTCAAGTCTCAGATAAAATCCTACTTTCCACAGGAAGCCATCTCCAACCCTTTTAATTCTAGTGCCCTCCCTTTGTTTAATTATTCCTTATTTATCTGACAGCTTGAGTTATATACATTTGTTTGCATATTGTTTCCTCTATTAGATGGTAAGCTGCTTGAGAGCAGAGATTGGTTTTGCCTCATTTTGTATCCCCAGCACCTAGTACAGTGCTTGGCACATAATTGGCACTTGATAAATGTTTACTGATCGATCCTGGAGGAAAGGCAGGATACAACATTTGCCATCTAAGTTGAATCACCACCACAACTATTACTACTGTTTTCCCCTTAGACCTAATGGATTAGTTCAAGGACCCTGGATCCAAGAGCCTTTGAATATCAATTATTTCAGTCCAGTGTCTGTAGACACCATCCTTGGAAATAACCCCCTGACAACTTGGTGACTGCTCATGCACAGGTGCTGTCATCAAACATATTGAAGGCCAAGAAAAGAAAGTTCTTGGTACTATCACATGATTCAACACTAGACACTGATACTATTTTATCAGTGGAAATGACATTAAAAGGAAGTATTTTTACAATCTGCTTTATTGCCACATCCTAACGATAATGGAACTTTTCTATTCATTAGTGCCTTGGGAGTGAACAGTTTTGGTGGAGTGATAAGGTCATAATTTGGAATGTGTAGGGTTAAGAGGAGATTGAGAGGAGAAAAAGTAAAGGTAGCTAATATAGTCAGCCTTTTTGAGTTTAGCCACAAAAGATAGATTAAATATAGAACAAAAGTTAGGATGGAAGGATCAAGTAAGTGATTTTTCAGGTTGGGAGAGACATGACCATGTTCATAGGCAGTAAGAAATGAGCCAGTAGATTGGGAAAGATAGAAAATAAGTGAAAGTGTGGGAATGACAATGGCACAGTCCGTTGGAGGAAATGAAATGGAATGGGATCACTTAAACAGGTAGAGAGACATTTGACCTTAGAGGTGGAAGGAACTGGTTTTGAGTTCCATCTTTAATATATCCTGACAGTATGACACTGGGTTGATTCTTTAAACCAGGAAATATACCAGGATATTCTATGATTATAAATTGAAGAATAGCTACCACTATGTTTTGGTGGAGAGAGTTTCTTGACTAGATTTTGTTCTATCAGTAAATCAGAGAGATCAAGAATGACAGAGGAAAAGAGAGAGAAAGAGGGAGGTAGAAATTGGAAGGAAAGGAAGAAGAAAGAAGAGACAAACCAGTAAACAGATGCTACTAATTTCATTTATCAAGGAAAATAGAAATTAAAAAACTAGATAAAATTGAGTTTAAGTAAGTAAACATTTACTAAATGCCTACTACGTGACAAGCAATTGACAAGACAAAGAATTTTGGTAACTCATGGTCATCCCTGCCCTCATGGAGCTTATGATATATTAGCAGAGTAGTTATAGTACAAAACGCAACCTTATACATTCACAACTAATTCCATAATAATGTTTATTCAAAGGAATATATTTTGGGATGGATAAGGGGTCAAAGAAGGCTAAATTTTAAAGGGTGTATAGAATTTCAGCAAGTAAGAATGGAGGTTTGAAGAACAATTAAAAAAACATTCATAGCCTGAAAGCCTTAAGATTTAGATCATATAATGAATTATTACAAAATAATATTGGGGATCTTGTGTTGATTATACCTGTACCAAGGGGGTAGTTAGTAGTACATTGAGCCTGAAATCAGGTAGACCTGAGTTCAACTGTGGCCTCAGACATTTAACTAGCTGTGTGATCTCAAGGAAGTCACTTAACTCTGTTTCCTTCAATTTCCTCATTTGAAAAATGAGCAAGAGAAGGACACGGCAAACCACTCCAGTGTCTTTGCCAAGAAAATCAGAAAAAGTGTCATGAATGTTGGGCATGATTGAAAAATGAATAAGCAACAAAAATACTTGCACAAACACCTCTCCAACTTCTGTATCCAAGACATAAAGAAACAACTTCCAAAAACTGTAAAATGGAGAAGCTGTCCAATATTAATTCTGAGCCCTATAGTTACTGTACATTATTATTATTTAACTGTCATCAAATTTACTATTTTACTACTACCTGAAAATAGTTTATTATTACCCAAACACATACCACACTTAACTATCTCCAAAGCTCTCTATCTTTGCTCACATCATTTCAACACTGGATTACAGCCCCTTTCCTAGAGATCTTGGTTAATTAGTTACTTAGTTAATACCCAGACTATTTTTAAAAAATATTTCCCTGATGATATCTCAAATCCTCTCTCATTTACAGAGCTGAATTTTTTCCTTCTTCTTTCTTTCTTTTTTAAAAAAAAATAAAATTTAATGTTTATTTTTAGTTTACATCATTCATTTCCACAAGATTTTGAGTTACAAATTTTCTCTCCATCTTTCCCCTACCCACCATCACAAAACAGTGATCACACTGAATACCCCCTCCCTCAATCTGCTCTCACTTATATCCTCTCCCATCCTCCCTCTGACTTTGTAGGAGGTCAAGCTAGATCTCCATATACCAGTATCTGTATATCTAATTTCCCAGTTGGATGTAAATAATAATAATAATAACAATAATTATATATATATATATATACATACATATACATATACATACACATATTTTAAACATTTGATTTTAAAACTTTGAGTTCCAGATTCTTTCCTTTCCCCCCTCGTCACCCATCCTTACTGGGAAAATAAGCAATTCACTATAGGTTGTACATGTGTAGTTACACAAAACATTGCCATAGTGGATATATTGTGAAAGACTGACTATATTTCTCTCCATCCTATCCTACTCCCCACTTGTTCTATTCTTTACTTTTTCCCTGTCCCCTTACAAAAGTGTGTGATTCTAACTACCCTCCCCCCAACCTGCCCTCCTCTCCATCATCTTCCCTCTCATCTCCTTCCTCCCTACTCTCCTGTAGGGCAAGAAACCCAATTTAGCGTGTATGTTGTTCCCTCCCTAAGCCAAATTCAATGAGGGTAAGGTTGAGCCATTCTCTTTTGCCTTCCTGTTCTTCTCCTCCATTATAACAGTTATCCCTTACCTCTTTTATGTGAGATAGTTTAACCCAATCTGTCTCTCCCCATCTCCTCTCATTATATTCCTCTCTCACCTCTCAAGTTCACCTTTTAAATATAATCCCTTCTTATTCAATTGATCCTGTGCCCTCTGTCTATGTATACCTGTATACATATATACACACACTCACATATGTATTCATATGCACGTATACTCTCCTATGTAGACATATATATGTATGTATACATACATACATATATATATACATGCATACATACAAATATAGTTTCATAGGTTGCAATTATCTTATTTCCATGTAGGCATGTAAATAGTTCAACTTTGACAAGCTCCTTATACATTCTTTTCCCTGTTTACCTTCTCATGTTTCTCTTGCTTCTTATATTTGAATGTCAAATTTTCTATTCAATTCTGTTTTTTTTTTCATCAAGAATGCTTGAAAGTCCTCCACCTCATTGAATGACCATATTTTCCCCTGAAACATTATACTCAGTTTTGTTGAATAGGTGATTCTTGGTTTTGATCCTAGCTCCTTTGACCTCTAGAATATCGTATTCCAAGCCCTTTGATCTCTTAATGAAGAAGCTGCTAGATCCTGTGTTATCCTGATTGTGTTTCCACAATATTAAAATTGTTTCTTCTGGGCTACTTGTAATATTTTCTCCTTGATCTGGGAACTCTGGAACCTGGGTATAATTTTCCTAGGAGTTTTCTTTTTGGGATCCTTTTCAAGAGGTGATTGGTGAATTCTTTCCATTTCTATTTTGCCCTCTGGTTCTAAAATATCAGGGCATTTTTGCTTGAGAATTTCTTGAAGGATGATTTCTAGGTTGTTTTTTTGATCATGGCTTTTAGGTAGTCCAAAAATTTTCAGGTTATCTCTCCTGGATCTATTTTCCAGGTCAGTGGTTTTTCCAATGAGATATTTCACATTGCCTTCTATTTTTTCATTTGTTTGGATCTGTTTAATAGTATCTTGATTTCTCATAAAGTCATTAGCTTCCATTTACTCTAATCTAAGTCTGAAGCAATTATT
>CM053581.1:152786380-152805223 GCA_028627135.1 Pseudochirops cupreus
ATAGCTCCTTTGACCTCGAGAATATCATATTCCAAGCCCTGTGATCCCTTAATGTAGAAGCTGCTATGTCTTGTGTTTTCCTGATTGTGTTTCCACAATACTCACATTGTTTCTTCCTGACTGCTTTCAGTGTTTTCTTCTTGATCTGGGAACTCTGGAATTTGACTATAATATTCTGAGAACTTTTCTTTTTGGGATCTTTTCCAAAAGGCAACCAGTGAATTCTTTCAATTTCTATTTTGCCCACTGATTCTAGAATATCAGGTAAATTTTGTTTGATAATTTCTTGAAAGATAGTGTCTAGGTTCTTTTTTTTTTTCCAATGCATTGTCTCTTAATGCAGTTACCTTGATACAATTCCATAATTTAGTTCTCTAAGAATTGACACCCAATGACCAACAACTTACTATTATGCCCCCAAAACATCTGAATCATTGTATTCTTTACCACCAACTGTGATCATTTTCATATTCTGTGATCTTTTAAACCTAATTTTACAAAGATTTCAAACTGCCCACAGGTTATGACATGTCTTCTATCAGGGTACCTGATAGATCAGGGGAACAAAAAGGAATCTGATTGCTTGATTTTATATACTTAGTCAGAAGGTGACAAGCCTTTGATAAAAATTAGAAATGAATGTTCACAGGCAGTCATTTTTCATGTATAATTCTATCTTTTCAAAAGTTTAGTCTACATGGTAACTTTTATAATTGTGAGATTTCTTGTATATGGAGTTGTATGTGTTCAAGTGTTTTGCATGATGTCTGATGTGATCATTAACAAAAGTTGCAATGAAGTAGTAATTATGATCATATCCCTCTTGCAATCAAAAAACAACCAGAATTTTCCATTCCACACAGGCAGCTATAAAGTTGTCAGGAAGTAATTGCCCATCTTTAAGGAAGTGGTCATCTTTGCCTTGATCGATTAATATGTCCAACTGAGAACCTCGATAAGATCTCACAAAATGAGTAGCATCATATGCCTCCCATTTACTTTGATCTGATTCTAAATATCCTCTGAATTTTTTTTCCCTAAGGACAGAGCCTTGGATTGCAGATTGGAGAGAATGCTAACACAGATTTGTATTTTCTGGGATTCTTCAGAGCACAAATCAGAGCTCCATGGCTTCCCATAGAATGGCCAAAAATAGATATCTTCTCTGGGTCAGCTGGAAAATTGGCATTTATGAATTTGGCAGCTCATCTGTTACATAAGAGTACATCCTATAGTTGGTTTTCCAAGGTTCTTCAGTGGCATTCAAGTAAAAACCAGCACCAGTTCTGAAGTCCCAGCTGTCATCTTCTCCTTTAATATTATAGCCACGTGGACTGGAATCTGGTGCAACAACAATGAGGCCATGTTCTGTTGCAGCTTGGTGATAGCCAGCTTTTGTGATAAAATTTTGTTCTGTGCACGTTAAACCAGACAGCCAATAAAGTACAGGACATTTCCCAGTTTGTGCGTTTGGTGGTAAGTAGATTCCAAATTTCATTTTACATTTTAGTTCCACACTGTCATGCTCATAAACTTTCTGAAACCCCTCAAAGCACTTATTCCTGGAAATCTGTTTCAAGGCCATAGTTGTTTTGTTATTCAGTTGCCACTGTTTTCCCACTTACTGACACAAAATGACTGATAGAAGGTGTATGATCCTAGGTTGGTGTAGCCGGTGGTAGAGATGGCAGAGGGTGTGGAGAGAGCTAGGTTCTTTTTTTGATCATGGCTTTCAGGTAGTCCAAAAATTTTAAAATTATCTCTCCTGAATCTATTTTCCAGGTCAATGGTTTTTCCAATGAGATATTTCACATTACCTTCTATTTTTTCATTTGTTTGTATCTGTTTTTTTTAATATCTTGATTTCTCATAACGTCATTGGCTTCCAGTTGCTCCAATCTAATTTTGAAGGAGCTATTCTCTTCCTTGAATTTTTGACATTCCTTTTCCATCTGGCAAATTAGGCTTTTTAAGGCATTCTTCTCCTCATTGGCTTTTGGGGCCTCTTTTGCCATTTGGGTTAGTCTATTTTTAAGGTGTTATTTTCTTCAGTGTATTTTTGGGTCTCTTTTAGCAGGCTGTTGACTCTCTTTTCATGATTTTCCTGCATCATTCTCATTTCTCTTCCCAATTTTTCCTCCACTTCTTTTACTTGATTTTCAAAGTCCTTCTTGACCTCCTCCATGGCCTGTAACCAATTCATATTTTTCTTGGAGGCTTTTGATGCAGGAGTTCTGACTTTGTTGTCTTCCTTCCATTCCATGCCTTGATCCTTTTTGTTCCCCAAAAAGGATTCTATGGTCTGTTTGTGCTTCCTGTTTTTGCTCATATTGCCAGCCAATCACTTGAGCCTTGAGCTCTTTGCCATGGTAGAACTCTGCTTCCAAAATGGAGACAGCTTTTTTCCAAATTGCTGGGGTTTTCACAGCTGCTGTAGATATTAGGAACTTGCTGTCTCTATGGCCCCCACAAGGTCTGGCTCACTGGCCACACACCCCAGCACCACCACCCAAGACTGTGATCCAGATCCAAGCAGGTTAAAGCAAGAGTGATTGCTTTCTGAATGTTTGCTTGGTCCCCCTACAATCTGTAGGCCAAAGGCTCCTGAGGCAGCTATGGGGTGCTACCACTTGTAATGCCATGCATGAGCAGCTTCCCAAAAGAATGCTACTGTGAACAGCTTTTAAGGTTCTGATTACACTGTATAGTGAACACTCCATTTATTCCATTACAAATCAAGGCAAACATTCACAACAAATTACAATGTGATATTCACAACGTTACATCTTATCACAGAAAATCACAATATAGTGTTCACAACAGCTTAACATTAGAATGGCCACATAGTTTTCACTACAGTGGCCACAATACCACAATACTTAGAGCACAGAACAAAAGAATAATCATCTGGTTTCCCTAAGTGGGGGGAACCCTCCTTACTTAATCATTCAGTCATTTCACAGTACAATGATCAATCTTCCACTCATGGGGCAACCATAGATTAACTTAATCAGTCACTTGTCTAGAAATCAGTCATTGAGTATCATTAATCACTAAATACAATCATTAGAAAATTACACAAACCCTCCACCCCTTGGAGTCTAGTAAACTTCAATTTCATCATGCATCCAAAGGGAGGCCTTTTCTTCATCTTGACAGGGCGTGGTCTCTCAGATTCCCTGGATCCCCTTCCATGGTTCCAGCTCCTACCTGAGTTCACCAGTCACCTGGATTCAGGGAAAAAAAGCTTCCAAATTCTCATCCAATCCTCTAGGCAGTTCTTGTTACACACTGAAGCTCACAGGGTCCAGCATGTCTCAAACCCTTCACTACTTCTGTTGCTGGGAACTCAAGGATACACCAAGCTACAAACAAACAAAGACTTATCCTGGTCATGGATAAGTCTTCATTCCTCCAGCAGTTTGGCTGGCCCTAGGACCCAGAAGGAATCTCAGCCTTCCAGGAGGCAGCAACTTCAGCCTTCATCAGAATCTGGTCTCAAGAAAACTCTAACTCATTTCTCAGTCAGCTTCCAGATGCTGGGAGAGAAACTCCCTCTCTGTCTCTATCTCTGTCTCTGTCTCTCTCCCCTCAGCTGGCTTCAATCTCCACGATTCTTCCTCCACCAGGAGCCCCAGGAGGAACATTCATGTTTCTGATTCTCTGTCTCTGGAATTCTTCTTATATACACACACTGGCCTCCTGTCTCAGCCAACCCCCTCCTGCCATGTCAGCAATAGGAGACAGAGTTCATACCTTCTGCATCTTTCACACAGGAGACTGAGTTCACATCCTCTGCCTCTTTCACAGAAGTACTTAGCCCTTACTTACTAAGGACCAAGTACCTGCTAAATTAATTACTGTTATACCACTGCACCTCAGCTGGCTTCTTACACCCAGATACTTCTTACCCGGAGCTAGACCATGCTCTTCTGTCCCCCTATGTTCCAACAACATTCCACACTGACCTTTTATTTTGGCATTTATGGGTTGAGAAGTCTGGAAGCCACCACAGCCACTGGTTATTCACTCTCCTGAAGTCTGCTATGGCCACTGTTGGTTGGCTCCTCCTTGGGGCTGGAACAGCGTGGCTCCTGTGGGACTGTGCTTGGCTCCTAGCATGCTGCAATATACCTTTCCTTTTTGCCTGCCAGGCTACCTTCAGTGGGAGATTTGTTTCTCTCTGGACTTTGTGGGTTCTATAGCTGTAAAATTTGTTTTGAGTCATTTTTTTTACAGGTATTAGAATTGTTTGGAGCCAGAGCCCATGCCAAGTTTATGCTTCTCCTCTGCTGTCTACAAGAGAATTTCTTCAGAGGTCAGCTTGTTCTTGTGACTGAGAAAGATAGTTTATTTTATTGGGGTCCACTCATGAGTAATCATGGGGGAAGGTAGTTCGTCTTACTGAGGCCCACTCATGAGTTATTGTTAGGCATAGTGTGCTTGGGCTGGGGAGAAAGCTGTCGGGGATGGTGTTTTGAAGCTAGGGAGAAGTATGATCTTGAAATTGGGGTCCAAGCACAAGTGCCCTGTCAGGGTTCTCTCTTAGAGTGCCCTAACTTACCAGCAGAGGCAACCGGTTACACACACAACTCAACGATGCTAGCGTTCCTTTCAGGAACAGAAGAGTCATGGCTCTGAGGTCTAAACAGAAAAGTTTATTAAGATCTCTCCATGGGGAAGCCTTAAAGCCATATACTAAGGCAAGCTTCCAAGATACCTCCCAGCCCTATGTCTTAAATAGATCCCAGATCCACATATCACACGTGATAGAGCCCAGCTGAACAGAATTGTGAGAGGGGGAGTACAATTACAAGGGTATGAAGGCCTTAAGGTGTGGAGACACCAATCAGGAACAGCAGGTAACCCCATGCAAGAGAGTCTTAAGCAATGCAGTATCTCCTGGCCAGGGACAGTGCAATATGCTGTGACCTCCACGTGACCCAACTAATTCCCGGGTCTCAAACACTTCCCTGTGGCATGACACAACCGCTTGCAATGTGAACCTCACAGTGCCCCATCATGAGTATGCATGTTTTATGTGTACACACCTGTAGGCACATATAATTTGATCCTTACAACATGCCTGTGATTTAGGTACTGTTTTGACTGAGACAGGGAGAGGTTAAGTGTCATTGCTTAGGGTCATGTAGCTAGTAAGTATTTGAGGTGTCAGGTCAGGTATTCCTGACTCCAAATCCAACATATTCATGTGTGTATATATACATATATTGTAAGTATATAGTAATCTATAGTAAATATATAAGACAAAGCAACAAGAATTTATAACCGCTTATTCTGTGATATAGTATAAACACATGTACACAATATATACACATATATTTACATCCCTCTTTTTATATGGGTATATACACATACATATGTGTTAGGCCAATATTTCTTCATGAACTTTAGGTCACTTTTCCTTAAAGGATATTGAAACATTCCTTGAGAATTGATTGACTCAGAGAACTGAAGATTCAAACTGCTTATGCCATTTCATTATATCCTGTATTAAGAAGCCCCAGGGAGCCCCAAAAGAGCCCTGATGTTAGCAAGTCTGTTGGTTCACGATGGGTAACTCAGGAAAAGGAGCTTTGCTCAGCTGAATCAGCTTGAAGTATCCTCAATTCCTATCCTTGTTGAATGTCATTTTATTGTTATGGATAAGTGACTCTCTTTTTGTTCATTGATAAATGACTGGTGAGTGTTGTATTTTGTCCCAATACCAAAAATAAACACACTAGCAGGAGACTGACTTGAATTATCTCTAGACTAGAATACACACAAACACATGTGTGTATATACACACATATATGTATATACGCACGTATATGAATGTATATACACACACACATATATATACATAACATACATACACATACCTTGTATACACACATATGTATATATACATATATACCCCTGGGCACATATATTATATGTATTATCCAATTATATGTATAAATCAATGTTATCTTCATGTACACACTCACATGTATGTGTATTGGGATATTAATAACTTAGGATATCTGGAAAGACCTGATATAGGCAGTAACACTTGAGCTGAGCCTTAAAAGTACTGTGTGTACAGTTGTATAACAGATCAAATCACCAAAGTTAGCAGCATAGTAAGGAGTCAAACTTAACTAACTTTCCACGGAAATGCTTTTCTTTAAAGCATCTCTGTTCATATGAACCTTTTTGCTTGAGTGATATTTTTCTACTTGCCATTTTATTACCACATTATGTGCATTTTTGCATATACATTAGCATGCACTCTTCTCCTCACCTTGATTGGCATTCCCATCCACTATATCTTATCTGTTCCTCAGCTATCCTTCTAGATCTAGGTCAACCTATTAGAGCTAACAAACCATCTCTGATCTTCTCAGTGATGCCACAGTGATTCCTCTGTCTAGTGACTTCCTCCTGCACTTATTATCCATTGTATTTACCTTTTACATTTAGAACCCGTTGCCTTTTGTTGATTATTTTGGATACACATACATATCACACAACTGAAATTGCTCTTTTTAATGTTACAGATGATCTCTCATCTACCAAATATGATGGTCTTTTAAAATCTTAATTCACCTCAAACTATGCACCGTATTTTACTCTGTTCACTACCTCCACCCCTCTTCTTGGTTTTCCTTGTATTTTCCTATCCTGGTTTACCTCCTACATTCCTGACTACTACATTTTAGTCTCTTTTATGGAATTGCATTCAGAATACAATCTCCAACTAGGGTGTTTCCCAAGATTCTATATTATGTCTTCTTTCTTCCCCTCTGTGTTCTCTCATGGTAACTTTAGCAGTTCCCAAGGGTTTGTTGATAATAATAAAGTTCTTACGAAGTTGTTTATACATATATAAACACATATGTGTATATATGTATTTAGGGGTATGTATATATACAGACAAATGGATAATTGTTATTTAGTTGTGTCTAACTCTTTGTGATCCCATCTGGGACTTTCTTGGAAAAACTACTGAACTATTTTGCCATTTCCTTTTTTTGGTCATTTTGCAGATGAGGAAACTAAGGTGAACAGGGCTAAGATCCAGGCTAAACCTTCCCTTGGTCACATAGCTGGTAAGTAGCTGAGGCTGGATTTAAGCCCAAGCTTTCTTGACTTCAGGCCTGGGGCACTCTACTGTTCCACCTCACCACATATATAAACATATATACATGTACACATACACACATAGTCTATTATATACACACACTATAAATATACATACTTAAATATATTAATGTAGATATTAACAATGGATGCTATACATTTTACATAACTATGTATATATTATATATACGAAGTTGTTATACATGTATATATACAATGTGCACTCATATTTATTTAGCTATTAATTATATTTATGTAGTATATATTTTATATATTTATATCACTATCCCCTTATAATGTAAGTCCATTGTCAAGAGATTGTTTGATCCTCATATCCCAAGTGCTTAGTAGTTTGTCAGCCACGTGGTTGGTACTTAATAAACCTTTGTTGATGAACTGGTTGATATATACATACCTAAACATGCATACAGAGAAAATCCTCCTCACTAGTACCTTAAGTAACAAAGTAATGTGCTGTTTCCTATTTTTAGATTATACTAGAGTTCCAGAACAGTGGTTTGCATCTAACAGATGCTAAGTAAGTAGTTGAGATTAATTGATAGATTGATACAGCTTTGAAGGGCCCAATTAATAATGCTGATAAGTATATATAAATTTAAAAAGATTAAGTTTTAATCTGCTTTTAAAAAATCATTTATTTCTTTTTCATTGCATTTAACAGAGTTATACTCATGAAATCAACCATTTGTTTAGAGACTTGGAAGCCATAATATATGAAAAAATATAGCTATGCAACGAGTTGAAAATTGTTTAAAAATGGTGTTAACATTATATAACAACATTTTAGCTTTTCCTCCCACCTTCTTCCCCCTCCCTAAATTAGTCAATTATTTGATGGAATTAAACACAGAAGTTGCTTTTGAATATAGATACACAGCATGTTTTTTCTTGGGAAAATTTAATGGAATTTCATTTCTCCAACATTTATTAAGTGCTGACTAGGCCATTATTCTGTTATTGGTGCCAGGAACACAAAGATTAAATAAGAAATATTCTCAATAGTTCATACATTTGAGATAGGAAGTTTACATTTACTTTTTATGTTACTTTTATTTTATATTTCAAAATATGTGTAACCTCACTGATGTAGATTCTCCCCTAACAAATGAAAAACAGAAACTTTCTGTTATGGGAATCTGAAGATCTTCCCTGCCCCTAGGTTCTTTGATAGGATTAAGTGGCTCTGAGAATCTTCCCTGATTTGAAAGTATACTCTGTCCCCTAACAGGCTGAATGTGGTCACATGGAGCCTGTGGCAGGAGGCTTGTTTTTCAGGAATACCTGCGCCTTGTTGCTTTGTGATTGGGCAGTGGGTCAAAAGGGCTGTGACATTCTTCAATCCAGGAGAAGGCTATATATATACATGCCCTGATGTGAAGTTTTGCTTTGGGGCTCACTTTGAGAAGAGCTGTGTGATTTGGCCAGATAAGACTCTGGGAAGCCATTGAGGCCCCTGGCTTTGAAAAACGCAAATGTTGATGCTTCCCTCTCTGGTAACTGAATAGGTATGGATGTAATGGTTCAGATGGTTGGAAGCCCGTCTGCTGATCTGTTTCTTTGTTTGCTTGTAACTTGTGTCTGTAACTTGTGTTTGCATTCTCTGAAGTTCAGGGTGCTGACTTTTTCCCCTGAACTAGGTAAATAATATATGTTTGATTGATTAAAGTAAGATTGTGAACCCTTTTTGAGTTGCTTTCCTTTAGAAAAGCAGATCTAAGAACCTGTGCTGGCAGCCATCCTGGGTATGCTAGGGTGCTTGCTGATATACCTTCTATACCTAGAGGATAGTTATGTGAATTATTCTCACCTAATATTCATCCTTTGATGCCTTGATCATACCTAGGATTCACCTCCTCACGTACACACCTCTATGAAATCAAGATTTGTGAACTAAACTCTAGGAAACTAGCAGGAAGTCCAGCCTCATTTGATGTGAAGGTGAAAAGGACACTTTAATGGTGGAGTTGTTGCTGAGAATACCATGGTGTGAGGGTATGCATGAAAAGGAGTTTATTAAAGCCTACTTAACTTACTGTGTAGTACTTTCACATTTTAAATAAAAATTCTCATCAACTAAATGTTCTTTGCTTGTCCCATGCTATTAGTGGTTCTGTTATTACACCTTCTAAATTTGAAACACAGCAGAAAAGTTCAGGTCATCCAGTCCTCACACTTTGGTTACACACTGAAGAAGCATCAGAACCAAGCCTTGAATCAAGATTTTCCATCTCCAAATCCAGCCCTTTATTCCCCTATAATAGCTTTCTTAATACACTGGCTAAAGTCATTCCTACACTCAACTTTTTGAAAACATATATTTGCTTTAGAAAATATATATTTGCTTTATTTTTCTAATATATATTGATTTCAACCATATGCGTACATATACATACAATGTACATACATAAACATATACACACATAAATATATGTACACATACATACACACATGTGTACATATATATGTGTGTGGATATGTGTTCATACATATCCATACACATACATACATATACATACATTGTGTGTGTGTGTGTGTGTGTGTGTGTGAATCCTATGATTTCATTGGTATAAGGAGCTCTCAGTAAGGAAAGTCCCTTTACCAATTGACTACTTTTCTACAATATATGGTTCTGGAAAGTTTCCTGGAACATTCAGAGGTTAAGCAATTTAACCAGTGACAAATTGTAATTTATGTCAGAGGCAGGATTTAAGACCAGCTTTTCCTGAGTCACAAACCATCTCTTTATCTCTGGTAACTATCTTTCATAATCATTATACTGCTCCAAATTTTGAAGAAATAATTATACTTGGGAAATAAGTATATTAATTTGGGATTTTAAAACTTTGTTCCATATCAGATCTTGTCAATTCCTGTTATGGAATCACAGTATATTTTTCTAGTTCATTCTACACATTCCTAAAAAAAATCTTAAAAGTGGTATGAAATTTTGTATTACCCTTGAATCAAGTCAATGATAGCGACCAGGTTCAATTGTGTTACTCTCCTCTTCCTTCTTATCAACCAGGAGCAGACCCTGTTCCACATATATTAGTGAATTTTCCATTCCTGAGATCAGAAAAATTCTATCTCCATTAGAACATTGCAGGAGAAAAAAATCATATTTTGGAATATTGATAAGTCTACATTACCTGGATCATACAGTTCCCCCTATTTGAATTCAATGAAATTTGATTGCTTTAAAAGATAAATTATGATCCGAACTAAAGTATGTGTTTTTAAAATTATTATTATCTCATTTTCTTTTTTCATTACTTCATCCCAGATCTGACCACAAAATACACAGTTAGATGATATATATGTATATATGTGTATATATATATATATATGTATGTATGTATATATAAATTTTTTCTATTTTAATTTTTCCCATTTTCTTTTTAATTGAAAATATTTTGAGTAATTATATCTAATAAAAATATTCAATTATATTAGTCCTTTATCATTGGGAGATTTATGAAAAGAATTGAGCAAATCTCAGGGCAAAAAGACTTTCTAGAATTACATGGAAATTGAATTCTCTCCCTGGATACTGAGGAGAATAATATCATGTTTATTGACAAATATTGTGTAGTTACTTTAGATGGCCATGAGTGATTGGCAGTGAGGAAAGGAAAAGAAAAATATGTCTAATCACTTCACTGTGGGGTGTCTAACTAGCATACTATTCTCTCAATTTGGTTTTAACCTCTGATCAAAATGGTACTGGTTGACTGAAGTGATTTTTGTTTTCCCTCTGATCACTGAAGAATAGCCTTTTATGACATCTGACTCAATCAACCAATTTTCTTCTTCCTTACTGCTCTTTTGTGATTTCTTGGCTTGGTGCCCTAGAATTATAGATGGGAACTTCTTTCTATTTTTTTATGCCTCTATATATTCTTTTATTTCTTTAAGAAATGCAGCATACATTATTTAGATATTAGGTTTATTAAAGTAACTCCACTTCTCTTTCTGCTCTTCTCCACCTCCACCCAATTTCCCATGGAGGTGAGTGAGTCATATGCCCAATTAGCAACAGAGTGAAATCAGACATTGACAAATATGAATGAACTTGAGTAATCTTCTCTATTCAACCTCATGTAATAATATTCTCTCCTTCTCCATTGCACTTACTGTATGATGATATGCTTTCTAGTTATCTTTTTTCATATTTTATCCCCTTACTAGTTTATAAGCTCCATAAGTGCTGGGATTATAGTTTCCCTAAAATAAATTTATACTCCAGTACCTAGCATCTTGTTCTGCTGTTTGTTTAATGAGTGAATGAACAAAGATATAAACTAACGAACTGAGGGAAGTGACAGAGCTTTTCCATTCATTTGAATCATCATGACCTTAGTACTCATTGGCACTACAGGCCTTTCAAATTGCATGGAAGTGTCCTCTAACTGGCTTCAAGTCTGAGAATAGTTAGCAATTCATACCCATTACCTTATTGAAATATCCATTTGTATTCAGGAAGTATTATTGTACCAAGAATCCTTTATGTCTTATGGAAGTAAAAATAATAAAATGTTATAATAAAAAAGTAATTATAAATATCTAGATCTTCTTTTCTATTTCAATAGGAAAGTGACTATTTTTAATGTGTATTTTATGCCCCATCACATGATATTTGCACAATGGTGTTAGAAAATTCCATTAGTTTTCAAAGAAGTCAATTATAATTATCATGTAAATATTTTAAGTGACACTGTGTCAAGGAACAAGAACCCACTGTCAGGATCCACGCCAAAGGGCTTAATCCACACAAATAAGATGGTAATTTGAATTGGTGAATTTTTTATTTCAGGAAGTTTCACTTTGTTTATGCATTTCAAAGAAAACACAGTATTTGTGTATCAGCATCTGATTTGGCCTAGATGTCTACAGTAATTTTGAAATTTATAAAGTCTTTTCCCTCTGATCACTGAAGAACAGCCTTTTATGACATTTGACTCAATCAACCAGTTTTCTTCTTCCTTACTGCTCTTTTGTGATTTCTTGGCTTGGTGTCCTAGAATTATAGATAGGAACTTCTTTATATTTTTTATGCCTCTATACATCTTAGGAGTTTTCAGGAAAGCATTTAAGTTAATTTTAAAATTAAGATAAATACTTCAAAATTCTGAAAGAATAGCACTATACCCTATTGGTATTTTCTGTGCAGTGTGGACATGTCTCTTACAAGATTCCATATTGAACTCCCTCAGGGTGGAGTGGATCAATTCAATTCAGCACTTATTATCTACTATGGATATTTATAAAAATATTTATAGAATGCTTTAAGGTTTGCAAAAACACTTTACATATATAATCTCTTTTTACCCTTACAACAACTTTATGAGATAGATACTATTATTCACATTTATAGATGATGAAATAGGCTGATTAAGATTAAATGACTTTTCCAAGATCATGCAGCCAGTAAGTCTCTGGGAATATATTTAAATTTATCTCTTCCTCACTGCAGGTCTAACGCTCTACCCACCACAAGACCTAGTTGCTACTATGCTTAGAAACAAAGACAAAAACAAAATTTTAGTTCCTGACCTCAAGAAACAGGCATTCTATTGAAACGTACAAGATGTTTATAGGTAAGTGTGATACAAAGTAAACACAAAGAAATTTCCAGGAGAGAATCCTATTTAATGATGAAGGGGAGGTAGAGAGGTTTGTGGAAGAGTTGACATCTGAAACGTTCTTTGAATGATATTAATGATTTTATGATAGCAGGTATCAGGTCTCACCATTAGGAGGTGTAGGTAAAAGTTATTGATATTTTTGGCCACAGCCGTTCTCAAAACTACTCAAGTTATAGAGGGATTAAACTTTGTATCAGTAGAAAGAGTTTCTGCACTGATGGCTTGCTAAATCCTTCAAGCATTTAAGCAAAGGTATGGAGAAAAGACAAAATTTCTAAGGAAATGAGCAATGTGTTGAGGTAGGAAACAAAGAATCAGGAAAATAATAGTCTTCATAATCAAAAACTTTGTATTCTTCCAGACGCATTCATTTCATAGGTTAAGCATTGCCTGAATTACTTTAGGTATATTACTTAACCTTTCTCAACTTCAGTTTCCTCATGCATAAAATGAGTGATCTGGGGTAGATAGCTTCTGAGGTCCCTTTCAATTTGAAGTCTACAATCTTATTATCCTAAGCAAATACAATGCAATTTGAGGAGGGAAAGAAGACTAACAACCAGAGAGTTCAAAAAAGGATCCCTGTAACAGGGGGCTCCCAAGTTGAGCCCCAAAATTCTTAGACGTAAGGATTGTAACAAAGTATAGAGGAAAACCTAGGTAGAGGCATTGAGTTAGAACACAACTCCAAATTGAGGAAACAATATGGTTGGAACATAGAATATTTGAAAAAAGAGTAATGTGAAATAAATACAGAAGGATAATGGGGGGCCATGCTGTGAAGGGATTTAACTGCTAAGCTGATGAGTTTGTGTTTCATCCTAGAAGCAATAGGAAGTCACTAAACCTTTTGAGTAGCATACTATAGTAAGACCTATGATTTATGAAGATTATATGCAAGTTGTATTGGGAAGGGGGAGATATGGGATTTAGGGTTATAGGAAGAAGGGAAAGAGAGTTAGCTACATGTAGATGGAGTGAACTTGAGCATAGGTGATCACATTTCATCTCCATAGTTGGAGGTTTGTAAGGAAAGAAGGAAGTAACATTTAAAGAAACTATTGAAAATTCTTCATTATTCAAGCTTTTTGGAGACCAAAGCACGGTAAAAGTAACATAAATATTTTATTATTCATTTTATTTGTGTATATATGTATATATGTAAATATGTAAAACATATTATATAAGTATGTGTGTATGCATATATACATACATATATACACACATATACATATGTGTGTAATGTATATATGTGTGTGTGTATATATATGTGTGTGTGTGTGTGTGTATATATATCTATCTATATATATATCTATATATAGATATATATATAGATATATATATAAAATTTATGTTTTTTTTTTTTTTTTTTTTTACATAATGGGACATTTAAATGACCACCCTGGGAAATGCAGTTCAGTGCTTTGAAGAGACATTGTTCCCTCCTTAACTCTAGAAGAGAAAATATCACAAGATTGGACTGGACTGGGACTGGTTATACCAGCTCAAGAAGTCAGAATTTGTCTCTGAAGGGGAGCCAGAGAAGTGAGTGGCTTCTGCAACAGTAAAAACTGAAGACAGTTTCTGTGTAAGTACCAATTATAAAAGTTCAGCTATTGGAAACTTTCATAGCTCTATTTCCTTCACCAAAGTACTTTTGTTGTTATTCAGTCGTTTTTAGTCATGTCTGAACTCTTTGTGACCCATTTGTGATTTTCTTTGCAAAAATACTGGAATGGCTTACCATTTCCTTCTCATTTTACAGATGAAGAAACTGAGGTAAACAGGGTTAAGTAACTTGCCCAAGGTCACATAGCTAGTAAGTGTCTGAGGACAGATAAATCTTCCTGACTTCAGGTCTGGCAAGCTATTCACTGTGCCACTTAGCTAACCTCAAACTAAAATACTACTGAGAAGAAAAGTGTACTCTTTCCCAAGCATCATCTCCTTCCTCTCTTCCCTCCTTCCTTTTTCTAACGGAAAAGTTTGAGGTTCAAATTCAAAGTTTGTTAAGCTTTTCTTTCTTGTTTTATTATTAATTCAAACCTGGGTTTACCTAGATAAAGTTACAATTGTTTTAACTTGTTTTTGTCTCTATTTAAATGCAGGAAGTGCATCAATGTAATGGAATCCTAATAAAGCTGTCCCAAGCCCCAGTATTCTAACTTCATTACAGGCCCGGCTCCACTGAAC
This sequence comes from Pseudochirops cupreus, assembly GCA_028627135.1. Classification (NCBI taxonomy): domain Eukaryota; kingdom Metazoa; phylum Chordata; class Mammalia; order Diprotodontia; family Pseudocheiridae; genus Pseudochirops; species Pseudochirops cupreus. Next base: position 152,801,368 of record CM053581.1, read on the forward strand.
AGCAGACTCACTGTACCTATCTAGCCACCCCCTTATCCCCTTCCCCCCATGTCCTAACTTCTTCATGTACACCTCACTGCTCACTGGAACAACAGGTGTCTCCCTGAACTCTTTGTTCCCACAGAAACAGCAGGTGTGTCCATGTGATGGGAAACCAGCTACTGCCTCTACCTAACCACTGCCCTGAGACCCATTCCCACAGAAATAGATGTGTTCTTGTATTCAATCACAATCAAATCATCCATCTAGCCCAAGGCAGGACCACAATACCTAACTATCTATTTTGACCAGACAGGACCACAATAACTAGCCAATTGGAGGGCAGCATGATCAAATGTTTAACCACCAAACCATACATGGGAACTCTCCTCCATTACCTAATCCTTTAACAAAGCCCCCCTGCCTTTTTAATATCCATGATTTCTGTTATGTAATTGCATCTTTATCCTATGAAAGTCCATCTTGCTTTCTCTGAAGTTGCTGGTTCCTCTTGCAACTTAGCCCAATTCATAAGAAGAATCAATTTCAATAAATGCATGTACTTGGATTAGAGGTGGTCTGATTCTGAATTCTTAGAGATGGTTCCACCACAACACATCATGAAACCCCAACAGTTTTTGGTGTCCCTGGCTTTAAACCTCAACAAATGGATTAGGATGGTAGTGACTTTTTTGATTACTCTTTTTTTTAAAAACAGATTTATGATTCTCAACTACATTCTAATGATGAGAGGTCACTCTAGTCTTAGAACTCTGAGCACTCCAAGATAATAAAGTGTTATCATATTAAAATTATGCATTAATGAGCTCCACAAAATAGCAGAGTAAAAGAATGAGTGGGCCATTTCTTTGGGTTGAAATCTCAAGCTTATCTCTTTCTATAATAGAAATAATAGCTTTGAAAGAAATTACCTTAGGCAATATCTATCCTTTTCAGTCTCTGGAGAAAGAAGGAAGGAGGGTAGAGTAGAGAAGGAGTATGTTAGTGAGAAGGTAATTGCCCAAGCCAAGCCTTTTGGATGAAGACAGGTGCAGTCTGGGAAATTCAGCACCAATCTTTTTTCATGGGAAGACAAAAGTCCTCCTTAGCTAGAACTGTGTCTCTGTGTCTTCTATAGGCTCTCTCTCTCTCTCCCTCTCTTTATACACACACACACACACACACACACACACACACACACACACACATTTAAAAATTGACAATGGTTGGGACCGGAGGAAAGGGGAGGAGAGAAAAACTTAGAAAATGTCTTAAGGGAAAAACAAAACAAAACAAATATTTTATATAGTTCACCAAACTGATAGAGAATCATATCATATAAATCATGATCATTTAAATTACTTAAACACTGTATCAACTGAAAGGTAAAGGATTCTGTAATTCACTCAAAATAATATTCAACGTCAAAGTCAACTTGAACTAAGAGTTTGGGAGAACTTAGTTCTTTGTTCCAGCTAAACCAGTAAAATAGGAACCTAGGCAAAATAAATTGTAGTCTTTCCCTGACTCAGTTTCCTCATCTGTAAAATGAGGGAGTGGAACCTGTTCTTTGAAGTTTTTTTTTTATCATTCTAAAGTTTCCTTAATTCCTTGTGCAGAGAGAAACCGGAATAAAAATCTAGAGGACAAAAAACTATTTGGATCCTAATAAATTGTCACTATAGAAAATCTTGGGGAATCAAGGAGGCAGCATAAAGGCATTTCGGTTGGTATGGAGGGAGATGTCAAAATTGAAAAGCTATTAACAGAAGATGAAAGAGTGGGCAGAGAAAAGCAGAAACGTGTTTGAGCTCCTGCTCCAACTACCTCCAATACCTGTAAAAAAATGACTCTAAACAAATTTTAGTACTACAGAACCCACGAAGTGATACAGAGAAACAAATCTCCCACTGAAGGTAGCCTGGCAGGCTGACAGGAAGGGTCTTTTCACCAAACTGGGAGTAGAGCACAGTCCTGCTTGAGCTACACTGGTCCAGACTTGCGGCCCATACCAGCCAGAGCAGACTTCAGGAGGGTGGATCACTAACAGCTGTGGCAGTTTCCGGATTTCTCAACCCATAAACTCCAAAGAGGAAGTAAAATGTTAGTAGGGAACTCTGTGGGACTTGGGTGAGAGAAGAGTGTGGTCTGGTCCCTCCTCCTGGGGTGACAGAGGAGGCAGGGGCATGGAGGCTGCAGCTGCTGCTATATGGCTGCCTCTGGACCTCTCGGCCTGCAGATCATAGACATTGTCTAAGTTTTTCTCTCCTCCCCTTTCCTCCTGTCCCAACCATTGTCAATTTTTATGTATGAATACATATATAAATGTGTGTGTGTGTGTGTGTGTGTGTGTGTGTGTGTGTGTGTGTGTGTATAAAGAGAGGGAGAGAGAGAGAGCCTATAGAAGACACAGAGACACAGTTTCAGCTAAGGAGGACTTTTGTCTTCCCAAGAAAAAACCAGAGCTGAACAGAAAATTTGACTTTCAATTACAAGCAACCATTCAGAGGGTAATTGCTCTTGCTTTGACCTGCTTGGACCTGGGTCACAGCCTTGGGTGGTGGTCTTGGGGTGAGGAATGCTAGCTCGTCAGAGCTTGTGATGGCTGTAGAGACAGTACCCACCTCATAACTCTGACAACAGCAGTGAAGAGCCCAGAAATTTGGGACATAGCTCTCTCCACTCTGGAAGTGGAGTTCTACCATGGCAAAGATCTCAAAAGTCAAATATTTGGCTTGCAGGATGAGCAAGCAGAGGAAACACAATTAGACCATAGAATTCTTTTTTGGGGGGATGAAAAAGATCAAAAAGAAGACAACAAAGTCAAAACCCCTGCACTGAAACTTCCAAGAAAAATATGAACTGGTTACAGGTCATGGAGGAGCTCAAGAAGGATTTTGAAAATCAAGTAAGAGAAGTAGAAGTAAAATTGGGAAAAGAAAGAGAATGATGCAAGAAAATCATGAACAGTGAGTCAACAGCCTATTAAAAAAGACCCCCAAAATACTGAGGAAAACAGCACCTTAAAAAATAGACTACCTCAAATGACAAAAGAGGCCCAAAAACCCAATGAGGAGAAGAATGCCATAAAAACAAAATTGCACAGGTGGAAAAGGAATTTCAAAAGCTCACTGAAGAGAATATTTCCTTCAAAATTAGTTTGGAGCAAATAGAAGCTAATGACTTTATGAGAAATCAAGATATTATAAAACAGATACAAACAAATGAAAAAATAGAAGGCAATGTGAAATATCTCATTGGAAAAACCACTGACCTGGAAAATAGATCCAGGAGAGACAATTAAAAAATATTGGACTACCTGAAAGCCGTGATCAAAAAAAGAGCCTTGAAATCATCCTTCAAGAAATTCTCAAGGAAAATTGCGCTGATATTCTAGAACCAGAGGGAAAAAAAGAAGTTGAAAGAATTCACCAATCACCTCTTAAAAAAAGATTCCCAAAAGAAAACTCCTAGGTATATTATAGCCAAATTCCAGAGTTCCCAGGTCAAGGAGAAAATATTACAAGCAGTCAGGAAGAAACAATTTGAGTATTGTGGAAACACAATCTGCATAACACAAGATCTAGCAGCTTCTACATTAAGGGATCACAAGGCTTGGAATATGATATTCTGGAGGTCAAAGGAACTAGGATTAAAACCAAGAATCACCTACCCAGCAAAACTGAGTATAATACTTCAGTGGAAAATATGGATATTCAATGAAATAGAGTACTTTCAAGTATTCTTGATGAAAAAACCAGAGCTGAACAGAAAATTTGACTTTCAATTACAAGAAGCAAGAGAAGCATGAGAAGGTAAACAGGAAAAAGAAATCAAAAAGAACTTATTAAAGTTGAATTATTTACATTCCTACATG
>CM053581.1:152805723-152851819 GCA_028627135.1 Pseudochirops cupreus
AAAGAAAGAAAGAAAGAAAGAAAGAAAGAAAGAAAGAAAATACTACAAACCAAGACTAAAGTGGAGGGAGAGTTGGTACATGATTTTCTTGTTCATGGATGATTGCACATCCAGTGCAGCCTCTGAAGCTGAGATGCAACAAAATATGGATCAGTTCTCTGCTGCTTGTGTTAATTTTAGTGCAGCAATTAACACCAAGAAAAGATAGGTTCTCCACTGGCCAGCATCACACCATCCCTATGTGGAACCATTAGTTCCAGCAAATAGAGAAGTTTTGAATACTGTGGTTAAGTTCGCATACTTTGGCAGTATACTTTCCTAGGATGTATACATAGATGATAAACCTGACACATGGATTTGCCAGAGGTAACTCTGTGTTTGGAAGTCTCTGGTCTGGAGGAAAGTATGAGAAAGAAGAGGTATTAGACTGCTTACCAAAATGAGTGTCTACCAAGCCATTGTGCTGACCTCATCGTTCTATGACTATGAAACCTTGACAATATACCAGTGTCATGCCAGGAAACTAAATCACTTCCATTTGAATTCCCTTAGGAAGATTCTGAAGATCATATTGGTAAGATAAGGTAGCAGATACTGCATTCCTTTCTCAAGCTAAACTGCTGAGCATTCAAATTCTACTGTAGGGAATACAACTTCAGTGGACTGGTCACATTTCAATGCCAAACAAACATTTGCCCAAAAGACTATTTTACAGAGAACTCACACAAGGCAGGTACTCACATGGTGTTCAGAAGAAATGACACAATATACTCTTAAGGTCTTTCTGAAGAATTTTGAAATTGATTGCATGACCTGGACCCACCATGGTGGTCCTGCATCAAGGAACATACTGTGCTTTCTGGATAAAGGATAATTAAGAGCTCAAGAGGAAGATGAGAAGCATAAACTTAGAGGCATCTCTCCAAATGTTCATATGGACTATTTGTGCCTTACCTGTGCTAGACTCATTTGAGTTCATGTTGGTTTGATCAGCCACAGTTAAATACCCTATATCTTGACTCCAATATAGAGACGTAATTTTGCTCCTATTCAAGAATGAAGGATCAACCAGTAAAGCAACTAATCTACCCTCCTCTAAAGTGAGACTAAGGTGATATTGAAATGAAGTGGAACTTATGCTTTCTGAATATGAACCTGAGATATTTATTCTCGAAACCAATCTCATTCAGAGATTTAAAAATGCAAACAATTTTGAAGATGAAAAACTCATAACTTTTTGTTTTTCAATACTTCAATGTTTTAAAGGTTTAGTCTTCTTATTAAATGGCTATTCCCTCCAATTATGCAGATTGGCAATTTTATTCAACTTTTGTCAATGTCATTCCATTAAGTTCAGGAAATGAGGTTCACAGGATGTGATTGATTTCTTTTGATATCATGAAGATAATAGTGGAGAATATGATATGTTCATTGGTTATTCCTTAATGTGACCACATTACCAACTCATTTTTTAATTGTACATTTTCTAATAACACACTTTAACTCAGTAACTTGTTACGTGTACTTTACATGTTTCAGCCTGACCATATCTATCATATATCTTTCCATTTCCATGTAGTTCAATATACTCATTATAAAAAAAAAATCTTCATACACTATTAAAAAACCCTATAACTCCTCCTTTTCATCTTTCCAAATTAGTAGCTTTTTGACTTTGCTTTGAGTGCTGTTTCTGTGTTAGTAAAATGTCTGACTTAGGTATCCCAGAATGAGTTCTGTTCCTCACTTTGCCTTTCTCCTTTTTCCTTCTGTCTCCTCCTTCTTTTCCCACTTCTCTGTTTCCTCTCCCTTCAGATTTTTCTCTTTTTTCACTCTCTCAGGTTACTAGTTATGCTTTGGACTTCAGAGTGAATTACTTCTTAGCTGGAGTTTCTGGGATCTGGAGACTTTTTAGACTGTAACTACAGTGATTTCTTATAATCCATAGAGATATACCTAACTATAGCTATAACCAACACATTGCACAACTGCTTAGTGCTCCCTTTTTCTACATCACTTTGTATGATAGATCAACCTGTAGAAACCTTTTCCCATAGATTAAAAAAAAGTACAAGTGTTTGTTACTGCATTACCACTCTTCCCAATAAAACATTTCTGTAAGACAAAAATATAATCAATAGAAAGGAATCTTGTCTTTGGTTACCTTTGAAAAAAAAAAGCTAAAGAACAGAAATGGAATCCTAGGAAACAAGTAAATATGGGTAATGAAAATGAAAGAATGAACTTGGGGACTTTGAAATAATATTTTTTGAAAAGAATCACAGGTATTCAGTGTTGTAAGGACTTCATAAATCATATAGTCAAACCTGTAAATGAATAATAATTATCTTATGGCATTGCTAAAGAGTAGTCACCTGATCTGTTGAATATAACAGGATATTTCATTGTTTTCTTAGTTTTCTATCAACAAATATTACTCAGATAGCTGTTAGAATTTACAGCTGAAATGTATCTTATAGATCATTTACTCCATCCTATCCCCTAACATACTGACAAGTAAATTGTGCCCCACATACTGAAACTTTCTCAAGATCACACACGAAGTAAGGAGCAGATTCAAACTCATGTCCTCTAACTCTAAATTCAGAACATTCCTATGAAAACTTTGATGAGACCTACTTACCTTACTGATTTGCATGTACCCTCTGGGACCATGATGCTTGACATTCCACTAACTTCTTCTTCTTTGCACTTTTCTGCTGATTGCTAGGTGATTACTGTTTGGTTGCCTATTTATTGCCATTTCCTTCACCTTTCGACTCCCAATTGATTGGTAATTTGACTGCAGCTGATTGCCTAGTGATTTCTCTTGATTGATTGCTACTCCACTGCCATTGATTGCTCTTTCTTCCATCTTCCCACCGTTTCCTCCCACTACTTATCATCTCATGCACTCAGCTGACACTTAACATTCTTCCTACACTTAGTCTACTCATCTATCACTTTCCATTACTTCAACTTCTCACTCTAATTTCTCTGCCACCCCAACTGGCCACTTGTTTCCAAAGTTTGATATAGTGAAGTGGAGCCAAAATGGAATAGTAAAGGGAGGGACTCACCTAACTTCTTCCCTAAAGCATTCCAAATAACTTAAAAATAAGTCTAAACAAATTCTAGAATATCAGAACCCAAAAAAGTTGAAGTGAAACAATTTTACAACCCAAGACAACTGATAAGGTTAACAGGAAAGGTCTGTTGTACAAGGGTGAGAGATAAATGCAGTCCAGCACAGGTCCCACCAGCAAAGACTAGGCCCTAGCAAACCAGGAGCAGGCCTCAGGGTGACAATATGAGTGGCAGCAGTGGTGGTTTCCAGTCCTCTCAGCCTAAAGACAATAAGGGATCTGAGGATGGGTCAAAAGGAGATTTACAGGGGTCCCTTTGCTGGTGCCAGGGGCAGGACTCTGCTGCATTGCCTATATTTGGATCTGGGTAAATGTTTGGGTCTTGGTCCCAATGTGAGGAGGAGTACTAGCACAGCAGAGCTTGTGGGCACACAGGAGCAGGGATCCTTGTCACAGTTCTAGGGTTGAAAAGAGTGCTTGTGGCCACTTGCAAACCAGTGCCCACTATGGGAGTGTAGAAACACACCTCTTCCTAGATCATACCAACTTGAGAGGGTAAAAAATTTACATGTCCTCAGAATTAACTCTCAAAGCATCTGCACAAAAACATGAAGGTTGAGACAGTGCCCCCTACACTTGAGAAACAGAGCCCCAATTTTAGCATAGAGTTAAAGGTCAAGAAACAAATTAGAAAATGAGCAAACACAGAAAAATTTCTGACCATAGAAAGTTACTATGGTGACAAGGAAGATCAAAACACACACTCAGAAGAAGAAAACAAAGTTAAATTTCCTGTATCCAAAGTCTCAAAGAAAAAAAAATATGAATTAGTATTATGCCATGGAAGAGCTCAAAATGGACTTTAAAAATCAAATAAGAGTGGAAGAGGAAAAATTGGGAAGAGAAATGTGAGTGATGAAAGAAAATAATGAAAAACAGGCAACAACTTGGTAAAGGAGGCACAAAGAATACTGAAGAAAATAAAACCTTAATAAACAGAATAGGCCAAATGGTAAAAGAAGCACAAAAATCCATTGAAGAGAAGAATATCTTGAAAGGCATGATTGGTCAAATGGAAAAAAAAAGGTTATACAAAAATTCATTGAAGAGAAGTACTTCTAAAAATGTACAATTCGTCAAATGGAAAAGGAGTTACAAAAGTTCACTGAAGAAAATAATTCCTTAAAAGTTAGAATTGGGCAAATGGAAGGTAATGATTTTATGAAACATCAAGAAACAATAAAATGAAATCAAAAGAATGAAAAAAAATAGAAGACTATATGAAATATCTCTGTGGAAAAACAACTGATATGGAAAACTAGAGACAAGAGAAATAATTTAAAAATTATTGGACTACCTTAAATTCATGATAAAAAAAAAGATACTGGACATCATCTTTCAAGAAATTATCAAGGAAAACTGCCCTGATGTTCTAGAACAAAAGGGTAACATAGAAATGGAAAGAATTTAACAATCACCTCCTGAAAGAGACACTAAAATTAAAACTCCCAGGAATACATTATAGTCAAGTTCCAGAACTCCCAAGTTGATGTGAAATTATTGCAAACAAAAAGAAACAATTCAAGTATCATGGAACCACAGTCAGAATAACATAAGATTTAGCAGGTTCCATGTTAAAGGCTCAAAGAGTTGGAATATGATATTTCAGGGGACAACCAAGAATCATCTAGCAAAACCGAATGTAATCCTTCAGGAGAAAAATGGATATTCAATAAAATAGAGGACTTGCAAGCTTTCCTGGTGAAAAGACCAGAGCTGAATAGAAAATTTGACTTTTAAATATAAGACTCAAGAGAAGTACAATAAGTGAGCAGGAAAGGGAAATCATAAGGGACTTCATAATGTTAAACTATTTATATTCCTACATAGAAATATGATTCTTGTAACTTGAAAATTTTCTCATTATTAGGACAGTTAGAAGAAGAATATGCAAACAGAGCACACAAGTTGAGTTGAATATGATGGGATGATATCTAAAAAAATAAAATTAAGGGATGAGAAAGAAGAATGCACTGGAAAAGGGGGAAAGGGAGAGGTAGAATGGGATAAATTATCTGACATTAAAGAGGTCTAAAAGAGATTTTACAGTGGAGGGTGAAATGGACAAAGTGGGGAGAGGAGCACATGAACCTTACTCTTGTCAGAATTGGCTCAAAGGGGGAATAATATCCACGTGAAATTGGGTAGAGAAATCTATCTCATCATACAGGAAAGTAGAAAGGGAAGATGATAAGAGAAGTGTAGGCAGGAGGGGTGGCAGAGCTGATAGAAGAGAGGGCAGTTTTAGAGAGGTAAAAGTCAGAAGCAAAACGCTTTTGAGAATGGACATGGTGAAAATAGAGAGTGGGATAAATAGTAGGGAAATATGATGGAGAGAAATACATAGTTGTTAAATATTACTGTGAAAATTGTTTTTTTTATAGTGAGTTTCTCTGATAATGACTTTATTTCTCAATCATATAGAAAATTGAGTCAAATTTATAGAAATAAGAGTCATTCCTCAATTGATAAATGGCCAAAGGGTATGAACAGTTTTCAGACAAAGAATCAAAGCTATCTATAGTCATGTAAAGATGCTCCAAATCAGTATTGATGAGAGAAACACAAACAAAAACAATTCTAAGCTACTACCTCACACCTGTAAGATTGACCGATAAAACAGAAAGGGAAAATGACAAATATTGGAGGGGATGTGAAGAGATTTTAAAAAATGAATATACTATTGGTGAAGTTGCATACTGATTAAGTCATTTTGAAAAGCAATTTGGAACTATGCTCAAAGGGCTATAGGAGCATGAATACCCTTTGACCAACCACTAGCACTACTAGGTATGTATCCCAAGAGATAAAAAACAGAAAGGAAAAGGACCTATACATACAAAAATATTTATAGCAGTTCTTTTAGTGCTGGCAAAGAATTAGAAATTGAAGGATATCCATAAATTAGGGAATAGCTGAACAAGTTGTATACGATTATGATGGAATACTGTGCTTTAAGAAATTGTGCTACAGAGAATATCTAAGTTATTCATAGCAGATCATCACAGCAATATTGCTTTTACTGTGTACAGTGTTTTCCAGTTCCTACTCATTTCATTTTGCATCAATTCATGTAAGTCTTTCCACATTTTTCTTACAGAGCACAATGATCTAGCACAATTGTATAGGATTTATGATGAAAAGTGCTGTCCATGTCCACAGAAGTAACTGGTAGAGCCTGAATGTAGATCAAAGATTATTTTTCTTTGTTTTTCTTGTTTTTTTCCCTCTGTTTTCTTTCATAGAATGACTTATATGGAAATGATTTTTCCATGACTACACAGGTATAACCTATGTCAAATTGCCTGTCTTCTCAATGGGAGGGGAGGGGTTAGGGATGGGAGGAAGAAAATTTGAAACTCAATTTTTTGAGGGGGAGTAAGGCAAGGAAATTTGAGTTAAGTGGCTTGCCCAAGGTCACATGGCTTTTAAGTATCAAGGGGCCATCTAAGACCATCAGAAAACACACATTTCTGATGGTCTTAAGAACCTAGATACCACTCCTCTATTCGTCTCCAGGCGGGTCTGCCCACATGCAGATATGCCCACATATGAGTATTAAAGGTCGCGGCATTGGGAAGGTTAAGAACCACTTCTCTAGTTGAAGATATTTCAGTTTTTGTACTGCTTCATTGAATTTGCCATGTTTTAAATGACATCTAATATATTAACTTCACAATCTTCTTTTCTGATATTTTTGTTTTTCTTCTCCTGTGATTTATGTTTAATTGGGGACCATCTCTGTGAACTATTCTTTCTGATTCTTTGATGGAATTTAAGATAAATACATCCATCTCTTTAATGTAGTTTGCCCCCTAATAAAAGTCTTTCGTGGTCACGAATTTGTATATTTCTCTCAATAAAATTTTCTTTTATTCATGTATTTTCAATTTTAACTTTTATTTTATTATACTTTAAAGGCTTGCAAATTTTTGGAATGTTCTCCTTCTGCTCCTCCCCAACATCCATAGATAGAAATATTGTGGAATAGTTCCTCTTTTGGAGCAGATGGATTTATTTTAAGTAACAAAGACATGGTTAATTTGGGAGAAGAACGAAATAATGACTCAGATTAAGCTAAAGTCACATAATATTTCTAGTGTACATACCTATTCAATCACAGTATCTACCATGAATTGTTTTAATTTCATAAAACTTTAGACTTTGCCATTCACTTATATTTTGGGTAGCAAGAATATTTAATTGATATCTCACTAACAGAATAAGAGAAAAGTTCAAAGGCATATAGAATCACTGAATTTCAGAATCAGAAGCAATTTTAAAGGATATTTAATACAGTCTACTTTGCAGCAAGATTTTTCTCTACATCATAGCAAAGAAGGGGCGATCATAGCTAATTAGTCAAAACTTCTTACCCCAGAAGCAGGATAACAGAGTAAATAGAAACAGTTAAAACGACTGATGAGTCTATTCAACCTTGACCCCAAAGGAAGTCTACCAAACCCTCTATTTATTCTTATCTGATTTATTCATTTTTAATATGTTTAATACATGCTGCGGGGTTGTTCATCCTAGATAGGTATATTTATAGATGACTCCAGGCTCCTTTTCCCACTCCAGTACAAAAATGTACAAATCCTCTACTCTTTGAATTCTGGATGAGCAGATTTCCTGGATTGTGAATACAAAGCTGCCTACATTTGTAAGAGCCAGAACAAGATTGGAACCAAAAAGGGATAATGAAGTAGATGTGCAATTCTCCTAGTGGCCTTCAGAGTGAGAGTGATCTATAGCGATTTATAAAACAAACAGTACCTGATGAAGAAAAAATAGGTTCTTTATGTTAGTATCTGATGGAATTGACATGATGTCATCCACAGAAAGGAGCATTTTGAAAATCTTATTATCAATCAGGAATCCCTCTTTGACCTGGACTCATCACCACGTATCCTCTACCACAATGACAAATACTTTTGGTAAGCATACATCTCCCTGTTCTCTGTCTCATCGGATCTTTCTAATCATATGGTCTCTTTTAACTACATTTTTTCTTTATTTCTGTTATTAGAACCCCTTAAGAAATTATCAATCATTCTGATGTTTGGATGGGAGAAACCTTGATGGAAGGTAATATAAATAAACACAGTAGGATCTTGTATCACCTACATATTTCATTCATTTTTTAAAATGGTAGGAATATTGTCTATTTTTAAACATTATTTGTGAAAGCCTATTTATTTCTATACTAATGCACTAATAAAGTATGCCCTGGATGCATATGTAAATAGCTAACAAAAGTACTTTGTACACATGGAAAATTAGGCATACAGCTCAGGCAGGCAGTCAACAAGCATTTATTAAATGCTTATGTGTGGTTTATGGGATGTAAAGGAAGACTGGAGACTCTGGTGTGAAGGCTTACTGAGCCCTTTTCTGGGCTGCTCACCTGCCTTTGGTGTCTACCTTTCCCCCGTTCTTAACTGTGACTCCAAAAAGCTTTAGTATGAGCAGTAGTCACATTCTGGTAAACCATCTTGGCAGATGGGCTAAACCATGTTGAGGTTAGCCAACAAGTCTTAAAATCATTGGTGAGTTAGGGAGATGTCTACCCTATGCATGTGAAGAATTCCCACAGGGGAATGGGCACATGAGAACAGTTTGTTCCAATGGGCATGAAGGTGACTGAAGCAAACTGTGGAAAACTTAGAGCTTTTTTTTAGATATTGGAGACCTCAAGATCATCCATTACATCTCAGGCCTTTGCCAATTGTCCTGACTTTTGTCTTGCTACCAGTCTTTGATGATTCTGGAAGAAAGAGTAAGCTCAATTACTGTGTTATTCTGTCTCACTTAAATCCAATTCATGTCCAAATCAAGACATTACTCTGTGATGCCTTTTGTCCTTTATAAAAATGAAGAATGAACAACAAATGCTTACTAAAAGCCAGATACTTTGTTGAGCTCTAGGTATACAAACAAATGCAAAAACATTCTCCCTGCCATGAAGGAACTCACATTCTCATATGTAAATATATATGTGCATTAAGAGCCAATATATATATATGCATATATGTGTATATATATGTATGTATGTGTGTATAGAATGTATGTATCTAGAGGTGTGTATGTATATCTATGCGTGTGTATATATGTGTGTGTATACATATATGTGTGTGTGTATACACACACACATACACACATTGACAAAGAGACAGAGTAGGAGACAGAGGTAGAGTATAAATTGAAAGTAATCTCAGACAGAATATACCAACCAGTTGAGGGGTATTATAGGAAGCAATATTTTAACTGATTCTTGAAGTAAGCTAGGTTAAGTCAAGAGGTAAAGTTAGTAAGGAAAAGCATTCCAAATATAGAAGACAGCAAAAAGGCATGGATGAAGGTGGGAGAAGGAGGACTGTGTTAGAAACAGCAAGACCAGTGTCTCTGGATTGACATAAAAGAGAACAAAGTGTAAAAAAAAAAAGACTGGAAATCTATGAAAGGGTTTTTAAAGGTTTTAAAGGGTATTAAAAGTTTTAAAGGTTTTAAAGAGCAGTAAAAGTCAAACAGTATTTTATCCTGGAGTTGATAAGTATTGATAAGTATTCAGCAGATGTTATTGAATATGGGAATGACATAGTCAGACTTGAAATTTAAGAAGATCACCATATTACTTGAATGTAGGATGGGACTTTTGTGGGAAGAGACTTGAGACAGGAAGACTGACCAGGAGGCTATTGCAATAGTCCAAGCATGAATTAATGATGCCCTGTATCAGAGTGGTGGCTATATTAGGGGAATAAAGCAACATATAATACAAGAAATGTTGTAAAGGTAGAAACAAGCATATTTGGCAAAAGACTGAATATATATGGGACAAATGCAAGTACAGAACTGATATTGCCACTAAAGTTGCAAGTAGAGACTTAAACAGAAGTTTAACCCAGTTTGCTCATTTGTAAAATGGAGATATTAATAGCACTCATGTCTGACATAAACCGAGTTTTTCTAGTACCAAACTATTTGTAGCAATAGTGTTTGTGGTTTCCTAGAACTGAAGATAAAGTGACTACCCATCTACTGGGGAATGATTAAAACAAGTTGTATATGACTACAAAGGAATAGAATTGTTCAGTTAAATGATGAATATGAAGAATTCAAAGAATCATGGGAAAATTCAAATGAACTAATATGAAACAAAGAAAGTAGAAGTAAAAGAACAATATGCACAATGAGCAAAACAAAATAAATGAAAAGACCACATAAAGGATGTTGAACTCTGAATAATGGAACCAGCAATGAAGGTTCTAGAACAGAGAAAATGAAATATAGTTTCTCTCTCATGGGAGGCAACTAAGTGAGGTAGGGGACAGAGTGTTGGACCTAAAGTCAGCAAGATCTAATTGTTTATTTGGCCTCTAAACAGTTACCATCTGTGTAACTCTGGAAAAAAAAACCACTCTCTATTTGCCTCAGCCTTTCCATCTGTTAAATGGAGATTCTAATGGCAAAAATAATGTAATCTCTCTCTTTCAGTGGAACAGTCTGAGGTAAAATTGATAACTATTAAAAAAAATTTATATACTGTGTGTATACACACATACGTACATTCGTACATGGCTATATGGCTCTACTGTAGGCACAACTCTAAAGCTAGCACCCTCTTACTTCAGGTTTGACATTGTGACAAAATGAGGCACTCGTGAGTCACTGGACATTTAACAAAGGAGGTTGTTTACTTTGTCCTAACACAGCAAGGATATGCAACAATAAATATTACAAAGGTACAGTGATGGTTAGCTTCCCTGGACATGGACTTCTCCATCTGGAAATTAATTTTGTCTGTCAATCATCAGGGTATATGGGCTTGTTTGTTGTCAGGTACCCACCAAGTCTGAGAGGTACAGAGCCTGCATGACTTGGGCATTTTATTGACCCTAGGCCAGGTAGCTATATTATGGAAGCTGGGGCCAATCAGGCTTCATTAAGGGAGGGAGTTTTACCAGAGGAGCAGCTAGGGAACCTGGGACCACATGAAGCTGTTTGCTGCTTAGGTATGTAAAAAATTGCTGTGCGAGGTTAAGGGGAACTGTGCCAGGAAACTGCTGCCTACCACAAGCCGTATCTATATCTGTATCTATACACATGCCCTTCTGAATTCCCTCATTACCTTGTCTGAAAATGTCACAATAATTTTTTTTTTGCATTATAAAGCTGCCTATATTTTTGGGTTAAATTTCTGAAACATAGTTCTTTGAATATATGCCTAAATTCAGAGCTGCAGCCAGTAGCAAATTTAGTTGATTGGTAGTATGGGAAGGATGAACAGACCTATGGAGCGGCAATGAAAATTAAGAAACAAGATCCAATAGGGATAGAAGCTCCTAGGTATCAGTCTGCCTTCAGAAAAGAGACAGCTCAGGATGAATTTCATGGGTGGGAACATTGGAAGTCTACTGCAGCTGCAGGACTAGGTCATGGTAAACTTTTCTGTGTTGCCAATGGAACACAGAGAGGCTTGTTGATCAGCCCTGGGAAGCTGTCTTGACCAAACTGGTATTCTAAGAACTCTTCTAGGATCCATTTTGGTCAATATATGCCAACATTGTCACTAGTTATCAGCATACCCCAAGTCATAGAATGAGTCTTTAGGCTGAGAAGTAGTAGACAGAAGTCAGGCAGATGAAGCAGTAGCACATTCATCTGATCTTAAGCCCTCATTTTACATTTGAGGAGACTTAGGCCCAGAAAATGCACAGTTTATGAGACTATGAAGATTGATCTGATTGGACAAAAAAAATGCTTAATAATTAAAAGGAATTTGCACATTTTACAATGCATATACTGCTAGGTGCTTTTATTTGTTCTCTAAAAAGAGATGATTCTTTAAAAATGTATAGTCATATTCCCTTCTTAACAAGAGATATTACTTACAAAAACATGGTACAATTTGTACAGTTTACAATGAAATTAGGGAGTTGAGGGACGATATGTATTTCAAGAACTGTGTGCATTGGAATTGATTAAGGAAATCGACTCCTGTCAGAGAAGATCTAGAAAAGGTTGCTGAAAATCCATTTTGACTTACAGAGTTCAAAGACATTCTCTATTTTTGTATGGCAAAAATCTTGCTGGGACTCAAAGCAATTTGTCTGAGAGAAAAATGGCAGTTGGCCACAAAATCGATCTTGCACAATGGATTTGTTTTTGGTATTATGATTTATTGAAGAGTATGGAATTCCAACTTCAGTGTAAAGACATATGACAGCCAACTTAATTTTTGTTTCCAGAAAGAGGGAGAGAGAGAGCGAGAGAGAAAGAGAGACAGAGACAGAGACAGAGACAGAGAGACACAGAGAGAGAAAGTTCCAAAATTAATTCAATAGTCAATATGTTTTACTCATAGACTAAATGGTATTGTTTTCTAATTCAGCCAGTCAGTCAACAATATGCTAAGGTAGGTAATTAAGCAGAGAGTAGGGAAATTGTTCTCTAAATTTAAGTTGGCTGAAATTTGATGAAAGTAAAGTTTTCTCTGCCAATTCTTAAAGGTAATAAAACATCATAACATAAATGTGGAAAATTGAAGTATATTTGAACCCACCAAAAGTTCCAATTAAGTCAGCACTGATTAGGGTTAATGGAAGATGTTTCATCTGTAATGTTTCATTCAGTAAATATATTCACTGTCAAACAATTTTCAGAATCTTCCCTTTAAAAACAAAACCTGGTTATTCTTGTCATTTTGATATGACTTTTTCTTATTTCAACGTACTTCCATAGACTATTGCATATTATGTAGATGATAGTATGCACTTGTCCATCAGTTCATATGTCTTGAATGGGCATTGCAGAAAAACAGTATACTTTGAATAAAAGAACATTTGAATCTTCTTTGAATAAGAGAAGCACAGTTGGATGATATTCGGGAAACTGCAGAATACCTTCAGTAATTCTGGGCTGCTCCCTGTTTTTTCTCAACTTAGAAATTTCCTAATAGTACTATGTAATTGCGAAGAAGCCTTTCCTACTCACTTTTAATCTTAGTGCCTTACCTTTGAGACTATCTTCAGTTTATCAGATAAATGATAAATAATTTGACCACAATTTACATATTACCCCCATAATTAAACTGTGATTAAAACAAAACAAAACAAAACAGGGCCTGTTTTTTTTTTCTTTCATCACTGCATCCCTAGACCTTAGTACAGTGCCTAGAACATAGTAGATGCTTAAAAAATTCCTGTTTACATGACTTGATTAGTTGGCCATGTATCATGGAGCATTGCATTATGGTGCCAAAAATCTAAAATGATAGGTGACACAAATGATAATGAAATAAAAATACATATGGGTATAAATTGGTTGAATTATAATTTAAATACAATAGGTAGGAAGAAGGTATCAAGGATAAATATAACTGGCAAAGGCAATAAAGTGGTCATGTAGTGAAAGAAAAAAATGAACAGTTCATAGTTTTTACCACTATCCACAAAGCAGATTTCCAGTGTTTTATACATATCTCTTATTTAGGAGTTGTGGGAGGGCATAGCTAAGGACCTCAGAGGTTCGGATACACTGTAATCTTCAATTTAATTAAAGAATATCCACAATGATGAGATCATACTTCCATTATGATGTCAGTGTCTATCATGTTCAGAGTTTTGAAGTGTGTTACTTTACATCAGTTACAATTTCTTATTGACAATGCCCCCTCAGTGTAGTTCTTAACATTTCAAATTATATTTTCACTTTCATAATTTCACTTATATTTTAATTCCCTGTGAGATAGACAAGGTAGCTATTATTATCCCCTTTATCAGATGAGGAAATTGAGGGGAAAAGGGTTAATTGATTTGTGTAAAGAACACAGAAAATCATTATTAGAACTATGATTACAGCTTATGGTTTGACAGTCACTCACTCTTCCTTTAGAAGACAAATATAGGGAGTATATCAATGCTACATTTAACCATATGTTCAAGATTACCTGATTTTGCAAGACAGCTGTATATGCAGAACTCTTCATTTGAAGAGTAAAATATTACACATCATATAATACAATAGACTGTAAAGAATGCAGAAAAAAATTAAATGTGAAGCATGAAATTTCTTTTTATAAAATACCATAAATTGTTTACTTCTTCAAACAAGATATGCAGAAATTTTACCCTTTAAGAGTGGAAAATCAAATCAAATAAAGGACATATCATTAGCAGCATTTTCTCAAACAAGGGATCAACAATTTTTTAAAAAGCAAAATTTAGTGGGAAGGAACACTTAAGGAAGACCAGGTTCAAATTTGTCTCATTTTTATATGACTAAAATATATGCTTAATATTATCAATAGTTCACACAATATTAATAATAAAATAAAGCTCTATAACGACTTCAAAAAATCAATAACAATTGAATTTATACTCCTTGAATCATAGGACTAAATCTGAAAGAAACCTTTAAGATCATCTTGACCAGTTCTCCAATTTTATAAATAAGGAAGCAATTCAAGAAAGGGACTTACTCTTCCTCCCCTTCAGGATGGTATATTGACTTAGATTGTTTGGAAAGATATCCAATTTCTCTCTAGAAAGTTAACTGCCATCTTATTTTGGAGTTTATGAGGATCAGATTTTTGATTCCTCTCCATGGTACCTCTTTGTAAATAGGATATTGAAGGTTTTACCCAATTTCAGTTAGCTATGTTTCCTTGTTTTGCTACCAGAGAGATATAAGTGACGTGTTTCAGGGAGAAATACTTCGAGTTTAAATGAATATCTTAAACAGTGTTTTCTCAGGTAGGAAAAAAATTCTAGGAGCTGATGATACTTTTAAAGATGGTTTTCTACTTATTGAGTCTCTTTACAACTCTTCCCCAAATCCCAAACAAAAACAAACTGACTACATTTTCTTGGCAATCTGCAATCTATTTGCCAGGTGATGAAGAATCCTCAAATGGCTTATATTTCCTCATATAAGAAAGAAAATGTCCTTAAAGAATCATGTAGCAGACATCAACAAGGTCTCTTGATCCCATGTCCCAGAATTGTCTGGAAAAAGAGAGGAACAATCTACACTAATCCTCTTATCACAGTTATATGAATTTGTCCACACTGACTTCTATACAAAGGTTCAGCTTAAGTGAATGGCACATTCTAGGTCATACATTGGTTTTAGGAACAAATATCAGAAATGAAGTGCAATATGGCAGAAAAAGTGGGCAAATTCAAATCTAGTTCCCTGAATTTTTTTTCAGAAATAGCAACATAAGACAGAGTAACAGTACAATTAAAAGTAAAAGCAAACAAACCAAAAAAATTACAAGGAATATCACCTCACATAAAAGTGAAAAAAGAGAAATTTAAGACATTAGGAAGCTGAAAGAAAGAAGTATAAATAGTAATTTTTAAAAATCCACAATAACTAAAAAGTGGGCACTTACATTTAAAAAATAGCTATAGGTTTAAAAATATATCTATCACAACATTTGATGGTGTGGCTTCTAAGACCAGAAAGAAAAACTAAAGAAGATCTGCTTTCTGTGTACTTTGTGAGTGTGTGTGTGAGTACATGTGAGTGTGAATCAGAAAATCTTTGATCTATTGCATTCTCCAATTTATGTGAAAAAATATGTTATTACATTTTTATTGTTGGCCTAGTTGCTTATTAAAGGATAAAAAGAAGAACGGACTCTTCTCTCTCATTTACGTGGGTAAATGGGAGAAATTGGGGTGTTGAAATTGGAGAGCCACCATGAAAATTGACAGGAGAGAGCCAGATATAGAGGAAGAATTTAGTTCTTAAAGATACTCTCCTTTTTTTCTCAGACATAGACTCCCTTTAATACTCTAGTGAAATCTATTGAATTCTTTTAGAATAGTATTTTCAAATATATAATAAGATACATAGGACTACAAAGATGAGCACTCAGAGTTATCCAAAATTTGTTTTAGAAAAAGCCAATTCAAGTACCTTTGGGTAAGAATTCATCTTCTAGATTGAGATATGTCCATGCTTCCTGCTTCTTTGAGAAGGAAGAAGATAGTTCACATAATGTATGTACAGCATATTACTGGAAATGCAAATCTACTGATGATTTAAGCTGAGCCAAAAGTAATTGACAATAGAGATTATGGTTAAGTCATATTTTCCAGTAACTAGCAATGCAGTATTAAAGGAAGAATGAGAAGTCAAGGTCAGCAGGAGCATTTCAAGAACATAAGTAGTTTTCCAGCCTGAGAGAAATGAAAGCATGAATTAATACTTCTCATATACCACTACATATCCGCTCTCTCTGATTATGCCACACATACACACACACACACACACACACACACATACACAAAACTTCAGGTTTAAAATGAAGAATTTGGATTTTTTTTTTTTTGCTACTTTTATTCTTATGGTACTTCAATTAATGTTTTTACTTTGAATTAATTGTATCATCTAGCAGCTATTGAAAGGGAATGAAATCAGTAGTGGATTATGAGTCAGAGTTTTAGGGATGTAAAGACCTTGAACCTGAAATAATTGTATTCCTGGGAGGAGCTGGAGCAGCAAGTACCTGAGAGTGGCTCTGCACATAAAAAATGGAATTAATTTAATGAAGGAAAAAGAATGACATTTAAATAAGACACTAGAAAAGTCAAATGAGATTCTCAAAAAATGATATTTTTATGAAGAAATTTAGTATGATCCTAATAAAAGAAATAACCCAGGAAAGTGTTAGAACAATTAGCTATTTAGAATCAATGAAAAATGTAACTCCAAAAACATTTGTGAATAATAGAAATGAAAGTACCAAAGCGATAGATAGAGCTTGGAGACATTAGTAGTTTCTTAGAACAAAATAGGAAGAAACAGAAAATCAGAATGTCATATTTTAAGATTTTTTAAAAATTGTGCATGTATTGAAAATTGTCATTGTTGTTGCTGTTCCCTCATATCTCACTCTTTATGATCTCCATTGGGAATTTTCTCCTACTAGAGTAGTTTGCCATTTCCTTCTTCAGCTCATTTTACAGATGAGGAACTGAAGCAAATAAGATTAAGTGACTTGCCCAGGGTCACATAGCCAGTAAGTGTCTGAGGCCAGATTTAAATTCAGGAAGATGAGTCTTCCTGAATCCAGGCCCAGTTCTATTCCCACTGTGCCACCTACCTGTCCAGTATTGAAAATAGGGGCCAGAATAAAGACTAACAGAACACAGATGTTGATAGAGAGGAAACTCAGGTTAAGTTCTGCTGAAAAAAAAGTATATATATATATACATACACATATATATGTATGTGTGTGTGTGTATATATATATATATATATATATATACATATATATATACACACATACACCTCTGGTATTACAGAAGTAAAAATAATTTTCTGAGCAACTAGGTAAGAAAAAAAATCACAGTACATGAAATATCAACTGAAATCATATTGGTTTTCTCATCCAAAAGGAAAAAAAAAGAGAATACAGATTCAACATATTGAAAAACAGGGGAAAATAACCTTGAATTCAAATTCCTGATCTATTAGATGTAGCATGCTTTTAATGAAGTGCATATATAATATTTTGTGTATATATATATATATACATATGATAATAATGATAATAATAATAATAATAATTTTTACTTTAATTCAAAGGTAGCCTCTTTCAGATTTTCCTATACAGGAGGCCAGATTTTGCAAAATGATAATAGCATGGAAATATGACAATAAAATATATTTAAAACAATGTATGAATATGAAAACTCAAATGATATACATTCTATAGAGAGGAAATAAAAGTGTTGATTCTTTTACATCCTAGTTTCCAGCAGAGGGTTCAAGATTGTACTTGTGGGGAATCTAGAAAAATTATACATAACATGATTACAGTATAATAGAATCTCAGATTTGAAACTGAAAGATAATAGAGATAATCAAGGTCAATCCACTTTCTTTAAAGAGGATGATGCTGAGGTTTTGTAAAGTTAAGCGATTTTTTTTCCCATTGTCATACCATTCAGTGGAGATACAAATTAAAGAAAGTCTTTGGAGGAGGGGAAAAGAAAAGATTATTTTAGGCTCACCATATGATTTGTAGATTAACATCAAGTTAATCAAGAGGTAGATTGGATGTGTAATCCTTTACACACATACTATATACAAAGCAAAGGAGAAGGAGGAGTATTAAAAAGCTTCTCATTAAAAATAGGGACTTGAATCTAGGATGTGGGTAAAGAAAGGTGAACATATTTCTCACAGAGTTATGTTTCTGTTTGTATGCTGTTTAGGCTGGGAAGGATAGCAGAGTAATGGAGATGATCATCAATGCTAATAGAATAATAAAAATGGAATAATTTGGTGAACAGAGAACAAACTTAGTCATTATAATCCTTGATATAAATGGGTTGAATTTATTATTAAAGTGGAAGTCTCAGAATGGATTGTTTAAAAAAAAGTTTTAATTTGGGTTGCCTAGATGAAATGTATATTTATCTATATCTCTATACACAGATTAAAAGTGGGAGAATGCAAATGGTACCATGGCAGTACATCGAGCAATGAAGGGAAAAAAGATAGATTGAAAATAATTATCACTATGACCCAAGGTAATCAGAAAAAAAAATGATAATAATAACTGACTAGTCAATCAACAAGCAATTATTAAGCACTTACTCTGTTACTGAGCACTGTGTTCCATAGCAGGGCAGAAATTAAGGCAAAAGCATTATTCTTGCCTTCAAGGAAATCTCATTCTAACAGGAGATAATATGCAAACAACTATGTACATACAAGATAGATCTATATCTATCTACCTACCTGCCAATATCTATATACAAATATGTTCTATTTGTATATAATTTGTATATATATGTATAGTATTTTTCTGAAATTGCTTGCATTTATTATAGTTATTATATGTGTTAAGGGGCTTGTAGTGAAGGGAATCAAACGGAAAACTGGAAAAGAGTGCTTGGAGAGCAGAGAATTTGAGTTGAGCCCAGAAAGAAATCAGGGAAATCTAGAAACAAAGGTGAGGAAGTAGAGCATCCCAGACATGGGATGTTATGGCATTGAGAACTGTATTGTTTATGAAAAACAGAAAGTAAACTATAGGTTCTAAAATCTAGATTATGTGGAAAGGAATGATGAGTTAAGAAATAATTTGAAGGACCTAGATCGTGAAAAGAATTAAAAGTCAGACAGATGATTTTACAGTTTATCCTGGAAGTAAAGGTCAGCCACTAGAATTTATTGAGTGAGTAGCTGACCCTGCAGATGAGTGGAGGATTGACTGGAACCAGGACAGATTTGGTGTAAGCTATTGAAACACTCCAAGTATATGGTGATAAAAGCCTGAATCATGGTTGTAATTCTTTGAGTTGGGAGAAGGGAACATTATGAAAGATTATGTGAATTTGGAAATAACAAAACTTGGCAACAAATTGGATTTGTGGGGTGAATGCAAGTAAGAGAATTAGTATGACACCAAGGTGAGAATCCTGTTTCCATCAGCAGTAATAAGAAATCTAGGAAGAGAAGGATTTGGGATGAAATATAATGAGTTCTGTTTTGGACAGAACTCTGTAATGGAATTTGAGAATCCTGAGACACAATTGGAAATGTCCAGGTTCATGAGTCTATCACTCCTGTCATTCAAATCATAGCTTAATGAGATCTTGGCATTGGGCAACCCTACACCTATTGTGGTTGCTGTAGTTTTAGACATCCAATATTTGAGTTAATCAGTTTTCAATGTCTGAAAAGGGACTTGTTCTCATGGGAGGTTGGTTGTGAATCACATCAAGAAAATCTCATAGCTTGAGACTCAAGAGGTATATAGAAGGTGGAAAGAGAATTGATGGAATATAAATTATAAGAAGCTAGTGTTATTAGACAAAATCTGGAGGAAAGGAAGAAGTGAATCAACATTGGTGGTACAAAAGTAAATTTTCCTAATTAGTAAATTATTATCATTAGTGATTTTTATCATAATGTATGAGATTCTTCTTCATGAGACCCCTTTTTGTTATGTCAAGTAAGCAGGTACTTAGCCCTTAGCAACTAATCAAACCTTTGTGGCTAAGAGGCAGAGGGTGTGAACCCTGTCTCCTCTTGCTGACATAACAGGAAAGGTTTGGATGAAACAGGAAGCCAATGCTTTGTGTGTATATAAGAAGAGTCCCAGAGAGTGACAGTCAGAATCAAGAATTTTTTCTCCTGGCGGGCTCCTGGTGGAGGAAGCAGAATTTTTCCAGCATCTGGAAGCTGGGCTGCTACTTGCTGGACTGAGAACTGAGTTGGAATTTTCTTAAGACCAGAATCTGGTGAAGGTTGAAGTTGCTGAGAAGGCCACCTGGAAGGCTGAGATTTCTTCTGGGTCTTAGGGTCAGCCAAACTGCTAGAGGACTGAAGAAGCATGACCAGGATAAGACTTTGTTTGTTTGTGGCTTGGTTGATCCTTGAGTTCCCAGGAACAAGAATTGTGATGGTTTCGAGATGTGCTGAACCCTGTGAACTTCTGTGTGTAGTAAGAACTGCCTGGAGAACTGGACAAGGACTGGGGAGCTGTCTGCCTGTGAATCCAGGTGACGGTTTGGTGGATTCAGGTAGGAACTGGGACCATGGAAGGGGATCCAGGGAATCTGGGAGACCACCCCAAGTCAAGATGAAGAAAAGGCCTTTCCTTGTTTATTGAACATATGAGGAAATTGAAGTTTACTAGACACCGAGGGGTGGAGGGTTTGTGTAATTTTCTAATGATTGTATTTAGTGAGTAACAATACTTAGTAACTGATTGCTAGAAAAGTGACTAATTAAATTAATCTATAATTGCCCCATGGGTGGAAGTCTGACTATTGTATTTTGAGACGACTGAATGATTGAGTAAGGAGGTAAACCTTCTTAGGGATACCAGATGATTATTCTTTTGTTCTTTTTTCTAAATCCTGCGACCACTTTGGTGAAAACTATGTGGCCATCTTAATGTTAAGCTGCTGTGAACACTATATTGTGATTTTTTATGATAAAAGGTGATGCTGTGAATATTATATTGTGAATATTTGCCTTGATTTGTTATGGAATAAATGTAGTGTTCACTATACTGTGTAATCAGAACCTTAAAAGCTGTTCACAGTAGCATTCTTTTGGGAAGCTGCTTGTGCATGGCATTACAGTTACAAAAATCAACTCCATAAACTTATGATGGGGGAATATATGACTGAGTAGGAGTCCATCTGAAATAAAGAAAGGGTTTTAGCTGACTTCATATTCAATATGAGTTAATAGTGTGATGTGGCATCCAAAAGCAACTTCTGGTTAAATTAATGAAAGTGTGACTTCTGAGAATAAAGAAATGGCAATTCTAATGCATTCTGCATAGGTCGGACCACATCTTGAGTTTTGTGTTCAGGTCTAGATATGACATGTTAGCAAGAACATGAGGGCAGCTAGGATGGTAAAATGTTGCTAGTATTTTTTTTTCAAATTGAAAAAAAAATATTGAAGAAAATAGAGAAGACTATGATACTGCATCTTATTGTTATGCATATTTTGACAAGGTTGAGTAAAATCTATGATTTTATCAGTATCTTCATTGATGTAGCTTAATCCTCATTTAAGCTATATTATTGTCTTAGTTGCTTGGGAACCAAGCTGTTCAGTGACTTGTCTGAAGTTGGATGTCTGGCATGTGAACAAATAAATAAATAGAAAAATAAAGATTTATGTTTAAAAATGTTTTTAAAAGATTTCAAAATGTTAATTACTTACTACATAAAGAGTACCACACATATGAACTGGGGATTCAACTAGAAAATATCAATACAGTTCCTACTCCCAAGTAGCTCATTTACTAAAAAGAGAACACATATAGGAGATCCTCATCAGCTGAAAAGTTCCAATGATATTTAGGGTACAGTGACAAATTAGAAGATAACATACCTCTGATATGATTTCCAATTGTGTATCAATATCTACATATATGTAACATATGAATTAACAATTAATTTACAAAATTATGAAATGGGGGCATGGATTCTATGGGTACTTGCTGAGAAAGATTACAACTGGCAACAGGAAACAGGGTGGAAACTGCCCTTTAAGCACAGAGGTTGTGGCGGCAAAAAGCACAAAAACTAAAAAGACAGAAGTGAAAGAGGCAGTTAGTATTTGAAGAGGGGATGGGGTAGTGAAGGAAGGCAAGCAACATGAAGAAGGGGTTTACAGGGGGAGAGGCAGAAAGTATCACTCATGTAATCATGGATTTTATCTGAGACCACTCAGCAACATGATTCCAAGGGAGATGGAAAAGTGCTTAGGTGAGAGGAGTTTGTGATCTCATTTTATAGAGTTGTTTTTTTTTTGGGGGGGGGGGAGACTAACTCTTATCAGTGTCATTCTGGGGTTATTTCATTAATATATCCAAATCATTTCAAAGTTATTGGTAAAACTTTGAAGTTAACTTTTCTTTATATTCTCAACATTATTAGCACCATTTGGTGATCTGCTGGTCTTTGCTGTGGAAGTCTGAATTTGTCTGGGATTGAAATATCACAGGACCAAAAGGCCTTCACAACAATGCCTAGATGGCATTGCCTAATTGAGCATATATAACCAGGGTGTGATTTTTGGTTAATATATAATACAATTTAAAGTTATACTCCTTTGATTTTTGGGATGGTTTATTCTTATGTTATTTCTCTTTTTTAATGGTTACATATAAACTTATACTAAATAAAGGAGGGGTAGTAATCAGGAACAATGGAACAAGATACAATTTTAACTCTCTCTCTCTCTCTCTCTCTCTCTCTCTCTCTCTCTCTCTCTCCACTTAGCAGACTTTGGTGGTGAGAACTTTCTTTTCTACTTCTTCAATAGATAATAGTCACTGAGGAGTTGGAGATAGCATTTTTTTCAGAGGTAGTTTCCAGGTCTCATCTTCATAGTAGTTGATCTCCCAGATGATGAATGTGGAAGCTGGTAGAGAAGCAAGGCCAGTGTTCCATGTTTTGGAAGGGGGTATGGCACTGTTATTCCTTGAGCTGTTTGGTATAGTTCTGCTCTGACTCTAGTGAGATCTCAAGGGAGGTGATGGTGATGGTCAAGATAGTGACAGTGGTTTGACCCATCTGATATATGCTGCCTCCTGTGTCTCTCTTAGAGTGTCTTCCTATCCTAGACTGGATATCCTGCTAATATGGTAACAGTTATTTGGCAGTTGATGGTGGTGGTAGCAAAGATAGTGGGTCTTCAAAAAACAGATCCCTTGGAGATGAAGGCATGGATTCCCTCCCCCCTCCCCATGCACATTTGAGAGAGATAGAGAAATGTTGTGTGACACATGAAGGCCTCAAAGGAGGTCTTTCTGAGACTGCCTTTTTTCAGCTCCATCATTATAGAGCTAAACAATAAGTTAGAATTATAATAATGAACAGATCTTGGTGTAACTATCGCCAAGGGATTATTTTACTTTAGTTAGGTTAATTTAGTTTAGTTCTATGCAAGTCACAGTGTTGAACTCAGAGTACAATAGAGTAAAGAACAAAAAATATAATCTAGACCCTTAGGGAGTTTACATTTTACTAGAGACTTGGTGATCATGCTATTGAGTATTAAGAATGGTAAGAATGAGAAAAATAAATGACATCCATTTTCCCACTTCTACTTTAAGGCACAAAGAAAAAGGGAAGGGACTCTATCAAAGGAGTCTTCATATTTTGAATTGTTCAGCAAATGATTCATTTTACCTAAATGAACAGACTTCACTATAACTTGATGTAGAGAGGGTTTCTTGGGATACAGAAAATAGGAAGAAATGAAATTGCCAAACTTTTTAAAAATGTTCATAATTTCCACTTTGTCTTGTAAGCTACAGAGAGCAGACTCTCCATTTTAGATTTATAAGACTAAGCAATCAACAGCTTGCTAGAATTCACTCCTGTATTAAATAGATACCTACTACTATTTGCCTTTAAACCAATTGAAAATTTGTATCACATTATTCCAATTTTTATATCTCAATATCCATTTCAAATTGCCAGGTGTTTTTGATGTGATAACAGGAAGACTGAAGAATGGCATATTTTTGCCTTTCTTTCTTTGCTTTTTAATATAGAATGGTTTGAATTCATTAAATTGAGAAATATAAATACAATCAGTCTGCAGTCTAATCAATTTTCTAAACGATAACCATGAAACCTAAACTAACACATGTGAAGCAATTATTTTTTGCATGACACTTTCATCTAAAAGTATCAAATTATTTTGTATTTTATCAGTCAAGTGACAAATACTCCCTGAGTACCTCCTATGAACCAGGATTTATGGCAATCTGAGAGGGAGAAATTCAGAGACAGAGACAGAGAGAGACAGAGAGAGGCAGAGAGAGAGAGACAGAGACAGAGACAGAGAGATCAGAGAGAGACAGAAAGGAAAAGAGAGAAGAGAAGAGGGGAAGAGAAGAGAAGAGAAGAGAAGGGGAGGAGAGGAGATGGGAAGGGGAAGAGAGGGAAGAGAAGAGAAGAATGAATACTTAAGCTCAAGCTGACTTCCTTGTCCTCAATGAGCTCACATTCTACTAAGCATATATAAAATGTTCATAAAAGTAAACAGTGAATATACTTAAAATAGGCAAAGTTAGGGAAAGGGATATTAGCAACTAGGGAAATCAGAAATGTTTCCTGGATGGGACATAACAGCTCTAGGAGCCTCAGGTAAGAAGGGATTTAATTCTAGGTACAATGGACAGTCTGTGCAAAACCATGGAGAAAATAAGATATAAGGAAAACTTTTTTTTAAAACTAACTTTTATATTTATTTTTAGTTTACATCATTCATTTCCACAAGATTTTGAGTGACAAATTTTCTACCCATCTTTCCCCTAACCGCCATTCCAAAATAGCAATCCCACTGTATATCCCCTCTCCCAATCTGCTCTCTTCTATATTCTCCCCCATTCCCCCTGTGACTTTCTGGTAGGGCAAGATGGATCTCCCTACCCCTATGCTTATATATCTTATTTCCCAGTTGCATATAAATAATAATATTTTTTAAACATTTGATTTTAAAACTTTGAATTCCAGATTCTTTCCCTTCCCTGCCTGTCACCACCCTTACTGGGAAGATAAGCAATTCAATATGGGTTGTACATATGTAGTTATACAAAAAATTTCCATAGTTGATATATTGTGAAAGACTGACTATATTTCCCTCCATCCTATCCTGTGCCCCCCACTTGTTCTATTCTCTACTTTTTCCCTGTCCCTTTACAAAAGTGTGTGTTTCTAACTAGCCTCCCCACCCCAACCTGCCCTCCCCGCCATCATCACCTCTCATCCCCTTCCACCCTCCTCTCCTGTAGGGCAAGATACCCAATTTAGAGTGCATGTCATTCCCTCCCTAAGCCAAATTCATTGAGAGTAAGGTTGATCCATTCGCTATTGCCTTCCTGTTCTTCCCCTCCATTGTAAGTTTTCCATTGCCTCTTCTATATGAGATAATTTCCCCCATTCTGTCTCTCCTCATCCCCTCTAATTATATTCCTCTAAATTTCACCTTTTAAATATCATCACTTCCTTTTCAATTGATCCTGTGCCCTTTGTCTATGTATACCTGTACAGATATATACATGCATTCACATATGTATTCATACACTTATATACTCTCCTATATAGATATATGTGTATGTATACATAGATACATATACACACACATTTATATTCCCTTCAACTGTCCTCATGCTGAAAAACGTTTCATAAGTTACAATTATCATTTTCCCGTGTAGGCATATAAATAGTTCAACTTTGATAAATTCCTTATGATTTCTTTTCCCTGTTTACCTTCTCATGCTTTTCTGGATTCTTGTATTTGATTGTCAAATTTTATATTCAGCTCTGGTTTTTTCATCAAGAATGCTTGAAAGTTCTATACCTCATTGAATGACCACATTTCCCCCTGAAACATTATACTCAATTTTGCTGGGTAGGTGATTCTTGGTTTTAATCCTAGCTCCTTTGATCTCCAGAATATCATATTCCAAACCCTTCAGTCCCTTAATGTAGAAATTGCTAGATCCTGTGTTATCCTGATTGTGTTTCCACAATATTCAAATTGTTTCTTCTTGGCTGCTTGTAATATTTTCTCCTTGATCTGAGAATTCTGGAACCCAGCTATAGCATTCCTAGGAGTTTTCTTTTTGGGATCTTTTTCAAGAAGCAATCAGTGAATTCTTTCAATTTCTATTTTGTCCTCTGGTTCTAAATTATCAGGGCAAATTTCCTTGAGAATTTCTTGAAGGATGATTTCTAGGTTCTTTTTTTGGTCATGGCTTTTAGGTAGCCCAATAATTTTAAAATTGTCTCTTCTGGATCTGTTTTCCAGGTCAGTGGCTTTTCTAGTGAGATATTTCACATTTGCCTTCTATTTTTTCATTTGTTTGAATCTGTTTAATAGTATCTTGATTTTTTGTAAAGTCATTTGCTTCCATTTGCTCTAATCTGAGTCTGAAGCAATTATTCTCTTCAGTGAGCTTTCGAAATTCTTTTTCCATCTGGCAAATTCAGCTTTTTAAGGCATTCTTCTCCTCATTGGCTTTTTGGGCCTCTTTTGCCATTTGAGCTAGTCTATTTTTTAAGGTGTTATTTTCTTCAGTCAGGTTGCTGACTCTTTTTTTTCATGATTTTCTTGAATCATTTTCATTTCTCTTACCAATTTTTCCTCCACTTCTCTTACTTGATTTTCAAAATCCTTCTTGAACTCCTCCATGGCATGTAACCAGTTCATATTTTTCTTTGGAAGGTTTTGGTGCAGGAGTTCTGACTTTGTTTTCTTTTCCCATTCCATGCTTTGATTCTTTGTGTCCCCCCAAAAGGAATACAAAGTTGAGTGGCTGTGCTTGCTGTGCTTCCTTTGCTTGCTTGTGTTGCCACACAATTAGTTGACTTTTGACTTCTTTGCCACAATATAACTATGCTTCCAGAGGGGAGAGCTTTGTCCCAAATCACTGGGGTTTTCACAGCTGCCAGAGATATTAGGAGAATGCCATCTCTACAGCTCCTGCCAGCTTTGACTCACTGGTCATGCACCTCAGGACCACCACTCAAGACTGTGATCCAGATCCAGGCAGGTTAAGGCAAGAGCATTTAGCCTATGAATGGTCATTTGACCCTCCTACCATCTGCAGGAGCTCTGAAGCGGCCATGTGGAGGTGGCTGCAGGGCTGCCACTTCCTCTGCTTCTCCTGTTTCTCACTCTGGGGGTAGAGGTCAGACCATACTCCATCCCCCCCAGATCTAGTAGAGTTCCACTGACTTTTTACTTTGTGTTTGGCATTTATGGATTGATAATTCTGGAAACAGCTCCAGCTGCTTCTGCTGGTCAGGGCCACCCTGGGGCTGAAACCTCAGGGTCATGCTGGGCTGGGGGCTGCTGCCAGCATGCTGCAATGGACCCTTCCTGCCAGCCTGCCAGGCTGCCATCAGCAGGAGATTTGTTTCTCTCTGTCACTTTGTGGGTTCTTTAGGTCCAAAATTTGTTTAAAGTCTTATTTTATAGGTATTTGAGGTGGTTATGGGTGAGCCCACAGAGTTTTCCTGCTTCTACACTGCCATCTTGACTCTGCCCCTGGTAAACTTTATTTTACCAAAACATTGTACCCATAGTGGTAGCCATGTTATTGAAATATAATAATGCTTTCAAGGGTATGGCAAAACTTAGAATGCTATATAAATGTATAACCTTTGGTTCAGAGACTCTTTTGTGATCCAATTGGCCCAAGTACACCTGAAAGGATGTTCTCACTCTCTTGACTCATACACTTCACCCATGAAATGTCAGAAAAAACATTCTTGATATATACCAGTGGTTCTCAACCTTCCTAATGCCATGACCCCTTAATAAAGTTCCTCATGTTGTGATGACCCCCAACCATAAAAGTATTTTCTTTGCTACTTTGTAACTAGAATTTTGCTGTTGTTATGAATCGTAATGTAAATATTTAATATGCAGGATGTATTTTCATTGTTACAAATTGAACATAACCCACAGGTTGAGAACTGCTGATATATACCCTTAGTACATTATACTTGTTAAAAGAATGAAACACAATAGAAAGCAAACATTAAGCCCTTAATACTGTATCTGTACTGATTCTAGAAGATATAGAGAACATCTATTCAGGATGCATCTATGCAGCAGGGGAAGGACCTGTGCTTTAGTAATATCACTTTGGCATATATGTAGAGATTATATTGGAAAGGGTGAAGGTTAAAAGTAGCTATTCTCATATTAAAGGAGAGTGGTGAGTGGCAAATGAAGTAGGTTGGGGACCATGAGAAAAAAGAGGAGGAAAGACAGATACAAATTATGTTGTTAAGGTAGAATTAACAAATCTTGACCAAATAATTGGATATGTGGGGTGACCAAGAATGAGAAAATGAGGCTAAGTCTAAGGTGGTAAATATAGGTGATTGGAAGGATGTCTGTGCCCTGGAGAGACATAGGTAGGTTCTGAAGAAGTATGAGTATTTTAGAAAAGATAATGGATTCTCTTTTGGACAAGAGAAGTTTGAGATGCCTATGGGATGCCCAGTTTGAAACATTCAAAAGATATTTAATAATTTATGACTGTCTCAGGAAAAGAAGAGGTTGGATATATATAAACATATACATATGCATTTATGCACATATATATATATATATGTGTGTGTGTGTGTGTGTGTGTGTATATACACACACACACATATAAATTTGTGTGTGTGTGTGTGTGTGTGTGTGTGATACGCATATGGATGATGATTAAACTTATGGGTACTGCTTGGGTCACCAAAAAAGCATGTAGAAAGTGAAAAGAGAAGGTTACATGAAGTTAGGTGGTACCCTGGATTGAGTGCTGGTCCTAGAGTCAGGAAGACCTGAGTTCCCATTCAGAATTCACTAGCTGTGCGACCCTGGATAAATCACTTAATCACTCTTTCCCTTAGTTTCGCCATCAATAAAATGGAAATGATAATAGCATATATGTTGCAGGTTTGTCATGAAAATCAAATTAGATAATGTTTTAAAGTGCTTAACAGTGTCTGGGGCACATAGATGATGCTATATATAAATGTTAGCTATTATTATCAGCTAAATGGCATGTTGTGGATGATGACTCAGTAAAGAGACCTGAGGAGTCATCAAACACAGTGGCACACCAGAGTAGAGTCACTTTTAGAAGACAAGAGGGGATCAAGAAAGGATGTTACAAAGGACTTGGCTAGTGATTAAACATCAGGGGAGGGGGGAGATATAGACAGAGAGAGAGAGACAGAGAGAGAGAGACAGAGAGAGAGAGAACTAATGGAAGTTCTCTAGGTTTAAGTGGGTTGCCTATAGTCATACACCTTTTTGTCTGAGACAAGTTTAGGACATTTAAGATATCTCATAGGCTATAAGATAAGTCTAGCTTTCTCCTCTCAAACCAGTGAGAACATCAAAGAGCAGTAGGAACTTGTAAGAGACTTCTCATCTCCTTTTCTCTTGATGACACTGAGGAGCATTATCCATAACTGAAGCTCTCCTCCAGGGAACTCCAGGTTTTATTCAATCAATCAGGAACTAATAGCTGAAGTCTCATCAGCTGTTTGTGTCTGCTGTTATTTTTATCACATAGCTGAAATACAGCTGAATTTTCTCTCTCCTGCTGAGTCTTTCCTCTCTTGCCTGCTCTTCTTCACTCTAGCTAGACTTCTATAATCTCTTTACTCTTCACACATTTCACTGACTTAAATCATCACCTCCTGGTATTCAGTGACTCAGTTTTCATTTATAAGATAAAAATTCACCAAATGTCTCTATATAAAACTTCCAATCTTTAACTACCCCACAATCTGCAGACCATTATGATTCTTCATATTGTGTGTTTTAACCCATCTTAAGATATTTACATGAAAAAGAACTGAGATACCATATGCTCCAAATCTATAGCCATTTATCAGTTCTCTCTTCTACAGTCCCTATAACTGAAAGCTTTTCTTTGCACTTCTACTTTATCAATTCGAATAAATAGAAGTTCGTTCTCTGGCCCCTTTAAACAATTAATCCATTCACTTACATAGAAACCTCATCCTAAATTCTTTACAAGGTGATTTATACCTTTATATTTTCACCACAGTCCGTTTCGGGCACCCTCCCAACAGCTCATATTACATTTGAAAACTGCTTATTTATGCATGGGTGCTATTATACTAAAATTGTTTTTCTTCTTTCAGGCATCACATTTTTTACCTATGAAAGAGGCAATGCATTATTTCCTTTACTAGTGAATTTAATTATTTTTCTTCAATCAAAGTAGTTTTTCTGTCCCATTCAGAACCCAATTATTTTACACTTTTATGTATTTATCTGCTTACTTAATCCTAACCAAAAACAAAAACAGAGACATAGGTGGTAAAAGTGTAATGATTCTAATTTTATACTGAGAAAAAAAAAGACTAAGAAAAGTGAAGTTCATAATCAGAAGGTCTCTTGACCCACTGTCCCTAATCCAATCAACTGACAAGTAACATTATTATATCTCTCACATCAGTGTGTTCTTTACTCAGAATGCACCCTTTTTCAGATCCTAATCACTCTCACCTGGGCTATCGCAATATGTATCTGATTCATTCTTCTATCTCATTCTAGTCCATTCTCCACACCATTGCTAAATGAATATTCTTAAAGCAGAAATTTAACCATGTCAACAATATTCGTAATAGACTCGAATGGCTTTCTATAAACACTAGGATCAAATACCAACTCCTCTCTTTGGCATTTAAAGCCCTTTACAGACTCGTTTCAATTGAGCCTTTTATATTTAACTCTCTTTTTCATTCAATTTTTAGTCCAGCCAAAGTGACTTACTTGCTGTTCCTCACAAATGACACTCAGTCTTCTATCTCTGTGCCTTTATATAGGTTATATTTCATGTATGTAATGCATTACCTCATCATCTTTACTACTTATAATTCTCAGACTTCTTTAAACTCAGCTGAATCACCTTTTCTACAGGATGCATTTCCTAACTCCACCCCAGCTAATAGTGTGAGGATGGAGGGAGGACAGCTACTAGGAGAGAGGGGAGGCCAAAGGCTTCACACAGTTCTGCCTCACTCAAATCCAATTCATGCAAAGGTCAAGATATCACCCTCATCATGTTATTGGTCCTCCTCAAAAACAAAGGATGAACAAGAAGAACAGGATGCATTTCTTAATACCACCCCTAGCTACTAGTTTCTCTCCACAATTAAAAAAAAGCAAACAAAAAGAATTTTAATTTATTTTGTACAAAAGTTTTATGTATCTATTTGTGTACATATTGCTTTATGCAACAGACTATAAACTTTGAAGGAAGGTACCCTTTCATTTTCATCTTTTTGCTTTGCTTAGTACTATGTGGAGCAGTAGGTGGCAGAGTGGATAGGTCATGGGACTTGGAATCAAGAAGATAACATCACAAGTTCAAATCCAGCCTTTGTCACTTACAATCCACATGTGCCTGGGCAAGTCACTTAACCCACTTTGCCTCAGTTTCCTCATTTGAAGAATGAGTTGGAGAAGGAAATGGAAAACCATTCTAGTATCTTTGCCAAGGAAATCCAAAATGGAATCATGAAGGGTTGGACAGGACTGGAACAATGCAATAACAACAAAATAATGCTATGTTGAGGAAAAAAGGCTCTTCAATATGAGTTAATAGATAAGGTAGAGGACTTTGCACTAGAATATTACAAAACTTCCAAGGAAAATAATAGCAAATAAGGAGATAAGGATTTAGAAATCTAGATTTTTGACAACAGGTATAATTTGTTAATGAGAAGTATGGAGGAGATTGAATATTGATATTAGAAAATGCTGGGAGATCTGCAAAAAAAATTAATAAAAATATAAGGTATTGCATCCTCCAGGAAAAATCCCAATGTTTCTTTATTCAGTCATTGATTGCTTTGAAATCCAATGCTCTTTCTACTCTCTGTATTAATAAAACTATGAGGTCTTTGAGGGAAAGGACTGTGTCTTATCTAGCACAATGCTATATACTGGTAGGAATTCAATGACTTTTATAGAATGGATTAATACAATTGATTTCTTCACTTAGCAAATTACTACATTTAAAAAGATTTTTCATGACATAGCTCTACTAAAAGAATTATACAGCATTCTTAGAAAAGGATGTGTTTTAATGCCATTGTCTCAGTCATTTGTCTTCTTTGCTCATCAAAATGGCATTACTATTTTAAGAACCAGAGCAATATTCAATTTTCAATGTTAAATATCCAAAAGGCAAATGTGTTATGGTAAATGTCCTGAATTTATAGTTAGGGTTCTTTATAATGTGCTCTGTAAAGATATATAATTCATTTTATCTAACAGGATTTCAATTCTCTTTTCTGTAAAATGAAGGAGTAGGGTTACCTAACCTCTGAGGTGCTTTCCAACTCTGATGGTGTATGATTCTATGCCATTCTTACTATGTAAGCCATTGCTTTCCTTTCTAGTTGAGATTTTATAATCCAATTTGGTCATAAACATCACCAAGGTTCTTAATTATATATAATAAAGAGGTTGTCTTGCTCTGTGGGAAAATACTACACATCCTACCTCAATATGACTCACACTATAGGGAACTAATTAAAGGAGAAATCCTAAGTAAACTACTTTTTATGTAATAATGTAAAATTCTTACAATTTATTGCATTCTTCCTAATCCCTAGATCTCAAGACAATGAGGTAGTTTTTACATACTGTGAAAAATAAAGGTTAAAAAAAACAAATAAACAGTTACAAATATTGAAACTCTATTCAATTCTCTTGAAGCTATAGGTGATTTGTCTTCTTCAGGTAACACATATCATCTTTTTTATGTTTGTGTGGGAGGAGGAAGGGAGAGTGATCAAGTCTTTTGTGATAAGTAATGAAATAACACGTTCTTCCTTAAGTCATATGGCACAAATACTTGGCTACAGCTGAGAAAAGAAACCATCTATTTATAGTGTAGGGTTTTTTTTTTAAACAATAATAATGAAGGAATTAAGATAGTCAGTCACTCTGAGATTTAGGTGTTTGCTCTTTATCAGATGGCATGGAGGCAGGAGTTGACAGGACAGCATCTGCCTCTGCTGGATCCTGTCTCTCCAAGTGTGATCATATGACACAAATAAGAGAGATGATTTATTAAGCCCTCTTTCCTCCTCTAACACCCATTGGGGGAAATAATCAAAATTAAAAATTTGTCCTCTTTCACATTCTAAGTCATTTATTGAATGCAGATCCCAAATAGGCAAGGGCAAATTTAGTATTAGAGCTGGAAGTGATAAAATCTATCAGTTATCAGGGATTTGCCTGGGTAGCCAACACACACACACACACACACACACACACACACACACACACACACACAATTTGAGAAACATCCATGGAGGTGTTCTGTTTAATAAATCTCTAAATGTCACGCAATTCTGATCAGACATTATCAAGAGACATCATATTAGACTCTCATTTAATGCAATAGACATAATTTACTGCAATTTGCTTTCCTACCTCTTTGGCTCAAATGAGAACATGGTATGTGCATAGTCCAGTTTCTAATCTTACTTCACAGAACTATGGGATCCATCTGAGCATAAATTTCCATTTTTTTATATGTTCCATAAATTTGATCACTTGAGCTTTTGGCTGAAAATAGTTCTGCAGGTTAACCTGGTGACAATAAGATCATACAACTAATCTTAGCTGCTTAAGTATACTTGGTGTGATGAAGTCATTGAACTAGTCAATTTTCTTGCTTTCTTCTGGCTCTCAAAAATAAGAGATTAGTAGAGCATTTAGATTCTGCATATAAAGGTGGGAGAGATGAATCATATAGATACACACATTTATACACACATACATTTTTTAACTAACCTGTTGGGTCAAAGTTATGCATAGCATGGAATACACTTGTGTATGTATACATGCATACATATATAAGGCTCATTACTGCAGTTGTTCAGTCGTTTTTCAGTCATGCCTAAATTTTTGTGATTCTATTTGGGGTCTTCTTGGCAAAGATAATGGGGGTGCGTTGCCAATTCCTTTTCCAGCTCATGTTAAAGATGACAAAACTGAAGTAATCAGCATTAATTGACTTACCCAGGGTCACACAACTAGTAAGTGCCTGAAATCAGATTTGAACTCAGGAAAATGAGTATTTCTGACTCCAGTCTTGGCACTCTATCCACTGCACCATCCAGTTGTCCATATCAACCTCACTGTGAGTAAAAAAAAATACAACCCCTTCCCTTGAAAGATATTTAAAGGAAAATATTTATATCAGGGCATTGGGTATTGAAGGATATCAGTAAACTTTGTGCTTCTTCATAATTACTCCATCTCTGGGTTACTGTCCAAATACTTATAGAAAGACTGATATTTCTCTTACTATGTTAGTAGTCAAAAGTAATTCCAATGTCAGAGTCTCTATTTCCTCAAGGTAAGGACAGATAATTATGGTTATTTTTGGTTTCTAGTTGATTTGGTTCCAGTAAACTGTGACCTTGCTGTACATTTTTCCTGTCTCATGCTCTAACATTATGCTTGAATTTACAAATATAACCATTTTAACTTCATGAATATTTTTTTCTTAAAACTTGATATTTCAATGAATATTTATGTTACATTAGATATACTTCAAACTGTATAAATCGTAAATTTGGATTTGGGTCGCGGAGTATTTTCTGTCTAGTAGAAACATCTTATTTTTTTCATTAAATATTCAAAACAACCCTGAACTGTAATTTGGGCTTGACTCTTTCAAATAGTAGCATAGGATAGGAAGCTGAGCTGACCATTTATTTCTACTTTCAGCAGGCATTGAGAATTTTTTGTTTGCCAGCAGTATAAACCATGCCATTGATATTTCAAAGTATAGATAGTACAAGATTAAAGAGCCAAGCATATGGAGATCTATGTGGTTATCTCACTAATATATGGACTACTTGTAGTAACTCCAATTCCATTTAATTGTTACATTTTAGATTAATTTTCAATTCTACCATTAATAGTTTTTAAAAATCACCCAAGGCAATCCCTGCTTGGTCAGCAGAGTCAACAAATGTATTAAGGCCTCTTCCACAAGGATTCAATGCACAAGTATAATGAGAAGACAAGAGTGTTCTGTCTCAAGAATAAGAAAAACTAAAATTAAAAATGTTTAAGAATTATGTTTGTACTCACTCAAACTTTTAGGCATTCAATAAGGATTTTTGCTTGCTCTTTTCTTAAAAAAAAAACAAATTAGAATATAATACAGTCGACTTTTCCTGATATTTTAATTCATTTTCCTTTTGCATCATGTGATATTCATTTTAGGGGGTGCAATACCAATCATGACAGCACACCTGAGGCCTAATTTCAAGGGTCTAATCACATAGTATAATGAACTCTCTATTCATTCAGCAATAAAATAAAGTATACCATTCACAACAACATAACAACTTATTGCTAAGGTGGTCACATTGTCTTAAAACATATCAATCAGTATATCTTATAGCATTCCTCAGAATCCCCACACAGAATATATTATTTCATTCAGTAGCATTCCCAAAAATACTTGTTCATATAAGCAGGGGGTCCCAGGCCAGGGTATTCCCTAGCACAACATATCATCCTTAAGGGGTAGCAAATGTCATCCCCCCCTTGGTCACAGTATGTCATAATCTCCTCAATCAATACACAGTGTCCAAGTAAAGGCCTCTGTAATCTTGACTTGAGGTTGACTTCCAAGCCCCACAGCTCTTCCTCCTTGGGTTGATTGCTCCCAGCTCTTGCCTGAGTTCACACATAGGCAGCTCTCTGCTCCTGCTCCTTGTTGCAGCTCATGGGGACTGTTCTACTCTAAGCTCTTCCTGCTTCTGCCTGACAGCAGATTCCAAGGGCTCCTGCCTGCAGCTTGTGTTTCTAGGAAGACAAAGCTTAACAGGCCTACAACAATATTTATACACATTATCAGCACTATCATCTCAATTTACTTTAACTGCTGTTAAAAGTGGCTTAAGCTAAGCCTCCTTTCTATGGGCAGATTTCTTTATTTTAATTCACTCATAAAGACCAATAGAACACAGACTTTTGTTTGAAAAATCAACAGATATAAACAGATAGGACTTCTGTCTAAAGAATTAACAGAGATCAATAGAGAGAACACTGACATCATAAACATTCTTTCTGTTAAGCCTCCTCACAGGCAAATTTCCTTAGTTGCTTACATTCATTTGTCTCTCTCAGCTCTGCTTTCCTCTCTACACTTACCTCTCCATCCAAGCAATACAATATATACAGTTTCCAATCAAAGATTCTTGATTCAATCAAAGGCAAGACTCAATCAAAGGCACTTGATTGACTAAAACTCATTGCAGAAAAACAGCAAAAAAAAAAAATCCTACTTTGCTTGCTGTTGCCGGGGGAATGTCTGTTTTCTAGGATTATGTATATTCAGTTATTAGTTAGATTTCTTCCTTTAGAATTATTATCCCTACTATCAATGCTTTAACCTATGTCCTCTATATTTAAGAAGTATAAGTTTTTGATACTGAATTATACATATACATATATGCCTTCCTTTATACTCTTAGTTTCTCTTACTCCACCTATTCATAATCAGCAAAGCATAAATGTAAGCTAGCTTAATTTTACAATTTCCACCACATTTCCAAGATCGTTCCGTAGTCCCAACAAAAATAAAAACCTCTCAGTTCTGGAATACTAGCCTTTCTCAACTCCTTTGATAACTTTTAGACTACAGCTAGACACAGCCATGTTTTCTTGAACTGTCCAAATAAGATTATTCCATAACATTAAAACAATTTTAACACTTAGTCTAAGGCCTATTTGTGATTGAATAATAATCACGTCATTGAGGTATCTAGGTTAAAGTAAGTTGGGGCAGTTTTTATCCCACCTAACATTGCTAAAAATCAATATATTTCATTCTGCTAAGGTAGGTGTTTTTATGCTGTGAGTGGTGATAATAATGATAAGGATATTGGTGATGCAATCTAACATATATTTGCTATTTAGTCATCTTATTTGATCCTTATAATGACTGTGCGAGGTAAATATGGATAGCGTAGATATTACTGTCTACATTTTAAGGTCAGTATATTTCAGGCTAAGAAAATTTGTGCCTTCCCAAGGTTATACAAGTGTTAGAACATGTAGTTTATAACCCAGGTCTGAAGACTTAAAGTTCTTTTCTGGGAAGATTGGGGGAAGGAGGAGAATTGGTTTGAGCCAGATATTCCCTCAAGTTTTCATTTAAGACTATCATATTTCTCCATAAAAGATACACAGTTAGTCAATAAATATTTATTAAGCACTTATTATGTCACAAGCAATATGTTAAGCACTGGGGAGAACAAATACAAAAAAGAGAGAGTCCTTGCCCTCATAAAAGAAAGTTAAAAGGTGTTTGTGGGGAGGCCTTCACAATTACTGAAATATAACATATATAAGTATTCAAAACAAAAAGCTCATTCTAGAAATAGCTATAGGAAATCACTTAGGGAACTCAGAGGAATAAAACTCTAAGGAATCTAGGACTAAAAGCTGATTAAAATTGCTCCTCAGCACCCTTGACATATTAAAAATATGTAAAGGTGTGATAAAAACTGCACCAACTTATTTTAACCTAGATACCTCAATGAAGTGATTTTTAATTGATCACAAATAGGCCTTAGATTAAGTGTTAAAATTCTTTTAATGTTATGGAATAATCTTATTTGGAAAGTTCAAGAAAACATGGCTATGTCCAGGTATAGTCTAAAAGCTATCAAAGGAGTTGAGAAAGGCTAGTATTCCAGAAATTAGAAGGTATAGTTTTACAGTAAATGCTTGGAAGGAACAGCCAGGGGGGAGTGGTGGAAGAGTGGTGTAGAGAGGCCTCAGCTTTATCCTTCACTAGATTTTTTTTATCATATAACATTAATAAATACCTCGGTATAAAAGCTATCTAAAGCTGCTGAATAAATAATTCTCAACTGATAAATTAGTGAGGAAGAATTCCAATATGTGCTTGAGACAGTGGTATTAAAAAATCACACTTAACCTCTCAGCAGTATTCCTAGAATTCCAGGGAATACCTATATTGATAAATGTAGCCAAGCTCTGAGGACTTA
This sequence comes from Pseudochirops cupreus, assembly GCA_028627135.1. Lineage (NCBI taxonomy): Eukaryota > Metazoa > Chordata > Mammalia > Diprotodontia > Pseudocheiridae > Pseudochirops > Pseudochirops cupreus. The sequence continues at coordinate 152,843,984 of CM053581.1, forward strand.
ACAGTATGAGGTGGGATAATTTTCCAGAGCCATCATAGGTTATACATTAAATTCTCCTCTATCTTCTCTTTGTGTCCCTCCCTTCCCCCCTTCTTCTCCCTCTCCATCTCCCTCCCCCTCTCCCTTCCCCTCTCCCTTCCTTTCTCTCTCTGTCTCTCTGTCTCTCTCTCTTTCTCTCTCTCTCCCCACATATATATGTATATACATACGTATACATATACATACATAGGAAGCAGTTCTGCAATTTTCAAGTCTCTCTAGGGATGATGCTTTTGCTATTGATCAATTCCTTTACTCAGTATCTTGTATAACACTTTGATCTCATTATAGGGGCAGGAACTCCTAATCTTTTTGCAAGTTAAAAAAAAAGTTAAGTTCAGGTCAAAAGAATATGCTCTTTATCATCTTGTAACTTTTCATGTAAATCTGGAAGAAGATAGGGACATTTTGAGATGTCACCCATTAATTCCTCAGAAGCTCTGATTACTGCTATGGATCATGGAGAGACATATCAGGTGTTCAGAAACATTGCAAATTGTCTTGGTTAATATTTTCCAACAATTGCTTCCAAGGTACTGTTATAAATTTTCAGTTTCTCTATTAACCATATAATTACAGCTAATAAGGCGTAATGACTAATCTTCTTTCTTCAAATCTATCATAACAAAGATAAATGCCTAGTCATTATATTATAGCTTAGAATCCATATACTGAATATAACTTTTGCAAAGATATTATTGCTACAGCAAAGCTTTGACATGGAAATGGAATACTCCTTTAGACGTTTACAGAAGAAATCTTCCATACTTGAAAAGTTGCTCTCTTGGAATAGCCCTGTAAAGTAAATAAGAATTCTTAAACAAGGATTCTTGGTCACTATCCAAAGAAATATGGGTCCCAATATATTTCCTTTTAAATATTAGAATTTCTTGTATGGTACTTGACATAGCTTATAGATAAGACTTTCACGTGAATATTTCTTGGATAAGCTGCATACATTATGACCAAGATATTATGACAGCTGCCTTCTCAAATAAGAATGAGATTACTTCATAAAAATGTGTCTTTTTCTGAGCAGATAACCCACATTGGATGGCTTGTCAAGGACTCACATTCCTCAGGCTGTATTTCTGCTGGCTACCATCTACTGCATATTCATGTGAAGACATAAACTGATACAGGACTCTGCTCAGTTAATAAGATTGATTCGTTTGGAAAAGAAAGTCAAAGCCCTAACTTCAAAACTTCCAGTGAATAGTCCATAGTTTAATCTGGGTATTGAACAGGTAAATGACTCAATGCAAGTAAGTGTAAATTTGTAAGCACTTGTATATGACTATGGGTCACATGTGGGCACTTGATTAAGAGTGTGTAGGCTTATTCTCAGAAAAGACTCCCATAAGAATCTAATAATCAGTACAAATAATGAAATCATAGGAGTAGCTTCAGGGGTTCTTTAATTAGACAATTGCAGCAACAGTGTCTTTGTCAGTCTGTGCCTAATTATGTTCTATAGATGACCATGATGTTACAGTGTCATTTGGACAGATGTAACACTATAATGTTAAGTATCAACACCATTGACTCTAAGTGTTCATGTCCTTCACATCAGATTTTAGCTCTATTGTAGAGAAGATATTGGGCACAAAAAACCCAGCTGGTAAAGGTTATAACAACTTCCAATGCTTCATAGTAGTCATGATAGCACACTAGCCACCAAATAGTGGCTAACCAGAAGCAATAAAGTACATAAGCCAATGCCCGAGTTTCTGGTGCCAGAGATTCTGACCACATATTTTTTGCGTAGAAATTGTTACTGACCAGGCATTTCATAGGTTTGTTAAGTTTTTGCAGAAAACAAACAAACAAACAAAAAAAACCTGGGAGTTTTCATGGAACATTGTATCATAAGGCACTCCACCATTGCATAGTTGAGGAACCAGTCTAATTTATTGTATGTGAATATGTGACTATTACTGAGACAGTTGTTTTGGAGACTGACCCAGGGGTGACAACACTCTGCCTTTTGGGGATGCGGCTCTGTGGTGGCTATGCTACTGGTCTGTGAGAATGAGGAGGTAATAATCTAATCTACCTTGTTTTCCAGAGGGCAATATTCATTAATAGTCATTTGATTCCATATATGTTTTAGAAAGTGTTTCTGAGGCCTCCACATGTCTAGGAAACTCTACTAAAGAAGAGTTAGGAATTTATCTCTACTTAGCTATGACAGACAAGGAGGTAAATGATTATTTGGCATTTTGGTACATGCCCTTATGATAGTGAAGCTGATGCCACAAGACACCCTTTTCTCTCAAGTGGTGAAATGACTTCACAATGGTTAACTTAAAAAAAAAATAGAATTGGAGAGAGTGGTTCCAGAAAGGATCAAAAGTGATTTTCTGTTCTTGGTATGTCATGAATTTCATGAGAATCATCTTGGTTGGGGAGAATACTGGCAACTGATAACCTCCCACAGAGACAGCTTATCAAAATCAATTAAGTAGGACTTGTCTATGTACCCTGGCTTAAAAGCCTACAGACTTCTTTTTTAACCAGCTAAGTATAATAAATTGTTATAGTTTCTTTATTTCTTTGTTTCTCTGATTGATCTTTGATCTGTTCACATTGTTCCTCACTTTTCAAGCACCTATGTCTCTTACCTTGAGGTAAGATTGTTAGTCTGATTTTTTTTTTTTGCTTTTTGGAGGGCAATTGGGGTTCAGTGACCTGCCCAAAGTGCGTCAAAGTAAGTGTGTCAAGTGTCTGAGGCCGGATTTGAACTCAGGTCCTCCTGAGTATAGGGCCGGTGCTCTATTTGCTGTGCCACCTAGCTGCCTCCCCCCCCACTTTTTAAAAATGCTTTGTAAATCTTTTTTTTTTTTTGCTTTTTGGAGGGCAATTGGGGTTGTTGTTTTTTTTTTTAACAGGAATGGCAAGAACTTTATTCAAGATTACATAATAACAGACAAGTAGGCCTGGAATGTAGCAGGAACTCATGAATTCTTCAATCTCTTACTTCTCCTCCCCTCATTGGATTTCTAGTGTCCCTAGTTTCCATTTTTGTTCGTTTGTTCATAGGACATTATTTGGGCCATTCAAACTTAATGGAAAGGAACATGGCCACATATATCCCCCATATTTTGTCAATGGCATGATCATTTCCTAGCTACCAAAGTGGGAAACCTATTTGTGATCCTTCCCTTCTTTCCCCTCTCTTCCTACAACCAGTTAGCTTTCAAGTGCTGTTAGTTCTTTATGTCTCACATTCATGTATCACTTCTTTTCCATTCTTACCATTGACAGCACCTAAGTTCAGGCCCTCAACACTTCATGTTACACTACAGGAACAGTCTTCACATTGGTCTCCTGGTATTTGATTATCTTATCAGTTCAATCCATGTTACATATAATTGTCAGACTGATCTTACAAAAATATTGTTTTATTTATGTCATTGTCTTGTTAGGTCTCCTGATCCCTGTCCACCTCCACCTAACTGCCTCCTTGACTTGACTTCTCTTTCTCCTTCACACATCATCTACGAGAAATGGCCAAATCATACCTCCATTATCTACTTTGCACCCATTCCATCTTTTCTACTCACACAACCACAATTATGGTTGAGACACTCATCACTTTTCACCTGAACTATTGCAATGGCCTACTAATTGGTCTTCTTGCCTCCAATTATTATTATCTTCTATCCATTCTCCACACAGCTGCCAAATTGATATTCCTAAAACAGAGTTCTGATCATGTCCTTCCTTTTCTCAACAATCTCCAACAGCTCCCTCATGACTATAGTATAAAATACAAGTTCCTCTTTTGCTTCTAAAATCCTTTTACAAATTCGTTTCAGAGGACCTTTCTATCTTTATTGAGCATTACTCTCCTATACCATTTTACATTGATGTGCTTGATTTTCCTTATAGTCCGCATCCTACCACCTGTCGCCATACTGTCTTGGCTATCCCTCCTGCCTAGAATCTAATCTGTCATCTTCTTCTCATGAAATGCCTTTCTTCCTTCAACACTAAGCTTAGTTATTATCTCTTACAGGGAACTTCTCCTGTCTCACTGATTTTCTACTTATCTCCCCTCAGAAATTAACTTTCATATATTTATATGTAAGTTTGTTTGTATATGTTGTTTCTATTCATTTATTTCAAATATAGATTCCTTGAAGAAAAGTATTATTTCCTTCTGTCTTTGAACCCTTATCTACAAGCTCAATGATATTTAAATATTTAATCCTTAGCATAACACATAAATACATATAAGGTTTTGTTAGTGAATGAATGAGTTAAAGTTGGAAATTATTAGAGCCTTCATTTCTGACACTTCAGGTACTATCTCTATAGTCTAGTTCTATCTTGCTCCCATTTCCCTCCCAACAATGGCCTCTGAATATTCTTTGTCCTTTGTGCTGATGTCCTGGGCTCTCTCTTGCTTATGTACCAGAGTTTTCTCCCCATGACTTCTCCCTACTACCAAACAAATTTTTCTTAAAAGTTAACATAAAGGCACTTATTTCCTTTAGCCCAGGTATGGTTTACTCAGCTTGCTCTAGCGACCAGGACTGTTAGTTATGGTTTTGCTAACTAACAATTCTATGACATTAGTTAATTGATATTAAAGTTTGCAATGTATCTCCAAGCAGGAATTAGGAATTATAAGAAAGAACCTGTTTAGGTTTCAGGGTGAAGATTATCTTTAATTGCTTCCTGGGACTATAGGATAATGGGGTTGCACTTAATTATGTCTGTCTGACATTAGTGGACTCTCATCTTTGCTGTATCAAATATCAATAACCAGGCAAGGAGTAATCTGTGTTTCAGCCAAAAAAAACATTCCTGCAAAACTAGTCTGGGCAAATATATACTGCAGAAAACATTATATCTTGCAATTGTCAGAATTCAAAAGGAAGAAGATACTAAAGGAATAGTTATTTTGTGCTACAGCCCTCCATATATGTGTGTGTGTGTGTGTGTATACATACATATATACATGTATAAATGTATACACATGTACATAAAATACATATTTATATACAAACATGTGTATGTAATGTATATATGTAAAACAAGATCATGAATATAAAATCAGATCATTATAATTTTTACCTATTGCTAGTTCCATAACAGATGGCTTAAATTGCATTGCTTTTTCTGAATAATCTATTGGGCTTGTCAGTTCATTTCAAAATAAATTAAAGTTGTGAGAGAATAGGATAAAGTTGAAAATATGCTATACTTGGAGATATGATATTTGGGCTCAAATACCAGATCCTTGACTTACTGGCTATAAACAAGTCAATTTATCTGAGTCTCCATTTTCTTTCCTGTGAAATTCCTATCTTATAGTATTGTTATGAGGAAAATGTTTTGAAAACTTCAGAGTGTTGAATTTGGATTCAGAAAGAACTTGGTTCCCAAGACCATTGAGTTTTGTATTTAGAAGAGACCTCAATGGCCGTTTACTATAATATACACCTGAAAAATAATTCTGTCTTCAACATACACCAAAAGTTTTCAATTAGCCTTTACTTAAAGACAGAGTTTGAAGGAGTGATCACTATCTTCTGATTCAGTCTGTTCTACTTTTTGATATCTCTAACTGGCATTGCTGTTTTTTTTTTCCCTGATGTCAAGCAAAATTCCTCTTTGTGACTTTCTGGTGCTTCCGAGTCTTCCCTTTGGGACCAAACAGAAACAGTTTGCTCTCTTTGCCATATGACAGCCCTTCCTATACTTGAAGTCAGCTATCATGTCACCCCTCTGTCTTTTCTAGGTTAAACATACTTATTTCCTTCAACTGGTCTCCATAGAGCATGAACTTGAGCACCTTCACCATTCTGGAGTTTCTCCTCTAAATGTTCTAAAGTTCATCACTGTCCTTAAAATGTGGTGTACAGGACCAAAGATATTTCTGTAGTTGCTTCTGACTAGGGCAGAGTAAGAAGGCATAGCTCCTTAGAGCTAAGTGACTTTTTTTTTTAACTGGACCTCTGATCTTATTGGTAAAGGAAGTATATATAAGAAAACATTTTTCTGTCAATTCATATTATTATTCTGCAACTTTTATTGAGTTTTAGAGTTGCCTGAAATACTGGTAACTCTTAAGTAAATAAAATGACCAGAGTTTTACAGCTAATATGAAGTTGATCTTGAACACATCTCTTCCTTATTTTCAGTTAAGCTTTCTATCAATGACACCATGCTACTTCTCAATTCTGCATGCATCCCAAGAACACTTAAGCTTTCAAAGTTCCTAGTACACTGTTATCCTTTATGGAGCCTGTAGACAGCTAATCCTATCTTCCCTATAGAGTTTTCAAACAAACTAATGCCCAGTAATTTCTTCTCTATCTAACATTTCTGATGTTGATATTTTGAACCTTAGCGTAAGGCTTTTATATTTACTCCTACTATACTTCATCTTTTACAATTAAGTCAAATATTTTAGCTTTTCACATATTGATTTTGTTAACTGGTACATGTAACTTTTCCCAACTTTGCATATCTGCAAATCTGATACATATGCTACCTATACCTTTATCTATGCCTTCAAATAATAACTCTAACACTAGCTGTATAACAAATAGGAAAGTCACTTTCTCTTTCTGAATATCAGTTTACTCATCTATAAAATGGGCATAAAAATAGTACCTACCAGTAGCCTAGCTTACTTACAAGGTAGTTATGAGATACCATATATAGAAATCATTTGAAAACTTTAAGGCTCTATGTAACTATAAATTATTATTTTTCTCATGAAAGTTAAGATTGTTAAAATTATTATTACTAGATTCTCATCTCTATAGGAATTTTACCTATTTATGAACAAGAACATGCAAAATGTTTGACTACTATGCTGATAGGTTTTTTCTATTTATTCACTTAAGCCTTGGGATTGGAAGGCTCTTTTGGCCCATTCCAAAATAGTCTAATACCATCCATAAAACTGACAGTTATAGAAAATCTGATGAAATATGCAGAATGCATGCCTAGCAGAGTAATTATTCCTTGGAAGATTCCATGGTTGTTTTGCCGCAGGTGTTATGTTGAATTAAATAGTAATAAACACTATCAAAGGGTCTGTTTGTTTAAGGGAGAAATGTATGAAAAGATAACAAAGTCTAGGTCTTAACTTGTGAACTTTAATGCCTTACACAGCCATTTTATTTGTTTCTCTTTTTTTCTTTTTTTAACGTGATGGAGAATTAGAAAATGACTTAAAAATTAAGAAATAGTTGTGAGGGTGTTAAGGGGACCAGAAGTATTCAGAAAAGAACAAACCCCTTTTCTTTGGTTATTTAATGGTTGACTTTATAAGAGAGTTTTAAAGGGGAAAATGCATATTTAAAATGGAGAAAATGACATTTACATCTAATGGAGAAAAGATACTATCAAAGTAAATGAAAATAAATGAAAATAGGCAACATTTTATAATATGTAGAAGTTTACCAAAAATAAATTTCATTTATACATTTTCTTTTCTCTTTGTCTAAAAACAATAACATAATTATTACAGGCAACTTCTGATCAAGAAATTCCCTCAAATTACCACATCTCACCAGTCAGATTGGCTAAGATGACAAAACAGGAAAATGACAAATGCTGGAGAGGATGTGGAAAAATTGGAACACTAATGCATTGTTGGTGGAGTTGTGAATTGATACAACCATTCTGGAGAGCAATCTGTAACTATGCCCAAAGGGCTATAAATAATTGCATACCCTTTGACCCAGCAATAGCACTGTTGGGATTATATCCCAAAGAGATTACAGAAGTGGGAAAAGGTCCCTTATGTGCAAAAATATTTATTGCAGCTCT
>CM053581.1:152852319-152880759 GCA_028627135.1 Pseudochirops cupreus
GGGGGGGGGGGGAAGGGAGGGGAGAAAATTTGAAACTCAGGTGATTGTGGAACTGAATCTTGTAAATTAAAAGTAAATGAGTAAATAAAAAAAATTTTAAAAAAAGACAAAAAAAAAAGAAATTCCCTCAATTAATGCTGGTAAGTAACTTTTTTTGTAACTGATAGTTTTAGAGTTACCTAAGTCACTGAAAGTTCACTTGACTTGCCAGGTTCACATAGTCAGTATATGTCAAAGACAGGACTTGAAAGTAGGTCTTCCTGACTCCAGAACACGCTCTCTATCCACTAAGATATCCTGCAGATATCCTGCCTGTTTATAAGGGTAGTAGACCTTTAATGACTGATAAATAATCTAAGAAATCTGACAGTTCCTTTTTATCAAAAATTGTATATGGTTAAAATGAAAGTTTTAAAAATCACATTTACAAAAAAAACCTACTGTTAAAGTATACGATGTCATATTTAAGAAACAAAATGGAGATAGGCAATAACTTGACAATAACTCATGATTTGCAAGTACTAAATGCAAACTATCTGTCAATAGGAAAGGGGCCCTAAGCAATCTATAGTCAAGGCTAAATATACTTCAGTTTCATGTAAAGTGACAATTTCATGGTCACACCTGATTTCTTAGCTATGCAAAATGCAAATAAATTGCTTTTCTGGTTCAGTCATTTACATATGGCCTGGGTGATTGAAACTACCTAATCAATGTTATGCAGACCACCTTTGCATAAGAAAAGATTCTCTATATAAAAAAGAAAGCTGGAATGCTGTCATTTCTCAGATTGTTTTCCTCAACAAGAACTTTGGGAAGAAGAAATAGAAATTTTACTGCAGTTATTATGACATCTGTTGATAGCTTCAAGTCAAGAAAAATGTCTTTTTTTAAGGCCTGTGAATTCAGAAAATTGTCAAAATAGATATATTTTGGTTTTGGGTCATGTGACCAACAACATCTATGACAAGAAATTTTCTCTAATTTCATGACCTCTCCAAATTATGGGCAAAAGATAAAGTAATTTCACTTTTCTCCAAGCTTTAAGACATCCAGAATCAGAATGATGGATTCTGTAGATTCTCAAGTGAATACAGAACAAGAATTGGATACTTTTGAATGGATTAAAAGAAAAACAAGAATTGTGAAAGGAGAATTTGGGGCCTGAAATGCAGAAATAATTGGCATGATAGAAGAGCTTAAATCAACAATGACAAATCTCACCAAAGAAACCAGAGAGAGAATAGTAGATATAGACTACAAATACACAGAAGTGAAAACAATTTGGAAAAAAAGAAAACATGATCCCTGTACAAGCAAAATATATTGATTTTTAAGACAGGATGCATAGAGAAAATCTAAGGATTATAAATCTCAAAGAAGAATTCAACAATAACCAAGGACAGTGATGTCAAAATCAAATAGAATTTGAAGTCTCTAAACTATACATAAAGAGCTCTATGGAAGCACATATTAATTTAAAAAGTTATATGTTTATGTGTTTGCCTGCATATATATATGTACATATATGCATACACACATCACCAAATTTAAATCAGATAAGAACTACATTTTACTCTGGTACAGAACATACTCAGGAGTATTGTGGGCTACATGTGTCCCACAGGTTGTATATTTGCCTCCTCCAATCAAGGACATAGGAAAATCTCTACTATGCAAATAATCATTTTGTTCTTTCTATCGCTCAAGGAATTGTTTCTAATTTCGAACCACAACTGAAAAAGAGAACACGGGGCAAGATTTACAATGCAAGTATACAGGAGAAGAAATCATAAATAGGTACCTTAAATGCTTTAATTCCAGGAAGAATTTAGAGACCACAGGGGATTAAATAAGTAAAAGGGCAATGAAACAAAGACTAAAATTCTACAATAGACAAAAAGACTAAGCAAAATTTAAGTTTATAACATAAAAATAGATAAACAAAGAAAGTACGTTAAAGTGAAAGAAACCATAGACAACAAGTCAGGATCAATATTAAACTTATGTGTTTCAAATGTCTTAATATTTAAATTCATAAAGGGATACTTAACTACAAAAACACATTGAAGTTAACAAAATAATTGCTAGAGACCAGTTTTTGATAAGTCTAAGAAAAAGGTAAACAAAAGGGCAAATGTAGAGGTGAAAAATTACTCAAAATACTAGAGCTAAAATGTTATATCTTCTAATTAGGACAGGCAAGGAATTCTTACATTTCTCAACCACATACATTCTTTTAAAAAAATGATCATAAATAACAGCTCAGAGATATTTCAAATGAATATTTAAAGGTAGAAATGCTAAATACAAATGTTATCCCATAAAATGTTAATAATTTAAGAGTACAAAGAAAGGGCAGAGTGAAAAGGACACTCACCAATGAAATAATCAATGAGTGAGCCAAAAAAGAAATCATACAAATGATAAAAACATTAAATGAAAGAAAATGATTGTAATGACAAAAATACAAAAAATAAATTAGGATGCAGCTAAAGCAGTTCTTAAGTGGAAAAACTATGTCCTTATCAATATAAATTAATGAATTTTTAAAAAGGAGGATTAAATAAATAAATATTTCAAAATTAAAAAGCCAACAAATAAATCAAATTAAATAAGCAGAAAACAGGAGGTAATAGAAATCAAATGAGAAATAACTTGAAAGCAAAAAAAAAACCCTATAGAAATGATGACTAGAACTAAAAGCTTGTTTTAAAAAAATGATTAAATTGATAGACCATATGATTAAAAAAGAAGAAAGAAAATCAAGTAAACAAAATAAGAAACAAATAAGGGGAAGTTCCAAGAAAACAGAAGAAATATAATAATTATCATACAATTATGTTTTCAAATCTAAGAATATAAAGAAACAGAGAAATACCTTCAAAAATACAAAACATACTTATTAATGGAATACCAAAGAGATATCTTAAATATCTCATTCTCAGAAAAGGATATAGGACTAGGTATAAAGCAATTACCAAAGGAAGGAGGAAGGTCCTGACTTTTGCCTGAATTCTTGGTCTTGACCTTTCTAAATGTTAGAAATATGGTAAACTTCAAGGACAAAAGTATTGTTACTGAAATTGTGTGTGTGTGTGTGTGTGTGTGTGGCTGTGTTTTCTGTAGAAAACTTCATAAAGCTTAAGAGGAAGAAACCATTTGGTTCTTAGGGATCAGCTATAAATTAAAATTATTTCTATGCTTTTAATTATTGTGACTTTTTTATGTTTATAAAGCATATTGTTTCATTCATTAATTCATGACATTTTATTAGAATGACTATAAGAATGCATAAATTCCATTTATTTTAAAAGACTACATGAATAAAAGCTATTACTGTTTTTATTTCTTCCCCCTATCCCCAAGAAATCTAGCTTCTTTGATTTTTATCACAATTAAATGAAGAAGTCATGAATTAAGTGGCATTTATAGGCCCAATTTGAGTGGGATTTTAACAAAACCAAAAGACCTTATCTTTGCTATCAAGGAACTTGCAGACTGAGATGACATGTCAATAGGTGATAGGTATAAAACACATAGAAATCATGGTTATCGGAAGAATTCAGATAGGGCAAAGATCCTTATAGACAGTTTATGGAATAGCCTTGAAGAAATAAGATTTGAATAGTCGAAGAACAAGAGGAGTCATAAACTATATGAACAATTTCACAGCCTTGTCGGGGGAGGCAATTATAAAAATAAAGCTATTTTCACATAACTAAAAGTCAGAATTTTGTAACCTGGAGGTAAATTCTATAGGGTGATAAAATTCACTTTTCTATGACTAGCAAACTCTCTCTGAGTCTTTTTTTTTCTCTCTGAGTCTTCATGATTCTGAATTACTATCTGAGTAAAGTGACAGTCTCTTCCCTAGTAGCAACATCCAGTCAGCCACTTTTATCCTCTTCAGCTCACTCCATTCCCAGTTCTTTTTAGTTCAGCCCTCCCCTTTGGAACACCCTTTCTATAATAAAAAAAAAGTCTCTTAATCTTATTTTTCTTTCAGTTAGATTTCTTTTATATTTTTATGCTCACAGAAACCAGACTCCTCTCCCCCCTCATACCCTTCCACCTCAGGAGACACTGTACTATCCATCCAGTCCAGTATGAAGAGAAGGGTTTTTGCTCTCAAAAGCCCCTATCCAAATTAAATGCATTTTCATTAGGTTGTTCCCCATGCCTGTAAGTCTCTTCTTTTTTTCCAACACATGACTTCATTGGTTTCCTTCAAGTCCCAACTAAAATCCCTTTACAAGAAACTTTTCCCAATCTCTCTTAATTCTAGTACCTTCCCTCTGTCTGTTATCTTCAATTCACTCTGTTTGTGTATATCCTATTTATATACAGCATACAGTCTCCTCCCTTAGATTGTGAACTCCTTAAGAGTAGGGATTGTCTTTTGGCCTTTCTTTGTATCTGTCCCTGGTGCTTAGCATTGAATCTGACAAATAGAAAGGACCTTTTAAATTTTTGCAAACTCAATTTTATTTGAATCAAGTTCATTGATATACAGGGCCAGGAATAGCATGAATAAGCACTCTTCTCAATCTGTATGGGTCATTTCCAGACATTCTTTCTACTGTACCAATCAGCAACCTCTCCTTTAAGGTTTATTTTCTACAGATATGGTATCCTAGTACACTCTAGTTGCACTTACCTATCAACCCATAGGATGTTCTCTCTCCTTTCTCAATGAGTTCAGGACTTGGCTCAATCTTCCTCTCTTTCCTAGTCCATACCCTCCTACTTGAGAATTTCAAAAGACCAGTCAGTGTTTGTTCTAACATTCTGGCTTTGCCATGAAGATACTTTAAAATATTAACATTCAACTCTTCTTCTTCATGTTAATGACAATAAAATCTTGGGGGAGGAGGGAGGAGAAAAACTCCTTAGGATGAGAGCAATAGGGTATTTCAGCAGGAATTGAATCTATCTCTGTTTCCTGACCCTATCCTGCCTCAATTGTCTTCACATTCCCACAGAAGGTACTGTAAGGGATTACTTAAAGTGTTCTCTTCTCCAGTACTACAGTGGGCAAGTGAACATGCTGTTTTTACTCTCAGAGCTTCCCTCATTGGGGTCAACATCTGTTTAAAAAAAGTCCTTCTGCCTCACCCAGAGAAGTCTAGCCCCTATTCTCTGAAGTCTTCAGGATTATGAATGTCCTCCTCTACCCATCTCCTTCAATTTCCATAAATTCCTGCACTAATAACACATGCCATTCTCTCCTGGGTTGCCTCCACCCTTTTCCCTTCCTCCAATCTGACAACAGAGGACTTTGAGGCAGAATAGCAGTTATCTCTAAACAATCATGACGAGGAAGTGGTATCCCCTAAAATCAGATAACAGCAGCAAAGCAAAAGTCTCAGTTGCTTGTTGCAATTTATAACTCTTTACTATACTGACAAGAGTAAATGTTTCAGGTCAGGGATTACTTGGAAGGGTAAGGTAGACCTAGTTCCCAGTGAGTCTTAAGACGTCTGGCTTGAGGAAAATGGGCTCAGTCCAATTAGCAGTCAGAAGTCAATACATATTCCTATATTGCTAAGCCGGAGAATGAAATGGATAACTTACATTTCTATAGAACTTGAAGACTGACAAAACTCTTAGTGATGTTATAGAAAGATGAATCTACTTCATTTTCATTTAATTCAATAAATAATTTTTCCTTCACCCTGTTCCTTTTTTGGTCGCTGGGAATACTTAACCCCAACTTGTAGTTTCTGAACTAAGTCAGAATCTAGGGCAAATCTCATCCCTAGGCAAGAGGAATATAAAAAGCTTTAGGCCAGTAGGTCACTGGCTCAAAACTGATTCAGTCTACTGTCAAGCAGTTAATGTTGCACTGACTTTGGTAACTCAGTTTCCAAAGAATAATATAATCAAGTCCCTGCTTGGTACCTGAGTCCTTCTTAACAACAGAGACAGAATTTCCTGCCCCAGGACTCCAATCACACCTGACTGAGGTATCAAAACTGTGATGTCTCACTGTCCTATAAATGTCCACCAATACATCCTTCCCTTGAAGTTTCATCAATAACTTGCCCTGCAGTTTGGACAGATCTTGTTATAAACATTGTAGTCAGCTAACCCCTTGAAGACTGGTAAATAATCTAGTGTGCTTTTTCTATGGATGTTATATACCACAATAATTAGTCCTAGTCAATAAACATTTGTTAATCATCTTCTATGTGTCAGGCAATGTGCTTAGCACTGGGAATACAAATAAGAAAAAGTGAAATACAGTCCCTGCTCTTAAGGAGCTTACAATCTAGAGAGGGAAGAAAATACATGAAAGGAAATGACTGCGGGGGGGAGGGGCACCTGGGATATCTAGTGAAGGAGTATTATATTCAAAGCAGAGAGCTGATCAGAAATGAGGAATAACCAACAGAATCAAAAATGCTTTTTTGGCTTATATTATCACACTAGACTCCTGAACTAGATCATCGTAGACAGATTCATACAATTTCTTCCTAAATAGAAACTAGGAGGTCAGAAATCCATGAACTTATTACAGAGTATGAGGCACACTCTGAACTTAAAGCAAATATCCGTAAGCATATAATATGTAGTGGGAAAAATAGATAGTCCCAGTGTACCTACCAATGTTTCCCTATATTCATGCCCAATTCATACCTGGGGCTCTGAAGCTCTGAACTTTACCTCCTGTAGAAAATAGTCTACTTCCTTATTTTTGCCATAAATAAACATTGAAATGACACACAAGGAACTTGCTTCCCAAAGGCACAGAATGGCAGGATCCTAATGGTGCAGCTGACAGAGAACACAGAATTTGAATAATGAGAGATGAGTTCAAGATTAAGCTTTGCCACTTACTACTGCATGAATTTGAGTAATTTAGTCTCTCAGGGCCTTACTGTCTTATTTATAATACACAAGATTTAGTGTACATGGCTTCTAATTTCTCATCCAATACAATCTATGGTCCTCAATCTCAAATCTCTTAATCTCAAAAATAGTTCCTAACCATAACGCCTGCTAGACCCAAAGAATTTACATAATAAATCAGTTATACACATAGACATAACACTCCAGCCATTTCCTCCATAGATACTGGGGAAAAGCTATAGCATGTTAAAATACCGTCAAAAGATTTGGAATAAATCACAATACAATATCTGAATTGACCACAAGGTAACCCTCTACCTAAATTTTTCCCCCCTTAATAGTAGCCAACAACATTTTTTTCTTTTTCTTTTATTTTTTTTCTTTTTACTTTTCTCTCCTATTTTCCTTTTTACTTTTTTTTTCTTTTTTCTTCTCCTCTCTTCTCTTCCCTGCCCTTCCCTTCCCTTTCTTCTTCCTCTTCACCTCTCCTCTCTTCTTTCCTCTTTTCTTCTCTCTCCTTTATATTCATCTTCATTTTGCCCCTTGCCTTCTTTTTTCCTTTGGATTTTCTCTTTTCCTTTTCAGCATGAAAGCAGTATTTATCCTTCATGTATTCTTTCCTGAGTCCTAATCTAAATCATCAGTTTTAAAAGTGGAGTATATTAACCCCAAGATATACAAAAGTTGGTTAATTATGGGGCAGAAAAAAATAGAACTAAGGAGAGCAACATGTCTCTAATGAGTTTTCAGCTCCTGCCTGCCTCTTCTACTT
The DNA here is from genome assembly GCA_028627135.1 of Pseudochirops cupreus. Lineage (NCBI taxonomy): Eukaryota > Metazoa > Chordata > Mammalia > Diprotodontia > Pseudocheiridae > Pseudochirops > Pseudochirops cupreus. The sequence continues at coordinate 152,859,947 of CM053581.1, forward strand.
TCCTCCTGTGTGCACTGTGGGTTTCACTGGGCAGTCAGACATGACAGTCAGTCAGACTGTCAGTCTAGTAGGAGTCATTCCCTTTCTTGCTATGATGAAACAAAAGTCTCCCTTTCTTTATTCCCAACACAGCAGCAGCACACTCCTCCTATGTTACTTCACCAATGGTCTACACAGGAATGACCTATGAACTTCTTGTTTCCTGAATGGACTTCCCTCTCCCTTTAAAACCAGGAAAAAATACAGGTTTGTAATCATCCTAGAAGGAGCCACAGTAAGTAGAGTTGGAGATAAGCAAACATAATAGTAGCAACTACTAAGCCTTGAGAAACAGCCAATGGCTGCTAATGCCAATAAGCTTTGGACTTAAGTAGTTAATCACAGAAGTCCCTCTGATTTATATTCCTGGTCCAGTGACCACCTTTAAATCAGTAACAAAATCTGTCTTGCTATTGTGACCTTCTACCAACCTGAAACAGCTACCCTTTGAAACTGGGACCAAACCTCCAAAGACCATACTCTTGTCTCCACTGTAATTTAAAAAAATAACCATGCATGATGAAATATGACCAACAATGTAATTTTTCCATTTAGAATCATATATCTTTGCAGCATAATTTTCAGCTTTGAAAGTCACTAAAAGCAAGTATGAAAATAAACTGAACTTAGAACCAAATTTTCAAATCATTGTTACAAATTAATTGATCAAGGTTTAAAAAAAGAGAAATATCCAAAGACCTTTATCTCACTAAAAATATTAACAATACTTTTAATGACAAAACAGATTTGTGATTGTGATAAATACATTATTCAAATATTTTCATTTTTTCATCATTTAAAAAATCATTTTGTGTTTTAAGAACGCACATAATGCATTAGTGAAATAACATGTGCATATATTTTGTAAATCAACAATTATTAATATACTGGTACCAAATGTTAAAAATACTGTGTTATATGATTAGGGAAAAAAAAAACTTATACCACTTATTTATGGAATGAAAATCTTTTTTTAAAAAGTATTTCCTATAGTCATAATGAAGGCCCTCCGAGGTTTGGAATAATTCACACTTTTGAAAAGTTTCCCTTTTGTATCCAAACAATTAAGATATGTAACATTTAAGTAACAACAGCTCAATATATGTTATTTTCTTCTTCTTTTTTTTGAAGAGGACCAATAATATCATGGGGTGATGTTTTGACTTATGTGTGAATTGTATTTAAGTGAGGCAGAGTTACACAATATCATCAGCCTCACTCTCTCCCCCAGAGTCATTGAAGTCTAGTGGCAAAGCAAAAGTCAAGATGACTGGTGATAGCCCAGGATACAGGGGATGACTTTGGCTTTGATGTCTGACCAAAGTCTAAGTGCTTCACAGTAGAACAAAGTTCTCAACCACCCATTCTACCAGGCAGTCTTCACATGTTTGGAAAAGATATCCTCCTAACTCACTGGTGGGTTTCAGGCCTGTCAGTTACCTTCAATCTGGTTTAGCCCAACTGTTGAGATGGTTTACTGGGGTGTGCTAGCTGCACATGCTATGGCTTTCTGGAACCATGGATGAGAGTTAGTAAAAGGTGGATACCAAAGGTAGATGGATGAACAGCCCTGAAAAGGGGTTTGCAAGCCCTGTCATAAGAGGTGCTAGAAATTAAAATGGTTGAGTGAGTGAGTGAGAGAGAGAGAGAGAGAGAGAGAGAATAGAGTGGTGAAATGAAAAAGAACACTCAATTTAGTTTTGAATGCCAATTTTGCCACTGGCTATCTAGTATGAAATAAGGTAAGTCACTTCAACTCACTGGGCATTAGTTTCTTTATTTGTGGAAAGAAATAGTTGGAGTAGATGACCCCTAAGTGATAGGTAGCTCCAACTTTAAATCAATGATTATTTTGATCACCTGTGTTATATAATAATTAGTTATAAAAAAGTATTCTTATTTTCCCTAATGGCTCCCTATATTCTCTCTCTAGTACAAGAAATAACAAAAAGGATTGAAGTAAACTTTGGAATGAGTTAAGTCTCTTCTTTTACCTGTATGGCTGTATAAAGGCAAGCACAAGCAGCTTTCCAGAGGACTGCTGCTGTGAACAGCTTTCAGGTTCTGGTCACAAAGTATAGTGAACTCTCTACTTATTCAGCAGTAAACTAAAACAAGACATTCACAGAAACCAAAGTACAGCATTCCCAATATTATGACAACTTATCACAAAAGTGGCCACATAGTTTTAAGCAAAAGATATCATTCTGGAAGTCCTTAACTCAATCATCCTTAAGAAGCAAGCTTCCTTAAGGGACACAAAGTACAAAGGTCAAAGTTCTCCATCCCTGGGTCACAGTAAATCATGATCTTCTCAGTCAGCATTAAGTACCCAAGAAGAGGTCTTTTCATCTTGACTCAAGGCTGGCTCTCAAATTCCATGGTTCCTCTTCCATGGTCCCAGCTCTTGCCTGAATCTATACAACTGTCATCTGGATTCAAAGGTAGGCACCTCTCCACTCCTCATACAGTTCCTTGTCCAGTTCCTGTTTCATATTGAAGCTTACAGTGTACAGTCCACATCAAGTCCTTTACAGCTTCTGTTTCTGGGAAAACAAAGCTTAACAGAGCCAAAACAACATTCATGCACATTTTTGGCACCAGCATCAATTCACTATCTGCTTGTGAAATCAACACAGACCCACCAACAAGGTCTGCGAACTCAACACACTTCATCACTACAGTCCCAGGACCTCTGAAACCCTCCTCCAGGACTTCTGTAAACAGACAACAAGAACATCCTCTTTCAGGGCTGCCAGTAAGGTCCCAGGGCTTCTGTATAAAGTATCACAAACAAAAATCAGCACAGACAGAACAAACAGAACGTCTGTCCACAACTAATTTCTGCTTCTCAATTTTGCTTTTTCCGAGTTTGGGCTTCTCCTTATATATGGTCATTGGCTCCTCCCTGTTCCACCCTTTCCTGTTGCATCAGCAAGTTCCTCCCACTGTGGGGTTCAAAAGTTCTGTTTCTTAACAAAGGCTTGATATAATCATGGGCAAGGTTCAAAAGAAAACTTGAACTGAAACAGGGTGCTAAACAATTAAATAGCTGAAACAGGGTGCTAAGTATTTCTTTGCTTGCCATTACAGGCTGGGAAAGAGAGTTCTTGAAATCACTTTCAGGCCATTTGTACTTTTGTATAATTGCCAACGACTATGTGGCAACTAGGGTAGTATTTAAAGACTATTAACATAAGCACTGTGTGGTTTTGGAAGCTTTTTATGCTATAAATTGCTCAATGGTCAGGGATCACCTTAAGAACAAAACAAAATAGAAACACACCATTTTTTTTACAGTGCCTCTTCCTATTGAGCTTCTTTAGTTATATCTATAATTCAATATATACTTTTTAGATTTTACCATTGAATAATAATATCTTTGATATTAACTTGACGTTACATTTTTCTTTCTCCATTGATAATCATGCAATAATTGATGACATTTTGTAAATGGGTTACATGCTATAGTAGACAGAACACTGAACTTCTAGTGTAGGAGTCACAAGTTCAAAAATTGCCTTAGATACTATGCGTGACCACAGTCAAGTCACTTAACTTCAAAGAGTACTCTGTGTTCCAAATCATATAATTGGAGCAGCAATGCTTGCATTTCCTATCTAACAGAGTACTTGTGAGGAAAGCATTTTAAAACTTTATAGTCCTTTGAAATTGTAACTTAATATAACACGCATCTGTTATCCCTTTAGCATAGTATTTTCTTTATATGTTTCCTCTCTTATTAATTTTTCTTTCTGTTCTTTTCATTCCACAGGGAAAAGAAGGAAGGAGTTTCTTGAATCAAATATACCAACCTTTGTATCCCTTCTACTAGTATGATTTGTTAAATTTCAGCTCATAAAAATGCTGCAAAATGTCAATTTCTTTATCCAGCTGCAAAGAAGATTCAGTACTTTCTTCTTTCAACAGGGGAGCTACTTCTCCTTTATTTCACCAAGTCCTATCATTATGGTGAAAATGATGTAATTCATTATCATTATGTCATTTGTAGTGCAATGATATTATGAGACCAAATGAAAAAATATTATTTCCTGTCAACAATGGAAATTTTAAACACATTTATTTTGGAATATCCATGATCTAAGGTATTTCCCATTTAAACAATACACTGCTCTGGGATTTGAAAAATATATACATGTATATGCATATAGATATACATAGGTACAAACACCACATATGCATATATGCATATTGATATCTACATAGATACATGCACGTATGCATAAGTTATGTATTGGTTTATGCCTATATTTTATGTAACATGTATGATGTGCATAATTTTTTATAAAATGTGTGCATATATATGTATATGCACATGAAAACAAGTGTTTCTCTTAATTAAGCAATATTTTCTATGTGACTTCTAGCCCCAGCAGTAATTGATGCTATTAACAAATCCAAACTGTCCCACATACACATACATGTGTACATGTATGCATGCATACATATGTATACACATATGTGACCTTTCAGATTTTTTCTGAGTCTTTTTCACCAAACCATAGTAGTAGTTCAATGTCATAAGAGAGTGAAATCTGTCAGAGAGAGCAGAATCTAGGCTTCCTGCCTCTTAGTAGTACAGTGGAGAAAATTCAAATATTTTAAAGTCACCTGTGCCTATCTTTACTAAGAAATGAGCTGGGTTCAGTTTTGCTTCTCACTGTGCTTCCTTTCCCTCCATAAATTCCATTGTAAATATTAATATTTATAAGTACCAATAAATAGCTCATCTTTTGTATTCAGTATTCTAATCCAACTTTGTAATTTTGTTTGAGAATTATTTAAGAGTCCTTTCTTTATTTTTATGAATCCTTTTATCCCTGTATTTCAAAGTGGTTTTCCAACAATAAATGTCACTCATAACAGTTCAGTGAAATAAACAGTTCTTTTTGCTAGTGTCTGTATTTGACAGCTAAAAGAGAAAACAAGGAATGTAAGGGACTCTCTCACAGAGACATTAGCAGAGATGAGATTAGAATTCAGAATCTACCCCTTCTCATCCTTTGCCAGATCACCAGACACTTCTCTCTTAAGAAGATGTATTTTATTTTTCTTTTTTATCTGTCTCATATCAAGGGAGAGTAATTGAAGACAGTTCATTGAATAACAAAAAAAAATGTCTTATAAACAGTAGCCCACAATGAGTCTGTTTTAGATCTATTAACAGCAATAAAGTGTAATTCCCCAGTGATTTAGAGATCTGATTTCATTCAAAAAAGCTAAGCAGCTGTTCATATGAATCTCAACATTCAAAGCTTTCCTCCACTTAGAAGCAGAAAACTAATATTTGATATTGGAACAGTTATTTTTTACAGTTTACAAAGGATTTTCACACCTGTTGTGTTCAGGTCTATACCCCACAGTTTAAAAAGGACAAAGATAAACTGGATAGGGCAACAAAAATGGTGAGAGCCTTGTGAATTAATTCAGAGAACTGAGGACGGTTAGCCTGGAAAGGAAAAGGCATAGGAGAACATGATAGCTGTCTTCAAATATTTGAAAAGCTATATATTATAAGGAGGACCTAGGATCAACCTACAGAAGTTACAGAGAGGCAATGGTTTGCTGGCACATTTTTAACAACTTGTTCTCAGGAGGGAAAAAATGTATGCACAACTTTTTTTTAAGTTTAAACAACATTATTCATACTTTAACATTTGATATGTCTAGAAAATTAACAAAATTATAAATCACTCAATCCCATATTTATAATCTTTGCTAATTTCTGAAATCTAAATTCTCACAAGTCTGCAGGATCATATTTCATATGTGTCACATGTAGTAGGGATTCTTCCTTGGTGTGAGTCTAGATGGTTAAGAATTCCTTTCAATTCTAACATTAATGATTTCGATTTTGCATTTGTTCCTAATAGACACTTTACGATCTGAATTGGGTAGATTTGTTGTCTTAATTTTACTTTATTTTTGTGAAAATTGAGCCTCAGTAATTGGAAAATCTAGGAATTGGACTCAGTTTACACCTATGTGTGCAAGCACACATGCATACACACATATATGTGTGTACACACATTTGTGTCTTTGTTCTCAAAATCTTAATGCAATTTTAAACTACTGAAGTTTAAAAGTTGTACACCAACGTTTATTTATATCTATGAACATAATATATACTTATTCAACGAATATGTATGTGTACATATGTACATATATATGTACGTATAAATATATATATGAAGACAGAAAACACATATAATGTGCATGTATCTATAAATGTACATAAATATAATGTGTGGAATGCATATATAGACATAAGTTTATATAATTTGAGTAAATATGCATACACCCAAATGTACATATACAATATATAGAGAATATGTAAAAAACATTTTCATAAATCTTATAGGTAAGTTTCCTAAGTTTATAACTATAAGAAATCTTTAAAAGTTGTTTACTCACATTACTCTCTACTATGATTAAAAAATATACCTTTTTAAAAAATGTGGCCAGATTCCAAAACCCTGGAGTTGATCAGATTCCAAGTTCAATGAAGGAAAAATTCAGTGACAATATGTGAATAAAGCATAAAGCACTCATTTATTATTGAAAACCTGCTGGGGATGCTGATATTTCACATTTATATGCTTTATAGTTTCCAAAGCACTTTCTTATAACAACCCAGCCAGGGAGGTAGAAGAGTACAAACATTATATCTTTTGCATTTTATAACTGAGAAATATGAGACATAGATCGTGACAAAGCCCAATATAACATAACTTGTGAATCTTGAACTAACCCTAGTTGTCTGACTCTAAATATGGAATTTCTGCTATATCATGGTCATGCTACTGTACTAGAGCATATTCACCCATATAGTGCACAATTGGCAGTAAACAAAGGCATGGGTTTGAATTTTGCTTCCTCTATGTGCTAGCTACGTGTGACCATGATCAAGTCATTTAACCTTTTTGAGCCTCAGTTTCCTTATATGAAAAGTGTGATGATAGTGAATATTGTTCAAAGCTCATGATTGTTATGGGAATCTGAAGATCTTCCCTGCCCCTAGGCCTTTTGCTAAAGTGGCTACGGGAATCAGAGAACCTTCCCAGATTTGAAAGTATACTCCGTCCCCTAATAGGCTGAATGTGGTCACATGGAGCCTGTGGCAGGAGGCTTGTTCTTCAGGAATGCCCACACCTTGTAGCTTTGTGACTGGGCAGTGTGGATCAAGAGGGCTGTGACAGTCTCTGAGCCAGGGGAAGGCTATATATATGCCCTGATGTGAAGTTTTGTTTTGGGGCTTTCTTTGAGAAGAGTTGTGTGATTTGGCCAGATGAGACTCTGGGAAGTTGTTGAGCCCCCTGGCTTTGAAAAACCCAGATGTTGGTGCTTCCCTGTCTGGTAACTGACTAGGTATGGATGTAATGGTCAGATGGTTGGAAGCCTGTCTACTGATCTGTTTCTTTGCTTGTAACTTCTGCTTGTTAACTTGTGTTTGTATTCTGTTTACATTCTCTGAAGTTCAGGGTGCTGACTTTTTCCCCCTGAACTAGGTAAATGATGTGTGTTTGATTGATTAAAGTAAGATTGTTAACCCATTTTGAGTTGCTTTCCTTTAGAAAAGCAGATCTAAGAACCTGTGCTAGAAGCCATCCTGGGTATGCTAGGGTGCTTGCTGATACAATGATATTGCCCAGCTTTGGTTAAAGAAGTTCATTGAGGGGGATCCTATTACCTGCCATAGCATTACACTTTTGTCAAGCTCTAATTATCAAGTTTTTCCTTATAATGAATGAAAACCTGCTTGTCTTCCAGTTTTATCTTTGGGTGCATGTAGAACAAATTGAACACCTCTTCAAATGTAAGCCATTCACATATTTGAAAATAAAATTATTGTATCCTCCTGTAGTTTTATTTGCTCTAAGACAAACATTCCCAGTCACTTCATTTAATCTCTGGTTTTCTGTTCTTTCACCACCCTCACTATCCCTCTGAAACTTGTCAAAGATATTAAGTAGATATACACACATAGTCATTGATGTGACAAGTTGAAACCACAAAAAAATTATGACTAGTCCCAAGTTATTTAAACAGAACCGGAGTCAAGAAGTAGAAAATTCTGATTGCCAATCTAAGGAGTTTTCACTTAAAGAAGTTCTTAATTAGAAGTTATTGATTTATTATTATTTTTTACTGGAGAAATAATATACTCAGAGCAGTGTTATATAATTAAATTGTCATCTTATAGTATAGTATAATAAAGACAGTATTCACAGTCGAGGGCATTCCAATTATCAGCCTTGGGATTATGGTAAGTCATTTATCTGAGCCCCAGTTTATGATTGAAATATTATCAACAATCTCTAACTTACTGCCTTACAGGAAACATTAAACTAAAAAAAATGCAAAAAATTCTTTGAAAAAATATGACATTGTACAAATGTAAGGTGATAAGAACTGAGATTGATTCTGGCTCTACTAATTGACACCTATGTGATCTAGGGGTAGCCACTTAACTATCCTCTTTGGCTCTCAATTTCCCCATCTGTAACGTGAGGAAGTTGAATTAGATAAATGATTCCCAAAGCTTTAAAGTCTGAGTACCCCTTTTTAATACATAAAAAAAAATTGTAGACCCCCCCCACTTGACATAAATTTGACTAATTACTCTTGATTTTAAAAAATACATGATAAAACTCAACTATGAACTCAGTAACACTTTTAAATAAATAAATTTAAATAAATTTGAATTTTATTTATCTCAATACTTTCCATATACATGTAACCATATGACTATATGAAAGGTGTATTATTCATGCAGTCTAGAGCTAGTATATTTGCTAATTATGCTGTGATAATTCATGACATAGTTGATGACATTTTATGGTTTTGTGAATAGAAGCCTGATTGAAGCCTGGAGTGTTTATGGATTCAAGGACTCGTCACAAGATATGTGAAGCTCCCTACAAATTCTCAAACTTTGAGTAGAAAGCAGATGAATGGATTGTATGATTCTAAGGGATGATGATGATGATTATGATGATGATGATGATGATGATGACTGAGAAGCAGTGTTGCCTAGTCAATGTAGGGTTCTCTTCACAATTAAGATCTGAGTTCAAGCCCTGCTTCTAATACATTGCATTCTAGCTGTGTGACCCTGGGCAAGTAAGTTAACTTCTCAGGGCCCCAAGCAAATCTCTAAAGCTTTAAGATTAGAAAGAATTATATCTCATTTGTTGGAGGAATTTCTTTGTTGGAAGTTCTCTACAGCAATGGAACACCTTAGATTTCCAGATTTACACTGTTATATTTACATGTATGTATATGTGCACACACAATGTACATATATGCATACACATATAAATATAACAATACACATACACCATCTATACATACATAATACCTACATACATATATATACATGTATATACTCATATACATACACACACATAAAGTAATGGCAATGGGGATTTGGAGATCTTCCCTGCCCCTTGTAAAGGAAGGCAAACAAGTACTTAGTGCCTTGTTTCACTTGAGCCTTGCCCTTGATTATATCAAGTCTTTGTTAAGAAATGGAACTTGTGAAACCCACAGTGGGAGGAACTTGCTGATGCAATAGGAAGGAGGGGAACAGGGAGGAGCTAATGACCTGAATAAAAAGCTGAGCATAAGCTGAGAGAGAGCCAGAGCTACTGGGAGCAAGCAATGTGGAGGCTGAGCAGCTAGCATGAGTGAGAGAGGGGTATTCTTGCTTAAGGGAGTTTGTTTTGTTTTGAAGGCCTGACAGAGGGAAGGTTTGGGAAGGCTTGGGAATGCTGATATTTTCTGTATTAGTTATGTGTACCAATTTCGTGGTCATTATGATGAATTTGGCTTTCTGGTTTTGGGATTTGGCTTTCTGGTATTTGAATAAATGCTTTGATTCTGTCCTCCATGTGGAGAGCCTGTTACATTTTGTGATTCACAACTACACCAGTATATTCATAGCTGCCATGGGCACTGTGAATATTGCATTGACATTATACACACACAGACACAGACATAGACACACACACACACACACACACACACACATACACATATATGATGATGGTGTTGTCCTCCATTGTCTAAGAGGACTGTGACATCAGGGAGGTGTTGCCAAGACATGCAAGCAAAATGGGTTTAAATGAGAAAAGGTGATGCAAAGTCACCAGCCTTGCTTTCTCCTTCAGAGTCTTTGGGTCCAGTGGTAAGTGAGATATGGATCAGAATGACTAAAGATAGCCCTGAAAGCAGTGGGAGATCTTGGCCTTTTTAAGCTAAGGTCTTTAACAAGTCTCAGTTTGACTGAGGCAATGCCCATTCAGTGAATGAAGATGGGTAAGAAATGAGTCAGAGAATGGCCTCTTTACCTACTATAAATGGAGAGATAGAAAGAAGGATATAGAAAATCTTCACATATATCTTTATATATATTCATATCTATATCTATTTCTATATGTATGTATGTATGTATGTATATCTTTATACTAGGCAGCAAGGTGGTGCCATTGATAGAGTGCCAGATAAGGAAATGGCAAAGCATCGCAGGATCTTTGCCAATAAAACCTCCAGCAGGCTCACAGAGAGTCAGACATGACTGAAAATGATTGAATCTTTACTTCACTTACAAATATATATCTACATTCACAACTACCTTTATTTCTATCATATAATCTATAGCTATATCTATATCCTCATCTACCTCTGTATCTACCTCTACATCTCTCTCTCTCTCTCTTTCTCTCTCTACCTCTATCCCCATCTGAATCTTTGTCTCTTTCTATCTTTATATTATCCAAATCTTCATTCACATCTACATGTAAATCCATCTATATATTTATCTAATGTATGTCTATGTTGTTTAGTCAAACATCAGTTATTATTGACCTACTATATGCCAAGGCACTTGTGCTAGCTAAACTTGGCAAAAAACAGTCATTACTTTCAAAGAGTGTACAGTTGAATGGGGATGACAAAAGTCAAACAACTAGGTATAAACAAGGTATGTACAGGATTAATTAAAGAAAGAAAGGATCAGATAAAGAAAGACTTTTCATAGGATATGGAGTTAATATGAGAGCAAAGAGTCAAGTATAACACCTATCTTGTGAGCCTGGGTGAGTAAGAGGATAGTGATGCCTTGAACAATAGATAGGAAAGTCCATGTTTATGCTTGTCTACATCTAAGCCAATGTTTATGCCTGTCTATATCTAAGTCTGTGTCTATGTCTAAGTCCATCTCTATGTGCCCTCCTAAATCTATGAATGTCTTACTTTACCTGTCGACTTCATTCATCCATTCATCCATCTATTCATCCATCCATTTCTCTCTCTCTCTCTCTCTTTCTCTCTCTGTGTGTCTGTCTGTTTATCTGTCTATCTATCTATCTAATGACTATACTACATTTATTTCATTTCCTTAGATAATCCTCTGTTGTTGAGAATTCAGTGTGAAATTTTCATGAACCAAGTAATCATCATCATCATAAATTTCTATGGTGCTTTAATGTTTTCAAAGCAATTTACACATATTATTTAAACATGACTATATAGGATAATTTTTAAGATATAAAAAAACTGGGCCACAGAGATGCTAAGTGATTTTTCTAATGTCACATAACTAGAAAACATCAGAAGAAGAATTCAAATCCAAGCTTCTGCCAAATAAAAGTTCAATATTATTAAATGTTCACTTCACCAATATACCTCTATTATTAAATAACAGACAAATGTCACTATAATTATATTTCACCTTTATTACTATGCCAAGGCAAGACTCCCAAGAAAGTACTATAGTGAGCTTTTGTCATGGTACATAGAAAGCACATGAACCAGAGAGTAAAGGTATTAAGGTTGTAGTCTTGGCACTGCCACTAACTTGTTCCATGACTTTATTTTATTTTATTTTGCCTTTTTTGGAGGGCAATTGTGGTTAAGTGACTTGTCCAAAGTCACATGGCTGGTAAGTGTGTCAAGTATCTGAGGCCGGATTTGAACTCAGGTCCTCCTGACTCCAGGGCCAGTGGTCTATTCACTGCACCAACTAGCAGCCCCTTGTTCTATGATTTTAATCAAGTTGATTCACCTCTCTGAATCTTCTCCTTTCTGAAGCTCCCTTTTCTGCCTCACAGAATTTTTCTTGACTCTGCAGTGACAGAAGCAAAATGCTACAAAAAGTAGAATGTCCTTTTAAAAAAGTCAACTCTCACTATGTAAAAAATATTGAAGGAAAAAAATAATCATGTGTTATCGTTCCAAAACTCTTTCACAGAAGAGTATACTATATATTTTTAGAACTTACTTTAAGAAGAAAAAAAGGTTATATCCCCATAGGATGTTAAGTATTTATGAAAGATATGCCACCGCAGACAAGCCAATCATAAGCCAATCAAATTCAACCCTGTTTTCTCCTGCCAACATCAAAATGATTACATTTCTCAGTGTGTAAATGTATGTGTCAACACAGCCTTGCTTTCTCATAAAAATGTCTTCTTTAGAACAAGATGACATATAAACCATGTTTTATTTAACTGAGCTCTTAATATCTGAAATGCTGTTATATTTATATTCAAAATAATTATATTTGGATGGAAAATGGATGCATGCTTTTAAAAAAATGTAACCCTACAAATCACACTTAATTCATGTCATATTAGCAATGTTGTAACAGTTTATTTAGGGCACTACAATATATCTCGTGCCTCATTAACCATAATTCCATCAGGCCATCATTTATTTATACTCAACTAAAAGATTTTATGTGTGAGAAAGGGCCAGTGAATTGGGATAGGAGACTGGCTACAAGGGTTTTATAATATCTGGATGGCTGCCAAAAGATACCCCATATCCTTCCCTTCAGAATGAGTAAGCACACATCAGCAAATTACCTGGCAGCTTATATGAAGAAGATACTCTTGGCCTGTACCCATACACCATGGGAAGGTTCTAGCCATAGTACTTTGGAACACAAGCAGTAAAAAAAACAACAACAACAAAAAAACCTCTCCCCATTCTGTCGCTCCCATGGAAATGTGGAGGTTATCACCCATAATTGCAATGGAGTCCCTTATCATAGATTTTTCAGAGTTTTTAAGGCTCTGGTGAGGTACCAACTTCTTGGTGAAATTTCCTCATCCCTCCATTTCTTAGTGGTTTCCTCTTCAAAATACCTTTACTTATCTGTGTGCATCTATACTCCAGAATTCAATATCCCTGAGGGGAGAGATTTTTTAAAAATTGTCTTTGTTTCCCCTGTGTATGGCACAAAGAAATGAATATGGAGGGAATCTCAACCTCTTTAATGGTAGTGTCTTACCTTTGCTGTTACTATCCAATTTACTCTGTATAAATCTTGTTTATACATAGCTATTTGCTTAATGTTTCCTTGACTGTTAACTCACAAGCAGGAACTAGTTTCTTGTCTTTCTTTTTACCCTTAGAGCTTACCACAAGGTTTCAAACACAGTGGGTAACAAATGCTTGTTGATGACCTGACTGAATTAGAATGAGTTGATAGCATTTGACTGCTCTTCTCTTAAGTCTTTCAATACTATGCAAAAGCAATGCTTATGATATACCTTATAAGGGTCAATATGGTTATCAATTTTTTTCATTCAGCTCAGGGGACATTTTTATTTTGAGAATTTGGCCTGAATGAAGTGATCACTTCCAAAAGTAGGGGCATCAAAATCCCAACTTCTCTTTGGTCTGGACATTTTAACAGGACATTGCTCAACTAGAAGATGGCTTTATTTATAATTTTATTTATTATTATTATTACTAAGTTGGCACAAAAAAAAATCCTCCACAATAGCCTTTCTGAGATATTAAAGTATGGAACCCATACACATATTTCCTTTGGACAAGGCCCAAGAATCATTATCTACAGACTTTATAACAACAGCACCAAGTCTTCTCCATGAACCTCCAGTTGACAGTGGGTAAATAGGCAAATCAGTTACTAGGAACACCCTAGATAAATTACTTGCCTCTTAAATAAATATTCAAATGAACTCTAATAATAACCTCGAGTCACTGAGAAGCTACAAATTACTAAAAAATAATGCTGACAGCATAATTTTAATGAAAGACTGAACTGAAGAGGAGAAAAAACACAATTAGATGACTTTACTACTTTAACAGTGAAGATTGATAGTGGGCACTGAGACCCACTTTACTGACCATGAAGGTTTAATAATGTGTTCTAAAGAACATTGTATTTGAAGTCACTGAATTTGAGTCTGCTTACTAGTTGTGTGACATTAGTCATCATTTTATGACTGAACTATAGAGATTCCTTAATTGCAACCTGTGGGTATTAATTTAACTAATTTCTAAGGTCCCTTCAAGCTGTAGATTTTATTAATTACCTAATATGATATTTTTTTCTACTAAGGAGAGAGTTTATTACTTGCTTTTGATGCAATTAATCATGCATTTTTTCCTTTTAAGTTCCCTTTACATCATAAAATAGGGAGGTACAAAATTAGTGTGACTATATTCGGGAGCTATGATTTCAGAACATCTTCCACCAAAGTAGATTACAATGGTAACAAATATCTAACTGGTTCACTCTCTCATCTGCCACTCATGAGTCTAGGGTACCCTGAGGGATTTGTAAAATTTTTTCTTCTTTACTTCCATCTGCTAGAGCCACCAATGACTGTGTCTCCCCTCTTATTATTAGGAATCAATCCACTTAACAATTTAATAACATTTAGCTTTTACAAAGTTCATTTACTTTAGTGAAATGACCGGAAAAGCATTTCCCCTAATACTTCAGGGACATCATCTCCCTCAAACTACTCCAGTCTTTGGGAAGTCAGCTTAAATTTTAACTGATTAGCAACACAGTTTAGGCCTACCAAAGTCTTGTCCAGATATGACACGACTGCTGAATGAGCCCTCTTGTTACCTTCCACTGGCTTTGACCCAGAAGGTTATTCCTAAAGATTGCTGTTTTTTTCCTCTGGACATCAAAGATAGATAATTTGTAAAATCTGGACTATATTCCACCTCGCAGATTCCTGGGACCTGGTCCTCTAACTTCTCAAAACTGCTAAAGGCAGAGGTTCTATTTCCTTCACTTAGACCAGAAAAGAACAAATCAAGAGACCAAAGATGAGGACTGTTTCTAATGCTCTCAGAGGGTAGAAAACTCCAAGATTTCTCCTCTTAAAAAATTATATATCACTGACTAAGGTGATCAAAGATGTCACACCATCAGAATCAGCTTGAAGATAATGAGGTAGAGAGGAGACATGGTGTAATCTTCTCATTTACAGATGTGGAACTGAGGTTCAGAAAGAGGAAGTGAAGTAAATGGCAGAGGTTGGAGGAGAATTCTTGTTATTCAGGCAATAGATCTTTCATCCATTATATTCTCCCCCCACTACATGTAGTAATTAAGTAACAAAATTCAATAGCATTTACCTAATTTCTCATCTCACTGATACAGACAATAATTGCTATAATAGGAGGCAGTAAGGCAAGAAAAATGTGGGTTTGAAGGAAGTAATTTATTAAGTAACTACTGGGCGCCAAGCATGGTACTAAGCACTTTACAAATAGTATCTTCTTTGTTCCTCACCCAAACTGTTCAAGGTGGGTTCTAACATTATTCTATCCTATAGCTAGGAAACTGAGGTAGATAGAGGTTAAGTGACTTTTCCACAGTCAAGTTGCTAGTAAATATCTTAGGTTAGATTTGAAATCAGTCTTTCCTGACTCCAAGTCAAGAATTATATGCACAGTATTACTCAATATCCAATTGAGTAATAGGGAAGGATGTTTTGTTGTGGAGTTAGGTTTTGAACTTAACTATGGCTATGAAACTAGCCTCACCTATTTTATGCTGGTGTAGTATAGTTCATCTACAAAGATGATTTGTCAGCACCCCACATGCCCTCAAGCTCTAGCCTTTTATGCCATGCAGAATGCACATATCTTTGTTCCTCTTGCAGGGGGAATAAAGGATATGTGTATAAGTTATTAAAGATCATCTTTAATGATAAAACAGTTTCACAAGCCCGTCTATTCTATTCTTTGTTTTCGTTTGTAATGTCTGAATTGTCATCCAAGTTGCCTCTGATTGTAGTGCAAAACCATTTCATAAGTTGTAAAATAGTTACAGCATACGCAACCCAGAGGTGAAAGCTGCTGAAATCTGTCAGAAGCACATTTTTCATCTTGGTGTAAAAACAAAATGTCACATTTTTCAAATCTTTTGGGAAACACATTAAATAAAATAACCCATTACTATACAGGCGCGCACACACACACACACACACACACATATATGCAAACACACATGTGCATGCATGGGTGTGTGTGTGTGTGTGTGTGTGTGTGTGTGAAATTCCCTCATTGTCCAAGGCAATAGAGAGAAGATACTATTTTGAAACAAAAAATTAAATGCTGGTTATCTTTGCATTATATTCTAAACAAATTCTTTTCCAGAAATAGAACTTTACATTTGGAAAGGGAGCTTAAAGATTATCCAGTTTAAGTCTCTTGTTTTACTGATAAAGAAACTGAGACAGAGAGGAAAATGATTTAACAATGATCACACAGCGAGTTATTGGCAGTGCTGGGAATAAAACCCAAGTACTTGACTGCTTTTTCAGGGCACTTTCTATCACATAATACTGCTTTGCCAACAGTTTCCACATAAAACAGAAATAAACATTATAAATTAAGAAGTAGAAAATATTACTTTACTAAGTCCAGTTTTGTTTCTATTCTTTATCTTCTTTCCTTCCTTCCTTTCTTCCTTCCTTCCTTCTTTCCTTCCTTCCTTCCTTCCTTCTTTTCTTCCTTCCTTCCTATATTCCTTCTTTCCTTCCACTGTGCTTTTTGCAAAATCCACACAAAACAGGTTTAGCAATTCTTTAAGAAATTTCTAAAGCAGTAATGCTTCTCAAATTGATCTATTTGCTCTAGTTCAAACAATGAGTTTTTCCAATAAATATCTTTGGATCCTTATGTAGAGTAATTCTTTTATTTCAGTCCCACTGTAGCTCTTTAAAATAATCTCTGAATCAGAATAACCTAACTGCCAGCAGCTTTAGCAAGTGCATATTCCATTTTCCCAGGTCAAATACTGTCATTTTTTAAAAACCACAGAATGAATGCATATTGATTTGCCCCAACTTATCTATAATTGTTTTTCCCCCACTGAAATTCTAAATAACTTTTTTTAAATCATTACATAATAAAACCATTCATTTGTGGGGCTTTTTGTCACATTTGCTGAAAAATATCAACCAAAATTTTGGGGTGGTTAAAATTTATCCATAGGAGACTAAGAATGCCTTTAAAAAGGTAGGTCCATATAGTTGAGGCATAATACAATAATAAGTATGAAAAATAATCAGCCTAGGGAATCAGGTCATCAATTTCACAAATGTGAAGAAACATTGCATGTACCATTACTAAGACTAAACTTTATTTTAAAGAGAAATCTGCTGTGTGCTATTCTATGTGTGTGTGTGTGTGTGTGTGTGTGTGTGTGTATATATATATTTGTATATATATATTCCAGACCCCACCCTGGGTCTGGAACCACATGGCTCACTTGGGACTGTGTTCACCTCCCAGTCTGGTGTCATAGCCCCTTCCTGTTGGCCTGCCTGGCTGCTTTCAGCAGGAGATTTGGTTCTCTCTGTCACTTTGTGGGTTCTGAAGGTCTAAAATTTGCTTAGAATATTTTTTTTACAAGTATTGGAGGTGATGGCAGCCAAAGCCATGCAGAAGTCCTGTTTTTATGCTGCCATCTTGGCTTGACATGACAATATTTTTAATATTGTCATCACCACAAATGGTCCACCATTTTGATATAGACGAGCACAATGCCTCAATCTGACCATCATCTTCTATCCTTCCTTAATTCTTTACCTCTACCTCATAGGATCCCTTTCCCAACACATTTGTTATCATCACAATGAACTTCAGTTACCCTGACTCTCTTATTCTTCTGGGCTATCACCTTGGTTCTAGCCTCACTTTCTTTCCTTCCTAATGTTGATCATATAGTTGATCATATAGTTCATCTATATGCTTCCTCAAATATCTGTAATGGTAAGGGAATTTGAAGATTTTTCCTGCTCCTTGATTGGCTTAAGTGAATTTGAGGATGTTCCCTGATTTGAAAATACACTCTTCCCCATAATAAGCTGAACACGGTCACATGGAGCCTGCAGTGGGAGGCTTGTTTTTCTGGAACACCCACACCTTGTTACTTTGTGATTGGGCAGTGGGTCACAAGAGTTGTGATGTTCTCTGACCCTGGAGAAGGCCACATATATGTATGTATGTATGTAAATATATATACATACAATATATACATACATGCATTCATGGATACATACATATATACGTGTGTGTGTGTGTGTGTGTGTGTGTGTGTGTGTATTCCTAATACCTAGAAGCTCTGTCTATTGGTCTGTTTCTCTGTCTATATTTTTTGTCAGCTTGTAACTTCTGTTTGTATTTTCTCTGAAGTACAGGGTGCTGACTTTCTCCTCTGAACTAGGTAAATGATATATGTTTAATTAAAGTAAGATGGTTAACTACTTGTTGAGTTGCTTTCCTTTAGAAAACCAGATCAAAAAACTTGTACCAGCAGCCATCCTGGGTATGGTAGGGTGCTTGCTGCTACAATAGCCAACTTGAATATTTAACTTATTACTCACCGTGCCTTTCCAAACCTCAATTATAGGTTTTTCCCATTGTATATCTCTTCTGTTTGTAGTCAAATGCTACTGAAATTTCCTGGAGGAATTTACACAATCATAGTGACTATGAATGCTTTAAAATTAAGTCAATTTGGTCCTTGATCCTATAGGACAAAAATTTTACATTGCTGAATTGTGTCATTATTCACTATACTGGCTGTCCTGAGCTCTCTTTAAGCCTCCGACCTTAGCCCTTAGCCCTTCCCCTATCCCTCTCATCAATGAACTTCATATTTTTTACTGAAAAGAACAGGATGTATCTATCCTAAGTTCCTCAATCTCCAGAAGTATTCTACAGTGACTCTCTCTGTCTGTCTCTGTCTCTCTGTCTCTTTCTCTCTCTGACTCTCTGTCTCTCTGTTTCTCTGTCTGTCTGTCTCTCTCTCTCTCTGACTCTCTGTCTCTCTCTCTCTCTCTCACACACACACACACATACATACATAAATATACACACATATATGAGTATATTTATATATAGGTATAAATATATATATATGTATATATAGGGGGCCAAAGCAGACTTCAGAAGAGTGAATCACCTGCAACTGTGGTGGTTTCCAGACTTCTCAACCAATAACTACCAAAAAGAAAATAAAAGATCAGTTGGGAATTCATTTGGAATTGGATGAAGAAGATTTAGTCAGGACCCTGCCCTTGGGGCAAGAGGTGGCAGAGGCACATCAGTTCGTGTGGCTCCCTCCAGAGTTCCTGGCCTGTAGATCATGGGGGGACCAAGTGACCATTCAGAGAATAATCACTCTTGCTTTAACCTGCTTGGATCTGGATTGCAGAAGTGGGTGGAGGTCCTAGGGTGTGTGACCAGTATGTCAGAGCTTGTGGGTGGGCTTCAGAGTAGGTGCCCTTCTACTAGCTCTGGCAGCTGTGAAAACCACAGCAATTTGGGACAAAGTTCTTTTCACTCCAGAAGCAGAGTTCTACCATGGCAAAGAGCTCAAAAGTAATTTGCTGGCAATATGAGCAAGTGGAATAAGCACAAAGAGACCATAGAATCATTTTTTTGGGGGGACAAAAAGGATCAAAGCATGGAATGGAAGGAAGACAACAAAGTCAGAACTCTTGCATGAAAAGCTCCCAAGAAAAATATGAACTGGTTATAGGCCATGGAGGAGATCAAGAAGGATATTGAAAATCAAGTAAGAGAAGTGGAGGGAAAATTTGGAAAAGAAGTGAGAATGATGCAAGAAAATCATTACAAGCAAGTCAATAGCTTGCTAAAGGAGACCCACAAATGCACTGAAGAAAATAACACCTTAAAAAATAGACTAACCCAAATGGCAAAAGAAGCCCAAAAAGCCAATGAGGAGAAGAATGCCTTAAAAATTCAAGTTTTCTAGATGGAAAAAGAATTTTAAAAATTCACTGAAGAAAATAATTCCTTCAAAATTAGATAAGAGCAAATGGAAGCTAATGACTTTAGGAGAAATCAAGATACTATAAAAGAGTCCAAAAAATGAAAAAATAGAAGGTGATGTGAAATATCTCATGGGAAAAACAACTGACCTGGAAATAGATCCAGGAGAGACAATTTAAAAATTATTGGACTACCTGAAAGCCATGATCAGGAAAAGAGCCTAGAAATCATCCTTCAAGAAATTCTGCAGGAAAATTTCCCTGATATATTAGAACCAGAAGGCAAAATAGAAATGGAAAGAATTCACTGATTACCTCTTGAAAAAGATCTCCAAAAGAAAACTCCTAGGAATATTATAGCCAAATTTGAGAGTTTCCAGGTCAAGGAGAAGATATTACAAGTAGGCAGGAAGAAACAATTTTAGTATTGTGGAAGCACAATCAGGATAACACAAGACAAAGCAGCTTCCACTTTAAGGGATTGAAGGGCTTGGAATATGATATTCTGGAGGCCAAAGGAGCCAGGATTAAAACCAAGAATCACCTACCCTGAAAAACTGAATATAATGCTTCAGGGAAAAATATGGTCATTCAATGACATGGAGGACTTTCAAGCATTCTTGATGAAATAACCAGAGCTGAATAGAAAATATGACTTTCAAATAC
>CM053581.1:152880859-152904775 GCA_028627135.1 Pseudochirops cupreus
TATATATGTATGTATATTACATATATGTATATATATGTATGTATAGGGGTTTAAATAAACCAAGTTTCAATGCATGTTTAAAAATTATAAATATAATAAATTAATGTTTAAAAATAAATGTTTAAATGTTTGAAATATATGTTTAAAATAAATAAATGTGTAAATAAATGTTTAAAAAATAAATGTTTAAAAAAATGCTTTTTACATGCAACTGGGCAATAAGATATACAAGCACTGGGGATCCATCTTGCCCTACTAGAAACTTAGTGGGGCAGACAAGGGAGGATTTAAGAGAAAACAGATTGAGGAAAGGGGTGTTCAGTAGGCTCACTATTTTTGGGTTGGGGTAGGGAAAAGATGGGGAGAAAAATTTGTAACTCAAAATCTTGTGGAAATGAATGCTGGAAACAAAATAAATAAACAAACAAACAAATAAATAACTTGAAAATAAAAGAATATTGTCATGTCTACATATACTTGAGGAAAAAAATTGGTAGATGTCACATTATCAATGAAAGGTGATGAAATGGGAAGCCAGGGAATTTGAGATGAGAAATATATAAATTAAAGTCTCTAAATATAAGGGTAGATTGGGTGGGAAAGGAAGACTGCAAGAAGTAATGAATTCTATAATAATAAATGCTTCTAGAAAGGGAATAATGCATTCAAGGTTCATGTACTAGAAATGAGTAGCTGTTTTCCAAATTTAAGGAGAAAAGGAAGATTGGGTCAGGAGTTAGAGGCTGTATTCCTAAGTAAAATCCTGGAAGATAAAGTGACCTACTGTTTGAGGTTCAGTACCTTTTGACAGGGATCCAAGAAAGATGGGCTATGTGCTGATGTTACTCTTTCCTTCTCTCCAGCTTGCTTCTTAGGGAAAAAATGGTGTAAAGAATGCTGGGTCTGGGGATGAACTGTTTGATTTTGAGTCCTGCTCCTTGCTACCATTTGACCTTAGGTACAAAAGTACCATAATACCCATGTGACCTTGAGCAAGTCTTATACTCTCTTCCATCATCTGTAAAATGAGGAAGTTGTATTAGGTGGTCTTAAAGATTCTATTCAGTTATAAACCTAAGATCAGTAAGAAGTAATGGAAACTTATAGCATTGTTGAGATAAATCACTGAAGAATAGCAGTAATTTCCAGGGCAATTGATTGTTTTTGTTTAGTTTTATGGAAAAATGAAGAAAGTGGAAATGGGTGATGGGAATAGTGCTAGGATACTTAATACAGGCACTGTGGGCTCCACTAAATGTAGCAAATGAAAGCCATGTACCTTTGGGATTCTGCTTCCAACAATTCTTTGATGTTGCTTTAGGGCTAGCCTTAGTGATTGTCATGGGTATTTTGCTTTTATTCTACTAATTTTCTGTATTACAAGTGCTCTTGTTCCCATTTTACAGATGTACACATTAAGCCTAAGACAGATTAAATAACCTCTACAGTCCTTATAGCCAGTAAGTGACAGAGGTGAGTTTTTAACTAGGCTACATGTTCAGCAAATTCTCCAGTTATCCAGGCTACCCTGAGATAGAACAATGTAAAGGGCCACGTATGCACCTAGTATTAGAAAAAGAATTATGAAACTGGGGAAAAGTGGAATATATCTCTGCTTGCCTTCAAGGAAGGCATATTGAGAAGTAGAGGTGTTATTCTGGAGGCTAGCTTTTGAATCAACTGGCTAGAGCCAGATCTAACTGCCCAAGTCTGTTCCTATGGCTATGGAATTAAACTTGTGTAAACATTAAAGCCCAGACTAATAAAGTTCGACTATGAGAGTTAGTATCTAAGGAGCATAAAAATTAATAGGGATCAGGTATGGTTTGGGTTAAATTGTGTCTGAGTAATACTGCTAAATCTGAGATTCTGTGATCCTTTGCCTCACTTCCTCCTTCTCTTCTTCAGGCTAAATTTCCAAAGTCTTTTCTCCTGAGTTACACATGGCATCCACTTGAGGCTCTTCAACAACTTAATTGTCCTATAAATGATCTTCCTAAAATGCAGGGCCAATAAATGACCCTGGCCTTTCAGAGGGGTCTGACCATGGAGAGACCAGCAGATTATCAGTCCACTGGTCCTGAAATTTACGCCTCTCTTAATGCAGCATAACATTGCATCAGTGGTTTTATCTGGGCTCTTTTTATCTCTATAAGACTTAGGGTCCTGGATCTCCATTAAGGCAGGAGAAGCAGTGGAGGCTTACAATCAGGAAAAGGCACCAGTTAGGCAGGACTTGGAATCTTGGGAGGCAGGAGCAATGGAATAGATTCCCCAGGTAGCCACTGTCAAATTTGTTTCTGTACTTCTGTAACACAATATTTTCCCCAATATCTTTGAACATTGACTTTTATAGTATGTTATAATTAGTGGATCACTGTAACAAAACCATTGTCAGAAAAACTGCAGCTAACCCTTTAAAAATTTAGGTAACTTTGTAAAATCATAGAACATCTACACTCCCTTTGCCCCCAATTTGAAGGATTAAACAAAATTTCCAGTGGATCTCAAGTATTCCCATTTAGGGAATGATCATTTCTAACAAATGTGTTGATTCAATGATTAAAAAAAAACTTGTTAATGAATTATAGAAATTCCCAAAAGGCAAATTAATATAATTTTATGACCTTATGCTGTGCCACAAATCATGAAAATTTGAGAAAATTATGAGACATAGAAACCAGCATTCTTCAGTAGCCTAGCAACTCACTTTATTTAAACTCATTGAAAACCTATGGACTATAATCAAGGCTAGATTTGGAATAATGGATTGTTTGCCAAAGATTCATTTAATATCCAATGTGATAAAAGTAAAGTTTCATGATGAGAGACTAAAGAATATTGTGCAAAAAACTTTGCACTCAACATCAGATTGTATAAAACAAATGGTTGATGCTGAAAGATACATTGCATATTAAATGTGTGTTTTTTAAAAAGATGTTAGAATTTGTAAGGTTTATTGCAGAAGTTAATATATTTAACTATTTTACTTTATGATAGTTAATTTGCACCCTCCTTCAGATTGGACTATATGGCCTCTAAGATCTTTTCCAACTTTGAGTTTCTCTGATTCTCAGAAGTTACACAGAGATAATTCCTAGTGTATTATAAAGGAGAGGGAAATCAAGCTGATGAACCTTAAGTCTGTAAACTCATTAGTCACAGTTTTGTTCTCTTGCCCTGTGGTTTACTGTGACCCCATCCTGCATAAATTAATACATTATGTGACTCTCTTCCAGGGGTTGTCTGACCTTTTCAATGATTAGATCTATGTTCTGGGGGACTTGCATCTTCTAATGTACAATAGAGGGAGAGCATTAAACCACATTGAAAATAGCTGTTTCTTTTAAGGCTATTTCTACTTGGGGAAAACAAAATGCATTTTGTGAGAAAGTGTTATTGAGAACAGTTGTTTAGACCCAGCCCTGTTATATTTTGTGAAATTAATGCTGCAAATCACCAAGTGAGGGGCACATGTTTGTAAGGTCTGGCACAAGGGCAATAACAAATTTCAATAACATGGCATTACCCCAAAACAGTTATTGGGATGGTTTCTAGAATTTCAGAGTCAGCAGTAAGAGTGAATTGTGATAATGATTTCCCACAATGAAAAACAAACAATTTAATTAGGTCAGATAACAGAGAATTCAAGGGAAAATCTATTGCAAGTGACAACATGGAAGGCGAAGGAAGGAGTGGCCTTAAAAGTACATTTACATTTTACCAATGTATCACACAATGTTAGAGAATAAAAGGAAATCACAGATTTTCTACTACCACTTTGAAAAAAAAGAAATAAAGAAAAGCAAGGGGAAGGAGACTCCTACAGACTAAACAAACACAGAGAAGTCAAATTAAAATAATAATTATTTGGTAATTGGAGCCCAGTCAAGCACCACAGAAGGTTTACAGGGTAACAAAGCTATCATATACCACAAAGTAGATGATAACAATAAAAATTAATGTAAGAAGGAATTAGTCAATATGTTCACAGACTCCACACTGACTGGTCTTTAGATGCATCCCTATGATTGACTGACTAAGGAGTCACCCCTTGCCAGAAGATCCACCTTCCTTCATGGCATATAACAGTGAACTGGGAAATGACATTTTTTTTTTCAAATGCTTTATTTTCTCTGGGCTTCCAACTAGATAGGAAGAAGAGGGGCCAGGAGAATTTCTCTTTCCTATCTACTCCTTTCTTCTGGAGAAGAAATGACAATTTGCAGGAGAATAAGGTAGTAAATAGCTTCTTTACTATCTTCTGTATTACTATTTCTTGTTCTTGGTACAGATCAGACAGAGTTGCTAGGATTGATTTTTCCATTCCCATAATGCAACAGCAGCTAGGGCCATGATAAGGCACCACAGAAGAACATAGCAGAGGAAGTTGTGGTTACATGTGGACTGATAGGAGAGATTCTGAATAAAGACTTTCTTTGCTTTAGCAGTTACTTTCTAAATAGTCTTGAGTTTGAGATTTCCTAAGTAAGAGTTCCTAAGTTTGAATACCTGGGCATCTACTATCATAGAGCAAAGATTGCCTCAAGAGTATGCCACTTGTAGAAGGAAACAGATAGATGCCCAATGCAACCACCGCAGCTGGAGGACTAGATGCATGTCTGTAGTGAAAGGTAGGGTAGGGAGAGGATGTAGATGTTGTCAACCTATCAACCTATCTGCCAATTGTTTGGACACAGTGCAGGTCTAACACGAAAGGTAATTCCTTATTCGGTGATCTGTGAACACACAGAACATGACGACTTCAACTATCTAGACTTCTTTTCTTCCCCCTCACCAACTACCTCCAACAATGATGACTGTCCTCACTAAGGCCCAGCTCTCCTGATTGTTGGCCACCAATCGGATCATTATTTTACACCAGTCATGTTTAACATTTTTTAGCATTGATTCTGCAGAGCACTGGCGCCAATTCAAAATTAATATTATCTTTGTCATATTGTCTTTTTTATTTATTTTATTAAAAATCCCTCAATTGAATTTTAATTTTTAAGTAATTTAAATTAATTTATCCACATGTGACACCTCTGTATTAAAGTATGTCTCATTTTAATAATAATGATGATGATGATAATAGCAAAATGTTATACACAAACACACATATGTATATACATACCACACTCTTATTTTATCTTCATGAGGATATTACTCCCATGAGTTGGCATTGTTCCCCCTCCTTTGACAGATGAGAAAACTGAGACTGAGGGAGCTGAAGGGATTTGTCCGTGGTCAAATAGTCAATAAATTTCAGATTTAAGATTCATGCTGAGGGCTGTCCTCACTCTGAGTCCATTACAACTTTCCATTATACCTCAATACATTTAAAATACATTTTTTTAATCTTAAGGTAAAAGTACATCTATTATTACAAAGAATTATAAAAAATGGTTTTCCTCACCTTTTTTAAAAATAATGTTTGCATGTTGACCTTGTAGGAATAAATGTTTTTGCTATTTGAAGAAATAATGGAAGCTAAGAAAAAATGTTCCACTTTCATGAATTACGAAGTTTCAAATAGATATTGTTGTAAGAATATAATTGTGATAAGAATTTTTCCCCAATCATAATATGGATACCTAAAGGACACTGAATCATACATAATATTTAGAAATATTTCCATAAATACAACAAAAATACATTAGTACTATGCATCAGTCATTATAAAATGCAGCCAAATGGAAGAGAAAATATTTCCATTTTTGGGAATAACAAAATTAATCATTTGGAATTTAACTACTGAATTTCATCAATTTTTAGCATTTTAATTCTCAAGCTGAAACTTGTTTTGTATTTCTTCAGAGAGGGCAGACAATATATACACTGGCTGAATTGTCTCATATTCCTCTTCACAATTAATTGATCTCACTAAGAGATGTTTTGATATATGTATATATTTTTTTTACTAATATATTCCCCACATTTGGCATACTCCTACATATCAGGGATCAGAGTTGAACAGAAGAGAAAACAAAACAAATCAAAATACCTATGAATGCTGGGATAGTGAAACAAAGTCCCTCTGTCACTTGGCATTTTATCAGGGAGTCCTCAAAGAAGGGGAAAAAATCTATGATTTAAAGTTTCTTTGGTACTATTGAAGCAACTATTATTTCTATTCCACGTACAAAGGTTACAATCATTCCTGAGAATTTACAGACAGTAATTAAAACATGCTGAAGACTTGCCATCCTGATATCTTCCTACCTTTTCACTATTCTTATACTTTATATCTATTCATGAACACTTTGATCCAAACACATTAACTTACTTACTGTTTTCTTTTGTCTTTTGAACATTCACAGTGACCTATTTTATTGTCATTCTAATCAACTGTCTATGAATTAAGAAGGTGGTTCTCAGAGTATGATGCAGGGACCCCCAGAGGTCCTAATGACACTTTTAGATCATCCATAAAGTCAAAACATTATTTATAATAAAGCTAAGTGTTTTAATTTTGAATATGGAAAACATTTATAGTTATATAAATAAAATCTCTTGGGAATTGTGTTCTCAATAATTATCAAGAGTTAAAGATGTACTGAAACCAAGCATTAGTTTAGACTAAATATGGAATTAATCAGATATTATATTAACGCATGACATCTACAAATTCAGTGTAGTAGAAATACTGTTTAGACAACAGAATTTTCTACCTTGTATCCTCATCATTTAGGACACAAGGATACTGAATGGTAGTCCCCATAAGATATACCGTAAAATATTTGTGATCCTCCTGTCATTATTCTCTTTTAATTAGCTATTAAAAGAGGTGAAGCAATATGGTGGTTAACAACAAAATTATTCTGTTAGTCCTGGGTCTGAAAGTCATAAACAGAGCTATTATAGACACCACTGGAGAAAATTTCATCAACTCTATTTGATTTCAAGTAAATTTCTTAAATACCTTTCAAAACGACAAATTCATATAAGAGAATTTCACATCATTCCTGTGATATCATAGTCAAAATTGGGATCTGTGTGTTGGGAAACCTCTTCTTGCTTAGAGAGGAAATAGCATGATAAGGAAATTGACTTAGGAGGTTGTAATGGGAATGGGAATTTGAAGGTCTTCCCTGCCCCTTAATAGACCTGGGGGAAGTTTGAAGACCTCCCCTGCTTTGAAAGTAAATTCTGCCCCCTAATAGGCTGAATGTAATCACATGAAGTCTGTGGTGGGAAGAGTTTGCTGAAGGGAAGCAGAGCCCACAGGAAGCTGGTCAGAGTTAGCCAGATTGTTGGGGAGAGAGGAGGACCTCAGGCAAGGAGTCAGATAGGCTCATGAGTAAATATTGATCCTGTATTGGTTTGTGGGAAGGCTGAATGATACTGTGGTTCTCAGAATTATTATGGCTTCTTAATATCATTGGTACTATCATGGGATTGGCTTACTGGTTTTGGGATTCAGTTTTCTGTTGTCTAAATAAAGGTTTCAATTCTGTCCTCTACCTGAATAATCTGGTATATTTTGTGATTGAACATCATGTAATACTTATGGTCATGGTCTTTATCGTGATCATGGGTGCTGTAAATATTGCATTGGTGCTATAGAGGTACACTCTATTGCCTTTATTAATGTGTCCTTCTGACCTTCCCAGTAATTTGTTTCCTCCTGTATTATTACAACATTTGGAGATGTAAAAGCAGACCTCTGCTTTTCTGAACATTTTAGCATTTTCCATGGAATGGTAGATTACTGACTTAACAGTTGTTTTAGATAATTTTACCTGAGGATAATCAGAAAATTATAATCTCAAGAAGTTCTAATATAATAGCTAACATTTATATGGCAATTATTATGTGCCAGACACTATGCTAAGCACTTTACAATGTTTTCTTCTGATCCTTACAATAACTCTGGGAGTTAGAGGCTATTAATATACCCATTTTAAATATACTTTTACTTTATAAAGCAAGCTATACTGCTTAGAAATTAGAGTAAGGTATGTTGATTTCTCAGTTAACAGTGAGTTTACTATAAATAGTAGTAACTGAAAATTTTATGCATATTATGCAGATTCAATGTGTTTTTAAAAGCTTTGTTTTCTTTCCAGTTTATGTACTCCAACAAAATAATAATTAATTAAAATAAAATTCTTTTATTTTACACAAAAAGTAAATATGTACTAGGTCTCTCAAAACTAGAAAGCATTTACAGGTAGCCTAAATTGCTGGGGCCTATGGATCCAAGTTTCAGGAGCAACACTAACACTCTGGGGTCTCTGATGAGGCACTTTCTTTACCAGTCTTCAGAGCTTTCTTTTTCTTTACTGGCCTAAAGAAGATAGATATTATGCTCAACAGTATAATTGTTTAAGTATAACATAAAAAGTATTAGAATAATTGTCAAATATATCATATACATTATAAAGGTCTATTATTTTATTATTTTGTTTTCTTTTGCAATTTCATCAAACTAAGTAATTAAAATGAATCATAAGAAACTATGGTGTATTTGAATATTTTTCTAGCTAACTTCATAGGTTTCATAATCAGTAGTCAGATACATCATGAATCATTTTATACTGTATAAACATTAAAAAAAAAACCCTTAATAAATATTTATTTCTTCAATATTGAGACATG
This sequence comes from Pseudochirops cupreus, assembly GCA_028627135.1. Classification (NCBI taxonomy): domain Eukaryota; kingdom Metazoa; phylum Chordata; class Mammalia; order Diprotodontia; family Pseudocheiridae; genus Pseudochirops; species Pseudochirops cupreus. The sequence continues at coordinate 152,889,464 of CM053581.1, forward strand.
GGTCAATTTTCCTATCACATGTAAAGTTATCTAGCTTTTAATGAGTCACATTTTTTTTACTGAAAGAAATCATATTATTATTATTATCATTATTCCTTACTCATCAATAAATGAGTCTTTTAAAAAAGTTATCCAGTTTGTACAAAATGAAGATTTTTTTCACTTAGTTACAGCTCCTCAAAATAATTTATGAAAAGTTTTTTTTTTTTAATTTAGAGAGGCTATTAGAAAGCTAGACTACAAAGAGCTTGGTGAAGTATCAAGCAAAAATTAAAGACTATTTTTTTTTCCCTCTTTAAACCCTCAGTAAGAGCCTCTGATGCTGAGATGCTTTCCAGGTATTCTTAACAGGAGAGATTTTTTAAAATGTGATCTATGCAGAGAGCTTTTGTGAAAGTCAAGATTTGGAAATACACTTTAAAATATCAGTAACTGAATCACAAAGTTCATCTTTATTCTGCAATGCTATAAACGTCAGTAGATGGGGAAAGAAAAATCTTTCTTATATGTCTTTTTTTGTACTCTCAAATGACTGGAATTAGGAATACAGATAGAAGACAATATCTTTTGAGTGATTTAGAGCTTTCAGTTTAAAAACCTTCATACTTTTTTCCTTTGGATATCAGACACCAGGAGAAAGGAATTCTGCACAAATGACCAGGGCGCAAAATACTACTAATGCCTATTTGCATAACATATTGAGTTTAGTTTAAGACTGAAGAGGTTAAACTCCTATTTCAGAGGATTAAGGTAATATTTTACCATGGCTTTGAATTCTCTTTTAAGGAGGCCAACATGGGTTTATTGCCTTTACTTTCCATTGAGGCAGAAATAGATATATCTTGGCTCAGAGTTTTATGCTATTGATTGTGATATAAAAGATGTCTTTCCCAGAGGCTTATACATAGGCTGACAGAGCTTGACACAGAGGCTAAGCTCAATGACTGCATAACTAGAATTTAGTGAGAGCAAAACCTCACTAGTTTTACCATTGGTACTTATTCTTGGAGAACAGGGATAATAGAATCCTGTTGGCCACAAACGTCCACTGAGATACACTTGTATCATGTTGATCTGATTCTTCAACAGCAACTACATAGGGCTTATCTCAGAAGAAGCCCTCAAATTGTCCAAAAATCATATTGAGTAGATTCACACAAGCTGAAAGATTTTCCTTGATTAAACAAGAGAAAAGAGAGCCAGAATGTTCTGAAAACTGTTCCAATTTTACATTTTTAGAAATTTAAAGGATTAATGGACTGAGCAATAGTAAAAATATGTCAAGGATGTAATAGTATTTTGTTTTATTCTATGTTTATATTCTTAACCTATAATATCTATGTTTTACATTCTAAACCATTTTGCCTCATAGTTTTCCTTTTGATTTTATAAGACTATGCTTGTCATGTTGATTCTGTCAAAGTCTCTCAAAGATGGAATCAGTTTTGTTCTTCTTCTTCACTGTAGTCCAGTGAGTCCAGGTTACATGGCTTTGGGTTAAGGAACAATCTCCTCACAGGGATATAGCCTGGTTATTGTAAACACATAACATTTTAATCTTTCCATGGAATTAATATGCACAACAAAGTAATTTAACCAAAAAGATCTGCAGCATAACTGCATGTTCAATGCTTCTGCTAGGCATGGTTCTGACTGGACAGTGGATATGGAATTCAAGAGTTCTAGGAAAGATATAGCTTTTTTGGTTTGATGACTCCCAGGCCAACATTTTACAGTTAGGCAAAGGAGTGCAGGAAATACAACAGTGTTCCCAAATAATGTTTGGATCATGTCATCTAATGATGTATGTGATTAAATAAAAATTCTGAAATGCTGGTCTTGAATCTCAACTCCTCCTTCAAATGCAAAAACAGGTACATGCCCTTAGGACTCCATTGAAACTAATGACCTACTTTCAATTTTGTGTCTGGTCATTTTTAAGAATCCTTACTCTGTTTCTTTTGTGGCTACTTCGTTACTTCTGCAGAAGGGAACATAAATGGAACATTAGGTCCCAAAACAGAGGTTATCAGCAATATTCCATATTAGCATATATAGAACTATGCCTCATTGTCTGCTCCTCTCAGACTTGAATTCTGTCTGTGGCACAGAACAGACTGTTAATGGCTGTGTATAATCTCTTCCATATATACAATCCACCCTTGCTCTCCTATGTGTGTTGCTTGCAGAAGGGGAGGATCAAATAGTGAGAGAGGGGCTACACTTAAAACAACCTATAAGACAGATATTCCTAGATTCATTACCTGTTTATTACCTCACAGATGGACCAGTTTGACACAGTTAATAAAGAGTGGCAGTGGAAGCTGAACCTGAATTATCTGGATCTGAATCCTGGCTTGACTTCCCACACTGAGTGATCCCTGATTTATACATTAGTTTCAACTACTACAAAAGAAGGATTAAGAGTTTAGGACAATGATTCTTAACCCTTTTTTTTCTTTTTTTGATGGGGTGTGGGTCACATGGACTGGCATTATTGCTTGCCATGAGAATTGTGGCACATTAGGGGAGGACAAGAGCAGTGCATGCACATGCAAATGCATGTGTAAATTCCATACAATTTGTAGCACACCTAGCCAAGTCTGCGGCATATTCCTGTCTTTGTATACACTATTAAGAATCTCTAGAATAGGCAAAATTAATCTAAAAACACAAAAATTATTTGATAGTTACAAAATAGATGTTATACCTATCAACTGTATGCCAATCAAAAATAACTATTAGCCAGTCAAAGAGGAACAAGATGAATTTTGACTGTTGAAAGCAACCAATTGGACATGGTAATAAAGATCACAGAAATAGAAATATGTATATCTGAATAATGTGTTGGCAGGGTTTTTTTTAACCTGAGATCTGTGGACAAGGAGCACCTAGGTGGTGCAGTAGATAGAGTGCCAGGCCTTCAGTCAGAAGCTATTCATCTTCGTATGTTCATATCTGGCCTCAGACACTTACTAGTTGTGTGATCATGGGCAAGTCATTTAAGCCCACTTGCCTCAGTTTTCTTATTTGTAAAATGAACTAGAGAAGGAAATGACAAATCACTTCAGTATATTTGCCAACAGGACTCCAAATGAGATCACAAAGAGTTGAATATGAATGAAATTTCAGGGAGCCTAAAAACTTTTTTAAATATATATTTTTGTAACTTTTAAATATAATTTCTTTCCTTTGTAATCATGTGTATTTTATTTTACACATTTAATTGTATTTTTCTTTCCCTGAGTAAGGGTCTACAGCAGCAGTTCTCTACTTGTGGGTTATGTTCAATTTAAATACATACTGCATATCAGATATTTACATTACGATTCACAACAGTAGCAAAATTACAGTTATGAAGTAGCAATGAAAATAATTTTGTGGTTGGGGGCCACCACAACATGAGCAACTATATTAAAGGGTTGCAGCATTAAGAATGTTGAGAACCACTGGTCTATAGGCTATATCAGACTGCCAAAAGGGCCTGTGACAAAAAAAAAAAAGGTGATAAACCCCTGGTTTGGAGAAAAAGTGAATTTCTTCATCTATTTCTTAGAAACATCAAACAAAGAAGTCAAATTGCAATAAATATTGAAAAGGTAACAAACATTTCAATTGTTTATTTCCAACAACAACCAAAAAAACTAACTAAATTCAGTTAGCTACAAAGAGATACTGGAAAATCTGACATGTCCCTGGATAACTGAACAATTATGGCAGCGAGGATTCACAGATGCTAGCAACTGTGTAGCATATGATCAGAAATAATTACCAACATGTTTCTCTCATATGATGCCTCTCATTAAATTGCAATTTGTCAGATTGCAGTGCGCCTAATGGGCTCATATCATGCTAGACTGCTGAAGGTTTTATCAGATTCACTCCAGTTTTCTCAACAATTGCAGGATCAATATTTTTGTCAAATTATCTCTGGCAAAATGGAGCAAGGATCTTGCAAGAAACAGAAAGTGCATTTTATGCCCCTATTCTGTATAACAAAACTGTCATTGTTAACAATTATTGCATATATGCACACATACGTGTATACATACATGTTTATATATAAATCTATATATTACATATACTCACATATGTATTTAGGTATGTGTATACAGGTATGTGTGTATACATACGCATTTTTTTCTTTTGTCAAATATGAACACATAGCAAAAGTTGTATGGAGCAGATTGCCCAGGGCCTGTTATTCTGTTTTCATTAATTATAAAACTTAGGCATGGGTAGCAAGACCTTTTAAAATTAATTTCTACCAGATTTGTCTGAGCTGGGATTCATTTCTATAGGAAAGTTCACTTTACTTTGCTGTCGATGAAAAATATTCAGGGCTTTAGTCTCAGTTTCATATTTTTTGATTGTCGTTGATCTGCTAGTAGTAGCCTTCCAATAGGAAAATACTTCTCTCCAATCATTATATACTAAAATTGTTTACTCTGTCCAATTATTCTTTCTTTCAGAAAAAAAAGGTGTTGTTGGATTCTGACTTCTAATCAATTCTATTATCTGCTTCTGTTTTATGGGTAAGCTCATTTCATTTACATTCACAGTTATGATTACTTTGCATTTGCCTCCATCCTATTTCTTTCTGTTATTTATTTGTCCCTCCCTTTTTGTTCTGCCCCTTCTCAAAAACCTGCTTTGCTTCTGACTAGTGTTTCCTTTAATTTGTCCTCCCTTTTATCATCCACTGTATGTCACTTATCCCTTTCCCTTCCTATTTCCTTATTGGGTAAAGCAGATTTGTATATCTAACTAAATGTTTACATGTATTTGTCTGCATATATACACATAACATATGCACGTACTCCATATATGTATGTGTTCATATGGTGACATGTCAACACACATATTTCTTCATATATGTGCACGTATACATGCACACATATATGCCCCTATACACATACATATATACATACATGCATATATACACATACACACTTGCATATCTATCTATTGATCATTTATCTATCTATCCATCTATACCCTTCTTTGAACCAATTCCATTGAGAAGTTAAAGCACTGCATGACACTCCCCTCCATTTTTCTCTCTGTTATAATAGCTCTTCCTTATACAGCTCTTTAATGTGAGAAAATTTCCCCCATTCTATCCTCCATTCTCTGCATGTATTCTTTCTCTTTCTCACTCTTTCATTTTTTGGGCACTATCCCAAAATAATTCACTCATATTCATGTCCTCTATATAGTTTCCTTCTAAAGCCTTAATAATGATGAAGATTTTAGGAGTTACATGTATCATCATCCCATATAGGACATATAAACAGTTTAATTTTATTGAGCCCCTTCTGATGACTATTTCATATTTATCTTTTTATGCTTCTCTTAAGTTTTGTGTCTGAATGCCAGATTTTCTATTGAGTTCTAGTATTTTCATCAAGAATGTTTTAAAAGGCTTTATTTCATTAAATATCTATTTTCCCCCAGTTTTTCTGGGACATCATTCTAGGTTGTAATCCTAGCTCCTTTATCTTCTGTTAAATCTTATGTCATCTTGACTGTGGCTCCATGATATTTAAACTGTTTCTTTCTGCCTATTTATACTATTTTCTTCCTGACCTGGGAGCTCTGGAATTTTGCTATAATATTCCTGAGAATTTTCATTCTGGGACTGTATTCAGGAGGTACCTATGAGTTATTTCACTTTCTTTCTTTTTTTTTTCTCTCTGCATCTTAGATATCAGGGCAGTTTTAATAATTTCTTAAAACATGATGTCTAGGCTCTTTTTCTGATTATGGTTTTCAGGTAGTCCAGTAACTCTTCAATTATCTCTCCTCATTCTATTTCCCAGGTCAGTTTTTTTTTTCAATTAGTTACTTCATTCTTCTATTTTTTTCATTCTTTTGATTTTGTTTATAGTTTCCTCATGTTTCATGAAATCATTAGCTTCCATTTACCAATTTCTAATATTTAAGGAATTAAATTCTTTTTCCATTTAGTTGATTCTGCTTTTTAAACAGCTCTTTCTGAAAATGAATTTTTGTGCTTCATTTACCATTGCATCAATTCAATTTTTTAATGTGTTATTTTAAAAGTATTTTTGTGTACCTCTTTTATTCAGATGTTAATTGTCTTTTCATAATTTTCTTGCATTACTCATTTATTTTCCCAATTTTTCCTCTACCATGCTTATCCATTTCTTTAACTCTTCCGGTAATGCTTGTTTGTCTTGTGTCCAATTAGAATTTTTCTTCTGGGTGGGAAGACTTTGTGACTATTTTTACATTGTTGTTTTCTGAGATTGTTTTGGTCTTTCCTACCATTGAGGTAGCTTTTTTTATGGTTAAGTTCTTTTTCATTGTTGTTTGCTCATTTTTTTCAGTCTATCTCTTTATTTTGAACTTAATGTTAAAGTTTAGCTCTACTCAACTAAGAATGAGATGGCTCTGTGCCAAACTTCAGACTTTTTTCATGTTGTCGTTTTCTGATCTAGTTCTGGGGGTTGCAATTTTTTGGTGCTTTGAAGATGGTTTGATCCCAGGACAGGTGTCTCCTGTCTGCTTTCTGGTCTTTATACAGGAGGCACCCTTGTTCCCCTGTAACTACAGGTTCTAGTGCCTCTTGGTACTGGGCCTGTAACAATGTTTCCTTCTTCCTTGTCACTAACCACAAGTGTTCCTCTTCACCCTGGAACTGCAATCCAGAACTGTGTATGGGCAATAGAGATGCCATCAGTGCCAGGAAAGTGTTACCTGTAGTTGCTTTCTGAACAGCTGTCCACCCCCTTTTCTGTCTCTGGGCTGAGAGCTCCTGAAGTTGATGTTGTTGTTGCTGGTATCACAACTATCTCTTAAGCCCCGTACTGGTGTTGCTGTCTGCCCCTGGTAGAGCTCCAATCCTCTGTCACAGACCTCTCCTGCTGATCTCATAAGTTCCTCAGTTGTCTTAGGCTGGAAAAATGTCTTGCTCTGATCTTTTGTTGGCTCTGCTGCTCCAAAATTTGATTTGAGGAGTGACTTTAAAGTTGTTTAGAGGGGAATGTTAGGAGACTTCAGCAGGATAGCTACTTGCATTCTACTATCTCATGGATCAAACTATTTTTAGAAACATTCATTTTGTTTAAACTGTTGAAATTATTTTCAAAAGATCGAGTCAATTGTCAGGCTCTCTTTGATTAGATGTTTACTTTATCTCAAGGAATTTACTGGGCCATTACAAGTAAGAAACACAATGTTTATTCCTGGTTAGCTGAAGTTGGACATAGTGAAAAGAAGAACATAGATTTTGTGTGAGACAAGACCTCAGAGTTGATCAAGTTTAATCCTTGAAGTTTTCAGATAAGGAAACTGAGTGACATAGGAGTGAAATAAATTGCCCAACGTCATACAGTTTGTAAGTTGCAGAGCTGAAAGTTGAATCCAGGTATTCTAACTTCAACTCTGGCACAGTTTCCTGTATTCTACAATGCCTCCTATACATGTGTATTGGAGTGAAATCAATTTGGGTGTGTGGATGAGCTGTGTCAAAAGGTGACCCTTTCATTTTGGATATAGTTACAACTGTATTTGAATGAGAGACTGAGGGCAGGGAGGGGTCAAGTAAAGACTCAATGGAAGCAATAATTTAATTTAATTCAATATATTTATTGAATACTTACTATGTTCATAGTACTATTGAGTGTTAAGAATTATGAAAAGGCAAAAGAACTGCGGGGGGGTACCTCTAACATTGAGGACATTGCTGCCCACCTTGATAGTATAACATATATTTTTCCTGATCACTCTACACTAGACACCCCAACTATGAATACCAGACAAGCTTCAGGAATATGGGAGGAGTAACTTCTCCTCTTGTCCTAACAATTCCTATGTTTCTATTACCAGTGACTTAACTATTGAACATGTAAATAGCTGAAGAACTTAAGAACTACTACTGCTGATAACTAGTCCTGGGATTTTTCATTATTTAAAGTATTTAATAATTTATTATTTCCATATAAAATTATTGTAATATGTGTTATTTTGTATATATACCTAATATAGTAAAGTAAATAATTTATCTTAAAAAAAACTTTTCTTAGGGGTGACTAGGTGGTGCAGTGAATGGAGCCCCAGCCCTGAAGTCAGGAGGACCTGAGGTCAAGTCTGACCTCAGACACCTAACACTTACTATCTGTGTGACCTTGGGCAAGTCACTTAACCCCAAATGCCCTCCAAAAAGAAAAAGAAATAAAACAAAATCTTTTTTTTCCTTTATACTTAAGTAGGCATCTCTTTGATGAGCTTAAGATGCCATATATTTATGTATATAAGCCTATATACATGCATATTTATACACATAAATGTATGTACATATACGTTTTACACACGCACATACATATATGTGTATATATGTACATATACATTTTACACACAGACACACACATACATCTATACATGTATATACATATATATACATATATATGCATACATATATATGTATATATGTGTGTGTATACATATATATATATGTATATGTATATATATATATATATAGACATTTATCTGTACTTGTGCCTCATCTCCCCAACCAAAATGTAAGGTTAATGAGGACAGTGATCCTATTTCATCTAAGTTTTTTATATGGTCAAGTACTAAACAAGATTTATAACAAAGTAGTCTTTTAAAAATATATTCTATCTTTCCCCAATTACATGATAAAACTTTTTTTAGACATTTATTTTTAAGTTTTGAATTTCAAATTCTATCCCTATCTTTAGTGGATAGCATGGTTCATCATTAGTCCTTTGGAATTGTCTTGGATCATTGTATTGCTGAAAATAGTTATGCAATTCACAGGTCTTCATTGTACAATACTGCAGTTATTGTGTACAATGTTTTCCTTATTCTGTTCACTTCACTTTCTGTCAGTTCATGTAAGCCTTTCCAGGTTTTTCTGAAATCATCCTTCTTGTCATTTCTTACAGTGCAATAATAATTCCTTCACCATCATATACCACAACTTGGTTAGCCATTTCTCAATTGATTGATTGCATCCCTTTGATTTTCATTTCTCAGTTGTCACAAAAAGAGCTGCTGAAAATGCTTTTGCACAAATCAATCCTTTTCCCTTTTTTTTTTTCTTTTTTACATCTTTGGAATATAGACCTATAATCAGTTGTCTATTCTTGCCTGGTATCAGATCGCATCATGAATCCTGAAGACCAAATCGTTACAAAAGAACAACACCGTTTAAAAAGGAAGCAGTAATAACCTGAGGCAGTGGTGTCAAACTCAAATAAAAATGGATTTTCTCAGGCCATACATTGACTTAGAAAACCATAAATTAACATTATATATGTTTTACTATATTTTTATTTATTTTGTTAAATTTCCCAATTACATTTTGCAGTTTGCAAGTTTGACACCTCACTCATCTAGAGAACCATCAGGATAAGGGTTTGCAATAAGCCCCCTGAGGACTTTAATTTGTGATTACTTAGAAGTGAAGAAAAGACAGCAATACTTCAATTAATCTAAATGGTGTGGCTATTCCCTGCACTGATGTAAACAAACTCCACTGTAATGCTCTTTATGTCTTTTCATTCTCTTTGATTCTTATCCATATGCTTCCACAAATCCTTCCTTAGTTATTCACCCCACATGACCTTCTCTAGTTCTGATAACCTTTTGTTGGCGGTAGGTTACTTTCAGTCTGTCTACTGTCTACTGAGTCTGCTGTCCTTCACCTTCACTGTATAAACAGTTTACCTTCTATTCTTCTCATACCTACCCTAGACTGAGACATATACAATGTATGATTCTGCTTAAGAAAAATTTTGTCAGGGCCTGAGTAGACTCTCTAAGACCAATTGTTGCCTATCTGCATGGGCAGAGAGGATTTCCTTATTAATTTTATTTGTTTATTTAATTTTCAACATTCATTTCCACAACATTTTGAGTGACAAATTTTCTCACTGTCTTTCCCCTACCCCCACCCCCCAAAATGAGCCTACTGAATACCCCATGCTCCAATCTGCTCTCCCCCAAACCCCCATAAATTTCCAGTAGGGCAAGATGGATTTCTATGCCTCAGTGCCTGTATATCTTATTTCCCAGTGGCATGTAAAAAACATTTTTTTTAACATTTGTTTTTTTTTAAAACTTTGATTTCCAGATTCTTTCCCTTCTTGGCTCCTCACCTGAACACACTGGAGAGACAAACAATTCAATATAGGCTGAATATTTGTAGTTACACAAAATATTTCCATAGAAGATATATTGTAAAAGAACAAATATATTTTCCTCCATCCTATCCCACCCCCACTTATTCTATTTTCTATTTTGATGCTGTCCATTTTCAAAGTGTGTGCTTCTAACTACCTTCTCCTCCAATCTGCTCTCCCTTTTATCATTCCCCCTCTTATCCCCTTACTCCCTACGTTACTGTAGGGTAAGATACCCAATTGAGTGTGTATGATATTCCTTCCTTATGCCAAATTCAATGAGAGTATGATTGTTTCATTCCTTTTCACCTTCCTGTTCCTCCCCTCCATTCTCTTGCCTCTTTTATATGAGATAATTTACCCTATTCTATCTCTCCCTATCTTCTTCTCTCATTATATTCCTCTCTCACCTCTTAATTTTATGTTTTAGATATCATCACTTCCTATTCAACTTATCCTGTATCCTCTGTGTTTACATGTACACACATATACACACATTCACATATGTATTTATATACACATATACCCTCCTATATAAACATATATGTACGTATACATATATACACACATATACATACATACACACATATATACACACAAACACACAAATATATTCCCTTCAACTATCCTCATATAGAAAAAAGTTTCATGAGTTTCAATGATTGTTTTTCCATGTGGGAATGTAAATAGTTCATCTTAAATAAATTCCTTATGATTTCTTTTTCCTGTTTACTTGTTCATGCTTCTCTTCTTCTTTGAAAGTCAAATTTTCTGTTCAGCTCTGCTCTTTTCTTCAAGAATACTTGAAAATCCTCTATTTCATTGAATGACCATATTTTCTCTGAAACATTATACTCGGTTTTATTCAGTAGGTGATTCTTGTTTTTAATCCTAGCTCCTGTGACCTCCTGAATATCATATACCAAGCCCTTTGATTCCTTAATGTAGAAGCTGCTAGATTTTGTGTCATCCTGATTGTGTTTCCACAATACTCAAAGTGTTTCTTCCTGACTGCTTGTAATATTTTCTCCTTGACATGGAAGCTCTGAAATCTGGCTATGATATCCCTAGGAGTTTTCCTTTTAGGATCTTTTTCAAGAGGTGATTCGTGAATTCTTTCAATTTCTATTTTACACTCTGGTTCTAGAATATCAGGGCAACTTTTCTGGAGAATTACTTGAAGGATGATTTCTAGGCTCTTTTTTTGATCTTGGCTTTCGGGTAGTACAATAATTTCTAAATTGTCTCTGCTGGATCTATTTTCCAGGTCAGTGGTTTTTCCAAATGAGTTATTTCACAATGCCTGCTATTTTTTCCATTTGTTTAGATATGTTTTATAGTATGTTGATTTCTCATAAAGTCATTAGCTTCCATTTGCTCCAATCTAATTTTTTAAATAAATAAATTTATTTATTTTCTTGTTTACATCATTCATTTCCACGAGATTTGAGTTACAAATTTTCTCCCCATCTTTGCCCTACCTGACACCTCAAAATGACCATTCCACTGTATAACCCCTGCCCCAGTCTGCTCTCTCTTATGTCCACCCCCTCGCCCCTCTGACTTTCTGGTAGGGCAGGATGAATCTTCCTACCACAGTGCCTGTGTATCTTAATTCCCAGTTGGATATATATATAAATATATATTTTTAACATTTGATTATAGAACGTTAAATTCTAGAAACTTGAAAGAATTCACCAATCACCTCTTGTAAAAGATCCCCAAAAGAAAACTCCTAGGAATGTTATAGCCAGGTTTCAGAGTCCCCAGAGCAAGGAGAAAATATTACAAGCTACCAAGAAGGAACAGTTGGAATACTGTGGAAACACAATTAGGATAACCCAGGATCTGGCAGCTTCTACATTAAGGGATTGAAGGGCCTGGAATATGATATTCCAGAGATCAAGGGAGCTTTTTATATATATATATATATATGTGTGTGTGTGTGTATATATATATATATATATATATATGTATATATATATGTATATATGTACGTATGTATATATACATAAACACATGTCTATATATCGGAGGATTTATATATGTGTACGAACACATATGTGAATATACGTATATATGACTACATAGAGGACACAGGATCAATTGAATATGAAGAGAGAATACTCTAAAATGTGAAATTCTGAGGTGGGAGCGGATTAGAACGAGAGGAGACAGGGAGAGACAGAATGGGGCTAATCATCTTATTTAGAAGAGGCAAGGGATAATTGTTACAGTGGAGGGGAAGAACAGGAAGGCGAGTCAACCATATTCTCATCGAATTTGGCATAGAGAAGAAATGACATAAACTCTAAACTGGGTATCTTGCCACACAGGAGAATAGGGGGGATGGAGATGAGAGGTGGTATGACAGAGGGGAGGGGAGGAGGGTTGCTTGAAGTACACACTTCTGTAAAGGGACAGGGACAGGGACAGGGTAAAGAATAGAAGAAGGAGGGGATGGGATAGGAAGGAGGGACATATAATCAGTCTCTCACAATATGCCCACTGTGGAAATGTTCTGCATAATTACACATGTACAGCCTGTATGTAATTACTTGTCCTTCCAGTGGGGGTGGATGATGAGGGAGGAAGGAAAAGAAATATCCAAGATGACTTTCATGTTATTCATTGCACGAAAGATTAAGTGGGGGATATTTATATGGTCCAGACCTACAGTTTTGTTGGTGTAGAGAATTCTCTTTCTAGAAAACCTCTCGTAGGGGCAGAGCCAAGATGGTGGGGAAAAAGCAGGAAATTGCATGAGCTCCCACACCAGCCACCTAAAATACCTGTAAAATATGACTCTAAACAAATATTAAAGCTACAAAACCCACAAAGTGACAGAGAGAAATAAATCTCCCTCTGAAGACAGCCCTACAGGCAGACAGGAAAGGTCTATCCCACCAGACTGGGAGCTGAACACAGTCCTGCATGAGCTACACCATTTGAGACCTGGGGCAGCACTGACCAGTTGCCCAGAATGGCCAAAGTGGACTTCAGGAGAGTAAATCACCAACAGCTGGGGGAGTTTCCAGACCTCTCAACCCAGAAACACCAAAAAGAAAATAAAAGGTCATTGGGGAACTCTGTTGGAACTGGGAAGAGTTTGGTCAGGCCCCTGCCTTCAGGTGAAAAGGTAGAGGAGGCATGCCTATTGCCACATGGCTGCTTTCAGAGCTCCTGGCCTGTAGATCATAGGGGAACCAAGTGACCATTCAGAGCGTAATCACTCTTACTTTGGCATGCGTAGATGTGGATCTCTGCCTTGGGCGGTGGTCCTGGTGTGAGAAATGCCAGTGTGCCTTGTAGTGGCTATAGAGAAGGCACCCTCCTCAGACCCCAAACATCATTTGTGAAAACTCCAGCAATTTGTGACAAAGCTCTCTCCACTCCAGAAGCAGAGTTATACCATGGCAAAAAGCTAAAAAGTCAAGTAATTGGCAGACAAAATGAGCAGGCACAGTAAGCACAATCAGACCATAGAATCCTATTGTGGGGACAAAAAGGAACAAAACATGGAACCAGAAGAAGTCAACAAAGTCAAAACTCCTGCATCAAAAGCTTCCAAGAAAAATATAAATTGGTTACAGGCCATAGAGGTATTCAGGAAGGATTCTGAAAATCATGTAAGAGAAGTAGAGGAAAAATTAGGAAGAGAAAGGAGAATGATACAAGAAAATCATGAAAAGAAAGTCAACAGCCTGCTAAAGAGACCCCAAAAAATACTGAGGAAAATAACACCTTAAAAAAATAGATTAACTCATATGGACCAAAAAGCCAATGAGGAGAAGAATGCCTTAAAAAGCCAAATTGCCTATACAGAAATGGGATTTCAAAAACTCACTGAAAAGAATAACTCCTTCAAAATTAGATTGGAAAGATCGGGAGGTGGAGCCAAGATGGTGGCATAGGAGCAGTAAGCTTCCACAGCTCCCACATAGCCACCTCAAATACCCATAAATATGACTCTAAACAAATTTTAGGGCACTAAAACTCATAAAAATACAACTCCCACTGAAGGTAGCTCTGCAGGAAGGGGTTATCTTAGTGCTGGGAGCTGAAACCAGCCCAGCCTGAAACCATGGCTTGGCCCTAGGGGTGGCCAGAATGAGCCACAGCTGGAGCCTTCAGGAGAATAGCAGCTGTGGCAGTTTCCAGAATTATCAAGCCATAAGAAACAAGGACTAAGTCAAAGGTCAGTAGAACTCAGCTAAAATTGGGAGAGAAAAGGGGGTCTGGCCAAACTGCTTCCAAGGCAAGGAAGCAGCAGAAGTGGAGGCCCTGCAGCCACCCCCACATTGCTGCTTCAGAGATCGCAGCCTGCAGACTGCAGGGGGGGGCAAACAATCATTCAGAGGCTAAGTGCTCTTGTGTTGAGCAGCCTGGATCCAGATTGTGGTCTTGGGTGGTGGTCCTGGAATGCATTTTCAGTGAGTCAAAACTGGTGGGGGCTGCAAAAAAAAGACATCTCCTAAAAGGGTCAGCAGCTGGGAAAACCCCAACAATTTGAGACAGAGCTTTCCCCTCTGGAAGCAGAGTTCCACAGAGCTAAAAAATCGTTGACTGGCCATCCATGAACAGGCAAAGGAAGCAAAGTAAGAACAGCAACCAAGTTCTAGATTTCTTCTTTGGGGACAAGAAGGATCAAAGCATGGAATAGGAGGAAGACAACAGAGTCAGAACTCCCACACCAAAAGCTTTCAAGAAACATGAAGACTTCCTAAAAGCCATAGATCAGCTTAAGAAGGATTTTGCAAACCAAATGAGAGAAGTGGAGGAAAAATTGGGAAGAGAAATGAGAATGATGCAAGAAAATCATGAAAAGAGAGTCAACAACCTGATTGAAGAAAATCACATCTTAAAAAATAGATTAACTCAAATGGCAAAAGAGGCCCAAAAAGCCAATGAGGAGAAGAATGCTTTAAAAAACCTAATTTGCCAGATGGAAAACAAATCTCAAAAGCTTTCTGAAAAGATTAATTCCTTCAGAATTAGAGTGGAGCAAATGGAAGCAAATGACTTTATGAGAAATCAAGATACTACTAAACAGATCCAAACAAATAAAATAAAAAATAGAAGGCAATGTGAAATATCTCCTTGAAAAAACCACTGACCTGGAAAATAGGTCCAAGAG
>CM053581.1:152905275-152922963 GCA_028627135.1 Pseudochirops cupreus
GGCGGGGGAAAGACGGGGAGAAAAGATGTAACTCAAAAAAATTTAATAAAGAATCTCATATCAAAAAAAAAAAAAGAAAAATTGCCCTGATATTTTAGAACCAAAGGACAAAATAGAACTTGAAAGAATTCACTGATAACCTCTTGAAAAAGATCCCAAAAAGAAAACTCCTAGGAATGTTATAGCCAGGTTCCAGAGTCCGCAGATCAAGGAGAAAATATTACAAGCTTCCAAGAAGAAACAATTTGAATACTGTGGAAACACAATCAGGATAACCCAGGATGTAGTAGCTTCTACATTAAGGGATCAAAGAGCCTGGAATATGACATTCTGGAGATCAAGGAAGCTAGGATTAAAACCAAGAATCACCCACCCAGCCAAATTGAGTATAATGTTCCAGGGGAAAATATGGTCATTCGATGAGGTGGAGGACTTTCAAGCATTCTCCCTGGACACAGGGAGAGACAGAATGGGATTAATCATCTTATATAGAAGAGGCAAGGCACAACTGTTACAATGGAGGGGAAGAACAGGAAGGCAAAAGGGAAAGGATCAACCTTACTCTCATTGAATTTGGCTGAGGGAGGGAATGACATACACTCTAAATCGGATATGTCCATTGTGGAGATGTTCTGTGTAACTACACATGTACAGCCTGTATTGAATTGCTTGTCTATCCAGTGGGGGTGGGTGATGAGGGAGGAAAGGAAAGAATCTAGAATTTGAAGTTCTATAATCAAATGTTAAAAACAAATATAATAATAATAATAATAATAACAATTATTATTATTATTAACTACATGCAACTGGGAATTAAGATATACATGCACTGCGGTAGGGAGATCCATCTTGCCCTACCAGAAAGTCCAAGGGGCGATCAGGGAGGACATAGGATAGAACAGATTGGGGAAGGGGTTATACAGTGGGATGACTGTTTTGGGGTGGTTGGTGGGGGAAAGATCTGGAGAAAATTTGTAACTCAAAATTTCATGGAAATGAATGATGTAAACAAGAAAATAAATAAATAAATTTTTAAAAAGCAGATTAAAAATTATCCTAGAGATAAGAGGAATTCACTTAATATTTTTGAGAAAGGGATTCATATGGGCAGATCTATGTTTTAGGGACAATGTTTTGGTAGCTTTGAGAATTATGGATTGGGGAGACCAGGAGACCAAATAGGAAGTGATTACAATACCCCAGGTGAGGGGTAAAGAAGGCCTAAATTGGGTAGATAGCTGTCTATATAAAGAGAATGAACAAATAATAGATATCTTGTGGAGAAAATAGCTGCAAGATGTTGCTTATTAGATATTTGACATGAATAAGAGTCAGGATGGTACCATGATAGAAAATTTGAGTAATTAGAAGAATGATAGAAATAGAGAAGTTTAGAACAAGCATGACTTTGGCAGAAATTCAGTGAGTTTTCATTTGGAAATATTAAATTTGAGATGCCTATGGAATATCCAATGGAAAATATCTAAAGGCAGTTTGTGACATGGGGCTGAAACTCAAGAGATCAATGTGTGGATATAAAAGTCTGACTTCTCTGGAAGTGACAATTGAACAAATATTCATTAAGTGTCTGAGTTTAATTTAAATATATATCCTTAAGAACAGAAGTTTAATTAATTGAAAAATCAGTACTTAGCAGTTCTGCCTCTCTGACTAAGACTCCCAGCCTCAAAGGATCAAGAATAATCAAAGCTTCAAAGCCTGATGGGATACAAGAGAAGGAGCCCTGTATTTGCAGTTATGAAATGTAGTTTCTAATTCCAATAATTACACATCTTAACTGCGGCAATGTGGACAGTTGTTTTTTTTTTTTTTACACTTTTGGGCTTTGGTTCCTTCATTCATCAAATGGAATGTTAGACAAGCCAAATAACATCAAAATGCATTTATTAAGTGATTGCTATGTGAAAATTACTTAAGCTCTCTCAGGATCAGTTTCCTTATCTGTAAAGTGAGGATGTGGGAATTAATGCTCTAAAAAATCTTTTTAAGTAGAAAATCCTTTCTATCACATGGCCTGTATTGAATTGCCTGTCTTTTCAGTGGGGGTGGGTGACAAGGGAGGAAGGGAAAGAATTTAGAATTTAAAGTTCTAAAATCAAATGTTAAAAAATATGTATATTATTATTATTATTCACATGCAACTGGGAAATAAGATATACAGGCACTGGGATAGGGAGATCCATCTTGCCCTACCAGAAAGTTAGAGGGGTGATGGGGGAGGATATAGGAGTGTGTAGAGTGAGGGAGGGGATGTACAGTGGGATCACTGTTTTGGGGTGGTGGGTAGGGGAAAGATGGGGGGAAAATTTATAACTCAAAATATTGTGTAAATCAATGATGTAAACTTAAAATAAAATAAACAAAAATTAATTTAAAACAACAACAAAAAAGAAAATCCTTTCTATCTACTGCCTGTCTCACATGTTTGTTGCAAGGAAATCTCTTCACAGATTGGCAGAGCAGCAAGGTACCACAGAGTTTATCCTGTCTAACCACTGTCTGACTAAGAACCCCCTCAACAGTGATTGGGGGTGAAGTGGAAAGACCACCAGGGAGGGTGAAGCCCACTACTTCCTGACACACCCCATTCTATTTATGTAGAAATTTTTAAGGTTCCTCCCCTCTCCCTTCCCCACCTGTTATATGGTATGCATACTGTCTCAAAAGTGTTTGGCCTAACTGGAAACATAAGGCAAATAAAGAATGTTCATCCTGCAGTTGGAAGAATACTTTATAGAATTTATCCTTCAGCTCATATTTTTTTTAGGAAGTATGTATACCATTTATGAAACTCTATACCACTCATGGGATTAATAAAATCAATACAATGGCTTATGCAAACAGGAACATCTGACAGCCTTCCTCCATAACAGTGTTGAACATAATTGTTGCAGAAAACATGATAAAGTTTTATATCTAATTTTAGAATAATAACAAGAGTAGTTTCTTTAATAATTTTTTTATTTATATCTTTCATTTTTATGTAATGTATATTTCTCCTATATTTCTCAGGTTTGTTTTGATTTTCATTTCTTATTTGTGATTTGGAGCATTTTTCATATGGCAGTTAATAGCTTTCATTTTTTTTTTCTTTTGAGAACTCTGTGGATAGCCTTTGAGCACTTATTTGCTGGTAAATGAATTTTTATCATATATTTCTTAGTTGTCTATACTTCTAATATATCAGTTTTATATCAAAAGTATTTGACACAAATATTTTTATATCCACATGACCACTTCACTGAGCAGGTATGTAACACAGTGGATGGAGTTTGGGGCCTGGAGAGAGGAAGACCTGAATTTGAATACAGGGATGGTTACTAGCTGTGTGACCCTGGCCAGTCATTTAATCTCACTTTGCCTCAATTTCCTCATATGTAAAACTGGGATAATAATAGCACATAACTCTGAGGGTTGTTGTGAATATCAAATGAGATGATACATTTTAACTACTTAGCAGAGTTTTAGCACACAGCATGGAAAGAAAAATTTCCAGTTTTACTATCAGTTCTTATAACACAGGAAGTTCTTTCCTCAGTAATTTATTTGATTTATCAAATACTGGATTGTTGAAGTCATTTCTTATTCTCCCTTCTCTTGTCTGTTAATTTGATCTGTTTTTGTATATTTTAATCAGTTCAAAATATTTCTGATGATTACTGTTTTATAATATAGTTTGATATATGGAAGCTACTCACTCCGTGTTCAGAAACATTTTTCATTATTTCCTTTGTTGCTTTATTTCTTTTGTTCCTCCTAATTAATTTTGCTTGTATTATGTATAGCTCAGAAAATTAACCCCCTGGTAGTTTGACTGCAATATCACCAAATCTGAACTTTATCTTTGATAGTACTCTAATCCTTATTATATCAGTATGACCCATTCATGAAAACTAAATGCTATTCTGGCCATTTAAATTGTAATTTATTTTTTTATGATACATTTTTACAACTAAATACATTCAATGTGCTTTGGAAGGTTGATTTACAAATATTCATGAATGGAACTTCTCTTTCTAGTATTGTTTCTTGGATTTTTTTTATTAATGCCTTAAAATGATGTTGATTTTTGTGGATTCATTTTATAGCCAGAGATTTTGTTCATTAGTTTCTCTTCTGACTTCCTGATGGTTTTAAAGTAAATTATCATTGTTAAGAGCAAATAGGAATAGTCTTTTTTCCCTTTGTTTTTTTTTTTTTTTTGGACAGTAATTCCATTATCTTGTCAAATTGTTGCACTTATAGAACTATATCAAATAATTCGAGTGAAAATGACTTCCTTGTTTTATTCTTTATATTTATTAGGTAAATATCTGTTTTTTTGTATCACATATAATGTTTTTCTTTGGGTTTAGACTACTTTTTATGAGCATTCCCGAATTTCCTCTATTACTGTACTTTGTAGAGTTTTTAGTGTGTGTTGTTACTTTGCCAAAGACTTTTCTGTACCTATTGAGATAATTACGTAGCTCTTCATATTTTTCTTTATAATGTGATTATATTATTGGGGGCTAATACTATTACTTGCAGGTCTTTTGAAGAAATCTCATGGTGAAACAACTGATTGAGAGGGGAGTTCCAGGAAATGGTATACTGTTTCAATACTTTCCCTACTCAATCTTTTCCAGTAATTCACATTCTGATAAACTCATTCCCCCTTCATTTACTTAAACAACCACAATAATTGATAACATTTACATAAACTTACTATGTACCAGGTATTGTGCTAAGAACTTTACAATTATTATCTTATTCAATCTTCACAACAACCCCAAGAGGTAGGTGCTGTTACTATCCCCATTTTCTAGATGAGGAAAGGTTAAGAGAAGTTAAGTGACTTGCCCATGTTTATATAGTGAATCGAATTTTCAATCAAGTCTTCCTGAGTTAAGGGCCAATAGTCCCCCACTGTGCCACCTAACTGCAAATATTTCTGCTTACTTGAATCATGCTTCAAATATTCCTCAAAGTTCCCTTTGTGTTCTCTCTAACACAGTGATGTTGGCCTCTTTGCTATGCCTTGAACAAGATACTCAATCTCCTAAGTGTTTCATTGGTCTAGAATGCTCTTAATCATCTAATTTCTCTCACTTTCTTCATGTCTTTACTAAAATCCGAACTTCAGTAAGAAACTTCTATTGTTAGTTCTTTCACACTGAGATTAACTACAATTTGTCCTGTATCTATCTTGTTGGCACATATTATCCACATATCCCCAATTATACTATGAACTCCTTGAAATCAGGTACTGTTTTGACATTCTTTGTATCTTTAGCACTTAGTAAAATGCCTGAAATATAGTAAACATTTAGTATCTGGATGTTAACTTGAGTTCTACTAAAAATAATACTCTCCATTAAAACATCAGTAGGCCAACTGCACTTTTCAAAGCAGTACCCTACAAACATTGGCATAAACTCAACTCTTTCGGAAGTTACATAAAAATCAGGATGATTTTATAAATAATACTTTTGTCATGATTTAGACATTTCTAAAAATTGATATTAAAGAATTTTATTGGTCTACTCTTTTTCTTTTCTTTCCTTGGTTTAGCTATTGGCATTATCTTTGTCTAATCAATTAACTTTGGCAACATACACTCAATTCTAAGGGCTAATTGGTGTGGTAGTATATATTAAATTTTTATATAACCTTCTACAAGTCCATCAGGGCAACATGTATTTATCCTTTTCTTTGGGTAGTTACTTATGAGTAGATCTATTTCTTTTGTCTGAGATTAGAGCAAGATCACTATTTCACATTCTGTTAGTTTGGCCACTCAATGTTCTTGAAACTAATCCTCTACTTCTTTTATGTTCTCAGTTTTTTCTGAAATAAAACTTTTCATTGTAGGTTCTAAGAATTATTAGAATATAGTTTATTTCTTATTTTGTTGCAATTTCACCTTTACTTTTTTTGACAAATTGATTTAGATTGGCTGAAGATTTATTACTTTTTTTTTAGTATTCAATGAAATAGCTTTTAGTTTTATTATCATAGTCATTCTGCTTTTAAATATATCTTTTTCTCAAAGGTTTGTCATTGGGACGTATTTTGGGCTTGCTTAACTGATGGGATTATTTAAATGCACATTTAATACATTAATTCTTCTTCTTTATTTTTATATATATATGTTCATAGGGAAATAATTTTTCCTGTGAGGAATGCTCTAGATACATTCCAGAAATTTTTGTATATGTTGTCTCATCATCCTTATCTTCTATAAGGTTTTTGTTTTTGTGATTGGTTCTTTAGAATTTCATTGTAAAGTCTTCATTTTGCCTAATGTCCTTTAATTATTACTTTTCTTTGGGTTGTGGTCTGTAAAGGATGAATATAGAACTTCTATTTTTTTTGCATTTATTTGCAAATTATCTCTGACCAGCTACACTGTATAATTTTCAAAAGGCTATATGCCACCAATAGAAATATGAAAACTTTTAGTGGTTCCATCTGAAAATGCCATAAATATTTTATATAATTAATAAGATATTTAGACATTTTATGTTTTTCCATTTTGTTTTTCTTTTTGTTAAATTTGTCCAACTTTGAGAGAACAATAAAGTATCCCCCATCATTGGCATACTTAATAATTGCTTTTAAAATTAATTTACTTTTCACTTTATTAATTGTTTTTATTCCATTTGGAACATGTAAGTTTAATATTTTATTATTATATTTATTTATTATTGTGATTCCTTTGAACATAATTTAATTTCATGATTTAATTCAATTTGTAATGTGAATTTTTATTTTTTGCTTTGGTGAAGAGCATGATTACAATCTTACTTTTTGGGTCTACCTAATGCACATAAAATTGTGTCCCTTTCATTTTGATTCTATGTATATATCTACATTTTAGGCATGTTTCTTGTAAGCAAGAATTTCTTTAATCTATTCATTTATTCTATTTATTTTTTATAATTTAATACATTCAAATTTAAAATTATGCATTGTCTGTTTTTCTCCATTTTTGACCTTTAAATTGCTTTTCCCATGTAAATTTTTCTTAAATTGCTTCAGTGCAACACTATTCACAAAGACTATTCAAATGCCATCCCTACTCCTCTGAGACTTGCTGATACTTTTCCTAGTTTTGAGATTTTACCTAAGTGATTAAGTTCTATTTTTTCTTTATTTTACTAATCTTAGAACCCCAATTCAAACTGTCAAAACTATTCTTCTATCGGCAAATTAGAAATCTTAAGAGATTTTCCTAATATTATCATTCAAATACCTACTTCTAGTGTATTAAATCAATCAATTAAAATTTCTTGAGCACCTATCTTGTGGGAGACACTGTGTTAAGATCTGAGGATGCAAAAAGAGATGAAAGACAGTTGCTGTTTTTAGGAACCTCAGAGTCTAATATTTGTTGTTGTTGGTTATTCATTCTGTCATGTATGACTCTTCTGGACTTCATAGACTATCATACTCTAGGCTATTCTATCTTTTACTATTGTCCAAAGTCTGTCCAAGGCCATGTTCATTGCTTCCATGACCCAAACTATTTATCTCATCCTCTACCATTCCCTTCTCCTTTTGCCTTCAGTTTTTTCCAACATCAGGGTCTCTTTCAGTGAGTCCTGTTTTCTCACTTTGTGGCCAAATTATTTAAGCTTCTCCTTCAGTACTTGTCCTTCTAGTGAGTAATGTGAAGTAATTTTTTTTAAGTATTGAATGATTTTATCTCCTTGCTGTTCAAAAGACTCTCAAAAGTCTTCAGCACTACAATATGGACCATCAATTCTTCATGCTCAGTTTTTCCCATAATCAAACTCTTACAGTCATATATTGCTACTGGAAAAACCATAGCTTTGACAACACAGACTTTTTTTTTTTTTAGCAAGGTGATATCTCTGCTTTTTAGTATGCTGCCAAAATTTGCCATAGCTTTCCTTCCAAGGAGCAAGCAGGTTTTATTATCATGACTCAAGTTACTATCTACAGTTATCTTGGTGCCCAAGAATGTAAAATTTGACACTGCTTCCATTTCTTCTCCCTCTATTTGCCAGGGAGAGATGGGAAAAGTTACCATGATCTTTATTTTTTGTTTTTTGTTTTTGTTTTTTTACATTAAGCTTCAAGGAGCTTTTGATTCTTCAATTTCTGTTATCAGAGTGGTACCATATGCATATCTGAGATCATTGATATCTTCCAGCAACCTTAATTCTGGCTCTTGATTCATCTAGCCTGGTATTTATTGTGATGAGCATATAGACTAGCTGTCCTCCTCTCCTAGTGTTAAACCAATCAGTTCTTCCATGTTCAGTTCTAACTATTGTTTCTTGGACCACATATAATTTGCTCAGAAGACAAAAAAAGATGATCTGGTGCTCTCATCTCTTTGAGGACTTGCCACCTTTTATTGCATCCACACAGTCAATGTCTTTAGTGTAGTCAAAGAAGAGAAAAAGACGTCCATGCGTGTGTGCATGTGTGCATGCGTGTGTGTGTGTGTGGGTGTGTGTGACCGTGCACATTTTTTCAGGAAATCTCTTGTCTTCTCCATAATCCATCAAATATTGGCAATTTGTTTTCTGATTCCTCCATCTCTTCAAAAACCAGTCTGCGCTTCTGTTAATTCTCAGTTCACATATTGCTGAAGTTTAGTTTGAAGAATCTTAAATATAAACTTGCTGGCATGCGAAATGAATGCAATTATTCAGTAATTTGAATATTCTTTGAAATTGTCTTTCTTTAGGGTTGGGAAATAAATTGATCTTTTTCATTCCTTTGGCCAAATTTTCCAAATTTATTAACATGCTGAGTATGGCACTTTAACAGCATATTTTTTAGGATTTTAAATAGCTTAGTTGGAATTCAGTCTCTTCCACTAGCCATGTTAGCAATGCTTCCACTTTACTTCATTTTACAGGATATATGACTCTAGATCAGCAACCACACCATTGCAGTTATTGGCTACATTAAGATCTTTCTTATACAGTTATATATATATTCTTCTTAATCTCTTTTACTTCTGTCAAGTCCCTGTCATTTTTGTCTTTTATCATACCCATTTATTTTTCATGAAATGTTCCCTTACTATCTCCAATTTTCTTGTAGAGATCTCTTGTATTTCTCATTTTTTAAAATTTTATTCCATTTCTTTACACTGTTCATTTATGTAAGTTTTCTTATCTCTCTTTACTATTCACTGGAATTGTACATTCAGTTGGGTATATATTTCCCTTTTTACTTTGCCTTTTGCTTTTCATATTTCCCTAGCTTTTTGTAGTTTCATCAGACAGACATTTTGGTTTCTTGCTCTTCTTTTTCTTTGAGATTTTTGCTGTTATCTCCTATACAAAAGTGCAAACCTCTGTCCATAGTTCTTCAGACACTTGATCTACCAGATTTAATATCTTAAATCTATACATAAGTTCCCTTTCAGATTCATCATTTAGTGAGTAGTTTCATTTCTGTCCAACTCTCAGTGATCCCTTGTGGGATTTTTTTGTCAAAGACATTGGAGTGATTTGTCATTTTCTTCTCCAGGTCATTTTATAAACGAGGACCTGAGGCAAACAGGGTTAAGTGACTTACCCAGGGTCATATAGCTAATATGTATCTGAAGGCAAATTTGAACTCAGGTCCTTCTGGCACTGGTCAGTGCTCTATCTACTTCATCATCTAACTGCCTCTTCATATTCTCAGGGAAAGCTATTTAGGTTGTACTTATGTTATCTGATGCTTTTCCCTACTTTCTTTAAGTCTGTATTTTGCAGAAAGAAGCTCATAATTTGAGCCATAGTTAGCTCTACGTCTTGTTTTAGCTTGATATAGAGTTTTCTCCACCTTCATCTGCAAAGCATAAAATCAAACTGATTTTTATATTGACCATCCAATGATACCCATGTGTAGAGTCACCTTTTGATTTGTTGTAAAAAGGTATTTGCTATGACCAGTAAGTTATCTTGACAAAACTGTATTAGTCTCTTCTCTGTTTCATTTTGTACTCCACATCAAACTAGTCAATTATTCCAATTATCTTTTTATTTCCTACTAAAATATTTCAATCTCTTATGATAAATGTAATATCTTTTTATGTTATTTCTAGAAGGTATTATAGATTTTTTTAGAATTGAGCAAATTTGACATCTTTGGCATCAATGGTTGAAGAATAGTCTTAGTACTATGATGCTAAATGGTTTGCTTTAGATTTAAACAGATATTCTATTGTTGTTGTTGTTGCTGTTAGTACTACTTGTTTTACTCTTTTATTGATTGTGAGGGGTACTTCATTTCTTCTAAGGGATTATTGTCCTCAGTAGTATATGTAATGATCACTTGAATTAAATTCATCCATTCCCATATATTTAAGTTCACTCATAATCAAGAGGTCAGGCTTACCTTAGTTTATAAATCTTATATTCCAGGTTCCTATGCAATATTGATTTCTACAATACCAGACTTTCCTTTCATAACCAGACATATATGTAGCTGAACTTCATTTTGACTTTAGCCCAACTTCTTCATTATTACTGGAGCTACTTGTAGTTGCTTTCCACTCTTTCACAGTAGCATGTTGGACATATTCTGACCTGAGGAGGTCTTCTTCCAGTGTCATACATATCTTTCATCATTTTAATGCTGTCTATGAGGTTTTCTTGGTAAAGATACTGGAGGGGTTTTCCTTTTCCTTCTTCAGTGGATCACCTTTTGTCAGAATTCTTCAGTATGGCCTGTCTGTCTTTGCTCATAATTTGATTGAACTACACAAGGGATATAGGAAACAAATAAATATATTCAAAAAGATATACATCAATACAGAGACAGATAAGATACATAAATGCACACATATGTATGTATAGGTATCTCTCTAATCTCTATATTTATTTATCAGTCTATCTATGTTAATAGTGAATCAATAGAGGGAGAGCACTAGAATTAAAAGAATTTAGGAAAGACTTCCTCCAGAAGATAAAATTTTAGCTGGGGCATCAAAGAAGTAAGGAAAGCCATGACATGAGTAGGGAGAACACTCCAAACACGGGAAAAAGTCAGATAAAATGGTTAGAACTGAGAGATGGAATGTTTGGCTTAAAAACAGCAAGGAAGCGTGTTTCACTGGATTTAAAGAAGTGAAGAAGAGGTGTAAGAGGCAGAAGATTGCAAAGGTAGGTTGGGGCAAGGTTTTGAATTGCTTTGAATGACCAATAGAAGATTTTGTATAAGTCACTGGAGTTTGCTGTAAGTATGTCAACATAGTTGAACCTCCTCTTTAGGAGACACTTGAGGCAGTGAGACCCACCAATATGTCATTGTAATAGTCCAAGCTTAAGGAGATGAGGTCTTGCACTAAAATGGTGAAGATATTAGAAGAGAGAAAAAGGGATATTCAAGAGATGTTTTATTGGTGAAATTAATAGGCTTGAGTAATATATTGATTATAGGGTATGAGAGATAGTGAAGAGTTGAAGATGATTTCTATGTTTTGAGGTGGAGTATGAAGAGAGGATGCTGTTGCACTTTGTAGGAACAGAGAAGGTGAAAAATGGGTAGGAGTTAGGAGGAAAATAATGAGTTTTGTTTTGGACAAGTTGAGTTTTAACATGTCTACTGGATATCCAGTTCAAGATGTCTGAAATGCATTTAGAGATATGAGATTGGAGTTCAGAAGAGAGGTTGGGACAAAATAAGTATATCTGACAATCATCAGTTTATAGATGACAATTAAATCAATGGGAGTTGATGAGATAACCAATTGAAATCATATAGAAGGAGAAGAGGAGAGAGCCCAGGATAGATCTTTGTAGGATACCTATAGTTAGAGAGTATGATGTGGATGAGGATCCAACAAAGGAGATAGAGAAAGACTGGTAAGTTAGGTGGAAGGAAAACCAGGAAAGAGTGATGTCATGAAATCCTAGAAAGAAGAGAATATCAAGGAGAGTGATTGACAATGTCAATAGCCTCAGGGAAGTTGAGGAGAATGAGAATTTAGAAAAGGCTGTTGAATTTGGGAATGAAGAGATCTTGCATAACTTTGGGAAGCAGTTTCCATGGAATTGATTATAAGGGATAAAGAAAGAGTGAGAGGAGAGAAAGTGAAGCCACTAATCAGACAGTTCATTCCAGAACTTTAGCCACAAAGGGTAGAATAGTTACGGAACTACAAGAAGGATCAAGTGAGAGATTTTTAGGACATGAGAGACATGAGAATATTTATAGGAAGTAGAGAATGAACAACTATATAGGGAGAGATTGTAAATAAGGAATAAAATGGGGTTACAAAAGGGTCAGTGTATTGGAGGAGATGTGATGAAATGGGATTGCTTAATTAAGGAGAAACGTTAGATTTTTTAAGAAGCAAGGCAACTTTGTCATGTGAAATAAGTGAAGGATGAGAAAGTATGCAAAAGACAGGAATGGTACAAGTTGAGAAAGAGGGTAAAAAGAGTGAGCTCACAGTAAATAGTCATATTTATTCTGTAAGTTATGCAGCAAGGTTCTTAGCTGAGAAGGGTTTGGGGAGCCATAAGAAATTTAGCAAAGGATAAAAAGATTTGGAAGAAACACTGTGTAGAGTGAATAGTGAGTTGATAGGGCAGATATAGAAGGATTGCCTTGCAGAAGCAAAGGACCAATTGAGGTTAAGTAACATAAAATTATGACAAACTCAAGTAGAACATTTGTGTGATTTTTTCTCTACATTTCTTCATCAGCATGTGCATAGTAAAGTAAGATGGGAGTGATTGAGGCTTAGCAGGGCATAACTGGTGAAATGATAAGGGTGGGGTTTAAGTATTTAAGAGTGGAAAACTCTAGAATTGAATTGGATTGCCAAGATGTCAATATGGCAGAAAGGCAAGAGAGCAGTATAAGGATAGTGCTTGGGAGAGAATTGAAGGCTCAAGGTATTGGAGATCACAGTGCAGATAAAAAGTAGGGAATTGTAAGGGAATTAAGATGGAGAAGTAAAAATTCTGTAAATTATGTTCAGATAATGGGATTTTAGAGTGAAGAGGTGATGCAATTCATTTTTGGATGATGGCAAGATCAAGGGTATGACTATGTGTGTAACTGAGATGGGATGAAAGTAACTTATGGAAAGTAATTAGGTTGAGGAAGTGAATGATGAGGGCATTTGAGGGAGAGTAAATATGTGTTTTGGCATGCACAAAGACAAGGGCAAGAGTTGGAGAGGAGAGAATAATTGTGAGCCATGTACTGAACACATTGAGGAAGAAGGGAAGTAGCATGGCAGTTTACAGATCACACTCAGGATTTTGAAAGGATGGGAGATATGAAGAGCATGAGCCTCAAAGGAGAAAAGATTGCTGACTGATCAGTAGAGTGAGAACCTGGAAGTGGTAATGTGGAATAAGGAGTTTTCCAACTCCCTAGCACTGACTAGAGAGCTGAGGGGAATGAGTAAATGTACAGCCAGTACTAGAAAGGGTGGCCTAGGAGATGGTCTCATTGAAGGGGTTAGTAGTTGGAAATAGTAGGAGAGGAAAAGATTTTGGATTGATGGAAGTTTTTTTTTTTCCCTTTTCCTTGCATACACAGCAGGCATTCCACAGAACATAAGAGGAAAGGGTGGGTGGTATTTGGTAGTAACTTTGGGTTGAGAGGGCTGAGAAGGGGAAAAAAAGAATCAGGATGTGGAGAGAGGAATGAGATTAGGATGATGACCTACAGGGATTCAGAATCCTGGGGATGTTAAGTGTGTGAGTAGACATGAAAATATTCATCACTGAGTAAAGGGCACCATTCCCTAACAGAGGTTGAAGATTAGACAAGAGGCAACTGCAGTATGAAATAGGAAGTGCATGTTAAAAGTTGAAATCATACTTCACTACTTCTTTTTTATCTGAACCTGAGAAGCGAAGATTAGACAGGAAAGAGCATAGCCAGAGAAGGAAGTTGAAGTTGAATAATGGGAAAGTCCCATTGCTTATTAACTTTTCTTCTCCTCTCAAGGAACATATGCAATAGGAGATGGGAGGGAGCACTAAGAACCAAAAGTAAATTGCTCCTCTTTGCAGCACACATTTTCCACATCCTGACAGGTAAGAGGGTGTGCAACATGTATTTTGCTAGCACAGATGCAAGTTGTTGCTTTAGGACAGATAGAAGAACCTGCCTGAACTCAGGGGTCCCACCATGCCTAGCAGGAAATGGAAGGCACAAGGCTCCTCTTCTTAACTTAATTACCAACCAGCAAAACTTAATTAGATTTTGGAAAAGGATATTTACTGAGTTGGTATAGTAAGGCAGCTTAAACAAAAACTAGGACACCTTTAGGTGTGAAATGAAAGTATGCTAATTATAAAATTTCCATGATTCTCTTTAACATAAACAACTATCTTTTGAGATCTCTGGACAAAACATGTCTAGGTATTTCACACACAGGGGTCAGCAAATGTTCCCAGGAATCTCTTTCACATATATGACAATCCTACTGGATGTCCAGACACAAATTTTATCTGCATCTTTGTTGTAATGCACCCAAAATTTAGTCTAAAAATTCCTGCCTATTGATGTGGGAAAATTGGAACACTAATGCATTATTGGTGATCCAACTATTCTGGAGAATAATTTGGAACTATGCCCAAAGGGCTATAAAACTGTGCATCCTCTTTAATCTAGCAATACCACTCCTACGTCTGACTCCTAAAGAAATCATAAAGAAGGAAAAGGACCCACATGTACAAACCTATTTATAGAACCTCATTTTGTTGTGACAAAGAATTAGAAATTGAGGGGATATCCATTAATTGGGGAACGGCTGAACAAGTTGTAGTATATGAATGTAATGGAACGCTATTGTGCTGTAAGAAATGATGAGCAGGCAGATTTCAGAAAAATGTGTAGTTACATGAATTGATGTCAAGTGAAGTGAGCAGACCAGGAGAACATTGTATACAGTAACAGCAACATTGTGTGATGGTCAATTATAATAGAGAGTTTTTCTCAGCAACATAATGATCCAAGAAAATTCCAAAAGACACAAGATGGAAAATGCTATCCGCATCCTGAGAAAGAACTATGGAGTCTGAATGCAAATCAAAGCATATCATTTTCATTTTTTTTCTTTTTCATGGTATTTCCCTTTGCTTTGATTCTTCTTTCACAACATAACTAGTGTGGAAATACATTTAATATAATTGCACATACATAACTTATATTGCTAGCTTTCTCAGGGTGGGGGTGGGGAAGGAAGGAGGGGAAAAAATTAGAAGTCAAAATCTTATAAAAATGAAGGTGGAAAACTACCTTTACATGGTAATTGGAAAAAATAAAATACTATTCAGTGAGGAAAAATAAATCTAGGATCCTAAAATAAAGATTCATACTTTTTATACTGTAGGAGTGAAGATGGCAGAATGAGAGGAATCAATATCTCCCCACTAACCTTTCTACACAATGATTTATCAAGAAAACAAGAAAAAGTCACAGAGTAATTCTTTTTTTCCCAGCCCAGATTGGCTTAGGGACACTGACGTGATTTTGGGCATGTGACCAAATCTCTCTAGACCCCAGTTATCTCCTCTATGAAATTCTCTAATTGCCCATCCAAATTGAGAGGTCTATGAACAATGAGGATGGAGTCTAGCCAAGAACACATATGGCAGTAGCATTCCTGCTACTAGGACTAAAAAAGGGCTGAGATAGAACATGAGAGTAGGAAGCAGTGGGGCAGAAAGAGATCACAAGGTATTCTTGAACTAGAACTGTGGGCAGTAATTAGTTCTACCTGACAGCTCTGTTGCCTGCTCCCCAGTTCCAAGTCACAGATCAGGGAAGAGAAGAGTAGACCCTAGCTATGTTATCAAGCAAGGAACAAATTGTAGAAACAAACTGTGACTGTGATCCCAGGAGCAGAGCAGGGACTCCCTTTCAGCCTTTAGCCCAGCATGTAAACTTACTGTAGAATACCTAAAGTATGAGTTACAAGCTAAAAAGAAGCCAATAGTTTAGTACCACTAAGCATGCTGAGCCTCCCAATGAACTAACTCCAGTAGTTAGTTAGTGACTAATTCCAGTAGCAGTATATTGAAACTCCCAACCAAGGACAAACTGATAGACTCAAACCTAGGCCAGAAACTTGCAAAGCTCAGTCAAGGAGGACTGTTAACAGACCTTACCTCAGATCACAATACTTTGGGAGCAATGAAAAATTACAGGCCCTCAGCCTGAGCTATGAAAGTGACAGGAGGATATGAGAAGGGAAGTTTCTGCTTGGTATGCCCCCTCCCTTCAGAATTGCACAGAGTCCAACACTACCATAAAGTTCAAAATCAAAAAGCAGAAAACTAGACTAAAAGTATGAGCAAACAAATAAACAACAACAACAACAAAAAGAATTACACAATGTAGAGCTATTATGGCAACAGACAATCTTAGAATACATACACAGACAAGAATTGCTTCAAAGCATCTACAAACAAAATATCAAAGAAAGATACAGATTAAACACAAATCTGACTAGAATTCCTAGAGGAGTTAAAACAAGAATTATTTTTTCCAAAATATCATTCATAAACCTATGTTCTCTAAAAATAGGGAACGAAAATGAGAAAAGTATATGATGGGCAACTAAAGACAACACTCACTTTGTATAGGAGGAAACTGAAACCTTAAAGAAATGAAGCGATCTGAAGTTTCCATGGATTCTGAGTTGCAAAGTCAGGACTTGAACTAGGACTTCCTACTCCATCATCACAATATTTCCCTATTATTAACTGATTCAAAGTTAATCAGATGAAGTCAGAACAACAAAATCTTGAGAAGCATGGGTGATGATTTGAGCACTGTGTTTGGAAACAGAAAACCTAGTTCTGAATTCTGACTCTGCTACTTATCTTTTGAATAAATTCAGACATAATTTCTTCTTTCTGTGCATCAGTATATTACTTTGTAAAATAAAGTTCATCCAAGTGATACATGTTGTAAGAGAGGAGAAAAAAATTTAAATTGAATAATTATTTCCAGTATGTAAGTCATATAGGAATTTACAGTGAAAGATAAGAAGGAAAAGGAGTATTCTTCTCATACTACATCTCTTAAAATAAAAACCCCTGTATTTTTTCTTTAAATTCTTACTTTAAATGTATCTCATTTCTTATATGATTTCTATAGAATACTTTTTGTTATGTTGTTTCAAATGAAGAGCCCTAATTTAAAGGACATCAGATAGTAACAAGTATTAATTGAGGACCTAGTATGTTCCAGACATTGTTGTAATTGCTGAGGATTGTTTTTGATCATAATAATAATTATCAAATAGTTATTATTTTAGGACATAGATTACAGTCATATGTTTTTTATTTTGAAGAAAAAAGCGTATCTTATAAAAACATGTTTTCATTTTGACTCTGATTTTGCTGAGAAAGCTCAGATATGAAAAATATCAACAATAGTATATCTGATTTTTAACATTTCATCTTTGGGTTGATATCTTTTCCTGTGATTTTTATGTTTATAAGTTCCCTCAGTATTACAAAATTCACACAAACTAGTCTGATAAAGAAAAAATAATCTGCTGAAAAATGTAATTTCCCCTCCCACAAAAGTTTTAGATTTTACTTTCCCATTGCTTGGAATATCAACGTACATTTTAATGCTTTTTTAAAATTTCATATGGGAAAAGTTAAAGGCAAAATAAAAAAAAATATATCCAAATAGTTAAAAGACCTGAGAATTCTGGCATCATCC
>CM053581.1:152923463-152946435 GCA_028627135.1 Pseudochirops cupreus
CTCTTGAAAAAGATCCCAAAAAGAAAACTCCTAGGAATGTTATAGCCAGGTTCCAGAGTCCCCAGATCAAGGAGAAAATATTACAAGCTGCCAAGAAGGAACAATTTGAATACTGTGGAAACACAATTAGGATAACCCAGGATCTGGCAGCTTCTACATTAAGGGATCAAAGGGCCTGGAATCTGATATTCTGGAGATCACGGGAGCTAGGATTAAAACCAAGAATCACCTACCCAGCAAAATTGAGTATAGTGTTCCAGGGGAAAATATGGTCATTCGGTAAGGTGGAGGACTTTCAAACATTCTTGCTGAAAAAACCAGAACTGAAAAGAAAGTTTGGCACTCAAATACAAGAAGCATGACAAGGTAAATATGGAAAAGAAATCATAAGGAACTTATCAAAGTTGAATTATTTACATGCCAACATGGAAAAGTGATTGTTGTAACTTTTGAACCTTTTCTCAGTATGAGGATAGATGAAGGGAATACAAATGTATATATACATACACATATGTCTATATAGGAGGGTTTATATATGCATACAAACACATATCTGAGTATGTGTATATATGAATAGAACAATTGAATAGGAAGGGACAGTACTCTAAAAAGTGAAATTCTGAGGTGGGAGAGGATTAGAATGAGAGGAGACAGGGAGAGACAGAAGGGGTTAATCATCTCATAGAAGAGGGAAAGGATAATTGTTACAATGGAGGGGAAGAACAGGAAGGCAAAAGGGAAAGGATCAACCTTACTCTCACTGAACTTGGCTTAGGGAAGGAACCACATAAACTCTAAACTGGGTATCTTGCCACACAGGAGAGTAGAGGGATGGGTATGAGAGGTGGGATGATGGAGGGGAGGGTTAGAGTGGGGGGAGGGTTGATGGAAATACACAGTTCTGTAAAGGGACAGGTGCAGGGACAGGATAGAGAATAGAACAACAGGGGTGGGGGCGGGATAGGAAGAAGGGACATATAATCAGTCTCTCACAATATGGCCACTGTGGAGAGGTTCTGCATAATTACACATGTACAACCTGTATTTAATTGCTTGTCCTTCCAGTGGGGGTGGGTGATGAGGGAGGAAGGGAAAGATCTAGAATTTAAAGTTCTATAATCAAATGTTAAAAATATATATGTATATATGTATATACATATATATAAATACAATTATTGTTATTATTATTAACTACATCCAACTGGGAATTAAGATGCCCAGGCACTGTGGTAGGGAGATCCATCCTGCCCTACCACAAAGTCAGAGGGGCGAGGGGGACGACATAGGAGAGAGCAGATTGGGGGAGGGGTTATACAGTGGGATGGCTGTTTTGAGGTGTTGGGTAGGGGAAAGATGGGGAGAAAATTTGTAATTCAAAATCTTGTGGAAATGAATGATGTAAACAAGAAAATGAATAAATTAATTTATCAAAAAAAAGAAAATATGTTTGACATGAATGTATATGTAGAGCCTATATCAGATTGTACAGCATCATGCAGAGGGTTAGGAATGGAAGGAGGGGGATAATTTTATTTTTATTATTTTTCTTTTTTTATATATTTTATTTTATTTATTTTACTTTACATCATTCATTTCCATGAGATTTTGAGTTACAAATTTTCTCCCCATCTTTCCCCTACCCCCCCCTCAAAACAGCCATCCCCTTGTATAACCCCTCACCCAATCTAATATCTTCTATGTCCTCCCCCATCACTCCTCTAACTTTCCGATAGGGCAATGGATCTCCCTTCCACAGTGCCTGTGAATTTTAAGTTCCAGCTGGATGTAGTTAATAATAATAGTAATAATAATTGTATATATGTATATATATATATATTCACATATATATGTATATGTATATGTCTATACATATACATATATATTTTAACATTTGATTATAGAGCTTTAAATTCTAGATTCTTTCTCTTCCTCCCTTGTCTGCCACCCCCACTGGAAGAACAAGCCATCAAATACATGCTGTACATGTGTAATTACGCAGAACCTCTCCACAGTGGGCAAATTGTGAGAGACTGATTACATGTCCCTCTTTCCTCTCTGCCCCTCCCCCCCATTCCACTCTCTACCTTGTCCCTGTCCCTGTCCCTCTACAGAAGTGTGCACTTCCATCACCCCTCCCCCCCACCATGCCCTCCCCTCCATCATCCTACCTCTCATCCCCATTCCCCCTATTCTCCTGTGTGGCAAGATGCCCAGTTACGAATTTATGTCGTTCAAGGGGGGCAATTTTAGAACTCAAAATCTTACAGAAGTGAATGTTGAAAACTATGAATAAGAAATAAAGGAATAAATAATTACAAGTGTCCTTCTAAATTAGGATTGTTTAATGCCCAAAGACATCCAGGTTACACTGACCAGAAACTTTCTTGGGGATGCAGATGCAAAGATTAATGTTTAAAGTTGTCTCCCATCTTAGCATCTCAAATAATGCATGTTTCTTCTCTGGAAATCACTTCCATACTAGCATGTTCGCTGTTTTTTCTCAGTTTTTTTTTTTCATAATCCTATATAATGTGTAACTTACATAGACTCCAGGGTCACAGATTACCCCTCATATTGGGTCATCCCATCTGCCAGACAACTTAATAAACTTCTTTCTAAATTATTTCAGTTCTATTTTTTTCCTGTTGTGATAATGAGCAATTCTCCAGGAATTTGTTCATTTCCAAATTGTCCCCTATATTTGTCTTTCTGTTAAACTTCCAAAACAGAGATAGGAATAATAAAATCTCCTGTCATTATTATGTTACTTTTTAAGACTTTTTGTACTTCATTTAATATTTCCTTCATGAATTTGGACGCCAAGTAATTTGGACAATATGTTTATCACTTAGTTTGCTGTCTATGCTTCTTTTTAACATAATGAAATTTTCTTATTAAACATTTTAAATTTTTGAATATTTATTTTTGCTTTGTTACAGAGCACAATTGGGACTTCTATTTTTTAAAAATTTATTTGATGCATAATTTTTGCTAGGAGTGTTTATCTTTCTATTTTTTAATATATTTCTTATAAGACATAGATTTTAAGATTTTGTTTTCTTATCCAACCTGTCACTTTTTTGGTATCATTGGACTTTTTAATCCATTTAGATTTAAAGTTATGAAAGTTAGGTTTATATTTTCCTCCATTTGTCTCTGACATTGGGCATTTTCAAGTTCTAATTTCTTTTTCCTCTTCCAATGTAAACGTGATACTATGTCTCTTCAGTTACTTTAATTTTTTAAATATTGGCCACTTACACTTTTCTCCTCTTGCCTTACTCCTTTCCCATTTTAACACTTTCTCTTTTGAGTTTTGAATACAATTTCCTTAGAATTTTTCTGTTTTTAATATGTTTAATTCTTCCACCCCTCCCCCTTTTTCTCCTCTGTTAGTAAAGTAGATTTCCCCCTCTTCTGCCTTTTGATTAATCTGTTTGCTAGTTGTTTTTTAATTAATTTTTACATCTCTTTCCTGAAAGAATTTCTCCCACAATTTTCATTTTTTACTCTTTCTGTCTACTATAGACCTTTCTTCTCTGGTTTATGACTCCTCTAAATAGCTATGGTGAATCTGTACAGTATTCTAAAAAGCAGTGATTTCACCTGGCCAGGAAATCTCTGTTTAATCAAAGCGATGTTTTTTCCAGCAGTTGGATGATAAGGAAAGCTGAGTACCCCAGAATCAGTGCTTTCAAATTGTGCTTGAGAAGACTATTCTTTGGACAGCAAGAAGATCAAATCAGTCATACTTAAAAAAATAATTCAGACTACTAAGTGGAAGGTCAAATACTGAGCCTGAAGCTTAAATATTTTGGCCACATAATGAGAAGACAGGGAATCATTGGAAAAGAACCAAATGTTGGGAAATATTTAAGGCAAAAGGAAAAGGAAATGGCATAAAATGGGAGTGGAGAGATGGGTATAGTGTCATAATAGTAATGAACATGAACTTGGACGGACTTGGAAGATAACGGAGAAACAAAGGGTATGGTGAGTTGTAGTTCATAGTAGGACTAGGAAACATTTTCATGTTGGAAGGCAATATTAATATTTAGTTGTAATCAAATAAGGCTATATTCAAGAAACTTCAATTAGACATGCTTTAAAATTATTTTGTAAAAATATAACCGCTATGTACTTACTAATTTCAAGAAACGAAAACTGTTCATTTAAAGTTAACTAACTTTTTAATAACTTTGTTTTGTCTCCTTTGTATGGAAAGCATTTGAATATTCAGTTGCATCATGGAGGTCCACAGTTTTAGCTAATCCTTTTCTGTCATTTCTTACCTTAACAACATCTTGATTTGGGTTAGATAGGAGAATGTAGATTCACAGCCATAAGTGCTTGGGGAAAAAAAAAAAAGTATTTATCAGGCATGTTGCCAAAGATTTGGGTATTCTCTTCCATTTTCCCATAGTCCAACCAGATATTTTTTAGCATCCAACAATGACTTTAAAATGTCATCTACTGATAACTCAATAAATTCCATCTGTAATTCTTAGGTGCCTTGATGATATCAACTAAGTGAAGCTGAAATGTTCATTTGAGTGTGATGATTCTCAAAGTCAATGAAGCTTTCATTGTATTCTCCAATTAATAGGTCCATTAGAGCTATGTATTCTTAAAATGATTTCAGTATATTGTCCTGCACATCCATGACCTTTGCTGAGTGGGAAAAATATTCAATCAATATTTCCTTTTGAAGAACTGTTTGAAAAAAAAGATAGCTTTTTTTAGAATGCTTAGATTTTTTGGCCACATATCATATATAGACTTATTTTTAGAAACTAAGAAATTGTGAAGAAATACTCCTGTCATTTTGATTTGACATGAATCACACAGAAATGCAGCATTCCTATGGAAATCTTTCAATGATTCATATTGCTGATTCTGTTCTTCATAAAATTTAACTACCTCTTCCTGTGGAGATAAATTTTGGGCTAACACCTGTCTCTGCAATAGCCAATGCACTTTAGAATGATGTGGCAAATCCACACTGAATACGTAATCTTTCAACTTTAGCATGTTATAAAAGTGATGATGCCATGTTGCATTTGGACAACCATAATTAACAACACTTATGATATGTTTCAAAGTGTCACTTAAAATAGTAACTTTAGCACAGAGATTTTGCTGATGCAAGATGCAATGAAAAGAAATGAGAGCATCTGGATCTGTTAATATATTTTTATCTGCAATAAAGTCTTCATGTTCTCATGTCATGGAATGTGCACTGTCTATGCTTTAAAAAACATGTTTCATTGATGTATTCTTTTTTGATATCACCAACACTTCCCACTATATCTCTCTCTCCATCTCTCAGAGATCTATTTTTTATGATAAAGAAAAAAAGAGAGGAAAAAAAAGAATATTTAGTAGAATTAATCACCACATTTCAATGACTGATGATATATCTATGTCTCTACATAGATACATATAGATAGGATTTCATAGCTGTGGAGTCATACTTATTCAAAAATTTGGAGGTAGGTAGCTTTTCATATCTCTTTTGTGGTTCAAAATGAACCATCATAATTTTCCAGTATTATTCCTACTGTTTTTTGTTATTTTCATTTGCATTTTAGTGGTCATTATGTATTTCACATGCACTCATTTGTCTACCTTTATTGCCTTCCTTTCTTCCAATGTTGTAATATCCCATTACATTCATATAACTCAGTTTCTTTAGGTATTCCTGGATTACTGGGCATACAAATTGTTCCTAGTTCTTTGTTATTACAAAAAAAAGTTTTCTAACATATTGTGGTCTATATTCAACACATCTTTCTACCTTTGATATTATACTTCATGTTTTTACTTCCAGTTTTTGAAAGAGTAATACAACAGAAAAGAGGATAAAGTAAATAAAGAGGTAAAAGAAATATTTTAGGTAATTTAAAGGGATTGATACTATTGAAGCAGATAAGAATACATAGTTAATTTAAGGGTGGGTATTGGAGAGAAAGTGAGGAAAATCTGAAGAATAGTTTCACAGATGTACAAACAGAGTTATAAACAGATTTCAGTCTTCAAGAAGGAAACTGCCTTAGATATTCTGAAGATGAATAACCCACTTGTCACTCAAAGAATCATGTCATGAAACCACAGAAATTATCAGGTGAAAGTTCAGCCAACAAGAGTGAGAGGAAGAATTGAAAGAAAATAACAACTGATGTTTTGATTAATTTTTCAACCCTATAAAACAATAGAGAAATACTTTCTATTGCGGGGGGGGGGATATATTCAAAGTGTAACAAAGAATCTTCTAATACTTATTAAAATGGATGAAAATTACTTATCTCTGGTGATTCACATGGGCATAAATCATACTTCCAGAAAGAACTATTCAAATGTGTTGTCAAATATGAATCTTTCTTAAGAATCTGAGGACCATAGGGGCACAGCACTTTCCTTATTATTGCTTATGGAAGGCAAGTTATATAGAAGAAAAAAAATAAATTTGAGAAGTAAACAGCTGAGCTGGAAGATGGTATATGAGAGTAAGACTTGTATTATTGGACGACAGCTTTCAATATAAGTACAATAGATGCCTGGTAAAAGATGCAGAGCACCATCTCAAATGAAAGAATATATGAACAAAGGCCTCATTTCTAAACATACAGAGAACTAAGTCAAATTTATAAGAATAAGAGCCATTCTCCAATTGCTAACTGATTAATAGCTATGCAATTTACAGATCAAGTAACCAAAGCTGTCTGTAGTCATATGAAAAAATGCTCTAATTCATTATTGATGGGTGAAATGCAAATTAAAACAATTCTGAAGTACCACCACATTCCTATTAGATTGACTAATAGAACAGAAAAGGAAAGTGACCAATGTTAGAAGGGATGGGAGGAAAATGGGACAGTGATTCACAGTTGGTCAAGTTGTAAACTGATCCAACCATTCTGTAAAACAATTTGGAACTATGCCCAAAGTGCTATAAACCATACATACCCTTTGACCTAGCAATACCGCTACTAGGTCTCTATCCCAAAAGAAATTTAAAAAACTAAAGAGGAAAAGAACCTATGTGTACAAAAATATTTATCGCAGCTCCATTTGTGGTAACCAAGAATTGAAAATTGAAGGAATGTTCATCAATTGGAGAATTGTTGATCAGATTGTGGCATGTGGTTATGATGGAACACTACTGTGCTATAAGAAATGGTTAGCAGGATGCTCTAAGAAAAACATGGAAAGACTTACACAAACTGATGCAAAGTGAAATGTGCTGCATATAAAGTAACAGCAATATTGTGTGATGATCAGCTGTTAATGATTTAGCTGTTCTTAACAACACAATATACCAATATAACTCTGAAGGACTTATGATGAAAAATGCTATCCATCCTCAGACAAAGAACTTATGGTGTCTGAATGTGGATTGAAACATGCCATTTTACTTTCTGTATTTTTCTTGAGGTTTTTTATCTATGTTTTCTTTCACAACATGACTATTATGGGAATGTTTTACATGACTACATATGTAAAATTCATATTGAGTTCTTTGTCTTCTCAGTGAGGGGGTGGAAGTGGGGAGAGAGGAAAGGAGAGAATTCAGAACTCAAAGTTTTAAAAACAAGTGTTAAAATTGTTTTAGATGTAACTAGCAAAAAATAAAATACTAAATAAATAAAAGACAGTGTGAGAAGAAGTGGTAGCATAGATTATTGATGTTGTTGTTGGGTTTTTTTTTTTGTGAAGAGTTTAGCCAAGAAAGGAAGGAGAGATATAGGATAATATTGAGCAAGGCAAGTTCCTTAGTTAAGAGGCTAAGGTAGGGGTTATGGTAGAAAGATTGTGGGGAGAATAGCCACAGTGAATTGACTGGCAGAGTGAAAAAGGATTCTTTGCCTGCAGTGAGAGCTCAGTAGAGAGACTATGTAACAAATTTATAGCATACCCTATCAATATGTCTTTGTGACATTACAAAATTTATTACAACACAGATGCTGGAGTGAAGAATACATGTAGAGTTCTTTGTAAACCTTAAAGGTCTGTATGAATGCTATCTATTCTTTTTTTTTTTAAACAAGTTTTGGTCTGGTTTATTAAAGTATACTTTTATACAGTTAACTTTTCACTGGTCTGTTCTGGCATGCTTCTAATGACATCAGAATCACCTGGATCAATGATAGTCAGTGTACATACTCTGTAGTACTTCCCACATGCTGTACCCAATTCAATGTTATTGCCACTATGGTGATGTACGCCAGTTTTGGCCAACATAGCGTAATATTCGATCTCTCATTTCCTCAAGGCTGGGCACTTGTTGGCTAAGATAACCAATTTGGCTTTGCCTTGTCTGATCATTTTCAGGGTCTGTTTGTAGCCTAGCACGAATTTGCCGCTTTTTGTGACCAGCTGGAGTCTCGAGTTGATGGACTCCAGTGACTTTTTCGTCTTCTTTGCGGCCACCATCTTCCTGCCTGCGGCGCGGGAGGACCCTCAGCCAGAGACGTGCCACCAAGATGGCCGGGAAGTGAGAAAGAAATGCTGTCTATTCTTACTGTTAAAGCTCAATATAAATGTTAGTGATTGATGTTATTACTGCTGCTGCCATTATTATTATTATTATTATTATCATTATTATTACTTCACAAAAATTACTAAAAGGGTTTTCATCATACGTCTATTGGGTTTTAAACGAAAGGATTTCAAATTAAAAGTAAAAAAAGGACAATAAAATGAGGATGAGTGAGTGTGAAGAGTGCCATCAAACTAGATACTATAGAGAACAACTACAATTAATTCAAATCAATAATCATTTATTAAACCATTACATGTCAATTATGTAAGTTCTCAAAGGAAGAAGAATATCTGAAATTGAGAGGAGAAAAAATCTATGAAATGAGATTCTAATAAAGTCATGACTTCAAATTAGTATGCGAAAGTATAATATTTAGAGATTAAGCAGAAAGAATTAGTGGTCTTAATGCAAGAAAGAAATTTAACCCCACAATTATGACTAAGACTTGGTGGGATAAAACTCTTGACTGAATGAAGGTTCTCAATTAGTATACAGCATACTTATATGAAAAGAAGCAGGGTAGTTAAATGAGAGGGTGGGGAAGGGAGAGGTTACAGTGTATTTCCAGAGTTTGTACTTATAAAGAATTTCAACAACTAAAGTTGGGCAGCATTAAGAAACTTATTTAAATAAAGTTTGATGGAGAGTAACAGAGAATATTTTTTTTTGTTAATGCATTATCCTATAGACCACCTAGACAGACAGATTAAAATATGTTACAAGTTTGGGAAATTACAATCCTGGCACAGAACTGTGATATAATACAGATGAAGATCTTCAAGTATATGGATATTGACTGAAGTTCTCTACCTAAAATAAAAACTTCTTCAGTAATCTTAATTATAACTTCATTCTTCAAATCTAGAAGAATAAAAAAGGTAACATTTAATTTTGAATGTAATTCTTACTAACAAAGAAGATCTATTTTCTGGTACAGAAATTCCAGGAAAGTCAGGAAGTGACAATAAGCTCTCAGAATTTTTGGTTTTTTGCTGCTGTTTAGTTGTTTCAATCATGTCCAATTCTTAGTGATCCCATTTGGAGTTTTTCTTGGCAAAGATATTGGAATGATTTACAATTTCCTTCTTCAGCTCATTTTATAAATGAGAAACTGAGGCAAATGGGGTTTAGTGACTTATCCAAGGTCACACAACTAGAAAGTTTCTGAGGTCAGATTTGAACTCAGGAAGATGAGTTTTACCTTACTTCAATCCTGGCACTCAATCCATGTGCCACCTAGCTGCCCCTGAGTTTGTGGTAGAGAAGACTAAATCAGGGCATTTTTTGATGTATACCGTAGATGTTGGGAAAGCAAAGAAAAGACAGTCATCTCATTCTAGACTAAAATAATCAAGAGGCTATCAACTCAGGAGATATGA
This sequence comes from Pseudochirops cupreus, assembly GCA_028627135.1. Lineage (NCBI taxonomy): Eukaryota > Metazoa > Chordata > Mammalia > Diprotodontia > Pseudocheiridae > Pseudochirops > Pseudochirops cupreus. The sequence continues at coordinate 152,933,385 of CM053581.1, forward strand.
GAGATGCTCAATAATGAATTCCTACAAAAGAAACAGGCAAACAATTCTAGTGAAGAGGTGAAATGGGATTTATTTAATGGGACTGATATGAACACAAAGTAAAATCACAAGCCAGCTTTGATTGCTATGTTTAAAAAGACAAAAAATAAAGAAAATATGGGAAACCAGGCAAAAAATAGAAAATGAAAATAAAAGTGCAACAGGGTACCATAAAAATAGTTGGGGTAACTCCTACTTCTTAGATCAAATATAGTTCTTTGTAATTTAAAGGTCTTCCTAACATGACTCCTTTCTATTTTTCCAGTCTCCTTACTCCTTACTCCCCGCTACGTATTCTATGACCCAATTTCAGTAACCTACTTTATATTTCATACATAGGACAACTCATTCCCTCCCCCCCCCCCCCGGACAACTCTGAGATTTTCCTCTGTTGGTCCATCATGTCCAGAATGCTCTCTGACACCAACCACTCATAGATTTGGGGGTTTCCTTCAAACCTCACATCAAATCCCACTTTCTGTATTAAGTCTTTCCAGCTGACTCTCACTTGTTAATACCTTCCCTTTCAGAGTCCCTTCTCTCTACTCTGCATATATCTTGTATGCTCCTAATTATTTGTAGATTGTCTTACTCATTCAAATATGAGCTTTTTTGAGATGGGACATTATTTTTGTTTGTTTTTTTATTTTGGCATTTCTTTGTATCCACAGAGTTCAACATAGTCCCTAGAACATAGTAAGCATTTAACTAAATCACTTACTGAATTCCTTTCCAGGCTTCACTCCTATCTTTCTCCTCCATGCCCCCAAAACATCATCTTGCCAACTCACTCCAGCCCTGGAATTCACATATTGGAATTACTCTCTTCCCCTGCTGCCTTTCCCTGATTGGATGGCTCCTTCCAGAAGTTCCATTTTACCAGGTCAGTATAAAGCCAAGCACTAGCAGCTTTTCAGAAGAATGCTACTGTGAACATCTTTTAAGATTCTGATTACACAGTATAGTGAAAACTCTATTTATTCCCTAATAAAACAGAGCAAAACAGTCGCAGTAAATCAAAGTACAGCATTTACAATGTTACAACTTATCACAGAAACTCAAAATATAGCATTCACAACAACTTATCACAGCAAATGGCCACATATTTTCCACCACATTGGTCACAAAATTTTCAACAAAGAACAATCAATCATCCTTAAGGAGGTTTGCCTCCTCAAGGAACACAGAGTACAATGAACAAAATTCTCCACTCAGTTAACTCAGTCACTTATTCAGTCATCAATCACTAAATACAATCATTTAGTCGATCAATCATTATATCAATTCAATATTCAATCATCCTTCATCATTCACTATTCAATCATCAGAAAATACACAGACCCTGCACTCCTAGGTCACTAGTAAATTTTCAATTTCTCACTCAGTACACAGTATGCAAGTAATGTCTTCTTTCAGCTTGACTTAGGGTGGTTTCTTGAATTGCCAGGATCCCCTTCCATGATCCCAGATCCTACCTGGATTCACCAAACTGTCATCTGTGTTCAGAGGCAGATAGCTCCCAGGTCATTGTCCAGCTCTTCCTGCAGTTTCTGTTCCATACTGAAGCTCACAGTGTCCAGTCCATGTTAAATCCTTCCCAGTTTCTGCTCCAGGGAAGTCAAGGCTCCAAAAGCCACAAACAAGTTCATTCAAAATACCAGCATCACAGTCATGCTTCTTCAAGTCCCCTGGAAGCTCTGGCTGGCCCTCAGACTCAGCAGAAGTCTCAGTTGGCTCCTAGAATCAAAATCACTCCATCCAGGTTTTCAAAATCAAAATCATTCTCTTCAGCCTGGGGGAGTCTTCCTCTTCAGCCTCCCCAGTGGCAGCAGCTTCAGCCTTCACAGAGTTCACTCCAAAAAGATCTGAATCAGTTACCAATTTTCATTTTTCTTCTCAATTCTCAGTCCAGCAGTAGAAAGCAGTCCAACCTCCAGATGCTGCTGAGAGAAATTCTCTCTTTCTCCAGTGGCAGCAGCTCCTACCTCCAAGAAATTCTGACTCTCCCTCTATGAGTTTTTCCTTATAAACTGTATTGCCCCTCCCTGTTCAACCCTTTCCTGTTACATCAGCAACAGGAGACAGGAGTTCATACCTTCTGTTTCTTTAACAGAGACTTAATCTGAACTAGGTGCTAAGTACCTCTTAGCTTAGCAATACAAAAAGAACTTCAAATCTCATTATTGTTACAGTCAGTTATTTTTAATTCATCTCCAGCTTATACAACATACTTTACCTTCCATGTTTCAGCTTCCTGTTATGTATTATCTTTCCCCATTAAAATGTAAGCATCTTGAGATCTAAAGCAGTCCCTTGGCTTTTATTTTGACTCCTAAAGCTTATTGCAATGCCTAGAACACAAGTGAATGCTGGTTCTTTGTTTCCAGACATTCCTTTAACAATGTATTTTATTTAGTAGAAATCAGTGTCAAACTCACTAAGTCACTTTCCTATCCTCCTCTGCAGATATAGTGGGCTATTAATATGGAAATCTGTAAATAATGTAAGATGTTTAATGTGGTAGTTAGTTCTCCTCAAGTGCTTTTCCCCTTAAAAAAAAAAACCTGTTATAATACTCTCCGGGAAGGGAAAGGGAAGAGATATGTTGGGAAATGCAAGTAATATAAAAAAAGATATCAATACAAATTTTATTTTTCTTCTAAATATGTTAATCCCTTTGGCTTATATTCCACATCCTTCTGTGCCCTCTGTTTTTTTTTTTTTGGGGGGGGGGGAAGGTAAATCCAGAAATATTTTCTGTTTTCTGACCCCTATGAATGTTTCTTTGCTCATTGAAAAATCACTTAAATCATCTCAGTAATCATTACTACCAGTTCCTTCAATATCTGAGAATATAATTTGTTTAGACCTTGATCCTTAAAGTAAATATGTCTTTACATCTCACTTTGGTTTCCCAGTTCAAAGATCATTCTCATCAGAAAATACAATAGAAATTAAATAAGAGTTAAATAGTTCAGACTTCTACTTTAGCCATCAGTTTTTCCAATCACTCTAATAAGTAGTTCTAACCCATACAGGCTTTCCCTATCTTCTTTCCACCAATGCTATAAAATTAACACACTACTCACCTTGTTTCTTTTATCCTGACTTTCTTGCTCTTAAGCCTATTGTTATTGGCCAATCTGACTTTTTTACACACATTTCTTTTACACATATTTCCATTTCTTGGCCTTACTTTCATCTTCTTTGCATGACTTTTTAAAATCTGTGTTGATCAATAAGATCTTATGTTGCCACATGGTTTATTTGGGGAGCATCATCTTTTCCTTTAAAATAGAATATTTTTAAAAATTCATCAGAACGTTTTTTTTTTCTTAAAAGGCTTCTTCTTCTCTACTCCCCAGTACATACATGCAGGCATACATGTACAAATACAAACACATAACTACTATCCCTGATGAATACCAGACTATTGTGTCTTATGCATCTTTTCTATTTTATCATATGCTATTTATTGGCATTTGGCACATTCTTTTCATGTTCTAATGGAAAGAGAAATTATATGGGCTGAAATTCAATTCATTTAACTACTTTGCTAACACAGCTCTGGATATCACCTTATATATCCCTGGTTGCTTAGAGACAGTATTCAAGTGGAAGGACTAGCCTTAATCTACGTCTATCTACATCTATCCAGCTAACTATCTAGCTATCTGTCTGTCCATCTATCTTTTTCCACTTACCTTTAAATAAATATTTAATGATAAATAGATATTTAAATAGATATTACATTTATTGAAAATTCTTAATATATTTTAAATCTTTTATTCTCTTTCGAAAAGTAAAGTTGGTGTGACTTTAGTGGATGTTCCAGCAATTTGTGATTGGACTAAATAAGCTCTCAGTTCACATCAAACTCTCAAGTCTATGATTTGTTGTTACTAAGAATAGATAGAGCTTAACATGTGAGGTCTTTAATATCAAAAGAGCTGTGGATATATGACAGCAATAGTCCAAATGTTCTGGTTAAAGCAGTAGGTTTTCAGACTTCTACATGAATTCTAAGTGAGTTGCAATCTAAAATTGGGAATGTAGACAGTGGTGACTTCAATTATTGCATATTACTTGAAGATATACAGTTGTCCCAGTTGGGTAATGGTAGAAGTGATCCCTTTCTCCCATTCTCTATCTCTATTTGTCTTTCTCATTAGCCTCTTTGCTGCCATTTTTTTCTCATTCCCTCAGGTCTTTTCCTTATTGCTCACATTTTATATGTTTTTCTTTTTTATACTCTTGATGGTCTCAGGCTTAATTAAGAGAGGTATAGTGTCTAGAAAGATGGTGATAATCCGACCACTCTCTGTTCTGTGAGACCAATCCTTGTTACCCAAATGCCTAGTACAGATTCCTTTTCCCTGTCACACACTGCTCGAACCTCCAAAATGTGAACCACTGCCAGTGGCTTAGAGCTAGAATAGTTACAGGTATTTCAGAAAAGTAAGGCAAAGGCACTCATTATGTGTGTGTGCTTACAGAAAAACTAAATCACAGTCATATGCACTAAAGGTATAAAAAAAGAGAAAGGGAAAAGATAAAGAGGAGAGAGAAATGTCATGTCATATGAGGTCTATAAGGAAAGGAATGTCAATACTTACTCAACTAATGCATACTGCTTCCAGGGAGAATGACCTTGTGATCCCTATTTATCTTCTTACCTAAGACCAGCTAATATACCACTTAAAAGGACCAAAAGGGCCAACTATAGGAAATAGTTACATCCCTGGAAAGTATAAGATTATTTTTCGGTTGTTAATTCATTTTCTTCACAGATGCCTTTAGTCTTCTTGTAATCTTTATTAAGTGTTCCAAGATACTCCCAAATTATTTTCAGATATCATTTCCATTAACTAGTCTTTTGCATTCTAGTAACACTTAAATATCATTTTAAAAGTTGCACAGGTTACTCTTCTCAAGTTGAAAGTGGTGTTTTACCTATTATTGCTAATAATTATATGGCATGGAGGAAAATACTAATGATATTCAGAGTAGCAAAGAAGGCTAAACCACTAGAGATAGCAGTTTGAGGAAGAGTTCAGTGTCACAGAGGGAGAACTATAAAGAATATTAGAGGTCATCTTTTTCAGATCCTTCTCATCTTATAGAAGAAAAAAATTATAGTCCAGAGAGTTTCTGCGACTAACTAAGACCACTTCAGTTGGGAAGGAGAGTCTGGAGACAAATATACGTCCTCTGTCTAAATATTTATAACTCTTTCCATGATATTGCTCTGTCCAACTTCCCTCAAATAAGCATCAAGGAAGTTAATATGGAAGCATTGGATTTTAAATGAAATAAAGAAAAAAAAAATAAGTGAGACCAGATTCTGTTACTCTGATAAAACCCAAAGTGATAACATTTCGTTATACAATTACTGAAAAACAAAAGAAAAGAAAAACAACTTTGTTGTTTAGCTTTGTGGTCTGACTTAAGACATATACACCTAGGGACTTTTGGGAGTATAGCCAAGATGGAGGAGTAGAGCAAGCACTCAGCCAAACTCTCACAACGTTCTTCTCCAAATGACTTAAAGATAAAGCTTCAAATTGAAATTTTAAATGACAGAGTTAAAAAAAAATCATTGTAAGACATACTTCTATGCCAAGACTATTTAATGAGTTGGAAAGAGAAGTCTGTTAGACAGGGGTGAAAGCTGGTCCAAAGCTGTTGTGTATAAAACACCAGTGATGGGAATAGGTAATGTTGACAAAAGAAGCAGCAGCAGTTTCAGGAGTTGTCAAGTGTATTAGTAATGTAATTTCTTCCCTTTGTATTGGCAAAAGTAACAGGTATTTAGCACTTAGTAATTAATCAAGCCTCTGTTGAAAAAAAAAGAAGGTATGAATCCCTGTTGCTGATGTAACAGGAAGGGGTTGACTGAAATAAGAAGGAGCAGGTCCTGCATGGAAAGCTGGGCAAGGAACTGGGAGCTGTCTGCCTTTGAATCCAGGTGACTGTTTGGTGGATTCTGGTAGGAGCTGCCTGCCTTGAGTCAAAATGAAAAGTCCTCTCTGTGGGTACTGAGTACTGAGAAATTGTAACTTACTAGTGACATAAGGGGTGGAAGGTTTGTGTATTTTCTGATGACTGACTGACTAAATGATTGTACTTAGTGATTGATGACTGAAAAAGCAATTGATTTGTAACTTAGTGTGCCCCATGAGTGGAGAACTTTGACTATCATACTGTGTGTCCCTTAAGGAGGCAAACCTCATTAAGGATGATTGAATGATTGAATGATTGAGTTACTAAATGATTGTTCTTTGTTCAAAAGTTTATAACCACTGTGGTGGAAACTGTGGCAATTTTAATGATAAGTTGTGAATGCTGTATTTTGATTTTCTGTAATAAGTTGTAACATTGTGAATGCTGTACCTTCATTTCTGTGACTATTTTGCTCTGATTTGTTATGGACTAAATCAAGTGTTCACTATACTGTGTAATCAGAAACTTAAATGCTGTTCACAATAGCATTCTTTTGGAAAGCTGCTCGTGCATGGCATTACATGGGTATTTGGCAATTGATCAGAAAGAAATTGCTGGGAATCCCTGTACTAGCACTGGACAAAAGACTGGAAGCCAATTGAAAAAATATTTTCAAAGTCAAATAAGATTGAAAGAGGAAAAATTAGGTGAAGAAATGAGAATAAAGGAAGAAAATTATGAAACAGACAAAAGCTTGGTAAAAGAGGCAAAAACATGCTGAAGAAAATAAGACTTTGGAAAAACAAATTTAACCAAATGGGAAAAAGAGGTAAAAATTTCACAGATGAAAAGTAATTCCATAAAAGGCAGAATTGGCAAAATAGATAAAGAGGCAAAAAAAAAAGCTCTCTAAAGAAAATAATTCCTTAAAAATTAGAATTGGGCAAGTGGAAGGTAATGACTCCATGACACATCAAAAAACATTAAAACAGGCTCCAGCATCTACAAAATGACAGAGAAACAAGGCCCCCACTAAAGGCAGCCCGGCAGGCAGACAGGAAGGGTTCATCACAACAGGCTGAGAGACAATACATCAGTATTCATTGGGAAAATTGGTCTGTAATTTTCTTTGTCTATAGTTTCCTTTATCTCTCCCTGGCTTAGGCATCGACCATATTTGTGTCATAAAAATAATTTGGTAGGACTCCTTCTTTGCCTATTTTTTTCAAATAGCTTATATAGTATTGGAATTACCCATTCTTTAAATGTTTGGCAGAATTCAATTGTGAATCCATATGACCCTGGAATTAATTTTCCCCCTTAGGGAGCTCATTGATGGCTCCTTCAATTTCTTTTTCTAAAATGGAGCTATTTAAGTGTTTTATTTCCTCTTCTGTTAAGCTGTGTACTTTCTATTTTTGTAAACATGCATCCATTTGACTTTAATTGTCAGATTTTTCAGTTTACAGTTGAGCAAAATAGCTCCTAATTGTTGTTTTAATTTCCTCTTCATTGGTGGTGAATTTACCTTTTCCTTTTTTGATATGGGTAATTTTTTCTTTTTAAAAATCTAACCAAATGTTTATCTATTTTATTGTATTTTTTTCAAATAACCGGCTTTTAAGTTTTTTATTAGTTCAATAGTTTTCTTGCCATCAATTCTATCAATCTCTTCTTTTGAGAATTTTTAATTTGGTATTTAATTAGGGATTTTAATTTCCTCTTATTCTAGCTTTTTCATTTGCCTACCCAATTCATTGAACTCATTTTTCTCTGTTATATTTATATATGCAATTGCAGATATATTTCTCCTAAGAATGGCTTTGGCTGCATCCAATAACATTTGGTACGTTGTCTCATTATTGTCATTCTCTTGAGTGATGTTATTGATTGTTTATGTGATTTTCTGTTTGACCTATTAATTCTTTAGAATTAGGTAATTTATTTCCCAATTAAATTTTAGTCTATCTTTCCATGACTTTTTAACACATAAAATTCTCATTGCATCATGACCTGAAAAGGGTGCATTTAATAATTCTGCCTTTCTGCATTGGATTGTCAGGCTATTATTACCTAATATAGGGTTACTTTTTGTGTAAATACCACACATGTCTAAGAAAAAGATACAGTCCTTTCTATTCCAATTCATTTTTCTCCAGAGATCTAGTATATCTAACTTTTAATAAAATTCTATTCACCTCCTTAACTTATTTCTTGGTTATTTAGTTGTTAGATTTATCTAGTTCTGAGAGGGGGAGTTTGAGGTCCCCCACTAGTTCAATTTTGCTATATCTTTCTGTATCTCACTTATCTAAGAATTTGGAAGTGATAACTCTTGCTGCATATATGTTTAGTATTGATAATACTTCATTGTCAATGGTATGTTTCAGCAAAATGTGGTTTCCTTCCTTATCTCTTTTAATTAGATTTATTTTTGTTTTTGTTTTATCTGAGATCAGGATTGCTTTTTTTTTTTATCTTTAGCTGGAGAATAATATATTCTGCTCCATCCTTTAACCTTAATTCTGTGTGTATCACTCTGCTTCAAATGTGTTTATTGTAAACAACATATTGTAGGATTTTGGTTTTTTTGTTTTTTTTTAATACATTGTATCTTACATTTTATGGGATAGTTCATTTTCACTCACATTCAGAGTTATGATTATCAACTGTGAATTTCCCTCCATCCTTCCTCTCCACACTTATTCTTTTCCCTCCCCTTTCACCCTGTGCCTCCTCATCAGTGTTTTGCTTCTGACCATAGTCTCCCTCTATTTGTGCTCCCTTGTAACAGCTCCCCTCCTTTTTCTTTCCCCATTTGCCTACTACTTTATATAGGGTATGATAAATTTTATACCCTACTGAGTGTTATTCCCTCTTGAACCAAATCCAATGAGAATAAGGTTTAAAAAATGGTCACTCTCTCCCTTCTTTTCCTCTACAGTAATGTCTTTTGCATCTCATTACATTAATATATCACATTATAAATGATGTGATGTACCCTATTCGGCATCCTCCTTTCCTCTTCCCTCAATACAATCCTTTTTAACCCCTTAATTTTTCTGTCATCAAATCAAAGTCAAGTTATACCAACACCCTCTATGTATACCTCTTCTAACTGCACTAATGAAGATACAGTTTTCAAGAGTTTCAAGCATTGTCTTCCCGTGCAGGAATATAAATAGTTCAAACTTATTAAACAATATATTTTCTCTTCCCTGTCCACCTTCTTATGCTTTTCTTGAGTCTTCTATTTGAAAATCAATTTTTTTCTTCATTTCTGGCCTTTTCATCAGGTATAATTGTAAGTTCCCTATCTCATTGAATTTCCATCTCCCCTCCTGAAAAAATTATGCTCAAGTTTCCTGTGTAGTTTACTCTTCATTTTAACCCAACTCCTTTTCATCCAGAATATCATATTCCAAGCCCTCCAAACCTAATGTCAAAGTTGCCAAACCCTGTGTAATCCTGACTGATTACATGATATTTGACTTTTTTTCTGGCTGCCTGTAGTATTTTCTCTCTGATCTGATAATTCTGGTATTTGGCTACGACATTCTTTGGAGGTTGCATTTTTGGATCTTAGGTGATCAGCGGATTCTTTCAATGATTCTTTTGCTCTTTGGTTCTAGGATATCAGGGAAGTTTTCCTGAACAATTTCTTGAAAGATGCTGTCTAGGGTCTTTTCTTTTTTACCATGCTTTTCATTTTGTCTAATAATTTTTAAATTATCTTTCTCGGACTTATTTTCCAAGTCAGTTGTTTTTCTAATGGGGTATTTTAGAGTTTCCTCAATGTTTCCTTCATTTGATTTTGTTTGATTCTTAATGTCTCATGGAGTCAATAGCTTCCACTTGCCCAATTTTAATGTTTTAGGAATTATTTCCTTCAGTTAATTTTTGTATCTTCTTTTTCTTATGTCCTATTCTATTTTTAAGGAGTTGCTTTCTTTAGTGGGTTTTTTCACCCATTTTGTCCACTTTTTAAAGGAATTCTTTTCTTCAGTCAATTTTTGCTTTTCTACTTCCAAACTGTCAACTGTCTCTTGCATACTTCTCATTTAGTTTCCCAATTTGTCTTCTACCTCTCTTATTTGACTTTTAAAACCCTTTTGAGCTCTTCCAAGAAGGCTTTTTGGGCTTGAGACCAATTAATATTCCCCTTTGAAGTTTTCCATGTTGGCATTATGTCATCAGTCTCCTTTTCTGAGTTTTGTGTTTTGGTTTTCCCTGTCACCAAGGCAACTCTCTATGGTCATGGTTCTGTTTTGCTTTTTGCTCTTTTTTTTTTTTTTGCCTATTTTGTGGCTTGTAAAGTTGAGTTCAAATCCTGGGCACATAGGATGCTGTCCCAAATTTCTTCTGCTGAGACTGAGGGCCTGGTCACTGGCTTTGTGCAGGGGATCATGTACTGGTGGCTTGCTCATTGCACTGGAAGGGCCCAGCTTAGCTGTCCCTGTTCTTGCCTAGTTTCCAGGGCAGGCAAATTGCCTTCTGCACTGAGACTGGAAGCCTCACAGCTGGCCTGCTGCACCACCAGCCTATAGTTACCAGACTGAGAGACTTGGTTGCTAATCTGTGCTATGGCTAAGATTCATCTATTGCCTTGCCCAGACACTGTCTGATCTGGGTTGCACTCTCCTTTTACCCAAGTAAGACAGATTTTTCCTAAAGTCCTCCTAAGTTATCTTGAGCTGGAAATTTTTTTCACTCCATCTTTTTGTAGGTTCTAAGACTACAGAATCCATTTAAAGGCTTGATTTAATGGGAAGCTGAAACCTGTCAGGCAACTTCCTGGCTTTTCTCTACCATCTTTGCTCTACCTCTCAAAACAAAATTAATTTTAAAAAATCTGATTTGTAGGGTTGTCAAGTCTCAACAAGTATCAGCAAATAATATCCATAAAAGCATAACTAAAAAAATATTTCAGTGATAATGGCAATTAATTTGACAATTATCACATGATAATAGGAAAACTATATTTATCAAGCTTCCCTAAGTGCTTATTATTTCGACTAGATAGCTACAGATAGCTGTAGCCAGTAATTGCATCGCATAGAAATTGTATGATTCTGATCACAAAAGGTAACCAAATTACACCATTCCTTTTGTACTTTAAATGATAGAGCATAGCACTGTTTCTATTAACAAATGTTTAACTTCTTAAAGCTCTAACTTAAATATGAGATGATTTTTCATATTAATAAAAGGGTACATTTAATTAATAATATTCCACATTATAATATATTCCATTACTTCATGGATGCAGGAAACACACAATATATTTTTCACAAATCATGCTAACCACATTGATGAAAAGCATTAGTAGCATAGTTAACTTATAAAAATATTATCCTGACATTTAGCATAATAGAGATATCTCAGCACATTTAATGATCTTGTATTTCTAATTATTATTCTAAAGTTTTAAGTTCTACTACCTTTCTAAATGTCTTTGAAACTCCTTAAATAGCTGAAAAATCAAGCTATATATTAGCAATATAAATATATAGGATAGTAAGGTTTTTCAAGAAGTTGCCTACCAATGTTGAAGAATGATGGACAGGTAGCTTAAAACAAGTTGATACAGTAAAATTTTTCAGTTTCAATCATAGTAGTTAAAACAATTCACAGGGACAATTGAGGACCAACCATATATGCCCTTTAGCAAGGAACTAAAGGATGTGATCTACCTGAAGCGTATGAGAGTACATGATCAATACTACATTTATATTTATTCTATGTAAATATATTTTAATTGATTTTTAATTTTATGATTATTGGCACCCCCCGTCTGATGCAAATCAAAACTTTTCCTACTTTAAAAAACTATTCTGTGAGTTAAGGTCAACATTTCTATTACCTGATTGTCAGACTTCTGTTGCTGAACTTCTTTGAATTAATCTACTTTGGCTCTCAGAGAGCAGACATAGAGTCAGTTGCCAAGTCTGTAATCAAAGCCTTTTCCTTCTGGTTCGATATGTCTAAGCTGTACTCCACTGCCATAGCCTTCAATTACTCACTGTTAGCTGTACATCTTAGGAGGGAATTAGGAAAGGATACTATACACACACACTCACACACACACACACACACACACACACACGTATATGCATTTGTGTACACAATATGTGTATATGTATGTATGTATATACATTCATGCATGCATATTTGTACATGTATATTTATATACATACAATTTTTCTATATAGTTTATAATATCTAAGGTACATATTATCTAATACCACAACTAAGGAACTAAGATTTACTTCACTCACTGGACACACATAACTAGAGGGGAAAAATGAAGAGAAAAAATTTAATTGGCAACCTAAAAACACCTTTTTGAGAATGTCAATGCTGTGCTATCTTTTTTCTTAAAAAGACAGTTTGCTAGCTGAAGAACCTTAAATGTAAGACATATACCAACTATTCAAATCTCCAAACTATGTGAGTAGAGACTAATAAGCCCCAAATAGACTAGGAAATGTTAGCAACTTTAGACCTTGAACTCATCTGAGAATTTCTATAAGTGAATATTGGTTAGTGTATAGTATTGTCCTTGCTTTTTTATCTTACATTAATATTTCCTTGAAAAGGATTCCTTTTGAAAATGGCATATTATTTAAGCTGGAACTGTGATCTTCTTTGAAGTGTCATTTTCCAGGGAAAGTATTTCTAGTAGTGACATTATTGCAAGGTTCCTGAGAAATTACCTGCAGATATTTGTATCAGCAATGCAGTATTCACAATGCCTACAGTAACTATAAATATGCTGATATAGTTATTAATCACAAAATGGAACAGGCTCTCTACATAAGAAATACAGATAATGCCTTCATTTAAATACCAGAAAACTGAGTCCCAAAACCAGAAAGTCAAAGCCAACCCAGTAGTGATGAAGTTGGCACATGTGGTCAAAGTAGTAAACACCCACATCCTCAAGCCTTCAAACAGGACAGGCTACCTCAGGCAAAGATCCTCCTCTCCTCACTCACGCAACTGCTCAGCGTCCAGGCAGCTTGGTCCCAGCAGCTCCGGCCCCTGGCAGTTCCTGCCCCAGGCAGTC
>CM053581.1:152955335-152988578 GCA_028627135.1 Pseudochirops cupreus
TTCCCCCCCCTTATATAGATATGCTGTCTATTTCTTCCTGTAACTCCCTTAACTTCTCCTCTAGGAGTTTGGATGCTATACCACTTGGTGAATATGTGTTTAGAATTTATGTCTGTGGTATGTTTTCATCAAGATGTAGCTTCTTTCTTTATCTTTTAATTAGATTATATTTGTTTTTGCTTTGTCTAATATAAGGATTCCTATTCCTGCTTTTATTTTTTTTTTCACTTCAGTTGAAGCATAATATTTTCTGCTCCAAGCTTTTTATCTTTGCTCTGTGTGTATTTCCCTACTTCAAATGTGTTTCTTGTAAACAAGATATTGTGGGATTCTGATTTTTAAAAATTGTTTATTTTTAGTTTTAACATTCATTTTTACAAGATTTTGAGTTGCAAAATTTCTCCCTGACTTTCCCCTACCTCCCACCCCAAAACAGTGGTCCTACTGAATACGCCTTCTCCCAATCTGCTCTCTCTTACATCCTCCCCCATACCCCCTCTGACTTTCTAGTAGGGCAAGATGGATTTCTATGCCCAGTTCCTGTATATCTTATTTCACAGTTGCATGTAAAAAATAACATTTGTTTTTAAAACTTTGAGTTCCAGATTCTTTCCCTTCTTCCCTTCTCACCTACTCCTACTGGGAAGATAAGTGATTCAATATAGATTATACATGTGTAGTTACAAAAAAATGCTTCCATAGTAGTTATATTGCAAAAGACTATATTTCCCTCCATCCTATCCCACCACTACACATTCTATTTTCTGCTTTGACCCTGTCCCTTTTCAAAGATGTGTGCTTCTAAATATCCTCCCCCGCCATTATGCCCTCCCTTTTATAGTCTCCACTCTTATCCCCTCCCCGCTACTTTCCTGTAGGATAAGATACCCAATTGAGTTATTCCCTCCTTAAGCCAAATAAGAGTAAGGTTGACCCATTCCCTTTTGCCTTCCTGTTCTTTCCCTCCATTGTAACAGTTTTCTCTTGCTTCTTTTACATGAGATAATTTACCCTATTCTTTATCTCCCTATCTCCTTCTCTCAATATATTCCTCTCACCTCTTAATTTTATTTTTTAGATATCATCCTTTCCTATTAAACTATTTCTGTGCCCTCTATGTATACATGTGCACACATATACACACACTCACATATATATTTATGCACACATATGTCCTCCTATATAAACATGTAAGAGTATGTATACACATATATACATATACACATACATACACACATACATATATACATACATGCATATATACATGCACACACACATATATTCCCTTCAACTATCCTCATACTGAGAAAAGTCTCATGAGTCACAATTATCATCTTTCCACATAGGAATATAAACAGTTCAACTTTAATAAGTTCCTTTTACTTGTATTTGAAAGTCAGATTTCCTGTTCAGCTCTGTTTTTTTCACCAAGAATGCTTGAAAGTCCTCTATTTCATTGAATGACCATGTTTTCCCCTGAAATGTTATATTCAGTTTTGCTGGGTAGGCAATTTTTTGTTTTAATCCTGGTTCCTTTGAACTCCAGAATATCATATTCTAAACTCTTCATTCCCTTAATATAGAAGCTGCTAGATCTTGTGTTATCTTGATTTTGTTTCCACAATATTCAAATTGTTTCTTCCTGACTGCTTGTAATACTTTCTACTTGTGCTGGGAACTCTGGAATTTGGCTATAATATTCCTAGGTGTTTTCTTTTTAGGATCTTTTTTCAAGAGGTGATTGTTAATTCTTTCAATTTCTATTTTACCCTCTGGTTCTGGAATATCAGGGCAATTTCTCTTGAGAATTTCTTGAAGGATGATTTCTAGACTCTTTTTTTTGACCATGGCTTTCAGGTAGTCTAATAATATTTACATTATCTCTTCTGGATCTATTTTCCAGGTCACTGGTTTTTCTAATGAGATATTTCACATTGCTTTCTTTTTTTTTTTCATTTGTTTTGATCTGTTAAATAATATTTGATTTCTCATAAAGTCATTAGCTTCAATTTGCTCCAATCTAATTTTGAAGGAATAGTTCTATTTAGTGAGTTTTTGAAATTCCTTTTCCATCTGGCAAATTTGACTTTTCAAGGCATTTTCCTCCTCATTTGCTTTTTGGGCCTCTTTTGCCATTTGAATTTGTCTATTTTTTAAGTTTTTATCTTCTTTATTAGTTTCTGGGAGGTATCCTTTTGCAGGCTGTTGACTTGTTTTTCATGATTTTCTTGCCTCATTTTCATTTTTCTTCCCAATTTTTCCTTCACTTCTCTTACTTGATTTTCAAAATCCTTCTTGAATTCCTGCATTACTTGTAACCAGCTCATATTTTTCTTGGAATCTTTTGATGCAGGAGTTCTGACTTTGTTGTCTTACTCCTGGTCCATGCTTTGATCCTTTTTGTCCCCCAAAAAGGAGTCTATGGTCTGATTGTGCTTCCTCTGCTTGCCCATCTTGCCAGCCAATTACTTGACTTTTGAGCTCTTTGCCACAGTATAACTCTGCTTCCAGAATGGAGAGAGTTTGTCCCAAATCACTGGGGTTTTCACAAATGTTATCAGAGGTCTGAGGAGGGCACTCTCTCTACAGACACCACACTGCCACACTGGTGTTTCTCACCCCAGGTACACCACCAAAGACAGCAACCCAGATCCAAGCAGGTTAAAGCAAGTGATTACCCTCTGAATGGTCACTTGGTACCCCTACAATCTGCAGGCCAGGAGCTCCAAGGCAGCCACACAGCAGTGGTTGCAGCCACTCTGCCTCTGCCATCTTTCACCCCAGTGGCAGGGGCCAGATCATGCTCTTGGGTCACCTGGTTCCAACAGAGTTCCCCGCTGACCTTTTACTTTCTCTATGGTGTTTATGGATTGAGAAGTCTGGAAATCACCACAGGTGCTGGTGATTCACTCTCCTGAAGTCTTCTCTGCCCTGGAGCCAGAACCACACAGCTCACATGAGACTCTGCTTGGCTCGCAGCTTGGTGTGGTAGACCCTTTCCATTGGCCTGCTGGTCTGCCTTCACTGGGATATTTGTTTTTCTCTTATCATTTTGTGGGTTCTGTAGCTTTAAAATTTGTTTAGAGTCATATTTTACAGGTATTAGAGGTGGTTGTGGGAGGGAGCTCACAGAATTTCCTGTTTCTACTCTGGCATCTTGGCTTCACCCCAGGATTCTGATTTTTAATCCACTTGGCTATCCATTTGAGTTTTGTGGGAGAGTTCACCCAATTCACTTTTACAATTATGATTATTGTACCTTTCTCTCTATCCTATTACTCTCAGGTTTATGTTTTTCCCTCTCCTTTCTCCATTTCATTCCTCACCAGTTCTTTGCTTCTGACCACCACCTTTCTCAAATTTTTCTCCTTTCTATCAGCCCCACCTTCCTTTTTTTTCCCTTTCCCCTACTATCTCTTTTCTCTCTTCTACCCTTCTACTTTTCTTTATATCCACTCTATCCCCTTTCTTTCCCTTTTCCTGTCCAACCTCCTTTAGAGAAAAATAGATTTCTCCACCCAACTGGGTGTATATATTATTTCCTCTTTGAGCCAAATCTGAGAGTAAGATTCATACAATTTTCACTTGTTTCCCTCTATTATAATAGATCTTTGCTCCTCTCCATGTGGTATGATTTACCCTTTACTATCTCCTTTTCTCTTCTTACAATGAAATCCTGTTCTCACCCCTCAATTATTTTTTTTCTCCTCAGAGCAAAGTCAACTTATACTCATAGGTTGGTTATTTATACCCTTCTAAATGTGGTAATAAAGATACAGTTCTCAAAACCTACATGTATTGTCATCCTGTGCAGGGATGCAAACAGTTTAACCTGATCAAATAACATGGTCTTTTTTTCCTTTCCTATTTGCCTTTTTGTACTTCTCTTGAGTCTTGTATTTGAGATCAAATTTTCTGTTCAGCTCTGTTTTTTTCTTCAGGAGAGTTTGGAAGTTCCCTATCTCATTGAATCTCCATCTGCTCCCCTGATAGATTATGATCAGTTTTGCTGGGTAGTTAATTCTTGGCTATAATCCAAGTTCCTTTGCCTTCTGGAATATTATATTCCAAACCCTCATATCCTTTATTGTAGAAGTTGCTAGATCCTGTGCAAACCTGACTGTGATTCTATGATACTGATTTTTTTTATCTTTTTGGTTGCTTAGAGTGTTTTCCTTTTTATCTAATAATGATGGAATTTGACTAAAATAATCCTTGGAGTTTGCATTTTGAAATCTCTTTCAGGAAGTGATTGGTGAATTTTTTCAATGTCTATTTTGCTTTCTGGTTCTAGGATATCAGGGTGGTTTTCCTTGATAATTTCTTGGAGGTTCTGTCCAGGCTCCTTTTTGATCGTGAATTTCTGGGAGGCCAATAATCTTTTTTTTTTTTTTTCAATTTTGTCATAGGCATTTTTATTAACATATCATTAGAAAAATAATCATGGAGAATTCACCTTTAGTTCATTCTTCTAATAAGCCTGTTGATCTTGTCTTCCCTGTTACCAGCATCTCCACCTTCCAAAAAATGTGTAGTCTTTTTCTTAATTCCGCCTCATGGAAAAGATAATTTGAATGGCCACAGGAAGTTGTTGGCAGCTTTGAAGTGCTTGCAAACAGTGCAGATCTCATGGATCAAGTCCTCCATGCAGGTGATTCCATATTTACCAAGAGATTTTGCAATAAAGGCATTATCAGTGAGGACAATTCTCTGTTTCTTGATCTTGCCATAACCACGTTTGTAAATCAAGTCATTCACAGACTTCAGGTTTGGATAACCTCATGCAATGTGTGGTTTCACAATCCTCAGCATGTTAATTGAGGCCTTGTTAAGCTTAACAAAAGTGCCATTGAAGATTTGGCAAAGGTGAAGAAGCTGCAATACTTTTTTGACCTTTGGGCTAACATCATTGATACTTCTGATTCTGATCACAAAAGCTAACTTGGATTCAGCAGGTACATAGTAGTTGCCAGCTTTGCATGCCATTCTAGCCAGCTGGATTTCACGTCTGTACATCTGTCTGTACTCCTTATGGTAGGCTTTAGCTTTCTCACACATAACTTTTCTCCATATTTTACAGAGCTTTTTTATAGCCATCTTCTTCTTCAAGTGTTTGGCCTTCAGTATCGCAAAAGCCTTCTGGTTTTTCAGAAGGAATTCTGGCACAGATGGTAGCTACTTCTTTTCTTCTACACCCACCAGGATTTCAGTTGGAAAATGAGGAAGGCCAATAATTCTTAAATTATTTTTCCTGCATCTGTTTTCCAGATCAGTTGTTTTTCCAATGAGATATTTTGCATTTTCTTTTGTTTTTTCATTCTTTTGATTTTGTTTGACTGCTCCTTGATGTTTCATAGTCGTTAGCTTCCATTTGACCAATTCTACTTTTTTAAGGAGTTGTTTTGTTCAGTGGATTTTTCCCCATTTGACCAACTGTATTTTTTAAGGAATTTTTTCTTCAGTAATTTTTTGTCCTTTTTTCAAGCTTTTGACTCTCTCTTCCATAACTCTCATTTCTTTTCCCAATTTTACCTCTACCTCTCTTGTTTGACTTTTGAAATTCTTTTTGAGCTCTTCCAAGAGAGCTTTTGGGCTTGAGACCAATTTATATTCCCTTTTGAGGCTTCAGGTATAGGTATGTTGTCAACATTGTACTCTTCTGAGTTTGAGTTTTGATCTTCCCTGTCCCCATAAAACCTGTCTATGGCTAGCCTTCATGTTTCCTTTTTTTTTCCTTTTTTTTTTTTGGAGGAAGGAAGGTAGGGCAATTGGGATTAAGTAACTTGCCCAAGGTCACACATCTAGTTTTGTGTGAGGTCGGATTTGAACTCAGGTCCTTCTGATTCCAGAGCCAGTGTTCTATTTGCTGCACCCCGTAACTGCCCCCATGTTTGCTTTTTGCTCATTTTGTTTGCCTATTTCCTGACTTTTGAAGTTGAGCTCTCCTGCTAGAGTACAGGGAACTTTCCCAAGCTTCTTGTGCTGGGGGCCAGGTGCCTGGTCACTGGCTTTTTGTGCTGGGATCTCAGATGCTGCCAGCTGGAGGCTGTAATATTCTGACTACTTACCCAGTTCTGAGCTAGGGTCCTGGTGGTGGTATCTGGCATGTGCTGACAGCAGGTGGGGGTTCCCTGAAGCACATTGAGGTCTGCTGATGGATGATGCCTTTCTGCTAGTGATTGCAATGATGCATGGGGATGTCTGGCCACTGGGAGATGCCTGCCCTCTGTAATGCCAAGTGAAGGCAACTTTCAAGTTTCAAAATACCAGCATTGCAACCTCCATTTATTCAGTGACAGATTAAGGTAAAACATTCACAGAACAGAGAAAATCAAAATACAGTGTAACTCATTCATTTAGCAACTAAGTTCTCAATTCAATCCAAGTACTATTCCACCCCTGGACAGTACATTGATTTAGTCAGCCAAATTCTCTCTTCTCAAATGGAGATTAGTTTCCAATCATAAACAAAGTACATTCATTTGTTCAGTCAAAGAGCACAAAAATTCAAGTTTCCCACCCCTGGGTCACAACAGAATTACAATACCATCTATTAATGTCAAGCACTTTCTCAAAAGGTGCAGGAGAGCACAAAAGGCCATATGCCCTTAAGCTACAAAAAGGTCAAGATATCATCACAGCATTGAAAACCCCAGGAAAGGCTCTTCCTTTATCTTGACAGGAGGCAAGTTCTCAACAATCTCTGTTCCTGGGGAGACAAAGCTCAACAAAGCCACAATATACATTGCCAGTATCCTCGTTAATTCACTCTCTGCCTGAAGAACTCTCTGTCCTAGAACCCCTGAAAACATCAGCAAGGCCCTCCTCCAGGATTTCTGCAAACATACAACAAAAAAATCCTCCTTCAGGGCTTCCAAACCAACAGCAAGGTTCCAGGACCTCTACAACAGCAGCACTGTCCTTCACCAGCAGATGAATCTGGCAAAACAAGATTGAAACAGACATACAAAATACTGGCATCATAGCCATGACTCCTCAGTTCTTGGCAGCTCTGAGTGGCAGCTCTCAAAAGTCCTGGGCAGCTCCAACTGGCCCTCAGCAGTCATTCTCTCAGCCACTCTTGTCCCTGGCAATTCTCATCTCTTCCTTCACAATACTGCTCTCCAAAAGTCCCTCTTGCCTTCTCTGCTTGAGCCTTCTCTCTGCTTGGGGTTCTCTCTAAATCTACAGCAGCAGTTCCTACCAGTTCAGCCCTCTCTCTTCATGTCAACAAGTCCATCCCACAAGTAGGACTCACAAGCTCTAGATTTTAACACAACCCCAAACCCAAGGCAATACAGGGTAATCTTTAAATTCCATTACCATTATACCCTCCCAGGGCTTCATAGAAGCATGTGGTTGTTCTCTGAGCTGGAATCTACTGTTTTCCCATGCTATGCAAAGCACATGGGAATTTCTGGTGTTTGTTTTTGCCTACTCCACTATCCTGGGGCTCAGGATCTCTTGCTGGTTTGCTGATGTTGTTATTATTAAAAAAAAATAGAGGGATAGATCAGTACAACAAACTAGAAAAGATAGCATCAGAAACAATGGAACTCAATAATTCAGTGGATGATAAAATGGAGTATGTGCTGCCTATAGAAAAAAATCACTTATCTGATAAAATATTATGGGAAGACTGCATAGCAGTCTGGCAGAAATTGGGAGCAGGTCAGTTCTTCATACCATATCCTGTAATGTATTCTAAATGGATATATGAACTTTAAAATGAAGATCACGCTAAGGAAAAAAATGGAAGTAAAGTGAACACATAGCTGTCAAACTAGGGCTAGGAGATGAATTTCTTAACTCAATAATATATAAAACAAATTACAAGAGGTAAGATAAATAACTTTAATTACAAAGCTGAACAGCTTCAAAACAGACAAAATTAATATAGCTAGAATAAGATTGAGAGTAGTTGAAGGGGGAAATGTATTTGTATCAAATTAATTTTTGTATATATGTATACATAGACTGATATGTATGTGTACATGTATATCTTGGTTAACAAAAGTTTATCAAGTTTGATACAAACATTTTTATCTTTGTGTGTATAAACAAGTATGTATATATACACATATGATTATGTATGCATGTACTTGACTAATAGCCATTCTGTAATTGATAAGTAGTACAAAATATGAACAGAGTTCTCAAAAGAAGAATGCTCAAGTATTGACAACCACATGAAAGAATGTTGTAAATCAATAATATAAGAAGAACCCAAACCAAAACAATGTTGAGGTTTTGCCTCATTCCTTACAAATTAACAAAGTTAACAAAATGGAGTAATAAAATTGGATAAGTTATGGAATGATAGGTACACTAATATATTGACTATGTAGTTATGAAATAGTCTGACGATTTTGGAAAACAGTTTGTATTTATTCAAATATAATGGCTTAAATATTTATAGCCTTTGAACTGGAAATTTCATTACTGGATTTTTTCTCCAAGAAGTCATCGCTAAGATGAAAATCCCCATATATATCAAAATATTTATAACAGCAGTTTTTGTGAGAGCAAAGAATTGGAAGCAAAAGAAATGCCAATTGATTGGACAATGTCAAAATTGTGGCACATGAATGTATATATTGTAAGAAATGATGTATGTGAAAATACAGGAAAAAAAATGGAAATACCGATTGATGTAGAATGAAGTAAGCAGAGCCATGAAAATAACATATGCAATATCTATGACAGAGTAAATATAAAAATAACCAACCATACTCAAAAATTATTAAACCAAATTATAAACATCAAACACAAATTGAATCAAGAGTTTTAAAAAGATACTCCCAATCTATCTCTTTGTGACGCTCATATGTCCATAGGTGTGTAGCATTGTACATGTTTTTGGACTTTATGATTATGAATAGGAGATATATGGCCTCAGAGACTCTTTCAAATTTGAAAGACTGTGTAAGTTTATTGTTGTAATATCTATAAATATAATCCCTAGAAAAATATTAAAATGAAAAAAAAATATTAGCTAGACCACAAAATACCTTTGACCATTTGTCTACCTTTAATACTAACTCCTGATGAAATTATATGGGCAATAAATTATAGATTATGACAGTATCCAAAGCATCTTTATTCTAGGTGATTGAAATAGTGAACGAAAAATAAATGATGGGTGTCTGTGGCCTGCAGTCTATCATCAGGCAAGGATCATATTCCATTCCATTCCATTATATTCTGAAACATCAACAAAAACATGTAGAACTTGAAAAGAAAATATTCCATTCATTTAGTAAGAATTAGGGATGCTAGTGTACAGCCCAAAAATTGTAATGCTATTCACAAAATTTTAAAAGACTAAAAAACAACTCAATACCATGAGTATTCATCTGTGGAGAATTTATATGTAGCATAGCAGAACAAAAAGTATATTTTCAGTTAATGGCCCTGGATTGATATCCCTCATCTCCTACTTATAGCTATGAGGCATTGGGCAGAGCCACTTCACTTCTCTGGGACTGGGTTTCATCTTCTCTGGAATGTGAGGTTGGGGACTAGATCATTTCCAAGGACGCATCTAGCTTTAAGTACCATAATCCTAACAACCTAAGGCAATAATTATATAGGATTAAAGGGCATTGATGTGATGAAATCTGCTCCAGTGGAGGAGAATTTAGACTCAATATTGCTTTCTAGTAGTATGGGGAGAGTCATCACCTCCTGCATCTAACTCATTTGATTTAACAACAGAAGGTAAAGGGCAGATAATAAAAGGGATGAAGTTTAAGTCAATCACAAAACTGTGTCTATGTCATTTTATCTTTTTATACAGCATGAAAAAAATTGATCTGATCCAATTTGAAGGGCTTCTAACCATTGCCTGGGAAAACATTGGTCATATTCTGGGCAGAGGGCAAGGAAGACTTTAATAAGCTAAATTGCAGACCTGGACTTAATAAAGGTGCATTATCCTTGAATCAGTAGCAAAGCATAACAGGAGGTGAGAAGAATTTTTTTTCTCCTATCCACAATGCCCGTCTCCCATAGTCTCTTGCCCTAGAGCTTTTCTCTCAGTAGGAGACACACATTCAGCAAGGAACATAAGGATAGAGTTGCATACAGAAACAGAGATTTGGGGGCAAAAAGCACATGATCTCTGCAAGCAGAGCAGAAATCACCTACAGATTTGAGAGAGAAGCCCTAGAAATCAACAGTCTAGTAGTAGAAAAGAAGAGATAGAGAAATTCTGGTTGTGATCTGACCAGTATAGATTCCATGCACAATAGGGAGTAGCATGAGGAAGTGAAAGGACATTGGGCATTGCAGTCCCAAAAGTGTGAATTGCATGGATCACATGTGTACCTTACATGAATAGATCACTACATTTCCAGTATATTCTAAATATGTGCCCATTCTTCCCACAGATTCTGTGTATATATGAGGGAGAAAATATCAGATTTTTTTTTTAGGGGGGGCGTTATTTTATATCTACCATTTTTATCACATTTTAGTAATTGAAATTGTTTTGAGTTAATTGTGCCTGGTAAATCTTAAGAGTAAACTCTCTTGTACTGGATTACCAGCTATAGCTTTAGGAATGAAATTACACAGAAGAACCCTGGAATTTAGGAGTAGTACCTTGCCACAGACCCAACCCACAAACTTGTGAGAGCTGGATGAGGCAGCACCCTAGAGGGCTGTTAAAGCAGTACCTTTGAAATTCTACCAACATCCTTCTACTTCTTCGTCCTCCTTTTCTTTAGTTTTCTATATGAATATGGAACTGTTCTTACTTTTCCTTCAATATCTGATCTCTCCCAGATCTCTGTACGCACTGCTTTGTTGACTGCTTTCCCCAAGAATTCTTCTAGTAGTACCACTTTAGGAAGCCTGTTATTATGCTTGGGCTGCTTGTTAGCTCCATCTACCAAATCACAAACATCTCTCTAAATAATGGCTCTTCTTAAAGCAGGAACAAGGCTTTTCCCCATTTTTGCTTCTGACCTCATTCATGGTACATTTGCTAAGCAGTTTGTTCCCCAAAATATTGGCTATTTATTTGATAATATATTATCTCTGTCAGGAAAAAAAAATGTGGCATTTGACAAAATAATGTATTGTTCTCATTCATCTAGGTGTTGTGTCTGCTTCAATTGCATCCCTTACCTACCCTTCATCCTTTTATCATTTCACAAGATAGTTCACTCCTTCCTTTGTCAGAGCTCAAGGTTGCCTTAAGGGTTGTTTGGCATAGTGTAGGACAGCAAAGGGCAGCTGTCAGCTTTCATTGAACTTTACTTCCAAAACCCATGTGATTTCTTAAGGAAAGTTTATGAATCTGTATGTCTACATTTTTAATATAATAGCATATTCTAAAGTCAAATATCACATGACCATTTATTAACTGATACCCAAAAGTTTCCCATTTGTTTTGCTATGAACACACACATATGTATAAACCAAAATCTACATCCAAAAAGTTTAGTTTAAAATGTTTAGTTTAAATGAACTGTGAATTTTATCTCACTTGAAGTATTCTATATGTAAGAACACTGAAAGAATCAGCTCAGATCATGGATCTGAAGACAGTAGACCTAGATGCTAGGCCCAAAACAGAGTTTTATTTAATGTGTCACCATAGCCAAGTAATTTAATATTCCTGATATTCAATTTCCTCATTCATACAATGAGGATATTGATACTTACAATTCATACATTATAGTTTGTAGTGAAAAATGAATTTTGTAAATTCCAAGGTGCCATATAATTGCTGGTGGCAAAAGCAGAACAATTAGTATTATTTTTTGAAACATTATTTATGTAAATTATTTTATTTATTTATTATAATTCACTAAATATATGTTAAATATATATTCTACTTACTATGATATACAAGGCTTCATAGGCTTGACTAAGTTCTCCAAAATAAATTCAAAGTGGTAAAAGTAACTGTAATAACAATAAAACTTGGTTCCTAAAATGAATTGGACAAGTATGGTAGCTAAAACATTCACAAATAAGTATAATAAGAAGGTATCATTTTATGAATATATATGTAATAAAGGTTTAAGTCAAATGACAATGAAATTCAATCAAGCGAAAGATCAGTTATATATGAGAGATTAGGAGGCCAGTGGGGAGGGAGGACTCCTTGAAAAAAGTGATATTTAATCTGGGCCTAAAGAACATATTAGCTTTTAACAGGTAACAATGGGACAGTGGAGAAATCCAGGAAGGGGTTTCAGTCATAGAGAACAAGGTCCATAATAGCATGAAATCAGGACAATCCATTGGAAGCTAGACCAGCAATTTGGGTTTGGATTCAGCAAAGAATTTATGAATGTCATTTATTATTAATTTTACACTTTAATCTTTTGAGAAAAAAAATTAACATCATAAGTGTGTAGCATAATTCTGGGCACATTGTAGGCATTTAATAAATGTGAATTGAGTGACTGACTACAATGATGAATAAGTAAAATGGAATTATGATGGTTATCAATGAATCATTAATTAAGTACATATTATAGATCAAGTATTACACTAGGTACTGTAGATATGAGAAAAGTGAAATTTACCCAAAAGGAGCTTCTATTCTAATGGAGACAACATGCCCATTTACAGGTATAAGTAATGCACAGACACAACATCTTAAAAACACATATAAGATAACTTTATTGAAGAGGGAGGGCACAAGCAGGTAGTAGATCAGAAACTCAGTATGACATAGTAACAGCATCCTCCTCCTAGGAATTAGGTGAGAGATAAAATTCAGGGGTGTGGAACCTGTGACCTCGAGGCCACATGTGGTTCTCTAGGTCCTTGGGTACAGCCTTTTGACAGATTCCAAGTTTTATAAAACAAATCTTTTTATTAAGTAGATTTGTTCTGCGAAGTTTGGATTCAGATAAAGGGTCACTTGAGGACCTAGAGGGTCACATGTGGCCATAAGGTCCACACCCCAGAACAGATGATAGAGAAAGGGGGAAGGTAATAAGCATTTATTATGTGCCATACACTGTATGCTAAGCACTTTACAAATATTTACCTCGTTTGATCCTCACAATAATCCTGGTGTGTAGGTACTGTTATTATCCTGATTTGTTTGCTAAGGAAATGGAGAAAGAAATCAAGTAATTTGCCCATCATCACAAGCCTATTAAGTTTCTGAGTCTTTATTTGAACTCATGTCTTCCTGACTCCAGGCCTAGAATTTTACCCTCTGTATCACCTAGCTGCCTTAGATAGATAGATAGATAGGTAGATAGATGATAGATAGACAGACAGATAAATATATATATATATCTAAGTATCTACAGTATATAATATATTAACATATTTGAACATATTAATTCTTTCTTTGATTAAGAACAATGGGGGTAGGATGATATAATAAAGTGCCAGACCTGAATTCAGTAAGAAATTGGTTGCAGTCTTGCCTCTGATACTTAAAGCTATGTGACTTTGCTGAAGTCACTATTTTCTCTCTGAGTCATGTGAGTATCTTTTGGACCATGCATTATATATACATATTATGATCTGCTTAGTTGGAGAGAAAGTCCGCACTGACAAAATCACAGATCCTTGACAGTTTGATATAAAATATATAATGAACCAGTTTAAATTTTGACTAAATAATAAACAAAAAGAAATGAGAAAAATAGCACTTTCTTGATTATTTATAGATTGCAGTAGGGAAGCAAAATGATTTGAGGAAGGACTTTTAATAGTAACCTCAGTGAATTTGCCATTAAAATGCCCTCCTGTCATTCTCTTCCATGCCCTCTCCCGCCAATAAAACAAAGAAACTAAAACATGATAAAAAAGAAAAGAAAGGAAAAGAGCTATTTTCCCTCTGTTTTGATGAAACAATATAAATGAGGCAAGGATAATCACCATTGAAATAACTTATAAGGAACAGAAGTTCCAAGAGAAGGTGCTTCTATTTCTCTTATTTAAAATCCAAAAATAAAATTTAAATTGTACGAGGGTACAATGGTTTTATATTAAGTGTATTGATGGCACATGGAGATCATCCTTGAATGATCTCCATTTGTTCTATTATATCATATGTCTTTCATATTTTTATAATCTGTAAGAACATTAGACAACTCAAGTCCAGACGAAGCATGAATGATATGTGAACACAAAAAGAAAAACAGATAACATAAAATAAAATGTAGGAAAAAAGGAATGGAGAAAAGAGTAGATGAATGAAAGAGTAGATAATCTCAGCATCATTTGGGCAAAAATGTGTTCCATAATATTAGTATATTTATGAAATTCAATATCTATGGCTTCCCAATGTAACTAGTAGATAGCATATCATTGTAAAAAATGTCAAACTTTGATGATTTCTTCTCATGGACAGTCAAATAAAGAAAAAAAGTCAGTTCTGAGCATAGACAACATATCATTGTAAATTTATTTTTTTTAGCACACTTTTAGTGCCATTCTAAAAGAGACAAAAAAAAATACATAAAGAGGAACTATGTGACAGAGAGCAGTCAGTCATTCTGGATACAGCCTTCAAAGAGATTACTTTATTACCTTTCATCATATTTCCTTCATTCTTATGGGATATTCAGTGATGAGAATTCCAACAAAGAAGCGTTGTATGCCTCACTGGCAATTTTATTCATAGTACTGGCCCCTTCGTATTTTTGCTTTCAATGTATCTCATGAGAAAAAGACCAGAAGGAAAACCAGTTCAGTAAATGCAGCCTGCTAATAAGGGGAATATGTGTGTATATATAATACACACACATATCTAAATATACATGTACAAGTACATACATATGCATGTTAAATGTATATGTGTACATATACATATATATGTTTTTATGTGTGTATATATCTATATCTCTGCATGTATATCTGTAAGTATCACCAATTATTAAAATTAGGTACATCTAGAGAAACAATTCAAAGAAGTACCCAAATAACTATTTTAACAAGGGCATGCACTGAAAATTCTCTAATCAAAGCCATATAATAGCATGATTGTGACTAATTATGTATGTCAAATTTCAATTTTGAAGTTTATCTATTTTTAATGGGAAGGAAGGGTATTTGATTTAAATCTGGTAGTATAGTAATAATACAATACAATATTTATACAAGTTTTGTTATACTTGTATGGAGTTTTTATTTAAATAGGCCTACACGACTTGCAACCCATAGGGCATAAGTGAGTCACTGATTATGCAGGCCTGATTTATACTATTATTAAATATAATTTTTGTGCTGTGTTTACTTATCCTGTATTCATACATGTCATCTAATCTGTATTAAATTCTTAATATTTGTCATCCTAGTCATTCTGGTAATATTCATTATATTCTTTTTTTCTGTCATTTAAAACTATTTCTAAATCTCTGGACACATTTCTTTTTTCCATTCCCTTAATGAAAACAATATTATCAATCAATCAGTTGATAAGAATTTATAGTTTGCTATGTACTAGACAATATACTAGGCACTGAAACAAGGTCATAAATAAATTTTTTTTTCAGCCTCAAGGAGCATGTATAACATAGAGATATACAGCACATTCACATAAAAGTACGTACAAAATAAGCATATGCAGTCTGATACCTTAATTGCTAATTGTAATACTGTTTCCTCAGGCCTCAACCTTCTTAGCGTCTCCGAAGTCTTGAAAATGGTTGATAATTATTTTTTCTTGGATATTCCTTTTTCCCTGGTTACCATAGTACTATATTCTCTTCTTTCTCCTCCAACCATATTGGAAACTCTTCTGTTCCTTGTGTGTCTTTTTCTGTATCATTCTTGCTAAGACAATGTATTCTAAGTCTCCAGCCTTCTATACACTTTTTTTCTCAGAGAAGTCATTAGATCTCATGGTTTCCATGATCATTTTTATGTAGATGGTTCCTACATTTATGTTTTCCAGGCCTATTATTTATTGACCTGCACTTTCAGATTGCCAAACAACTGCTTTTTGGTCATCACAAGCTAGATGTCATAAAGGGGTTCAAACTTGTCACATCTGAAACAGTGCTTATCTATCCTTCAGTCCTTCCCTCTTCCCAACTTTCCTATTATTTTACAGGATAATTCAACCCATTCACTAAGATATTCAATCCTGGTGTCATTTACCACTCTTCACTTATACTCACTCCATATAACCACACTATTATCAAATCTTGTTATTTCTACTTTTGCTACATCTCTTACGTCTATCCCCTTCATGCCACTGATGCAGTAAATACCTTAGAATAGGACCTCATTATCTCTCCTTTACATTGTTGCAATAGCCTTCTAATTGGTCCCTCTGCCTTGTTCCCCATACCACTCCAATCCATCCTCCACTCAGGTACTAAAGCAAATTTCTTAAAGTAGAACAATATCCATATCACTCACCCCAATAAATTTTAAAAACGGCTTCCCATAGATCAAAATATAAATTGCATTTTTTAGCATAAAAACTCCTTTACAAACTTCCCCTCTCCTACCTTTCCTGTTTTATAGTTTATGCCTATCCACATGCTCTATGATCCTGCTACCCTACTCTTCTCAGAGCCTATCATATTTCCTATCTCATTGCATCTATATTAGCTACCCACCAAGTCTGAATTGTTCTTTTTCTTTAGTTCTAACTATCAGATTCCCTGAATTCTTTCAAGACTCAAGACTTTCAATAATGAGGAAATCTGGAGTCTAGTCCACATAATATTCAGTCAACCATTCCTTCCTCTTCTCCTAATTCTTTTAGCCCTTTTGAAGTTCATCCACAGATAGATTTTGTTGTCCTTCAATGACCCTAAAAAGTGTGAGTAAATAAGTAAATAAATAACAAGGATATTCTCTATGCCCTAAAATTATGAAAACGTTCATTTAAATGCTTATTTTTTCTCTTCGTAACTATACTTACTTACCTTTATCATTCTTTGTTTGATGTTTGTGCAATCAAATGATTTACCTCTCACCAAAGAAACTTCTGGTTTCTTTTGAAGAAATTTCTCCAAGTATTTCTTTTTGCCTCTTTTTTTCTTGATGATTAGGCTCAGTATTCATTTTTCCCCTTGACTCTATTCACACAACTACCACTTGAGTTGAAGCCATCATCACTTCTCTCCCAAAATATTATAAAAACCTCCTAATTGATCTCCCAACTTCAGGTCTCTCCTCTTTTCACTTTTTCCTCTACACAAATGACAAATGCATGTTTTATAACAGTTCTGATTACATTATCTCCCTATCCAAAAGTCTCTGAATTTATCTAGGAGAAAATTAATATGCCTTTGTTTAACCCAAATGCTATAATAATATGTCTTCTGTCTTTCTTTCATGCATTATTACTCATTATTTCCCCTCATATACTCTATAGTCAGCAAACTATTACTTCCTCATGTGCAGTATTAAGTTTATCTCTTTGCCTTTGTGTAAGCTATTCTTGACACTTTTAATATACTCTCTGCTTAACTACATGTTTTAAATCTATACCTCCCCCCAATGCTCATCTTCAGTGCTCTTACTTCGTATGAGAGGCTTTTCCTTATCTCTTCTATTATTCGTGACTTCTGAAATTACTTTGTATTTATGTGTGTGATTTTTTTTTTTTTAGAGACCCAGAACTTCTTACTGGTGCTTCACAAATAGCATGCTTATTGATTGATAGACTTGATTTCAGAGTGTGAACCCTAATCTACCTATTGCTTTTCATAATATTTTCTTCTTTCTCCACTGATTTCTTTCAATTATAGCATAGTCTTGTATTTTTAATAATGATTTTCCTTCACTTGTGAAATTAATTCCTTTCTTTTGGCCTCCTACAATATTTGTTTCCTGACATTCAAATTCATTGTTTGATCTTAAGTTCACTGGATTAGTTGAACTTTGGTTTTACAATGTCCTATGGATTCTTCTACTCTATATTTACCCTCATTTCCTAAAATTCATGGTCAATTTTCCTGGATGGTTTACTTAAATACGGCATTTAACTCTTCCAAGTACTCACAGACAATGAGTTGCAAAGCCATATTCAATTTCATGCCTTCTGATTCTAAAATCAACATTCTTTCCACTGTAATATATTGCCTCTGTTCAACACTGTTTTCTAGTGTTTTTTTGTTTGTTTGTTTGTTTCAGGATCTAAGAATTATAAATTCAGATCTGAAAGAGAAATTAGACATCTTCTAGTTTAAAAATTCTTTTTTTTTGTATTTAAAAATATTTTATTCAGAGTCATTAATTTATCATCTTACTGTCAGGTGATGGTTAGCAAGTATCCTCATAAGTCACTTTGAATCATGGTTGATCATCATTATTAGAATTCTTAAGTCTTTCAAAGTTGTTTGTTTTCATAACATTGTATTGTATTGAAATATATATCCTCCAACCTCATTCTCTCTGATTTAAACCTGCTGAATTTTGCCCCTCATGGTTTATGTTTCTTTTGCTGGCAATGACTATATTTCAAAATCATTGATTATATCTAGTTTTCTCAAGAAGAATGATTATAAACCATTGATTCTATTGAATTTTTCTTTTGTGATCTCCTTTTGAGGTGATTGGTAGGTTCTTTCTATATCTACTTTACCCTCTGGTTTCAGGATATCAAGACAGTTTTCCTTGATAATTACTTGAAAGATATTATATACGTCCTCCTTTGATTATGGTTTTCAGGTAGTCCAACGATTATGATACTGTCCTTCTTGGATCTATTTTCTTGGTCAGTTGTTTTTTTTTCCATGATGTATTTTACACTTTCTTCCACTTTTTCATTCTTTTGATTTTGTTTGATTGATTCTTGTTGTCTCAGAGTCATTAGCTTCCACTTGTCCAATTCTCACTTTTAAGGTATTCTTTTTCTCAATTAGCCTTTGTATTTCCTTTTCTATTTGGCAAATTGTAGTTTTTAAGGAGTTGTTTTCTTGATTGGATTTGTGTATCTCCTTTTCCATTTAACCACTCTATTTTTTAAGCAATTGTTTTCTTTCAACAAACTGTTGACTCTTTTTTTTTCATAATTCTCTTTTACCACTTTCATTTGTTTTCCCAATTTTTCTTCCATCTCTCTTATATATGATTTTTAAGCTCTTTTTTGAGTTCTTCCATGGGATTTCTGGGCTTGCAACTTCTTCCTATTTTCCTTTGGGGTTTTTCCCATAGATGTTTTGACCTTCTCTTCTGAGTCTTCCCTGTCACTGTTATAACTTTCTATGGCAAGATTCTTTTTTTGTTGTTGCTTTTTGCTCATCTTTTTTGGGGAGACTTCTTTCATGTCCTTGAAATTTGATCTCTCCTCCCAATGGGGAAGATTCTTTGTCTCAGGATTGTGTCAGTGGCTATAGGCATTTGCTATCTACCTGGTGGTACACTGATGTTGCCCTGAGGTCTACAGGAGACCCTCATGTGATATGGTGGGGGGGGTGGTCTGGGGCATGACTGGTACTGTTGCTGCTGCTGGAGGCTATAGGGGGGGTCTGACATTTTACTGAGCTAGGGTCCTAGTGGTAGTGTCTGACATGTGCTGAGACCTATTGGGGTTTTTCTACCTTTTCCCAGACCTACACTGAAGCCTGTAGTGGTCTAGCCACTGGAGGATGACATTTTTTCCCTGGCCTGTTCTGAAGCACGTGGAGGTTTAGCTGCTATAAGACACTTGCACAGGGCAAAACTGCAGCATATAGAAGTCCAGCCACTGTAAAACACCTGCCTGCCTGCAGCCTTGTTGAATCATGAAAGGTCCAGGCTGTTGGAGGATGCCCCCTTCTGGGAGCCATGCTGAAGCAAGTGGAGATCCAGTCTCTGGAGAATGCCTGTTTCCCTATGGTTAAACCAAAGCACATGTTGGCTCTTTGTGGGGGAGTCTTCTGGTTCCCCTGGCTTTGCTGAGGCATGCAGGGGATCTGGTGCTGACGTTTGCCTGCTCCACCATACTGGAGTTCAGGATCTCCCATTGATTTGCTGAGGGAAGGCTTGCTGGGATGCTTTCTGTCCTGGAATACACTCCTCTTTTTACCCAAGTGAGATGCACCTTTCTTACTGTACCTTCAAGTATCCCTTGCTAAAAAACAACAACAACGACAACAAAACAAACAAACAAAAAACCCTGCTTTATCCCATCTTTTCCTTGCCTCTGCTATTCCAGAATTTGTTCTGGGGTGTTATTTTATGGTTATTTGGAGGTGAGTAGGGGAGAGTGACAGTAATTTACTGCTTTTTCCACCATCTTTGTTCCCAGAAGTCAAGATCTCGTTGACTCCATTGAAAATAGTTTTCTATTCATTCCCAGAGAAAGAACTAATGGTGTCTGAATACAGCTTCAAGCATTTAAAAATATTTCTTTATTTTCTTGACTTTTTTGTCTATGTTTTCTTTCACAATATGACTGTTATGGATATGTTTTGCATGACTACACACGTATAAACTATATTGAATTGCTTGTCTTCTCAATAAGGTGGTGTGGGAAGGGAGCAAGGGAGAGAATTTGGAATAAAAAGTTTTAAAAATGAATGTTAAAAATTGTTTTTCCATGTAAAAGGGGAAAAATAAAATACTAATTTCAAAAAAGAAGTTTCCTCATTGAGATATACTTAATTTTGAAGTTCTAATTTCCATTTAATATTGTTTCTTTATTATAATGTGCATTATTAGCTTTTTCTTTAAACTATGGTGATTTCTGGATACTAATGTGGAATTCATATTAATATTTTTTTTATGAAAAAGTAAACTGCCTGACATTTTTTTAGAATGCTGTCTTTGATTCCAAAATTTGCAGCTGTTTAAAAAAAAAAAAGTTTTGTGGGTGAGTTAAACTTGGAGTTCCTATCTAATGATTCTCCAAGGATTCTGTGAATCTGCACATGACAATCTATAAATATTTAAAGTTAATTTTCTTAATGATTCCCTGAAATAGACTCTTGTATTTTTCCCTTATACCCCTTTACCCCCCACATCACCACAGTCCAACAAGCCTTAAATTGATCGGTTGATCTCTGCCTTCAAGGATAGATACTTTGGGATCGTTATCTCAAGAGTTTGTCTATTGTGGTTTTTATTTTTTTACATTGCTTAATATTTTTTATTGTTTCTCTGCCATTCTCTTTTTTCTGAATAACTACCATTTTAGTACAGATTCTCATTTTCAGTTATAAGCTAACGATCCTAGTCTGAGTCTTTCAAATCCTATTTTAAAAGGTATGTAGAACATTTAGATATGACTTAAAATTGCCCCCCAATAAATCTTCCTTTTATTATATTCCTAAGCTTCTGATCTACACCAGTGTTTATTTGTTCTTTGGTTTGTTTTGTATTCTGCTTTCATTTCTGGGAGACTAATTGCTGTTACTGGAAATGTATTTTCTTTCTCTGGAGATGGTGTGTTTTTTATTTGCTGTAAAAGTTTCCTTATCATATTAGGGGACATTTTCAAAAGCTTATTTGTTTAATCATTCTCCTGTCTCTTCAGTAAGAATTTCCTTTCAATAATTTATTTCATTTACTCTCTTTTCTGTTTTTCTTGTCTACTTACTTTAAGGTATTTTTTGGTTGTTGTTTTTCTTTAAGATGAAGTAGAAGGCATTGGCTTATTCATGAAAACTGGCTAAGTAATCTTGCCAGAAGTTAACAATGACATCTATTTTAAAGGGGAAAAATCTCTAGTAAACTTGAGAGACCATTTAGTGATGAAACCTACAAACATTATAAAATGATTATGATAACATACAATTTTATAAAATTTATAAAATGCATAGAAATCATAGTATTATTTGTGTTTGACAATTGCATCCTCCATGAAAGGCAACAAATATATTCTATTTCAATTCCTTCAGGAAGCCCATTGAATTGTGCATATTTTAAAAATGTGTGTGTGTGTGAGAGAGAGAGGAGAGACAGAGAGGCAGAAAGAGAGAGAAGGAAAGAGCCAAATTAGTATTGTCATACAATTGGGAGCATCCCCACTCGGCCTTCTACCAGTGCTAAAGTGTATACATCATCCTTCTTACAGAGGCAGTAATAATTCCTTGTCAATTAGATGCTCAATCAACAAACTATAAACATCTGGTGGTGCATAACCATAGTCCTCATTTGAAATGACATGATCATTTTCCTTCTATTTTTTTGGCCAAATTTCCAGATGCTCACAAAATTTCAGCCATTAAAAAATATCTTGACTTGTTTTTAAAGCTCCTTAATAAAGCTGGGGAGAATGAGGCTGTGGTTTAAAATGTGTATAATGGTTATGAATCAGCAGCTGTTTACCATTATGTGATTGAGGGTCTGACAAGAAATAATGCTCTTTCCCTTTATAAGAAGATGCATACTCTCTTCAGACAGGTATAATGCATTGTTTGAAACAGGTATAAAAATGATGGAGCTTGTTAAGAACTTGTTTGAAATTATAATTATGTGTTTGCTAGGCTCTTGCTGAAAAGAAAATGAACCATTTGAAGCATATTTGATAAGGTTATTAAAAATGTAAGTAAACATTGAAAACAATTACCACTTGAATACTTTGTGATTGTTGTTTCTCATTCATTTAGTTGTGTCTGAATCTTTGTGACCTTGTGACCCCAAGGTCCATTGCCCACCAGGCTCTTCTATCCTCCACTGTCTCTCAAAGTCTTTCCAAGCTCATATTCCTTGCTTCCATGACAATATCTATCCATCTTATCTTCTCCTGTCCCCTTCTCTTTTTGGCTTCAATCTTTGCTGACATCAGGGTCTTTTCCAATGAATCTTGTCCTGTCACTATGTCACCAAAGTATTTAAGCTTCAGTTTCAGTATTTGTCTTTCTAATGAGTAATGTGAAATAATTTCTTTAAGTATTGACTGATTCAGTCCCCTTGCTGTCCAAGAGACTTGCAAAAATATTTTATAGCACTGCAATTTGAAAGTGTCAATTCTATTGTACTCAGTTTTTTTTTAATAGTCCAATTCTCATATTTATACCTTCCTCTTGGAATAACCATAGCTTTGACTATATGGACCATTTTCAGTAAGGTAGTATCTGCTTTTTGGTGTGCTGTCCAGGTTTGCTATATCTTTCCTTTCAAGGAGCAATTGTTTTTAATTTCATGGATATGGTCTCTGCCTACAACAATCTTTGAAGCCAAGAATATAAAATCAGATTCTACTTCCATTTCTTCTCCTTCTATTTTCCAGGAAGTGAGGAGCCAATTGCCATGATCATAGAATTTTTTTTTAATGTTAAGCTTCAAGGCAGCTTTTATATTCTAATATTTCACCTTCATCAAGAGGCTTATTAATTGTTCTTCACTTTCTGCTATCAGAGTGTCATCATCTACAAATCTGAGATTCTTGATGTTTCTCCTGGCAACCTTAATTCTGGCTTTTGTTTCATTCCAGATGGCATTTCACAGACATACTTTGCATTTAAGTTAAATACATAAGGTGATGATATAGATCTTTGTTGCACTGCTTTCCCAATCTTACACTAAACAGTTATTCCATTTTCAGTTCTATCTATAATTGCTTTCTGACTAGCATACAGGTTCCTCAAGAGAAAAATAAAATAATCTCTTTGATGGCTTGTCCATTTTGTTGTTATCTACATATTCAAATGCTTTAATAAATTCAGTAAAAGTGAACTAGTTTTTTTTTTCTCTCTGGAATTCCATTGCTTTCTCTGTAATCTATCAAATGTTGGCAATTTGGTCTCTAGTTCCTCTACTTCTTAGAAAATCAGCCTGTACTTCTTGTAATTTAAGGTTTACATATTACTGAAGCCTAGCTTGCCAGATCATAAACATAACCTTTCTGGCATATGAAATGAGTGTGATTGTTTGGTAATTTCAACATTCCTTTCCATCGTTTTTCTCTAGGATTGGAACATATGCCGATCTTTGCCAATGCAGTGTTCTCTATTGAGTATTCCAAATTTGATGCAGATTGAGTGCTCCACTTTAAGTGTGTCATGTTTTAGGAATTTAAATAGCTCAGTTGAATTCCATTACTTCCAGTTGCCTTATTGTTATCAATGCTTCCTAAGGCCCAGCTGACTTTATTCTTCAGGATGGATGACTCTAAATCAGTAACCACACCATCATGGCTATCAGTGATGATAAGATCTTCCTTTTGTGGTTCTGTATATTCTTGCCATTTCTTCTTAATCTATTCTCCTTCTATTATGTCCTTAGTAATTTTTTATCACTCGTATTTTCGTATGAAATATTCCCTTCATATTTCTAATTTTCTTGAAGAGATCTCTTGTCCTTCCCATTCTTTGTTATCTTCTATTTCTTTGCATTGCTCATTTAAGAAAACCTTATTTCTCCTTGCTATACTGTGGAATTCTCCATTCAGTTTGGTATATCTATCCCTTTCTTCTTTACTTTTCACTTTCTTTCTTTCCTCAGCTATTTGTAAAGCCTCAACAGATAGCCATTTTTGCTTTCTTGCTCTTCTTTTTCTTTGAAATGTTTTGTTGTTGCTGCTGCCTCCTGTAAAATATTGCAAACTTAATTCTTCAGGCAATCTATCAGATCTAATTACTTAAGTCTATTCATAATGTCCATTTCTTATTTTTAAGGGATGTTATTTATGTCATATCTATGTGATCTGATAATTTTCCCTGCTTTCTTCAGTTTGAGACTGAAATTTGTGGTAAAAAGCTCATGATCTGGGCCACAATCAGTTCCAGTTCTTGTTCTTAACTGACTAGATAGAGTTACTACACCTTTGCCTGCAAAATATATAATCTATCTGACTTCTATATTTTTGACCATCTAGTGACATTTATGTGAAGTTGCCTTTTGTGTTGTTGAAAAACAGAAGAACTCTGTTCTGTCATGCTTCATTTTGTATTCCAAGACCAAATTTGCTTATTATTCCAATTTTCTTTTGATTTCTTACTTTAGCATATATTAGGATGAATATCACATCTTTTAAATGTTATTTCTAGAAGATATTGTAGATCTTCATAGAGCTGAGCAACTTTGACCTCTTTGGCATCAGTGATTGAAGTTTAGACCGATATGTGTGCTGTTGAATGACTTGTCTTGGATTAGAATAGATATATTCTGTCATCTGTGAGATTATACCCCAGTACTGATTTTTGTGTACTTTTGTAGACTCTGAGGGCTGCCCTATTTTTCCTCCTAATGGATTCTTGCCCACAGTAGTATATGTAATGATCACCTGAATTAATTACCCATTCCCATGTGTATTCACTAACACTGTAGATGTTAATGTTTAATCTTTCCATGTCCAGCTCGACCACATCTAGCTTACCTTGACTTGAAGATCTTCTAATCCATATTCCAATAAAATATTGATCTTTATATCACTGGACTTTCATTTTGTTATCTGTGTGAGCTCAGGGGACTTGCTATACTTCAGAATGGTAGAATTACAGACTTAAAGTTGAAAATTATCAGAAATGTCATTAGGTCCAACATTTAACAGAAGAAATAAAGTCTACAGAAGTGGATAGATATAAAAATACTTGGGAGTATACCTGCTGATACAATCCCAGGAACCATAAAATTCATTTGAAAGAACAAAAGTTCAAGAGTATCAAGGTAATCAATAAAAATGATGGAAGGTACCTTAGCAGTACTAGATCTCAAACTACTAAAAAGCAGTAATCATCAAAACAATTTTGTACTGGCTAAGAAACAGGGTAGTGCGTCAGTGAAATAGATTAGGTACACAATACAAAGCAGTAAATGACCATATTAATCTAGGGCTTGTTAATCCCAAAGATACATACTTTGGGGACAAAACTCACTATTTGACAGAAATTGCTGGGAAAACAGGAGAGCAGTTTGTTAAAAACTAGGCATAAACCAACATTTCACACCATATGCTAAGATAAATCAAAATGGAGATATGATTTAGACAGAAATGGTGATATAAGCAAATTTGCAGCGCATGAAATATCATACTTGACAGATTTAAGGAAGAATTTATTGACAAAAGAAAACCTGGAGACCATTATGGGAAGCAAAAGAGGTAATTTTGATCACATTAAATTAAACAGGTTTTGCACAAGCAAATGCAATGTGGCTAATATTAAAAGGAAAGCAGAAAACTGAAAAAAAATTACTGCAAATTTCTCCAATAAAGGTCTCATTTCTTAAAAATTCAGAGAGCTGAGTCTAATTTATAAGAATGTGAGTCATTCCCCAATCAAAATATCAAAGCTGTCCATAGTCATATGGGAAAAAAAAATGCCCTAAATCACTATCAATCAGAAAAATGCAAATGAAAACAACTCTGAGGCACCACCTCACACTTATCAATTTGATTTATAAGACAGAAAATGAAAATGAAAAATGTTGGAAGGAATGTCTAAAAATTGGGACACTAACATGCTATTGCTGAAGTTGTGAACTGATCCACCCAGCAGTTTGGAACTATGCTCAAAGGGCTATAAAAACTTGCAAACTCTTTGACCAAACAAGTTAGATAGGGTGCAGGGCTTGAAATTAGGAAGACTCTTGTTCACGAGTTCAAATGCAGCTTCAGATACCTGCTAGCTGTGTGATGCTGGTCAAGTCACTTAACCCCATTTCCCTCCATTTCTTTTTCTGTAAAATGAGCTGGAGAGGGAAATGCCAAGCCACTCCAGTATATTTGTTAATAAAACATCAAATGGTTTCACAAACTGAAATGACTGAATAACTACAGTACCTCCAGAGAAAAAAGTGGAGTCTGAAAGCCAATGAAAGTACATTTTTAAACTTTATTTTTCTTGTTTTTTTTTTTGGGGGGGGGGGAGAGGAGATGGATGGAAGGGTGCTGGGGAGTTTGGATCTGTGTTTTCTTTTGCAAAGTGGCTAACATGGATATATATTTTGCATGACTGCAAATGTAGTCTATGTCAAATTGTTTGCTTTCTCAGGGATGGGCAAGGGGAGATGAAGAGAGAGAGAATTTAGTTCTCAAAAATTAAATATTGTTTATATGTAGTTGGAAAAAATAAAACAATTAAGAAAAAAAGAAATGCAGATCTCTTCTGACATTATCACAAAGGATATAATTATTGAATTACAGAAAAGAATTTAATAATGCAAAGTGCCCTCAATGGACAAAGAACATTGTAAGGCTCCAGACAATCTGTCATCGAGTAATTTTGCATTATCCTAAAGGACCCAAATCTTAAAGCCAAATTCCTCTTATATAATGTGTGAATTAAATTATAATCATCTTATCCCCTGTGACTTACAACAGAGTGCTCTGTATTGAGAGGGTGAAATTCTAAGTTTCAGTTTCATCTTTGCTATATGAACTTTGGGCAAGTCATTTAATATCTATGAGTCTCAGTTTCTTTCTTCATTTGTAAAAAGTGTGTGTGTGACCATGTAAAACTTAAGGTCCCTTCAACATATTTTTTTTCTATTAACAAAATGTTTCATTATATTTCATGTGTTATGTTAACTTCTATGGTTTCTTTATTCATACGACCACTAGAGGTTTCTTCTATCTGTGAATTTCTTTGTTAGGGGACCTAGATTTGCATCCTAGTATTATTACTACTTTTGATAACAAACAAATTAGTAAACAATTCTGGACTTTGTTCACTCATCCTTAAAGTGGAAAAAAAAAAACACATACTATCCACTTGAAGAATTTCTAAGCATTGGGTTAGAGGGACAGACAGACCTAAATTGTTACTCTTTATTTATGGCTAATAATAACTAATGGAAAGTAGGTACATCACTTACATTCTGGCCATATTCTTTGTGGTTTATGCTTTGCTCAATTTCTTTATGTAGCATTTGATTTTCTCAGTCTTCCTTGTGCTTTAAATCATATGAACCCAGAGGTCAGATTGAATTAAAAACAACAACAGCAAAAAACTCATCTGTCACCATAATTGGTATTTTACTATGTATGCCTAGAATGCCTTAAAATAAGAGAAACATTAATATTTAATGTTCTAGAACAAAATAAATAGTAATTCAATTCAATGAACATTTATCATGTTATGAATAATATAAAAAAATGAAAAAGTGGAGAGGAGAATCAAATCTGACAGCTCTTCTCACCACCGAAGACTGCATGCAGCTGCTCAGGTAAAAATATTGGTATGAACTAAAGTAATTTGCTGTAAACATGCTTCTTATGAACATTTGTGAGTATTACACCAGCCTACTGAATCTTCTTACATAGAAAGGAACCTTTTAGGATAAAATAGCATAATTGATCCCAGTGGGAATGGTTGGAGAAAGGCCTACCAGCAGTACAACTCGGTAAGGGTCTAGTACTTCTTTGAATAAAATGGATTTAATTGGAGGTTCAACATTACACTTGTAGATGGATACCAGTTGGTTTAAATTCTGTCTGTCTTCAAATGGAGCAACTTTTACAAAGATAGTATATTTTAGGAAATGTGTAACCTGAAAACCCAAGCATAATTTTTATCAAATTTTTGGTGTAAAAAAAAATCTCTCGTTTACAGATTGTGGTAAGAAGAGGAAGGAGGAAGAAGAGGAGAAAGAGAGACACAGAGAGAAACAGAGACTTGAAATACCTAGATTATAAAGTCAGGACATAATGTAATGGGGTATCAGTGAGGTATCATTGATTTGATATGGCAATTCTCAAAGTACAAGTCAGAGGTCATAAACCAGAATAAAATATACAGTCAAAAGTGTTAGATCTTGCAAGCACCTGAGAGCTATCTAACACAAGTTATTATTTTTTTTTTCCTTTTACATGGGGAAAATGAGATCCAAAAGGAGAAAATGTCTTTTTCTAGGTTGTATGGCAAGGTAGAAGCAAAGTTGGGAAAGCATGATAATGTAGGGAATCATTCCAATTGGACAAAGAACACTTCTATTTAATCAACAAAAAAGTCAGAAAATATGCTTCTGAGACAAGATATCAGGGTCCCAAGTTTGAATTCCACCAAGTGGGTCAAATATAAAGATAGGAGTTCAGGTGGCAGTCCTGATTTCAAAATCTAACTTTTATTTTTATTAAAAAAAAATAAACATATAAACACAAAACTTACCTTGGTTATATTTCATCGTTCCCTAAAGATATAAAAATGTTTAGTATGACTATTTTTTTTATAAAGGATGCTTTTGACTGAATTGTTCATTTGTTGCCTCCTAGGAAAGGATCAAAGGGGGCAGGGAACATCAGATTTGTTGCACTCTCGACACCTTTCTTTTATTTTTTTTAAACTTCTAATTATCTGGTTTATAGTGAACACTTTGATTGGATGCTGTCTTTATCAATACAGATCATTAACTGTGTTGCAACTTACAGTCTTAGAGTCTCCCAGGGCAACTTAAGGGAGAGTCCTGCTATCACAGAACCAATATATTTCAGTAGTGGGGCTTGAACCCAGGCCTTCTTGATGCTGAGACTAGCTTTCTAGTCACTTTACTATGTTATCTCTCACATGACAGATTTTTCTCCAAGATCTATCTTTAAGGGCTAAGACAATGTATCATTTCAACGATTGTATAATGGTTGATGATGCATGCTAAAGGAGAATGTGTTGGTTTTTCACCTAGTGGTTTTTTTTCCCATTATACATATATTTATATATAACTGGAAGACTTTATGAAAGAGACTCCCTCACTCTAAATAAAACACTTGTCAGGATTTTATTTTTAATTCTCTTTGATTCCATGACAATGATTTCTCTTGGTTCTTCCATAGCTTATTTGACCACTCCTAAATTTCCTTTGTTAGATTATAATCACTTCCCAACCCGTTAGGTCTGTGTATCCCTCAAAGCTGAGCATTAGACTTTTATCTTTTATATGTCTATCATGGTTATCTCATTTATCCCTATGGATTCAACTATTACAAGATGATTAAGATAATATCTCCAGATATAACTTATCTCCTAAATTCCAGTCTCATATTGACAACTCCTGCTGAACAACTATTTCCTCTTGAGTATCCTATTAATATCTCCAACTCAATTTGTACAAAAATGAACACATTATGAAGCTGTCTAACTGCACATTTCATCTCAAACTTCCTTACTTTTATAGAGGCCTCACCATCTTCCAGTCACCTAAGATTAATTACAATCTTGGTGTAGTCCCTTTTTCTTCTCTCTACCTGATCCATTCTCCCATGCCTAATGAATTGCTATTTCTTGTCAATTCTATCTGTATAATATTTCTCACATGTATTTCCCAGTCTCAATACAGGCTTTTCCCAATGTTGGTAATGTACCTATACCTGACCAATGCCTCTTAGAAACATAAGCTTTCTTTAAGACTAAGGTCAAGTTGTGCTTACAATTTGAAGATTATCCCAGTTTCCCAAAATGTTAGGGTTCTCTATATCTCCTAAAATTATCTTACATTAACATGTATGTGTGTGAAATATTGTATTTTCCTGGTAGATTGAAAATGATTCTTAGGAAGCAACTATTTCATTTGTGGGTATGTTTGCTTGTTTTTTTTTTTTTTCCATCTTTTCACCCTTGGGTCTGGCACATAGTGTACTTGGTGTTCAATAAAACATGTGTTGGAATAAATTGCTGGATTAAACATGTTCAAAAAGAAAATTATTATTTATTTTACACTAAATCCATTCTCCCTTTAGCTCTCACTATTTCTGCTTATGGGACCACTATCCTTCAGTCACTCAACTTGGAACTTGAAACAGGTTGAGCATGGAATGATTCTTGTCTCTTCCCTTTACCCTACTCCCCCCATCCAGTTAGTTTCTCATTCTTGCCAATTCTACCTCTTTGTTTTGTCTTGTTTTATTTTACATCCTGCTTCTCTGAACTCACATAGTCATGACTCTAGCTCAGGTCTTCATTATCTATTGCTGGGGAAATTATAGTTACTTGACAATTAGTCCCCTACTCTCAATTTATAGCTTTCTCTATCTTTCACAGAAT
This sequence comes from Pseudochirops cupreus, assembly GCA_028627135.1. NCBI lineage: Eukaryota > Metazoa > Chordata > Mammalia > Diprotodontia > Pseudocheiridae > Pseudochirops > Pseudochirops cupreus. The sequence goes on from CM053581.1 coordinate 152,986,124, forward strand.
CACCAAAATTATCATTCTAAAGCATAGCTATGAATATTTTATTCCTATCTAAAAATAATCTAGTGATCCTCCATTGCCTTGGGGAAAAATATAAAAACTCTGCTATCTCATTACCACACTGAAGTTGTTTCCAAGAATATTTCCTTCTCAAAGTGCTAGGTGACTAAGCAAAGTCATCTTGGGCTTGTCCAACTCCATGTGACCAATTTATCTAAAAGCCTAAGCCTAAGAAATTCATCAGGTTTGCCCTGGAAAGAATACTCACCTTGAGGTGTGAGGGGATTGGGGGGAGGAACCATATGAGTTATCCCTTGTATCCTATTTTCAACTCTGGAAGTCCTAGCCAAACAAAAAAGAACAAACATCTAAAGAGCACACACTGGCAGCTTGAACTATGAAAGAGTGAGAGATGCAAAACTCTAACTTTCCCTTTTCTTTCAAGTCCCTCAGGGTGAGATTTTTGTATTCCTACTTGTGTTTTTCTTTGGTGATTAACAGAACATTCAGGTGAAAGCAATGAGTACATTCAGCAGAAGGCTGCCACAAAAAAATGCTTTACTCTAATATCCATGGCCTGGTATTAAAGACCTTGATCATCCTGCTCCTACCTAGATTTCTAGCATTCTTTCATACTACTCCTCTCATGAAATTCTAAATTACAGGCAAACTGAATATGGAAGAGTGTTACACACTTTATTCCAGAAATTATTTATACCTAGAATCCCCTCTCTTCTGAAGTCTGTCTATGGTTTTAATCTTTGTTTGCCTTTTGGGCTCAGCTTAAGTGAGACCCTTCACCTGAAGTATTTCCTAATTTTCTCAGTGATTCTCCCACTTAAACTTATTTTTATATACTTATTGGTTTTGTATACCCCTATCCCAGGGGAATATATTCTCCCTGAGGATAAACACAATTTTCATTTTTTTTTTCCTTCTCAGTACTAGCAGCAGATCTTATATATAGTAGATGGTTAAGGAATACTTGTTAATAATAGCAGCTTTACCTAGTGATTTATAATTATCTCATTTTATCTTCACAACAATATTGGGAGGTAGGTGCTATTTTTATCTCTGTTTTACTGATGAGTAAACTGGGGCTTAGAGAGATTATAGGATTTGTCCAGGTTTACAATCTAGTAAGTGTTTGTGGCTAGATTTGAATTCAGGCCTTCCTGACTCTAGATTCATTGGTCTATCCAGTGTTCTGCCTACTGTTAAATGAATTGAGTAACATTTTTACTCCTTTTATATCCTTACTATGCCTTAATTTTATTATGTTCTTGTGGGCAAATATCTTATTACCCATACTGGATTGAAATTTCCATCAGGTCAGGGGATCATGTCTTATTTTTCCTCTTACATCCCCCAGAGGCTTAATGTAGTTCTTTAATCATAGTAGACATGTAATAAATGTGTTGACTCCATATTGGGACAAAGCAAACTGGATACTACCAAGAAGGCTTCTTAACAGGATAAAATTATGAGGTTGCCAAAGTTCAGCACCAACAGGTTCCCAGTTTTGGGCTGCTTCTCTCCCATGGATCTAATCATGCTTTATTTTTTCTCCCTTATAAAACCAACTTTAAGATCCTTCATTCACAGTGACATCTAAATGACTAAAAACATCAATTAGTATTTCTCCAAGGAGCACCTGCAGTCTAGGAAACCTGATGATTACGGCACAAAGATCAAAGAGAGGAAACTACAAATATCAGATGGTAGGGATGAAAACAGGCTATTCCCAGGTCACTACTCTTCTTTCAGGGGAAAACCTAGAATGTATGAGGATCACTGGCTAACTTCATGGTCTCAGTAGGAAGGATTGGTAAGCCCTTTCATTTCTGTTTTAGGTTGAATAACTTCAGAAAACATTTCTGGTTCATATTAATAGCTAATCTTCATTTGAAATTTACAGGCTCATTTATAGGCTGTTTACCTTGGAAATATCCTGTGGAGATGAATTCCACATTAATTGCACATTGTGTTTATTTTAATCTATTCTAAATATGTGCCTTTTAATTTCATTTTGTGCCATCCAAACTTAACATTAGTCAAAAGGACAGGAATGTAGACACTTATTAGTCTTTTCTTAAATCACTCACAAAAAATTCATTTTGTTCTTAGGCATTTTGGAGAATACAAGTTTTATATTTGTTTTTTCTTACTTCTCATATGACAGTCTTCAGTCATCTTCATTATTATTCTTGGATCCTTTCACTTTTGTAATGCACTAAATGTCTAAATATGAAGCTAGCAAATTTTAATATAGTACCCTACCAAGTAAAACTTGTCATTTGGGTTAGACAATTGTTATGGGAATCTGAAGATCTTCCCTGCCCCTAGGGCCTTTGTTAAAGTGGCTACGTGACCCTGAGGACCCTTGGATATTTGAAAGTATACTCTGTTCCCTAATAGGCTGAATGTGGTCATGTGGAGCCTGTGGCGCCAGGCTTGT
>CM053581.1:152989078-153034118 GCA_028627135.1 Pseudochirops cupreus
CAGACGCTGGAAGCCGTCTGCTGATCTGTTTTTCTGTTTGTTTGTAACTTCTGTTTGTATTCTCTGAAGTTCAGGGCGCTGACTTTTTCCCCTGAACTAGGTAAATGGTATTTGATTGATTAAAGTAAGATTGTTAACCCACTTTGAGTTGCTTTCCTTTAGAAAAGCAGATCTAAGAACCTGTGCTAGTAGCCGCCCTGGGTGTGCTGGGGTGCTTGCTGTTACAACAATATGACCACAAACTTTTTGCATTATAATTAGACAAATATGTAATAAATTTGGCCTTTTTGAACTTAACCTTGCTTTCTAGACTTTTCTGTAAAGATATTCTTTCAAAACCTATTAACACACAAGGGTAATTTAAATTATTCTTTCAGAAATCATTAGTTGCGTTCTTGTCTACTTCTAACTTTGACGTCTTTCACATTATCCAATTTTTTCAGGTCCTTGGCTCTCCAAAAATACACTTGTACTTTCAAGGTTACCGAGGCTTAATTTGGTTACCCTGATTTGAACTGACTTTCTCAACACATCCCACAGGCAAACGTCTTGAGAGAATGAATCAGTTACAGACACCTGCCTGGCACCCAGGTGTGGAAGTATGCTATACTAACTCCACTTCTGGAAATGGCCACCATGGGAAAAGGTGTCTGCTGCCTAGCAACAGTCTCCACAGAAGAAAAGGCATCCCTTTTTTAGGATTACATCAGAAACTGAAATTCTTAGGTTTTTGCGTACAATAACATAAATAGAAAAAACAAACAAACATAAATCTACCTTAAAGATTTACATCTAGTAAAGGGGGCTTGAAGTATTTTGTTAACATTAATAGCTTAGATAGTTATATTTCTTGGGAATTCTTATAAAATTTATTGGATACATAACTGGTTCACATGGTCAATGTAAGTATATCACAGTTGAGGGAATTGTAGTATAAGGAGGGGAGGGCAGAGAATAATATGAATATTACCACTGTGGCTTACTTACCTGTGTGACCTTGAGGGAATCATTTCACTCCCTGGGTTTTGGTTCCTCTATCATAACATGAATTTTTTGAACTAGATAATCTCTAACATTTATTCTGGCTTCAAATTATATCACCTTTTACTTTGGATTATTTTAGACCTTTCTTTATTCTCCTTTTTCCCCCATGCCTGTTCCGCCCTTCAGGCTATTGAAAAAAGTGGTAAAATCCAAATCGGTACCTTTAGCTGATTAATGACAGTTCTAAAAAAATAACTAAAAGAAACAGGACATAAAAATTCACAAAAATAAAGTTTTGCTTTTCTGTGGATATTGTCTATGCGGTCTCTTTCACTTATTGTCGTGCATAATCAAGAGTTCATTGTCAATAACTTTGAGATTTTAAATCAGAACTGACTGGATATAGAATCTAGGAACCTCCTTGAATCTTCCCACTGGATCTGGAATTAGCCTGAAGCCATAAGGCTTCCATTAGCACTAGGCCCAAATCTGTTACCCTTAACGTAGGAGCTCTCCATTGTCTGTCATCTCTAGGTAACCTTCAGCTATTTGTTGCTCTTAATCCCATTCCTGGAGTCTGACCTCAGCTCTTTCAAGATCCTCCTTAGATTCTTCCTCAAGACCCACCCCAAAACTCTCCTCTAGACCAAACCTAGATCCCTCCCATAGTCTTTCTGTATATAAGATTCATCTTGCCTCCATGAAGGAGTTGACATTCAATCTAGCTCAGACTCAGTCTGTGTCAGATTCTTCTGGCCCACTTGTCAACACAAGTGTCACAAATATGTAGACTACATAAGAGTAACCCAAAAGGTAGCCCTTATGGAAAATCTTTAGTAAACTTTGTTTACTTTGGCTGAAAGAAGGCTTAAGTCAAATTTATTCAGCAGGACATGGCATGTCAGTATTTTGGGGTCTTGAGCCATCCCTAAACCCCAAACCTCAAGAAGATAATGTCAATTGAATAACAGTTATTTATTTTGTCCAGAGAATTTTTCAAGAGCATAATCATTGAAAGCTGATGTAGAAAAAATTCTTTTACTACATATAGTACACAAATAAAAAATCTAAATTAGATTCAATGATTGTGTGTACTTTTCCTAAAATGTGAGAGGAAAAGAAGAATCTTTGTGCACTTCAAAAGGAGCCACAGAGAAGGATCAGCAACCTTGGGATAAACCCCAGCTCTGCTACAGATTAATATATTTCTTGAGTAAGTCATTTCTTTATTTCAGACTTCCATGTCATTGCTTATAAAAGGAAGGGGGAAGATTAGAAGACTGCTAAAGATATCTCTACCTCTAAAATTTTATGATGTAAAAACATAGATTGTGAAAAATTCTCTCAATTATATTTTGTCAATTACCTACTTAATGGGTTATAAATTATTGGTTATATATTTGGGTAGTTACTTCTTTGGGCTCAAGATAAGCTACTGGAAAAAAGAAAACATGCTATTTTACCTCCTGGAACTTGAAACTGCACGGCTCCTCAATTTATAACATTCACTTTCCACCGTGGTTCCCCCATTGGCATTCCTAGCAACTATGAACTTGCTTTTTGTCATGAGATTATATTTGCCTTGAATCCCATTTCCCAAGAATTGTACTTAGTGTGTTCAAGCTCATCTTGTCTAACTGGTGTGGTTACCTGTAAAGAGGGTTAGGGGTACTCTAGAGACCCCAAAATACCAACACGCTGGGTCCTGTCAAATGAATTCAACTCAAGTTTTCTCTCAGCCAAAGAAAAGTAAAGTTTATTGAAAGTTCATTAAAATTTCACCATATTGGGTAGATTCTTAAAGAGCCCAGGTATCTGTGATGCTTGCATTGGACAAGCAGGTCAGAGCAAGTCTGACACAGAGTAAGTCTCTGCTAGGTCATTCTATGGCTAGGTCGTTCTATGGTGCTCTCACACCACATGGAGGGAAGATGGGGTCTTATGTACAGAAAGGTTGGGGGAGGAATCTAGGGGTGGTCTAGAGGAGGAGTTTGGGGAGGGTCTTTAGGAGGAGTCAGATGAGGTCAGACTCCAGTAATGAGTGATCAAGGGTGGGAAGTTGCTGGAGGCTACCTGAAGCTGATAGACAATGGTGGACTAGGCCAGTTCAAGGGTGGGAAATTGCTGGACAAAGGGGGGCTAAAGACTTTGTCAGAGCCACAATTTAAGTCCCATGGCCTCAGGCAAATGCCTTCTGTGGGAAGATTCAAGGAAAGCTCAAGGGGCTCCCAGAGCCTATACTCATCATAAGTATGGGGGATAATTGAGTCAAATAACAATTAATAATCAATTAATAATTGCTCCCAATTTAAAGTAAATGACAAGTTACCCAGATGCCATTGTTAGGTGAAAATAATAAATTATTCATTGTTTTTATACTAAGTCCAAAAAGAAAAAAAAATATCCTTAGTTAATTTAAATGTCCCTAAAAGCCAGTGGAAGAAGTGGAGTGATTTTACACAAGAAGTACATTTGTACTGATTCAAGAAGAAAGGAAACAAGCATTTATTAAACACCAACTATATGCTGGACACTATGATAAGTACTTTAGAAATATTATCTTACTGATTCTCACAACAATCTTGAGAGAGAGACATTATCTCCATATGAAAAGTGTGGTAACTGAGGCAAATAGAGCTTGAATGACTTGCCCAGACTCACACAACTAATAAGTGTCTAAAGCTGGATTTGAGCATAGGACCTCTTAACTCTAGGCCCAGCACTCTTTCCACTGAATCACCTAGTTGCCTCTAAAAGCAAGGGCAAACTTGGTCATACCATGTGGGTCATTTTACAAAATAGCAAGTCAGCTTAGAATCCAGAAGATTCAAGTATTTGGCAATAGAGAAAAGAGTTAAGTCCTTAAGAAGGGCTCTCTAGATGGCAGAAAGAGAAAAGCCCTGGCCTTGGCCTTTTTCTCACTCTCATCTCCCCCTTGATCAGACAAGAACCTTGTGAACTTTGGAGGGCCAGAGCATTTTGACTTTCTCTTGAAATTCATTGCATTGGGACCTGAGGACAAATTAGACTCACTGAGACAAAATAACTTCAAGACTTTTCAAGGAGACCAACAAAAATACTATGCTATAGCTAAAGGGAATTTCACAGAATCCCACAAATGGGAGGAAAGGACTTCTGATGACCAAAATTTATGATTTTTTTTTCTTTTGTCACATTGCTTTGCTAAACTTGACCCCACTTTCCCCCCCTGAACTCTGTATGTGGCATGTGACCAAAAAGAAAATGAGGTGGGTAGGTGGTTTCTACCAACTGTTCTTGCTATTGCACTTGTTTCTAAAAGCTAATTATTTCTAACTGATATAAACTGAACAGTAATTTCAAACTGCCATTCTAATATCATTACTAACCACTCTTCTACATTACCACCTTCCAAATACAGAGAGCATTATCATGCCCTCTTTAAATATTCTCCTGTTCTAAATACCGACAGTAAGTTTAATTCATTATTATATAGTATTGACTTAGAGTCTTTCAGTTTCCTTTTCCTAGATACCCTCTAGCTCTGTGTATGTATGTGTACAGCATGCATGCATATGTTCATAAATACATATGTGTATTTATATATGCACATGCATATCACACATACCTGCATACATGCATGTATGTGTGTAAAGCCACCATATACAAGTACTCAGAGGATATGACTTTGAAAGGAAGGAGAAAAAAGGAAGAAGGAAAAGAAAGAGGGAAGAAAGGAAGGAAGGAAGAAAAAGATTCAATAGTTCCAGGTAGAAGTGGGGAAGGAGGAAAGACAAACCGCATTCTACCTCTTTTGTTGTGTGAACCGAATTCCTTAAGCTATCTTTAGATATAGGTCTTCATAGACATAGATCTATAGCAGTACCAAATGAACTGTCCTATTTCCAGAAACTTTACTTCTGAAGGAAAATGTTCTGTTCAGCTTCAAAGAGAGGACAAAGCTCCAGGTAATCTCTTTAATTAGTCTCATTTAGATAAGACCATAAAAGGGGGTTAATTGGTTGAAATCTAAGTAGCAAATTTCTGGCAGATAATAAATACCAAGCTTCAATATACTTCAGGGAGAGAAAATGGAGGAAAGAACAGGGGCCTTTAAATATCAAAGAGATCAACAAAGGTACTCCATACAGGGAGGACTTAATCTCTCTATTGGAGGAATTTTCTCTTTCACGGCATGCTTTTTTTGGGGTTAGTTTTAAACTTACCTTTGCCTTTAGAAAATAATACTGATTTTGAAGAATTTTGAGTTCAGGGTTGATATTAGAACACATCTTGACATTTCAGTCATTTTTCAGTTGTCATACTCTTTGTAACTCCATTTGGGGTTTTCCTGGAAAAGATCCTAGAATGGTTTGCCATTTTCTCCTCCAGCTCATTTTATAGATGAGAAAACTGAGGTAAACAAGGTTAAGTGACTTGCCCAGGTTCACACAGCTAGTAAGTGTCTGAGGCCAGATTTGAACTCAGGAACAAAAAAATCTTCCTGACTCAGGACTCAGGCCTCTATTCACTTCTCCAATCAGCTACACATCTTGACATATGACTGTCAAATACCAAGTGAGCTGCTAGTGCTTTTCCTTTGGTGGACTGAAGTGGAAGATATAATTGCTTTTCTTTTCTTTTTAAACACAACTTTCAAGACGTTTATTGGCCAAAAAAAAAAAAAAAACCTAGATTGTTAGGGTATGCTGCCACCAGGTGGCATCAGGCACCTTGATCACATAGCACATAGTCTTTAAGGGTGGTTATCAGAGTATTTAAGTATGGTTTTCAGATTATTTTTCTTTAAAAAAAAACTTTCCTGTTATTACATAGATATAACTTTACATGATTACAAAGCTGTAACTTTTTTCTTTATTTATTCTTAGTTTTCACCATCCACTTCCATAAGATTTTGAGTTCCAAATTTTCTCCTCATCCCTCCCCTCCCTCCACCCCAAGATTGTGTGTAATTTGATAAGGCTCTACATATACATTCATATTAAACATTTTCACATTAGTCATGTTATGAAGAAGAATGAGAACCAATGAAGAAACCATGAGAAAGAAGCCAGAAAGAGAGGGAAAGAGAGATGCTTCAATCTCATTTAGACTCCATAGTTCTTTTTCTGGATGTGATTAGCATTTGCCATCATGAGTCATTTGGAATTGTCTTAAATCCTTGCATCACTAAGCAGAGATAAGTCTATCAAAGCTAGTTATCTCACAATGTTACTATTACTTTGTAAAATGTTCTTCTTTTTCTTCTCATTTCACTCAGCATCAGTTCATGTCTTTCCAGGCTTTTTTGAAATCTGCCTGAACATTATTTTTTATGGAAAAATAGTATTCATCTACTGTAACTTGTTCAGCCATTCCCCAACTGATGGGCATCCCCTCACTTTCCAATTGTTGGAATCTACATAAAGAGCTGCTATAAATATTTTTGTACATGTGAGGCCTTTTCCTGTTGTTATGATCTCTTTGGGATGCAGACCAAGAAACAGTATTACTAAGTGAAAGGGAGAATTGATTTTCTCTGGGTAACCAGACAACACTGTTTGACCCTTTCAGACCCTTCATTTTTCAGAGGTATAGTCCTCTCAGAGCTGTTCCCAAGATCAAATGATGTGAGCTATTAAAATAAAATCTGTGGTAGATTCTCCATCGTTCAGTGTTCAAGCACTTGATTAGAAATCTTTGATGCCTCCATCTTCTTTGGACTCCTATCTGGATATACAACTTGGAGTTCAGCAGGAATAAGATAGCCCATGGGGGAAAAAAATACACCTATTAATTTCCTGGGAAACATAATTATACCCAAAGCCTTTAGCTTCAAATAACAACACCATAGAATTTCAGAGGCAGAAAATATTCCAGTGGTCATGTAGTTTAACCCATATCTCAAAAAAAATTCCACTTTGACAACTCTAATAGTTGGCCATTTTGCATTCACTCAAAAACCTCCAATGAAGGGGAACTCATTGCCTCCAGAGGCAACTCATTCTACTTGGGGATCATTCTAATTGTTATGAAGATTTTCTTTAAACCAAATCCAAATTTTCCATTTCATAACTTCCTTTCCATTGAACTTAGTTCTTCCCTCAGGGGTAAAATAGAATAATTCTAAAGCTTCTTTCAGTTTATGATCCTTTATATATACAAAGCAGCTATCATATCTTCACACACACACAACCACATCAATGACCTGAAAGTTCTATTCTTCAGGCTACACATTTATAATTCCTTCAGCTTCTCATTATGTGGCATAAATCTGAAGAAATTCACCATGTTCCTTACCACCATCTAGGTACTTGTGTTTTTACAAATATTATTCAGATGCCCCAAATTAAAAATATTCATGAGATCCATACAAGGGAGAATATGGGATATACTATACTGTTCATTTCTTAGTCCCAAAATGAATGTCTCTTTCCATGAAATCTAAAAACATATTAATTTTCTCAGATATTGTATCACATTTACTCTCTAAGTATTCAAATTCATATCATTTGGCAAATAGACCCAAGATTTCGTTCTTTAAATTTCAGAATACTCCAGTAAGAAGTTGTTTGTTTTTTTTTTTTGTGGTAGGGTTTGGAAAACTAAGGGGGACACATTGAACTTGTGTGTGAGTGATGCATGTATACTATTAGAATGCCCTCTAATACCAATGTGTTTGTTGCAAATTTATTACTAGATGTACCTATATGTTTATAGGTAAATTAAGTGAGTATATTTAAATTAGTATTTGATCATGATTAGAACTAGCTATGAATGTTGGCTCCTATTTCTTCTTGCCACACATTTATCAAAGAAATATAGTTGCATTTTATACCAAATTGCAACCTATTCACATTTCTTCTATTGTGTAATTCTTGTCCCTATTCTCCAAAAGCTTTTTAAGAGAACCTAACATTACCAAAGATTTTCTTCTACATCTTTTTAGATTTTTTTGAAAAAAACAATTCACGGGTGCCAGAAGAGTGTGTGGATTCTCTATGTTCTTTTCTGTTATGCTCTCTGAAAAAAGTATTCATTCATTCATTCATTTGTAGAGGGGTGAAATGCCATATCAGGGTCACACAAGCACAATGTAGTAAATGACTGGAACTCAGATGGTCTGAATCCTGGTAAACAATTCAATAAATATTTCTATAGCAAGCTCTTAGTGCGTGCAAAACCTGGTGTTTATTCAGCAATAGAACTACTGGTCAGAAGTTTTCATTTAGTCACGTTATCAATAAAATTAATGGACAGAACTTTTAGAATATAGAAACAAAAGGGGCACTTAAACATACATAGATTCTTTTCACTAAAATGAAGTGCAAATGATGGCAATGTAACATTATTGTTGACTGTATTGATTAATTATTAATTCATCATGTGGTATATACAACATAATCTGTGATGCTTTTGTTTTTAAAGGCCAAAACCAACAATCTGTTCCTTTCCCTTCCTTGCATTTTAAATTCTTCCTATAAAATTATACCATTTAAAAGTTATTTCATTTTAACATTATAATGTTAAAATAATTGATGATCAAATTATAATTTAATAATCTTGAAATTACTGTTATATGTATTTTTGCTTACTAGAGCAATGATAACACCATGTTATGCAATTTATATTATTAGACGAGCATACCCAATTTCGAAAGTAAATGGAATCTTATCATCTAAGCTTAACATCAAGGATCACATTTCCTTAGACTTGAAAATGATAAAAAATCATGCTTAAATTGCTATTTAGCTGAAATAAGATGTAGATTTTTAGGAGTAAATAGACATATAGGCAACTGAACCTTTTTGAAACTAGCTATAAAAATACACGTTGCTCACTTCCAGTCATTCTGGGTACATGGGTTGAAATATGTGCTCTGTGATAATCTCCATTTTAGTTGAATTTATATTATTTTACCAGTGAAATATTGTCTAGCTCAATGTGTGTTTGGGGTATGTGAAGGAAGTGAGAATGAAGCTACACAGGTGCCATAAAAACTTAAAGGACCATTTCTAAATAAAAGCAGGTGTGTTTCTGAAAACCTATATGTGAACTATATTTTTTGTAAATCAATCAACCTTTCCCATTGAAATCACAATTTCAGTTTTTAAAAGTATAACTCAAATAGCTTTGGAATTCAGGCCATCTTTTTTGAGCATAAAACTTTAAGAGAAACAAAAATGTTACAGTTAAATACTATTAATATGCTAATATTATACTGTATTTGACTAGTTAGGAGACTTTAGTCAAATTACTCCATCACTCTGACCCTCAGTTATTCTCTTTGGAATATTATAGCATCTAGAGCTAGAAGAGAGCAATAAATGCTCTCTGGAGCTTTCTTTGAAAGGAGGCTTTAGGCAGAATTCTTTGCTATGTCTTCAGATCAGAGGGGCAGAGGATATTGAGGGGACTGATGAGGGTGAGTACCAAGGCTAATGCAATCACACAAAATGAAAGCGAAGTTCCTGGGAGACATGATCATGGTGACATCCCCATAGTCTTGAAACTGCATTTTTTTCACTGTCTAGTTTTTTTTTAAATTGCAATGCAAATATTCTATCATCTGACCCAGGGCTACTGGTAGAAACAGCATTCTTATGGAAAGTACTAATTTGTTCTGTGATTACTAGGTCCTTCTAAAGGCAAGTGGAGGGGTGAAATACGTCAGAGAGAAGATCAAGGCTTATGTCAAGGGTGAGATCTTTTTTTTTTTTTTACTAACCCTTCACCCAAATCATTCCTTCTTAAGAGTTTTGCTGGAGATTTCCACTACCGACCTGAAAGAAATTTGGATTCCTGGAATCTGAACTGGCTTACTGTTTCATATAAAAATCCATATTAAGGGACCAAGACTTATCAACAAATCCACATATACTACCTATCTAACACCATCGTTGTTTGTCCGTTGGTTTTCAAGGATTTTGAAATCAAGGTATTTTTATGCTTAGTTTACAGTAGTGTTTCTCAAACTTTTGAGCCTCATAAGACTTTTACATACTTAAAAAATTATTAAGAACCCCACACAAAGAACTTTTGTTTACATGGGCTATATCTAGAAATATTTATTATATTTTAAATTAAAATTAAAACATCTTAGCATTATTATGAAAATAATTTTAACTTCAAAAAGCCCCCAAAATGGTCTCAAGAATCTTCACAGATCCGTAGACCATATCTGACCTAGAGCTTTTAATTGATCACTTTAACAGAGGTATTTGAGTTTTGTTGATACCTAGTTCATTGACAAAAAGGAAGTGTTATCCTTTTTAACAGATATGAATGGTTTGGGGTAAGGTTTTTTTTTATCTTAACCTTGTGGAAAGAAACCCTAGATGACTTTCTAATAAGATCAATCATAAAAGATGCATGCCCATTGTTAAAACTATTTTTCGATATTGTTCTAGAATTGCTATTTATAACAATAGAATTGAAAAATAAATTGATGAAAGAAGCATGGACAAAGAGGAAAATCATCTCTGTTTATAGACAACTTGATGGTTTGTAGATTATCCTGAGATTCAATGGAAGAAAATAATCAAAATTGTTATTATTTAAGCAAAGAAGTTCATAAAATATAAGCAGAAAAATTTCCTTCATTCCATAGAGAATTCATGACCCCCCTCCAAACAAAGTCTTAGAAAACATAAATTTCATTGACACAAGTACAAAATATAATATTTATATGTGTATATATATATATATACATATATATGTACATGCATATATGTGTATACACATACATATACAAACGTGATTTCATATAAGCCTATAGGTGATATGTAAACACACATACACACATGCATTGCACATATACCTACAAATGTGGAAGGACACTAAGAACAGTGATTTCATGGTCAGGAGGAGCTTTAGTGTGAAATAGCTCCTTTTGTGATGAAGTACTTCATCAACAATTATGAAATTTTAAATTTTATAGAGATAATGTGTTAAAAAGCCAAATGCCGTCTATCACTATTATGTATCAATCTCTTCCTGACACCAGGATTTGCTTTTTAGCCAATACTTTAATGAATAGGACTACAAAACACTATTATAATGAAGGAAGGATTAAGTTAGTTATCTTTTTTTTTTTAATTATTGTCCCATGCCAATGTTTTCATGAACATAAGACTATTATGTTCAATTGCCTCTGCATCTTGTTTTTCTATCTGTAAATCAATACCAGATAGTTTCAAAAAATAATAATTCATCTGATTAATGTCATATCAACCAAACCACTAAGATGATACTTTAAAGAACTAGACAAAATAAAAAATTATTCTAGGGGAACAAATAATCATGAATATCAAGAGAAATGAATATTGAAAAATACATTGGGAATAAAGGGGAAAAGAGTAGTAAGTCCAGATGCCTAACAATATTGCAAAACAATAATTATCAAAAATAATGTGTGCGCATATGCATGTGTGTGTGTGTGTGTGTGTGTGTGTGTGTGTGTGTGTGTGTGTGTGTGCGCATGATCAATGGAATAGGCATGGTAAGAAAAAAAAATAGTGTCTTTTAAGTCCAAGCAGAGTAACAGGTAAAATCCCTTTTTGGAAACAGAGGTAACGTTTTAAGTGAAATTAGATTTAGACATGCCCATGTCTCCTCCATCCTCAAAAAACTTTCACTTAATCTTCCTATCCTCACTCTTGTTTTATATTTCTTCTGCTCTTATGGCTAAGCTCTCTGAGACCATGTACAATAAATATCCTCTATTTCTCTTCCTATCATTCTCTTCTTATCTCCCTACACTCAGACTTTTAATCTCATCATTTCACTGAAACTCCTTTCTCCAAAGTTACCTATTATCTCCTAATTGCCAAATTCAATGAAGGTTTCTCAGTCTTCATTCTTCTTGACTTCTTTATGGCATTTTAAGAACTCATCCTCTTCTTTCTGAAGGGCCAACCTCCCTTCTTAATAGATACTAAAGGATATGAACAGTAGGGATTTTTGTTTGTTTTAAATTTTGTTTAATTTTGTAATACTGCATTTTTCAATCTTACCCAGAAAGGCAGCCCAAATTGCTGCACTGACCTGCTCTGGAGTTTTGACCTGTTCTACTTATTACTTGGGTCTGTCCTCCTCTCAGTAGGCAATCTAGTTTCCTTCTGCTCCCATGAGGGTTCACATGATTGATGCCAAACTTAGGGGATGTTTAAGATCTAACAAAGCCTACTGCAGCTCAAAAATTGAGCTCAAGAGAGCCATCACTCTCAGATTCCCAGGTAGTTAGGATTCTAGAAGTTAATCATAATGCCTATGAATAGCAAATTTTCAAAAGAAAAAAAAGAACGTTTAGTAATCGTATGCAAGAATGCTTCAAAGGCTAATAATAAGAAAAATGAAAATTTAAGCAACTCTATTTGAGCTCATCCGTAAGACTAAAAAAGACAAGAAAGGAAAATGATCAATCTTAGATGAGTTGAGGAAAGAGAGACATTAAGGCACTGGTTTTTTGAGCTATGAATTGGCCTAACTGCTCTGAACAACATTTCAAAATTATATTATAAATGTCTCTAAACTACTCAAGTCATATACCTACCCAATGACTCAGTGATAAATCTAATACCCCAAGGAGATCAACGAGAGAGTAAAAATGTTCATTATTTTATATTTTATATTTATAGTTGTATACCTTAACTTTTTTTATAGTAATAAAGAGCTGGAAGTAAAGCTGGTGTCCACTGATTGAGATATGACCAAAAACATTGTGGCATGTGTATTTAGAGAATATTACTGCTTTATAAAATAATAGGATTCTGAGAAATTTAGGAAGATATATAGGTATAAGTAGCACCAATGCAAAAATGGAAAGGTTGATCACAATGATATAATGGTAAACAGTACTGAAAGAAATAAGATATCTAATAAATGTAATCACAAATCATTCATTAAAAGACTGATAATTAATTTTTTTTTCTCTGCAAAGTAGTTTGATATTACAGGTGTTAAATGAGGCATACATTATTAGTCATAGAAAATATGTCAATTTGCTTTGTTTAATTGTATTTTGTTCAAAGTGAGGGTTATGTTGCCATGTGATAGGAAGAAGGAAGTAAGGTGGATTGATTGAGAAGTAGCAACAGAGGGGAAAAAGATCAATAATTTTTTAAGGGATAAAGAGTTTTCTTGAATATGTAATAGATTGGACATGATCTGTTCTAAATGTTTAATGTTGTCAGATTAAATAAAAAAAAATTTTCCTATATCCAATGTCTTTAGAGTATTTATACTTACAGGGTAGATAAAGTTTGTAACAGAGAAACCAGCCAAATTTAATTCACAGGGAAAACCTGATGTAGGAATGGCCAGCCAAATTCAGATGTTCTCAGGGAGATCTAAAAGGAGCAACATAAGTCAATCATTATAATTGATATTGTATACAAGGTAAACCCAATCAAACCAACATTTATCCACAACAGAGAATGGGGAAAAAAATGCAAGTAGTCTTTCATTCTTATTCATTTTTATGGTATTGGAGTTATAAGTGGCACAACAAATGGAGTGCCTGACCTGAAGTCAGAAAGGCTTATTTTCTTGAGTTCAAATCTGGCCTCAGACACTTACCAGCTGTGTGACCCTGAGCAACTCACTTGACCCTGTTTGCCTCACTCTCTTCATCTGTAAAATGAGTTGAAATAGGAAATAGCAAACCACTTCTATATATTTGCCAAGAAATGGGATCACAAAGAATCAGATGCAACTGAAAACTATTGAACAATACTAACACCAAAAGCAGATTTCATTTATCAGTAGATAGGCTTTATGGACATTGGCTCCTTCAAGACATAGAGTTAGGTATGGTTCCATGGTCCCAGTTCCCCATTAAATAAAAGCCAAAGACCAATCACTTGACAACTTGTTTCCACAATGATGACTGGCTCCTTCATTTCAATGTTCCTTATTTGACTTTCTCCGCTTCTCCAAATATCCCCCTCCAGTCAAATCAGATTATGTTTGCTGCCAATTCTGTTTGCTTTCTTTAGCTTTGGCATTTCTAGTTTCTTCCTCATCTCTCCATATACCTAGTATGATCTTTGGTTGCTGACCTCTGCAGGCATAATTTTCCCGCTGGTACTTTGGCAGTTCTGGCCTCCATAGTACTCACTGAATATTAACTCTTCACCTAACGCTGGCAAATGTTGGGCCTTTCAGCACTGCTTAATTGTGCTACAAAGGATAACACCTAAGGCAAAGGAGAGGGAGAGAGTTGGGAAGGAAAGCAGGGGGTCAGGGTAATATTACATATTATATTTAAGATAAATTATAAAACAGCTTGTTTATATAATATTAGATGCATTCATAATATTATATAAAACAAGTTGTTTCTACATTAAACAAAAGTATGCTAAAGAATAAATTAAGTCCCATCACAAAATGGGATTTCCTACCTTCTTCCCCGGTATTTGCTGTCAGATATTTTCTATGGACTAGATGTTGCCAGAAAATCAATCCCTAGTACATTTGACAATCAGATCACAGAAATTCTGTTGAGCCATTATTCAGTTGAGTTTATAATTACTGTCAATATCAGAAAGCCACAAGATGTCCTCAGAATCAGGTGAAGGGCAGGATTTTCACGTCTAGCAGAAAGTTTTCTGACTTTGAAGGAGGAAAGAACACATCAATTTGATGAGAAGGAACCCAGGGAATAAATTAATTGAAAGAGAGCTAAGTAACTAAAATCAATCTTCTGTGCAGACACAATATGTTCTGTTATAGTTCAGAAGATATGGAGAATGAGAATCAGATTCACAAGTCTTACTACTGAAGACAGACATTCACTGAGAAAGTTTTGTCAATCAATAGAGAATAATTTGCTTTGAATCCTAACAATATGCTTGTGTGCAGTAAAATATGTATTATAAATACCCATATTAACTAAAATGGACCTATGAATGAAGATGCTATTTGAATCCAGAAAAAAGACCTGATAAGTAGAAGTATATATGGAATGATTTTTATACACACACACACACACACACACACACACACACACACACACACATACACATTTGTATGTATATAGATAGAAAAAGATACACACATGCACACACACACACACACACACACACACAAGTTTATCTACCGGTAGACATCAGGGGGAGGAGAGGGAAGGAAAAAATGTAAAAAAAGAAACTTGTATGATAAATTTATTATGTATTTAAAAGGAATAGCATATTGTACATAATATATTGGCAGTTTTAGGTGCAAAAACAAAACAAAACAAAAATGGTAACTTAGACAATAGAGTATGAACAAAACTGCTTGGGGAAAAACTGATTTCCATAATTACAAATTTCTTTTTCCCAGATAACATTTCCATTTTTGAAGTTTCTATATGCTTTTGACTCCAACTGCCTCATTGGACAGCTGTCTAACAGAAGTTCATTGCACTCCTACTCCTCTGGGTTTTTGTCCTCAAAAAGTTTTGATCCTTAACAATGTTCCCCTTGTGATTCTTCCCCTTTTGAATTCCTACTAAAACACTGAAGGGCAACTGAAAATCCATCTTCATTATGAACCTTTTCTTCTTGCACTTCATTATTTAATTCAGACAGCTAGATAGCATAGGGTAGATAACTAAGCAGCCCTGGAGTCAGGAAGATCTAAGTTCAAGTCGAGCCTCAGATATGTACTAGACATGTCACCCTGGCCAAGTCACTTACCCTGTTTGCCTCAGTTCCCCTCATCTTTAAAATAATCTGGAGAAGGAAATGGAAAAGCATTCCATCTTTGCCAAGATACCCCAAGAGGAGTCATGGAGATTTGGACGTGACTGAGATGACTCAAAAGCAGCAACAATTCAGTTTTTTCAGTAACTCTCTTAATAGGTTTATTATGCAATATAATCTACTATAGGTACTATATTGGACTCCCATGAGATAGTTTGCTCCATGGAGGCATGGATCATGACTTAGTAAAACTTGATATGTCCTCTAGCTACATAGAACTTAATTGAGAAACATTTGTTGTAAAACAAATCATTAGGCAGTATGGTGTGGATAGAAGATATTTCATACTAAAAGACACAAGGTCATCTTGTCCAGATTCTTTGACATCATATTGGTCAATCTTGGTCAATCTACTTGTTTGGAGGATGAGTAAATGGATATCCCCTAGAAGTTAAGTGGCCTGACTTGAGGTTACAAAGGCAGCAAATAGCAGAGTTCTAATTCCAATCCACAAACACTGACTCAAGATGCATTAATTCTTTCCGTAATAACACAATGTGTATTTGAATATACTTGCTTCCTTTTAGAGACCTAGATATGTCTATGTCCTCTGTACTTTTGGAGAGGCCACTTCTCTGTTTAAACACTGTATGGAGTCTTAGAGGACATAATCAGGTTTTGAAAAGTGATGATCCCTGCTTTCATGGAGCTGATTGTTTCATGGGAGAATGGCATACAAATATAGGTGCAGCTAATTAATAGAGTGTGTGTGTGTGTGTGTGTGTGTGTGTGTGTGTGTGTGTGTGTGTGAGAGAGAGAGAGAGAGAGTATATATATATATATATATATATATATGTATATATATACATAAACCCCAATATATTATATATATATATTACCCCCAAATTGTCTCTGTCTTTGTCTCTCTGTCTCTCTGTCTCTCTGTCTCTCTCTCTCTTTCTATATATATATAAATGTACATACACATAGTATAGTATATATGGGGTGCTCCAGTTACAGAATACCTAATTAGAGTTTTAGAAGAAGATTTAGAAAACATTCTTGGCTCCTTGTTCAGTGAAGTACTGTATGGTGAATGATCAGCCTCTGGCAATTCATCCAGATGCTATATTAAGGGAGGAAGGGGGAGAATAACAGCTGTTTCAGATTAAATGAGGAGGCTGGGGTGTTAGCATTGCTTAATTTTGAAAAGCAGGATGAAGTTCAACATGTGCCACACCTGTTCCTATTATACCTGCAGTGATCACAGTGCAGTTTTCTTTTCTTTTCTTAGGAGAAAAGTCCTGACAATAAAAATTGAAGCAAAGTCTCCCTGAGGAAAGTTTTCTGTTACATTTCTACTATATATCTATATATAGATTGCATAAGACATCATTTTTAGGATCAGTGATCATCAGTTGAATTGCCTGGAGCCCACAGGTGGCTCCTATGCTGTTCTCCATGCTGGCCAGACAAACGTGACAGAAGCTAGGAATTCAATTCAGAGTTGGGAAATTATTGTATGAATAGGGCCTCCTTACTAATTACCCTCCTGGGAGCATACTGTTTATCAAGGCACTTACTGAGACAAGTAATCATACAAAGAAGAGGAAAGGACAGGGAATGGGGGAGGGGGAAGGACAAAGATAAATGGGAAAGGAGATATTAACAAATAGGAAACACCATAGATAGAATGAATAGGAAAAAGATATAACTGATCAGAAATTAATGTTTTAGAACTGGAGTAGACAGTGGATGGCACTTAGTCTAAACCTTTCATTTTATAGGTGAAGAAGCTGAGAGCCAGAAATATTAAAGGATTGCCCCAACATCGAACAATTAACAGACTATTCAAACCCAGGTATTCCATGAGCAAACCCTGTCCTGTTTGGTTGAATGGAGTTCCTCTGTCTCTGTGTGTTCCTGGGTAGCTATGATTACAGTTATCTCTTAATAGAAGTAATATTAAGATAGAATGAGAATAGATGACATACTTTTTGGCAGAGTTGGGTGCTTTTTATACAAAAGCATATTTTTAGTGCAAATGTCCTTATGACTCTCTGACTTAATTTTATACATCTGAATGTTACCTTTGGCAATATTTGATTTTTAATCCATTAGTCTCACATGGAGTACTTCTATGATGTCAAATTGTCAAAATGGTTTGTAATTTAGGCAATAGTTGGGACCATTAAAAAAAAACAAAAACATGTCAATCCCCACTAAAAAGTTATGAACTTCTAGTGACTACCTGGGAATTGGTTATACATTTTGGGATGCTATTTTAATGAACTGCTTAAAATCACTATGTGGTCATTTATCAGAGAATCACAGACTGTCAAGGCATTGAGGGTCCTTCAAAATCAACTATTCTTACCCCTCTCATTTTGCAAAGAAGGAAATAGGTCCCAAAAGATGGAATGTCTTATCCACTAATGCAGCAAGTCAATGGCAGACCCATGAATTCTCTTAGCTGCCCATTGCCTCTCCTAGGAAGGTACTGATGTAGTAAAGAGGATATTGGATTTGGAGTCAGAAAGACTTGGATCTGATTCTCACTCACTCTGATGCCTGCTGACTAACCTTGAGCAAGTTACTTAAATTCTCTTGAGTTAGCAAGGTACCTATATAAAATCACAATTCCAAGACTCCAGTGATGTAATAAATACAAATTTCTTTGATAACTTTAAATTTGTGTGTAACTATCAGTCATGAGTAAGAACTAATCAAATTCATAGTGGTAAATGAGAGAGAGAGGAAGAGAGAGGGAGAGAGAGAGAGATGCGACAGGAGACCCTAAACAGATCACACAGAATAAATCACTAGAGCAGAGTAATAAATATGGAATCTAGAGTCTGAGGGCTAGCATTCAAATTCTACTATTATACCGCTTGTGTGACCTTAGGCAATTTACCTTTTCTTCCAGGGCCTCAGTTTCCTTAATTCTAAAATGAGAGGATTAGACAAAACTCCGCACTCTTAGGTCCTCCAGCTTTATATTTACAATACTTTATGACTTGGTCGTAGGGTAGCTAGGTGGCCCAGTGGATAGAGTTCTGGCTCTAGAGTTCGCAAGTCTCATCCTCATGGGTTCAAAGCTGGCCACAGATAATGAGTAGCTGTGTGACCCTGGATAAATCACTTAAACTTGTTTGACTCAGTTTCGTCATCTGTAAAATGAGCCGGAGAAGGAAATGCCAAATCCTAAATGCCAATCTTTACCAAGAGAAACCCAAATGGGGTTCCAATGAATCAGACATGACTAAAACAACTGAACAAATTTACTTTTTAAAAAAAATTACTTATGTTTATTTTTAGTTCACAACATTCATTTCCACAAGGTTTTGAGTTGCAAATTTTCTCTCCTTCTTTCCCTTACCCCCACCTCAAAACAGCTATCCCAATGAATACCCACTCCCCCAATCTACTCTCTCCTATGTCCTCCCCCATTCCCCCCTCTCACTTTCTAGTAGGGAAAGATAGATATCCATACCCCAGTGCCTATATATCTTATTTCCAGTTGCATGTAAAATAATAATGATAATAATATTTTAAAATAAGTTTTTCATTTTAAAATTTTGAATTCCAGATTCTTTCCCTTCTTCCTTCATCACCCACACTTACTGGGAAGATTAGCAATTCAATATAGGTTGTACATGTGTAGCTACCCAAATCATTTCCATAGTAGATATATTGTGAAAAACTGACTGTATTTCCCTCCATTCTATCTAGCCCCCAACTTGTTCTACATTCTACTTTGACCCTGTCCCTTTTCAAAAGTGTATGCTTCTAACTACCCTCCCCCCAATCTGTTCTCCCTTCTATCATTGCCCTTTTTATCCCCTTCCCCCTTACTTTCCTGTAGGGTAAGATACCCAGTGTAGTGTGTATGTTATTCCCTCCTTAAGACAAATTCAATGAGAGTGAGGTTGACTCATTTCCTTTAGCCTTCCTGTTCTTTTCCTCAATTGTAACAGTTTTCTCTTGCCTCTTTTATATGAGATAATTTGCCCTATTCTGCCTCTCCCCATCTCCTCTCATTATATTCCTCTCTCACCTCTTAATTTTATTTTTAAAATATCATCCCTTCCTATTCAATTAATCCTCTGCCCTCTATGTATACCTGTACACACATAAATGTACACTCACATATATATTCATATGCACATATACCCTTGTATATAGCCATACACACATTTATATCCCCTTCAACTACCTTCATAGTGAGAAAAGTTTCATAAGTTACAATTATCATTTTTCCATGTATGAATGTAAATAGTTCAACTTGGATAAGTTACTTATGATTTATTTTCCCTGTTTATCTTCTTGTGCTTCTCTTGCTTCTTGTATTTGAATATCAAATTTTCTATTCAACTCTGGATTTTTCATCAAGAATGCTTAAAAATCCTCTATTTTATTGAATGACCATGTTTTCCCCTGAAACATTATACTCAGTTTTCCTGGGTGGGTGATTCTTAGTTTTAATCCTATTTCCTTTGACCTCCAGAATATCATGTTCCAAGCCCTTCACTCCCTTAATGTAGAAGTTGCTAGATCTTGTGTTATCCTTATTGTGTTACCACAATGTTCAAATTGTTTCTTCTTGGCTGTGTGTAATACTTTTTCTCCTTGATCTGGGAACACCAGAATGTGGCTATAATATTCTAAGGAGTTTTCTTTTTGTGATCTTTTTCAAGAGGTAATCGGTGAATTCTTTGAATGTCTTCTTTGCCCTCTGGTTCTAAAATATCAGGGCAATTTTCTTTGATAATTTCTTGAAAGATGATTTCTAGGTTCTTTTTTTGATCATGGCTTTCAGGTAGTCCAATAATTTTCAAATTGTCTCTCCTGTATCTATTTTCCAGCTCAGTGATTTTTCCAATGAGATATTCCACATTGCCTATTTTTTCATTTGTTTGAATCTGTTTAGTAGTATCTTGGTTTCTCATAAAGTCATTAGCTTCCATTTGCTTCTATCTAATTCTGAAGCACTTATTCTCTTCAGTGAACTTTGGAAATTCTTTTTCCATCTGGCAAATTCATGTTTTTAAGGCATTTTTCTCCTCATTGGCTTTTTGGGCCTCATTGGCACTTGGGTTAGTCTATTTTTAAGGTGTTTTTTTCTTCAGTCAGGTTGCTGACTCTCCTTTCATGTTTTTCTTGCATTATTCTCATTTCTCTTCCCAATTTTTCCTCCACTTCTCTTACTTGATTTTCATAATCCTTTTTGAGCTCCTCCATGACCTGAAATCAGTTTATAGTTTTTCTTGAAAGCTTTTGATGCAGGAGTTCTGACTGCGTTGTCTTCCACCCATTCCATACTTTGATCTTTTTGTCCCCAAAAAGGGAATCTAAGGTTGATGGCTGTGCTTGCTTTGCTTCCTTTGCTTGCTCATGTTGCCGCTCAATTATTTGACTTTTTAGCTCTTTGCCACAGTAGAACTCTGCTTCCAGAGAGGAGTGTTTTGTCCCAAATCTCTGGGGTTTTCACTGCTGCTAGTGCTATTATTTGCACTGGCTCACTGATCACACACCCCAGGACCTCCACCCAAGACAGTGATCCAGATCCAGGCAGGCTAAGGCAAGAGTGGTTAACCTCTGAATGGTTTCTTGGTCCCCCTATAATCTGCAAGGCAACAGCTCTGAAGCAGCAGTGTGGCTGTGGCTGCACAACTGCCATGCCTCTACCACTTCTCCTCTGGTGCAGGGGATTAACTATGCTCTGTGTTCTCCCCTCCCCCACCCCACCAGTTCCAACAGAGTTCTTAATTGACCTTTTACTTCATCTTTGGCATTTATGGATTGATAATTCTGGAAACCACCACAGCTGCTGGTGATCCATTCTCCCAAAGTCTGCTCCAGCCAGGGCTGGTCAGGGCCACCCTGGGGCTAAAACCACTGCTTCATGTGGATTTGTGCTCAGCTCCCAGCATTCTGTGAAGGACCCTGTCAGCTGCCTTCAGGGGGAGATTTGTTTCTCTCTGTCACTTTGTGGGTTCTGTAGCTCTAAAATTTGTTTAAATTCATATTTTATAGGTATTTGAGGTGGTTATAGGGGGAGCTCACGCAGTTTTTCTGCTTCTATGTCACCATCTTGGCTCCACCCCAACAAATTTACTTTGTGCATATTTTAAATTTCCTTATCTGTGTTCTTGTTTTTCCCCTACTCCCAGTACAAAATAAGTTTCTTGAGGGTAGACACTGTTTTATTTCTGTTGTTGTTTTAATGTTGTTGCTTTTGTTACCTTTCCAGTCCTCCTGACTCCAGGACTTCAAAATCATTTCTCTGATGCTGTTTCTTATTAGAATTTCCATGAGTAGTTTGGGCTTCTTTGACTTGGAATACCAAAATGCCCCTTTGCCTTAACTTCTTGGAATATTCTTCAGCAAGGTGTGCCCCCTTCTCCCATTGGTGAGGAGTTCCTCTATTTTCTGGTGAAGTTAATCCTCATTTGCCTCCTGTCTTTATTTCTGACATTCAGATTTCAAGAAGTGTCACTCACACTGGGTACCTTTATCCCCTCCCAAAACCTGTTCCAGTGTTCTTTTATATTGTCTCTGCTCCACTAGAATGTAAGTTCTTCACTGATAGAGATTTTCTTTTTGCTTGTATTTCTATACGTAGAGAGCTTAATACAGTGCCTGGAATCTTTCCTTCATTTCTTCTTTCCTTCCTTCCTTCCTTCTTCCTTCCTTCCTTCCTGTTTTCCTTCCTTCCTTCCCTTTCTGTCTTTATTTCTCTTCCTTTCTTCTTCCTTCCCTTCTTTCTGAATAGAACCAGGTTTATGGCTAGCTGGTAAATAAAATAGTACAGCCATCATCATGTGTGGTGATAATTAAATAAATCTAAGTTGTGAAAGGAAAGTAAATTCAAGCTATATTTTGGACAGATTTCCTTGAACAGCTCAGATATAGCTCATCTTTCAGAAGCTATTATTTAGTCTCAAATTGGGGGTGAAAAGAATATAAAAAGTACCCTCTTCTTAGTTGATATTACAGTGCCCTGCCAAATTTGACAGTAAGGCAAAGAAAATAATCAGCTATAACTTTAGGACTTGGGAATGGAAGGGTTCAGCCCCCCTCACAGAATTTGAAAGGAGAGAGGGACCTTAATAGCCATTTAGTCCAACTCATATGTGAAAAAATCTCTACTACAATATACACCACAAATGGTCACCTAGATTTTTCCTGAAGAGAGTAAAGTGGAAGCTATCACCTCAAGGTAGTTCTTTCTACCTTAGGACAGTTCTAATGGTTGAAAGATTTTTTTTTGTTTGCTTGCTTTAAAAAAATTACCCACTTTCATCAAACCTCTATTCTACTTCCACAATAAACCCTTCCTCCAAGGTTTACCTTCTAAAGCTAAACAGAAGAAATCTAATCATCTAATTACTCTTTAACTAAGTGAACCATCTAACACTTGAAATGTCCATCATGGGGGTGGCTAGGTGCCATAGTGAATAGAGCACCAGCCCTGGAGGCAGGAGGACCTGAGTTCAAATCCAGCCTCAGACACATGACACACTTACTAGCCGTGTGACTTTGGGCAAGTCACTTAACCCCAATTGCCCTCCAAAAAAAGCTAAAAAAAAATGACCATCATGTCCTTTATCACCACTCCCTTCTCTTCTACATGGTGACCTTAACTAATTCCTTAAACTTATATTTTGTATACTTATCAATCACCTTAAACCTCAGGTTCAGAAGAAGATACAATCTTCTAGATGAGACTGGACAAAGGAAGATTATTGGGACTGCTGAGGAAAAACAAGATAATACACCTTACAACAAGAGAAGGGATGACAAGCCAAAACAGAACGTAGGAGATCTAAAATGTCAATGTCTAAAATATTTATTTAATAACTGGAACTGGAAAAGGTAAGAAAAAGCAATTTCTCCTTGAGAGGGAGACATAGTCTGAATTGTAGTCCAAGGGATAAAAGGAGAAACAAATTTTCTCCAGAGAAAAAAAAATCCTAAGTAGTGAGATAGGGAAGGAAGCACAGTTCTACAATAAAGGTTCTAGCTTGGGTTTGAGGAAAATATTTCAGGGCTAGATGGAGAGAAAAGTTTCTGAGTTTCTGGCCATTTGACTGTCTAATACTCTAATTGAAACTGTTTCCCAGAATTTTTGCCCCTTTAAATTTCATCTATGTTTCCTTATCATTCCCCTTCAGATCATTCCCCTTCAGATCTATCAGTATGGCCACCTAAGGTTCATATCCTCTCCCCCTAGCCCTGATTCAGCAATATGAACTTGGACAAAAGCCCAAACATCTACTGGAATTGTCTATTCAAAGGCATTGAAAATGGAAATGCTAGACTAGGTCAGCCAGTGAAATACGACCAAGAGATCAAGGGCTGGTAAAGTACTAAAGGCAAATGCCCAAGAAGCATATCAATGTGATTTGCAGCATACTGAAAGGTAACTTGTTTTACTTGTATTAGAAAACCAAAACATCTTGGCCACACAATGTTACTTTTGCTTTACAAAGGAACAGTTTAATCCAAAATTGAGAAGCAGATGGATGTCACTATAATCCTTGCAGAAAATGGCTCTCCATCCAGGTAGCTCTTTTTTAAATCTGTTATGGAGCCAAGTGATTCCAGGCATGCACACCACTCAGGAAGTAAAGTGGCTGTTCTGCCCCTTGTGACATGAAGCACTCTACTTAAATGAGATTCATTCCTGCTAGGGTCAGTAATTTAATGTAGCTATGGGTTAAAACTATTAATAATAAAAATGATGCATATCCTGTTATGCTCAGAATATGGATTAGATTACCCAATGGGATTCAATATTTCTTACAGTCAGTTTGGTAATTACATTGATTTTAAATAGTGAAGGATGAGAAACCCTTAAATTTTTGGTATGAAATGAAATTAATGATTACTTTGGATAGAGTGATAGATGAAATAACATGTTTATATCCTGTTTCTCACCTAAGAAGTGAATTCCTGTGGCACAGTGAGGTGGTGGGAAGTAAACGGTTGATTCTTTGGAATCAATTGCTTGGTTTATATCTTGCCAGAGTCATAACTAGGGTGGAGTGTTTGAGGTTTTCCCCTCACAGGGATGGATTTACAGAGTACATAATTTAAATATCATTTGCACCCTTTGGGAGCAAATGAACAATACAACATCTAATTAAAGAGAATAATTAGTTGAAATGGGAAAACACCAAATGCAGTTCAAGGTGGGGTGAACACTTCTGAAGTTTTGCCCTGCTTCTCCTTCCAGATATATTAAGTTGTCTCATGATTATTAGTGGGGGCCCTTATTTCTCTCCTCTAGTACTTCCTCTAACCTCAAAAGGAAGATGTGCTTGGCTTTTTTGGTCCTGTCAGACTTATTCTCAGATAACATAAATAAATAGCTTCCTAGTTTCAGTTCTGTTTCATGCTTCCACTTGATGTTCCCCCTGTTAGAATTGCACAGTAGGAGCCAGGAGTGCGTAATTGCACATTAGTGTTTTAGTGTGTACTTCAAAGAATGTGATACAGATAGAGTTATAGAAGATGAGTGTGTAATGGTAAGGGAATTTGAAGATCTTCCCTGCCCCTTAATAGGCCTAGGGAATTTGAGGATCTTCCCTGATCTGAAAATATACTATGTCACCTAATAGGTTGAATGTGGTCTCATGGAGCCTTGGTGGGAGGGGTTTGCTGTAGGGTGGAATGGAGCCCAACAGGAAAAGTTTTCTTAGGGGAGTCTTGTTTTTCAGGAAGACCCAAACCTTGCTACTTTTTAATTAGGCAGTGGCTCTTGAGGGTTGTAATGTCTTCTGACCCTGGAGAAGGAGATATATATCTGAGGTGAGGTTCTGCTTTGTGGCTCACTTACGGGAAGAGTTGTGTGATTTGGCCAGATGAGACTCTGGGCAGCTGTTGAGCCTCCCAGCTTTGAAAACCCAGTTGTTGTAGCTTCTCTCTCTGGTAACTAACTGTATGTAGGTATGTAATAGACAGCTAGAAGCCATGTCTGTTGGTTTGTTGAATTGTGTTATCTTCTCTGTATTTTTTGCCTGCTTGTAACTTCTGTTTGTATTCTCTGAAGTTCAGAGTGCTGACTTTTTCCCCTGAACTAGGTAAATGATATATGTTTGATCAATTTAAGATTGTTAACCCTTTTTCAATTGCTTTCTTTTTTAGAAAAGCAGATCAGGGGAAGCTAGGTGGCACAGTGCATAGAGCATCAACCCTGGAGTCAGGAGGCCCTGAGTTCAAATTCAGCCTCAGATACTTAACACTTATGAGCCATGTTACCTTGTGTAAGTCACTTAACCCCAATTGCCCTGCCTTTCACCCCCCAAAAAAAGTTTAAAAAATTAAAAAAAAATAAAAGCAGATCCAAGGATTTACGCTAGCAGCCATCCTGGGTATGCTAGCATGCTTACTGTTATAGAGTACTAAACCTAGGGCAAGAAAGACCAGAATTCAAATTCTGTCTCAGATACTTAAAATCTGTGTGAACTAAGTCAAATATCTAACCTTCCCTGAGACTCAGCTTCCTCATCTGTAAAGCTGGTTTCACTGGCCTCTATTTTCCTTTTTAGTTCTGAATCTCTGATCCTATTATCTTAAGACCTTCCCCCCCCCCCCCCCCCACGTACTGTGCAGCAACTGGAGGCAAATTGAATTTGCTTTATTTATGTTATATATTCATGCACCTAAACATGTTCTAGTCAAAAGTGAAAGTCAACTGAAGTATGTGAAAATGCCTTATTGAAAGAGGGAGTGACACATTAAGTGGCAATAAAACTAGGGGTAGAGTGGACTCACCAATTAACAATGGTTTCACCTGAGGGTTTTTTTTTTTTACTTCAGTGTTCACTTGAATATTTGATATTAGGAAGCAAAGAACAAAGTTTGCTATACCAAATCAGCCTCAAAGTTGTCTGTAGAAATTTAGTGGATTCCTAAAAGAAAACTGTATTCTCTTAGAACAAATCTTTGGGTTGGGGGGAATATAGATGAGTTGGTGGGGGAGAAGGAATACAGAACTACTCTCTATTTTATGTATGGAAGATGTAAACCCCAGTCTGAAAGGGAATTCTTGGCTTGATAATAATTAATTCTGACCCATCGCACTGGGGTAGTGTGCAGATTAATGAGATAGCATCTGTGAAGTACTAGACAATCCTCAGAGAAAGGTATTGTGTGTGAATACAATGCCGAGTAAAATCACCTTTAGCATATACATTTTCAGAATACCAAGACTGAAATAAGAAGTACTTTAAACATACCTGATGATTTTTTTGTGTAAAAATGACTTTCTCTAAGAATAATATTTGTAAGATATTTTGATGATACTAGTAGAGGGCATATATATCTATATATATCTATATCTATATTTATATATGTATATATATGTATATACTAATATATATTTATATTTATGCTAATTTTCCTAATTTTTCTGATACCTCATTGTGGTTTAAAGATGACCCAGGAATAACCAGTCAGTCAAAAACATAACTTAAGCACTTATAATGTGCAGGCACTGTGCTAATCTGCTCGGGTTACACAAAATGTCAAAAGACACATCTCAACTTCAGGGAGCTCACAGTCTGAAACAAGTAAACAAATATGTACAAACAAATTAGATACAGGGAAAAATAGGAAGCAATTTTTAAAAGGGAAGATATTAGAATTAAAAGGTATTGGGAAGGATTTTCAATAGAAAAAGTGATTTTAGCTGAGATTCAAAGAAAGCCAAGGAAGCCAGTATGCAAAGATGAGGAGGTAAAACATTCCAGCCATGGGAAAATCCAAAGAAAATGTCTGGAACTTCAATATGGAGTAGGAGCAGCTAGGTAGTCCAGTGGATAGAGCACTAAGTTTGGCATCAGAAAGATTTACCTTCATGAGTACAAATCTGGCCTGCTTTACTTATTAGCTATGTAACTCTAGGCAAGTCATTTAACCCTGTTTGCCTCAGTTTCCTCATCGATAAAAATAATTGGAGAAGGATATGGCAAATCCCTCCAATATATTTTCCAAGAACATTCCACAAAGGGCTCAGAAAGAGTCAGAAAAAACTTTAAAATGACTGAAAAACAACTAAAACAACTGAGTATCTTGTTTGTGGAACTGCAAGGAGTCCAATGTCACTGTATTAAAGACTATATAAGTCTAACAAAAATACAAACAAGAAAGAAGTTAGGAAGGTGAATAAAATTCTGGAAAAGTTTGAAATTTTAGATCTCTAGAAAAAAATGAATGGGAATAGAATAGAATAGACTTTTTCTCTACAGGACATGGCACCTATACAAAAATTGACCATGTATTAGGACAGAAAAATCTCAGAACCCAATGCAGAAAAGCAGAAATAGTAAACCCATTCTTTTCAGATCATAATGCAAATAAAAAATTGCATTTGATAATGTGCAATGGAAAGAAAGATTAAAAGTTAATTGGAAGTTAAATAATTTAGTCCTAAAATGTATATCAAAGCACAAATAATAGAAACAGTCAGTAATTTTATTAAATAAAATTACAACAATGAGACAACATAACAAACTTTATGAAATGCAACCAAAACAGTACTTAGAGGAAATTTTATGTCTCTAATTGTGCAATAGAGAAAAAGCAGATCAATGAATTTGGCAAGCAACTAAAAAAAACTAGAAAAAGAACAAATTAAAAATCCTCAATTAAATAGAAAATTGAAAATCCTGAAAATAAAAGGTACAATTAATAGAAATGACAGAAAACCACGGAGTTAATAAATAAAATGAGAAACTGATTTAAAAAAAAACAAGATAGATAGACATTTTGTTAATTTGATTTTAAAAAAGGAAAAAAGAAAACCAAATTACTAGTATCAAAAATTAAAGGGGTTAATTCACCACAAAGGAAGAGGAAATTAAAGCTATTGTTAGGAGCTATTTTACTCAATTATGTGCCAATAAATTTGAAAATCTAAATGAAATTTATGAATAGGTAGGAAAAAAATTATCCAGATTAGCAGAAGAAATAAAATACTTTATTTACCTGATCTTCAAAAGAAAAATTGTGCAAGCTATCAGTGAACTTCCTAAGAAAAAATTCCCAGGACCAGATGGAGTCATAAGTGAATTCTACCAAACATTTAAAGAACAATTAATCCCAATGTCATATAAACTATTTGGAAAAATAGATGGAGTTTTATTCCTTTCATGACACAGATATAGTAATGGTACCTACACCAGAAAGAGCCAAAACAGAGAAAGAAAATAATAGACAAATTTACGTATTTAATATTGATGCAAAAATTTTAAATGAAATACTAGCAAAGAGATTATAGCAAGATATCACAAGAATCATGCACTATGACTGGGGTATAAATCCCAGGAATGCAGGGCTGGCTCAAGATTAGGAAAACTATCAGGAAAATAGACCATATTAATGACAAAACAAACAGAAATCATATGATTATCCTAACAGATGCAGAAAAAGCCTTTGACAAAACACAATATCTATCCCTCTTAAAAACACAAGCGTATAGGAAAAAAAATGGAGCTTTCCTTAAATGATAAATAGTATCTACCTAAAACCATCAGGAAGCATTATCTGTAATGAGGATACACTAGAAGTGTTCCCAGTACAACCAGAGGTGAAGTAAGGATGCCCATTAACACCTTTCTTGATTAATATTGTACATGAAATGTCAGCTATAACAATAAGAAAAGGAAAAGAAATTGTAGAAATTAGAACAGGTGATGAGGAAACAAAATTATCAATCTTTGCAGATGATAACATATTATGCTTAGAAAATCCTAGATAATAATCTAAAAACTACTTGAAATTATTAACAACTTTGGCAAAGTTGAAGGATACCAAATAAGCCAATATAAATCATCAGCATTTCTATACATTACCAACAAAGTTCAGCAGCAAAGGAAAGAAAGAGAAATTCCATTTAAAATAATTGTTGAGAGAGAATTCTGGCAAGATGGTGGAATAGGTCAGAAAATTCCAAGCTCTCAAGATTTTCTCCCACAAAAGAGTTAAAATAACACTTTAGGGCAAACAAATGTGGGTGAAGATAGAATAGGGGCACAACCAGGGTTTTCCTGGGACAATTTGAGAAGATCAGAAGAAAAATCCCAGGATGAGATTCTCCCTGTGAAGAGAAAACCCATCCAGGCTAGTTCTGTTTTAACAATAAGCAGCAAGCCCTGGGGCTAGTTGTTTGGAGAGGCTGCCCCAGTCACAGGAATTTTTAACCCTGGATAGTGACTGGAACTGGGCATTTGAGCCCAGGAAGATTGAGAAAACCTTTGCTGATAAGGAACATCAGACCCAGATGTGCTGCAAAGAGCAGCAGGGGCAAGAGCACCACATGCTGTGGTGAGTGCAGAAGCAGTGAGACAGAAAATCCCTGGCTACAGGCATTTACAGGAAGTTGGAGGTTTTCCTTTGGTTCCAGGCTAGAGGGGTAAACTGAAGATCTGGGATAAGAGGCACCATTTCCCATACCCTAGGGCTAGAGGTGATTACAAAAATTAAATTATTGCTACAAAGGCAAAGGAGAAAGAATCCAACCATAGAAAGCTATTATGGGAATAGAGATGACAATGATTTATCTTAAGAGAAGGATATTGAAAAAAAGAAATGCCCAAAGAGTAATGTCAAATGGTCACATGCCCAAAAAGAATTCATAGAAGATCTTAAAAAAAAAAAACAACACTTTAAAAACCAAATAATGGAGATGGAGGAAAAACTAAAAACTAAAAATAAAAATTGAGAATAATCCAAGAAAAACAAGAAGGTTATAAATGGAAAGTCAACCAATAAGAAAAAGAGATCCAAAATCTTAAGGAAGAAAATAACACCCTGGAAATTAGATTTGGGCAAAGTGAAGCCAGTGAAATTATATGAGAACAAGAAATAATTAATCAAAGTATGAATAATGAAAAATAGAAGAGAAAGTAAAACATCTTTGAAGGAAAAGAACAGATTTGGATACTATATCAGAAGAGAAAATATAAAAACAATCAGATTAACTGAAAGTTATCATCATGAAAAGAATATTGATACAATGATACAAGAAATAATCAAAGAAAATTATCCTGAAACATTAGAACAAGGGGGGGGGGGGGAAGTAGAAAAAGAAAAAATCCATCATTCACCATTTAAAAGACATCCTATGAAGAAAACTCATAGGAATATCATAGTCAAATTCTGAAACTTGCAGTTTTAAGGATAAAATATTAAACACATCAAGATTAAAACAATTTAAATGTGGTGGCATTACAATTAGAATCACACAAGACCTAGCAGCAGAGATGTGAAAGGACTGCAGGTCTTGGAATACAATACATCAAAGAGCAAAAAGACTGGTCCTCTGGCCAAAAATATCACACCTGGCAAAGTTAAGTATTATCCTGAATGAAAAAAAAAAATGGACATTTGAGAAACTCTCAGACTTTCAAGACTTTGTTTAAAAAAATCCTGAACTTAATAGAATATTTGACATACAAGAGCCCAGAGAAATAAAAGCTACATATGAAAGACTGATTATAAGGGATACATAAGGACAGACTGTACATATGTATATAGATATATGTATATATATACATGTGTGTATGTATATGTATGTGTATACATATATAAGTATATATGCATATATCCTTATGAATCCCTTATTATATATATAATATAGTATAGTATAATATAATATTATAATATAATTAATATATAACATAACATAGCATAGCATAGCATAACATAGTATTATATGTATACATATATAAAATATATGTCTAAGGTTCTTATTAATAATTGAGTAGCTCATAAGAAAGATTGGCATAAACCAGAGTATGATATGAATTTTAAAAGGAACACCATTTAGGAACAGCTAAAAAGAGTAATTAATTTATACTAATGAAGTGCAAGAGGTAGAATTGACACAGAGGAATTGGATGGGGGAGGTGGGCTGGCAGTTCTGGTAACCTACTTTCATCAGGAATGGTTTTAACAGGGATCAATACATATATATTTGGAAGAGTATAAAAGTCTTCTAAATTCAGAAGAAATAAAACAGTAGGAACACAGGGAAAACGGAGAGGACAAGGAATGAATCTTTAGAAGGGAGAATGAAAGAATAGGTAAAAAAAAAAAAAAGATGGGGCTATAGAAGGGTGTTTAGATTTATGGGAATGGGAGGATAGGGGAGGGATCCTTGGAGGGAGGTAGACAAGTCATAGGAAGGTAAGGTAATGGGTAGAAGTAAAGTAGAGGAGGCAGGAGGGCTAAGAAACAAGAGATATGCACAAGTATAAAAACAAAAATCAGGAGTAGAATATTTTTAGGAAAGTATACGTCTATATATGTATGTATATATGTATATATGCATGTATATATCTGTAGCTGTAGAAAAACATATCTAAACTTTATTGTGGCCTTCTGGAAGGGGGCAGAGGAAGGGAATAAAGAGCAATGTAAAAAAAATGCAAAGCAGAGAACAGAAGAAAACTCACAAGGAAGCAAAGAAAAGATGTAGAATTCTCAACACAATATGTATTATTTTTGAGACAGGCTTTCTTGAAATTGAAATTGATTGTTACATATTTTGAATCCTCTCTTATGTTCTGCTATATACATGACATGCTTTTCTTTTCTTTCTTACTTTGTATTTAAGTTCTAATATTTAAATTATATTTAAATATAAATTTATGTGTTTTTGTTTCTTTTCTGTATTCTGTATTTCTGTTCTACCATTTGAATCTAAAATAAAATTCAAGAAATTAAATAAAATAATTGTAGAAAATATAAAATACTTGGAAATCTACCTGCCATGATGAAAACAGGAACTATATCAGTGCAACCATAAAACACTTTTCACACAAGTAAAAGGATATGAACAGTTTTCAGATGATGAATTTAAAGCTATCTATAGTCATATAAAAATGCTATAAATCAGTATTGATCAGAGAAATTTAAATTAAAAAGACGCTGAGGTACCACCTCACACCTATCAGATTGCCTAATATGACAGAAAAGAAAACTGATAAATGCTGGAAAACATGTGGGAATGTATTGTTGTTGGGAATGTAATGTATTGTTGATGGAGTTGTGAACTGATTCAACTATGCTGGAGAGCAATTTGGTACTATACCCAAACAGTTATAAAACTATGCATATCTTTTGACTAAGCAATACCACTACTAGGTATGTATCCCAAAGAGATGATAAAAAAAGGAAAAGGACACACATATACAAAAATACTTTTAGAAGTAATTTTTATGGTGACAAACAATTGGAAATTGAGGGGGTGCCCATCAATTGAGGAATGGCTGAATATGTTGTGGTATGTGAATGTAATGAAATACTTTTTTCCATTAAAAAAATGATAAGCAGGTGGATTTTAGAAAAACCTGGAAAAACTTAAATTAACTGATGCTGAGTGAAGTGAGCAGAACCAGGAGAACATTGTATACAGTAACAGCAACATTGTGTGATGATGAACTTTGATAGACTTAGCTCTTCTCAACACTACAATGATCTGAGACAATTCCAAAAGACTTGCGATGAAAAATGCTTTCCACATGCAGAGAAAGAACTAGGGAGTCTAAATTCAGATCAAAGCATATTAGCATACTATTATTTCTCTTTTTTGTATTTTCTTTCTTCTTCTTATAACCTTTCCTTTTAATTCTTCTTTCACAACATGAGTAACGGAGAAACATATTTAATATGAGTGTACATGTATGTATAGTCTATATCAGATTGCATGCCATCTTAGGGAAGGGTGAGGGGAGTGAAGGAGAGAAAATTTGGAACTCAAAATATTGTAAAAGTGAATGTTGAAAGCTAAAAATAAATAAATAATTTCAGAGAAGAAAATGGTGTCTGGGAAGAGTTGTGGAGATCTAATACAAGCTCACTTTTAAGAGTGATTCCTAGGCATAGAATCCAGAATGAATTCACTCATCTATCTGGACTCTACACTGGATTTTCTCTATCACAGTACCATATACATTTCCTTGTCTTATGCCTCCTGTGATGTTATTATCAGAAGGTCATCAGACAGGAATCTTAAATGGTCTTGATATACAGATGGGGGGAATCTTATTGTTAAAAAAAGAAAAGAAAAAGCCTGTTGGCAAGTATTTTATTCTAATATATCAAATCACTTTGCATAGTAAACAAATGATCAGGATGTGATCTTATAATTTCTTCATCTTTCAGCAAATTGTGAAATATTAAAGATGTGGGCAATTACTGAAAAAAATAGAATCAGATCTAAAAAATTGGAAAAATCTTAATTTCTCATGAGTATGCTGAGCTAATATAATAAAAAATGATAATTCTACCTGAATTAAACTATTTATTCAATGCCATACTAATCAAACTATGAAAAATATCTTACAGAGATAAAAATAACAAACAATAAAATTATGTGGAAGAACAAAAAAAGCTCAAGCATATCAAGGGGATCAAAAATGAGAAGTTGATAAACATGGAACCAGTTTGCTATTTGATAACCTGTTTTTTAGACAGAGATATGTTAGCTTTGACTACCCAATTTGTGGAATGCACAACATCCTAAAGCATGTAATACACAACTTCTTCCAAGTGACTAAAGTACTATAACAGAAACATTCCCCCAACTTGAAATGAATGTTTTAATTAATCTTCCTTGGATCTGGTGTAGTCATTCAATCTGTTATAAATCTGACTCTATTATCATCTAGTTCATATCTCTTTGTGAACTCCACAACAATACCAAGATAGGATATGAAAAGTTAGTCAATAAGTATTTAATAATTAGCTATGTATCTTCCAGACGGTGTCACAAAAAACTCAAAAGTAAAAAATATACAGAAAAGGGTAATCAATGGTATCAAAAGCTGCAAAGAAGTTAAGAAGAATGTATGTTTAGTGTGTGTGTGTGTGTGTGTGTGTGTGTGTGTGTGTGCCTGTATGTGTGATAGAGATATGCAGTAAGGAAAAGAGTAAAAATAGACATTTTGAATCTTTGATAAAATGTTTTAATAGATTTTTATGTTGATGTATCACTCAAATTCATATGTGTGTATTACATATATATATGTTGATTTATTCATGTTTTCTTTTATGTTTAACATAGCCAAACTGTTAGCATGATCCATTTTTCAAACATATTTTATTACCATAAACATGTTGACAATGATCCAGAAAGGGAAAAAAAAAAAAGCACAGGATAGACTCTGTAAAGTGGTTTCCCATAATTAGTTGTTACACTTTTGCTTGGCATGTTTAATTTCATTTAATTAATCTGTAGCCAATATTTTCATATTAAAAAGAAATTGACAACTGTTAATTTAGCTGGTTTAAAAGGAGGAAAATAGATTTTGCTGAGGAATAATTTTCTGTAATAACTTTGATGCATGTAATCAAACCCTATAAGCCTTTTAGTTAATAAATTTTTAATGAATCCACTGCATGGAAGTCAATATTAAATAATAGGCAAAAATATATCAAGCCCCCAAGATGTTATGTGGGCTGCCCCCCAGTATATCACAAGGATATCTTTATATGCCTCAAAAGGAGACATAATACACATCTCTAGTCACTTCTTGACCATCTTTCTCTATGGGAGACTGCAATTCCTGCTAAGAAGGGAAGCAGGAAGTTGGGACAAGAGGCCATTCTGTTCTCCTCAGAGGTTCTGGCTTAAATTATATCTGTTTGGTCCCTTAAATATTGTTAGGGTAGGGGATATAACCAAACTCAAGCTAACTTCTGATCATTGTTTTATTACTGGGACAGAGCATCACCAAACTCTAGTTCCACAATGAATTCACACATGTAGTATTTATTAAAGAAACCCATTTATTCATAGCCTTGCAAAACCAGAAATATATTGTATATATACACATATAACACAAACATATACATTTATAATGCATACATGCACCTAATTTATACATTCAAGTATAATATATACTTATATATATATATAAATTCATGTGTAGATGGATAGATTTTATATGTATTTGTATATGTACATATGAACATATAATTCCATGGGGGTAGAGGAGGGAAGAATCTCAAGAGAAAAAGAAAAGGAGGGGAAAAGAACATAGTAATAATAGTAGCAGTAGCAGCAATCACACTAGCAGTAAAGCAGTAGAAATGGAGGGGGGAGTTGAGGAGTGCAAACAAATCAGAAAGACCTACCTGAATTCCTGATGTGGAAACTCACACTGAAATGCAGATTTGCACATGGTCTTTGATTTGCTGTCTTAAGAAGTTTCCTGGGACCATGAAAGTTTAATTGACTTGCCCAAGGTCACATAAGCTGTATTTATCAGAGACAGGGTTTGAATAAAAGCCTTTCTGGCTGAAGTCAGTTCTCTATACACTATGCAACAGTTCCTCTTACATAAAATATAAAGTACCCAATATGTCATTTAAAATCTTCTACAATCCTTGCAACAGCTACAAATTTAACATAATGTTGTTCTTCAACTCTCTTCATTCCAGTTAAATGGCTACACCAACAGTTTTGTCTGTATAACCTCCATTATCTCCATGCCTTTCTTTACACAGAAAAATGCCAAGGATGCAAGCCTTCTGCCTCTTAGTAATATGAGCTTCCTTTAAAATAGAGTTTAGTCACCAACTCTAACATAAAGTCATTTCTGATATTAGCCTTCAGTTGTTAGTGTTATCTCTTTCTTAAAATTGCTTTATATAACTTTGTCTCCACATTATATTTATTCGCCTAGGTACATGGCATATTTTCCTAGTTGGATGTAATTGTCTTTGAGGTAAAGAACTATTTCACATTTGTCTTTTTGACTCTATTACCTATCACACTATAGTGTATATACTAGGTGTGTATAAAATGTTTCTTTAGTTGAAGTAATTGAATCCATATTTAGTGTTTTAAATGAGAAAAACAGAAGCATTGAAATTTTTCCACATAAAACACAGCATGTTGTTTTCATAAAACAAAGGGAAACATGGAACAAGATTTTCTCTGGGCTTCCTTACAAACTTAACATTGGGTTAATTTAAGGACAAAGTAATAGTGAAGATTAAAGATATAAAAACTCAAATGATAGATGATACAGTGCTATAAGAATTATCTGAAATTCCACTCCTTTTCTTTTCACAACACTGATGAGCTGTAAGAAACCTTTAGTTTCTAGTCTAATTCCTTCATTTGGTAGATAAGGAAATTGGGACTCCAAAGGGAAAATGATCTAATCAAATTCAGATGGCCAAAGGAAGTTCTCACAGAAGTTAGTTAATAAATATTTATTAAGTTTCTACTATGTAACAGAAAATTTGCTAAACCCTAGGATACAAAGAAATCTAAAAGACATCCTTGCTCTCAAGGAGCTCACAGTGTTAGGGGAGAGGCAGTATGCAAATTATTAGATGTGAAAAAGTGTGTATTTGAATGTGTCACATACATATAGCCATATACATATATATATGTATATATATATATATCTATATAGTGTGTGTGTTTATGCATATGTATACACATATATGTATCATGATATATATGTATATATACATATATCATAAATTAGAAATACACTAGAATTAACAGAAATAGAGAATGACTTCTTGTGGAAAGTGAGGTTTTAACTGACACGTGAATGAAGACAGTAGGTGGAGATGAGATAGGGCATTCCAGGCAAGAGGAACAGTCAGTGAAAACACACACACACACATACACACACACATACACAATCGATCAAATACTGTACTCCCAATGCAATTAACTAACGATAATATTCTAGCCTTTGATATTTTTGTCAGGTGAGAACTTCTTAGCTGACATAGAAAATGCCAGGGTCATCCATTATATCCTCGACCACCACCAGGCATCTAGACTTTTGTCTTGCCCCTATACTTCAATGACTCTAGAAGAGAGAATGAAGCTGACAACTCCGTAAATCTGCCTCACTTAAATCCAATTCAGGTATAAGTCAATACATCACTCTGTGATACCATTAGTCCTCTTTGAAAACAAAGGATGAACAATACTTTCCACTGACTCTCTATATACTTGTTGGAAAGTGTGTCACAGACTTGGGGGAGGAGAGGTATTTTGCATCAAATGTTCTTACTATATCACTTTGGTAGATACTTCTAGCTTAAAACAAATAAAGTGGGGCTGAATAATTTATATCCAACAGTAATTATGGGGAAAGCATACCAGTGGGGGTTAGTGAACTATAAAATTAGAAAGACAATTCCAACCCCACAAAGCTCCCTCAAGAAATCTGAGACATGAGAGAACAGCCTCCTTCAGGGGACTTGCTTTGTCCTTTGTTCTTGAAGAGGACCGTATCATCAGGAGGGTGATGTCATGACTTGCAAGTGAACTGGATTTAAGTGAGGACGGTTGTACATAATCATCAGTTTCATTTTTTCTTCCAGAGTCAATTAGGTCCAGTGGCAAAATATGGATCAAGATGACTGGAAATGGCCCCAGATACAGTGGGAAACATTGGCCTTTTAAAACTAAGTTCTTTTCCAGGTCTTAGTTTGATTGAAGCAATGCCCATTCAGTGATTAAGTCTAGGTAATAAATGAGGCAAGGAATGGCCTCTTTTATTAGCCCCCAAAATTTTTAATCTGGGAGGGAAAGACTCTTTAGGTTTCTGACAAAAACAGAAACAGTCGCTATTTACATTCATTCAGAGCCAAAGGGCACAAAAAATAACCAGTTGGGGCTTGGGCTGGGACCTATTATTGGCCAATCAATAAGAGCCAGAGTGAATTGGGTTTAAAGTTGTTGTGGATATTTGTCCTTCACCCTCAAAAAGACCAAGATATCAAGAAGGCGATGCTATGCCTTTCAAGTGAATTGAATTTAAGTGAGTAGGACCTGCAAAGTCACTAGCCTCACTTTGTCATCAGAACCATATGGGTCCAGTGGCAGAATATAGATCAGGATCACTGGTGATGGCCTGGAATGCAGTGGGAGAACATAAGTAAAAGAGTTGATAATTGCAGTATGAGTTTCAAAATTAACAATTTAGGAAATGCATAAATGGGGGGAGTATGGGAAGATAGAGACTTTATGATGACAGATATTATACCATATAAGAAGTAAACTGTGAAAATCAATATAATAGGGAAAAATCAGTAGGCTGTATGACATGTATAAGGTTAAATAATATTTCAACTTGATTTGCTAAAGGAGTTGCAAAAACAAAGTATAATATATTTTAGTTACTGATCTTAAAGGCTCAACAGGGATGATGATGTCAAGTGGAACAGTGGGAGAAATTCCGCACATAGGAAATCTTTCAGGTCAAGAAGGACCATAGGATAATAAAAATCAAAGCCAGATCCTTTATTTTTACTTTCTGACTAAAGGAATAGAAAAATGAACACTAGGGGATATCAGAATTATGAGGG
Organism: Pseudochirops cupreus; assembly: GCA_028627135.1. Classification (NCBI taxonomy): domain Eukaryota; kingdom Metazoa; phylum Chordata; class Mammalia; order Diprotodontia; family Pseudocheiridae; genus Pseudochirops; species Pseudochirops cupreus. Next base: position 153,028,090 of record CM053581.1, read on the forward strand.
ATTATATCCTTTAATTTGGTGTTAGACAATCAACATGATGGTTGAGGCCATTTAAGTAAGATAACACATAGACACACAGAGAAATATATTTTTTAACTTAAGTATAACAAACTTCTACATACACCTGAAAATATAATAATCATAAAGTTCCATGTCTAATATGGTTCTTGCTACTGAATTTGTAGCAATGCATGTGCAGATTTGAGGTGCAAGGAATGAGGCAATATCTCTCAGGTGATCTGAAGGTCAAAATCTTCAACTATGAACATTCAAACTGCTACTGACTCCTATTATAAATTCGTAGTGTGCTCAAAGACAATCTTATGTGTATGTTTCTGATATTTCCTCATAAATAACTAAAACCACATTTATTGTTACTAGATTAAGTAACTTTTAGCCTCCATTTGACTTACAAAATTCAGAGAAATGTATTTTCCATAAATTTTCTTTCATCTCAGCTTAAAATCCTAAACTCATACATAGCCTTAATTAAATATCAACATTATTAGATATATAATTTTACCATTAATGAATAATGCAGAAATACAGAATATTTCCACATTGTACCATCTATGTGAAAAGGAATACCTAGATTCATCTTATTAATATCTGCAATTGTCGAATCCTCTGCAACACTGGAACCAAAGTGCAACAATTCAATTTTCTCAGGATGGAAGTTAGAGATTCTTAAAGATTCCTTCAGAATGTCTTGTCCACACAACATCTTCTTTACAGAATAAGAGATAAACTTTCTGTCAAGGTGTCACTTAGAACTTTATGAAAGATGACAGTTAACACTCCAAGTCTCTCATACACATTTTCTCCTTGACAGTTAACTCTAAAAGTCTCCTCAGGAACGACTTTATCTTAGTCTTCTTTTAGCACTCACACAGATTTGCTAAAAATAACTAATAACTGATACTCTTCAAGATTCTGTTTCTCTGAGGGGGCTATCTAAATTGGGTTACATTAACTAAGAAGGCAAAATGAGTCTTAAATGGTGGTAATTTTGCAAAAGTTTAGTGAAAGATGATTTGTCAGAGACAAGTAAAAAGAAAGGGGTGGCAACTCAAATATGAGGGAAGCATAGTAAGTATTCACAGAATCATTTTTCCCCTCAATCAAACAAGGGAAAGTAAAGAGGTGTGGATCAGTGGGAAAAGAAGAATAGAGAGAAAGCTGGCCCAAAGGAAGAGATAGAGAAGTAAAGGAAAGGTTAGATGAATTTTGAGAATTAAAGTGGAAATGAGGTTATGCAGGAACAATGGGTAACTCCTACAAAACTCTTAGGGACACATATGAGTAAGGCACCAATAAGGTTCCAAGACATCTATCACAAAGGATAGTAGAGTGTTTCCAAAGGGTGAATTTCATTTTACACCACTCTAAAATGGAATGATCTTCTTAGAGCATTGGCATGAACCTTTAGAATAAAAATGAACTGTTATAGTTGGTAACAGTTTCTCTATTCCTTATCTTTTCCATGCAGCTCAGAGCCTTCATTGGGTAGCTTGGGCAAAGGCATTCAAATGATTTTTCTTTATTCTCCTAGAGGCTGGGTATGTGTTCCTGGTTTAGACCCTTCATCTATCATGCTTTTTGGAGGATTTATGCTATGACACTCATGCCAAGTGTCAAATCTAGCCATCTCCAAATTACCATTGTTCAAATGGCTACATTTTGATATAAGAGCCATACATGCTTTATTGCACTGGTGAATTAAAACAAATATCCTTGAAACTTGGCTGAGCTTTCAACAGCCTGCCATCAATTTATAGGACTGCTCAACCCCAGAGGAGAAAGATCTCTGAGCTGTGGAGTGTCATTCAAATATTTCACTGAACATTTTGGCCCTCCTTTAGTTTGGTAGGAAATGAGCTGGGTGTAAGGGCATTTGAGGTTGGTGTGCTGAATTGAAATGGAGTGCCATAGCAGTTAATTGTTTATATTTTTCTACCCTCACATTGGAAGAAAAATGCACTCTTCTATTAATACACAGACCTTACTAAAATGACCAAAATGCAACAGGACTTCAGAAGAGCCCTTATCTGAGTCTTTGTATTTCATCCACTTTTCAGCTTTGACCTATCACATGAAAAGTGTTACTTGACACGTAGTTTTGTATAGAGGGGATGTTGTTAGAGTCTCAGTACAAGGATCCTTTACAGAATAGAAGAAGATGCCTCAGTTTGCTCATCTGTAAATTAGGCATAATAATAGTTATCCCAAGCCTCTTACAGGATTATTCATTTATTCAAAGTGTATTTATTTAGCCCTTATTGTATATAAGGCACTGTGCAAAGTTCTGGGGACACACAGATCAAAAGATTTTTTTTAAGTCTTTACCATTAATGAGTATACATTCTATTGGGAAGATACTATAGATACCCCAAGAAGTAAGGACAATAATACCAGGATAGAGAAAGCATAATCAATGACAGGGATCTGTAAACATTTCCCAAAGGGGATGACACCTGAATAGAGATGGAAAAAGCTGTGCATTCTATGAAACAGAAATCATAAGGGAAAGTATTCCAGATATAGGTGACAGCCTGTATATAGAGACTGGAAGATGGAGTGCTAAGTTCAGGGAACAGCAAATACATTCAATATAATAGTCAGGAATAAGGATTGAATGAATAAGAGCACTATGAAATATCTTGAAAGGTGGTTGGTGACAGAATTTACACTCTAAGATGAGGAATTGGAATTCTTAGTCTATAGGCAATAGAGGAACAACTAAGAGTCATATGCAGGAGACTAGTATTGTCAGATATTCTTTAAGAAGAATATGTTGGTTACTTCAAAGGAGAAAAGGAGTCATAGGTACCCAAAATATTTATACAAGCTTTTTATAAGAGCTAATACTTTCTAAAATAGCAAAGAACTCTTGAAAGCAAAAAAGGTGCTCAGAAATTGGGGGAAAATGAACAAATTATGGCATCTAACTGTAATATAATGCTATTATGTCACAAAAAAGATAAAAAAGGAAACTTTAAGTGAAACCTGTGAAGACTTGTGGGAACTGATGTAGAGTGAAATGAATTTAATAAAGAGAATAATTTATATCATAATAACAAATAAATTGTAAAGCCTATTGAATTCTCAATGAAACGACCAACCATGATTTCAAAATACTAATGATGAAGTATCCTCTCCTGACAGGTGATCAGTTCAGGGTGAAGAATAAGACATTTTTTGGACATGTCCAATGTAGGAATTTGTTTTGCTTAATTATGCATATTTGTTACAAGGGGTTGGTTTTTCTTATTTGAATTCATTTTCTCAAGGATAGGGAGAGTAGAGAGAAAATTGATTTTTGTTTCATTGAAAATAAATTTTAAAATGAGACAATTTTAGCAGTGTTTTGTATATACATACATACACACACACGCATATATATATACATACATATATATAAATATAACATATATATAAATAGATAGATAGATAGATAGATAGATAGATAGATAGATGGATAGATAGATTTTTGTGGCATTTTGTTTTCATATGGCCTAGATTATCCACTCCCCATCCACTTTACTTCACCTCCAGAGAGCTTGTTCTTATAACAAAGAATTCTGAATGACTATTAATAAAGCAAATGTCTATAAAGATAATCATATTCTCTCTCCTATGTCCATTGTATAATCATAGATTTATTTCCATAGAATAAAAATGTTACCAAATAGCTTGCTTTTAGATGAAAAACAAACAAACCTGGGAGTTATTAGTATATGTCAGAGCTACAATTCCCCCTAGAGCTAAGTCTGACATGGTGTGTGTGTGTGTGTGTGTGTGTGTGTGTGGGTGGGTGTGTGTGTGTGGGTGGGTGTGGGTGTGTGTGGGTGTGTGTTCCTGGATTGGATACTTTATTCGTCATGCTTTTTTAATTTTTCTTGTTTTTATTTTTGGCAGATCTTTGCAGTGATACCAATACCAAGCACCTAATCTTTTACTATACTGTATTGGGAACATGGAACAATGAGTCTTTTTTGGTGAAAATTGAAACTACTAGGTTCAAACAGGCAGGTTTAGCATATCACTTTATACAGGAAGGTTCATTACAGATATTCACCAAAACTTGCAGGAAACATAACATATCCCTACAAGTATGCTTCTAAAAAGACTACTGAGTCCATAGAACTATTTCTCTATACTTTTTAGTATTTTGAGATTATGGTGATAAGATTTAGTTCAGAGATCAGTCCACATGTCTAAGGTTCAATTGAAGGGACACTGGGGCTGGTACACTGACAGACAAGACATATTCTCAAAGCACATCACAGTTGATTATCCCCAGAGAGAAGCTGGCAATTTGTGGAAAGACTGTTGGATTGAAGGTGGGCAAGGGTTCAAGAGTTTCACCCTAACTACATACTTGGGTAACCTTGAGCAGCTACTTAACTTCTCTTTGCTTCACTTTCTTGTCAAATGACAGAGTAGAACTATAAGGATTCTCAGTGACCTTAAAGCTATATATCATATGCTTATGATCCCATGAATTTAGGAAAGAAGAAAAGCAAAGAATATCTAACCTAATATTCTTTGCTTTACATATGAGAAAATTGAGGCCTAGACATGTCAAGATCATAGAAGAATGGAGAGAGGCTTCAAACCAACATCATCTATACTGAAGATCTGTACTGTCTTTTGATGGACCAGGTCTACTAAGGTTTTTCTTTGTTCTTCTCACCAACAATTTGGTGTTCATCATCATTAGAAACGAAACTGAATTATCACTTCTAGTATACAATCATTTGCCTTATATTTTTGTTGAATCAGCAAATAATGGATGACATGAACTGGTCTAGTTTAGTGAAAATATGCTTGGACTTCACTTCAAGAAATGTTGACTTTCATTCCTGCCATAATCATTTCACTAACTGCTATGTGTCCTCGGAAAAGCAACTTTACTTATTATGCCTCAATTTTCTCACTTGTAAATAAGTGTATGGACATACACTAGATCTTATATATATTACACATGTTGAAAGAACCAAATAGGCTAATGGGAAAGCATCTTATTGCTCTTCAGTGAACTACGTATGTAAGATGTTACTCTTAATGAACAATTGGCATGTGCCCAGGAACATACAAACATAGATGCTATTTTATTTCTTGCCCCTGAAGCAGCCCAACCAGTTCCCTCACTTAGAAATTGCAACTTATTTATCATCCAATAACAATCAAGAGCATATATATCTCTTAGATACATTTAATAAATCTAGACAGTTTTAAAACTCTTCTACACTTCAAGTACAATAAACATCTAGTGGACAAAAGTTCCCATGCAACAGATGGAAGGCATGTTTTATAACATTCTCATGTTATGAATTAATGTTATCACCACCACTGACACACAAACTCTTTCATTGAATAAATCTGCAAAAAGGATCAAAGCATGGAACAGGAAAAAGACAACACAGTCAGAACTCCTACACCAAAAGCTTCCAAGAAACATGTAGACTTCCTACAAGCCATAGAGCTGCTTACCCAGCTCTCACAGAGCCCCTGTCCTATCGGGAGAGATCTAGGAATCATCCCTGTGGTGGATGAAGCAGATTGACTGGGCTTTCTCCAGCTCTATGATGTGCAGCCCCTGTGCATTGTCTTCTCTGTGCTCCATCTGCCCATAAACAGATAATTAAGTATCATATCTGGGAATGGGATCCAGGTCATCTAAGACCATGAAATATACTCAATATACCTCCAATGAAATATACTCAAAGTTGCTTCAAGGTATACTGTAAGGTAGGAACTGGTGTTTTTTCCCCTACTACCTAGGTTCATAGCAGAAAATGAGTGAATTTTTCATTTTTCTGAACTATGAATTGCCACATCCAGAATAAATCTTTTTACCATGTTTTAGAACTCACTAGAATAGCTATTATAGTCATCTCTAAATATAATGTTCCATAGGCACCTCAAAATCAATATACCTGAAATTTATCTCATCTCTCCCTAAAACCTACCCATCTTTCTCCTTTTTATCTTGCCATCCAGTACAATACCATCATTCTCATCTT
>CM053581.1:153034618-153091770 GCA_028627135.1 Pseudochirops cupreus
TTCAAAACAAAACAATGTGTTGAGAGAAAACAAAAGGATAGTCATATACTTTTCAACCTTCTTAAAAATCATGAATATTATATTTTTCTTCATCTACTCATATAATTAATTATAACTATTTTATTTTTCATACTGAATGAGTCTTTAATACCTGTTATAAAACATCTCCATGATGTATGGAATTTAAAAAACTAATACTCTATTGTGTTTTAATCAAGATTATGTTAGCATTTTTATTTAAATATCACAGTGTTGACTCAGATTTATAATACAGTGAACTAAAATCTCAAATTCTTATATACTTTAAGGTGTTTTTTGTCTTTTGATAGTCTGGTGGAAAGTTTTAATTCTTACCTCATGCTTACTTCATGTCCTGTACTGTGGTCGCTGATGGAAATATCTAGAAAAATCAAACAACCTTTGCCCTCAAGGAAGTTGCTTCCTATCAGGGATACATTATTACATATAAACATACACATGCCTATATGTATATAAATTTTATATATGCATATCCATATTTATATACACATTTATAAACACACATGTAATATTTAGAAATAATAAGAGGAGACTAAAGGGCAGGCAGTGACAGCATGGATATGTTACTATGACAGCATTCAACTTTGTCAAATGAGGACATTTGAATCCGTCTATAAAACTGGACTGCTCTTCACATTTGCCACTGGTGTTGGGACTGACACATCTAAAAAAGGAGATAGTTATAAATGTTACCAGATAGCCTTGAATATACTAATGTTCAGACCTTGGAAAGAGGAAGGACTAGCTGTAACACCATGCATGAGCAGCTTCCCAAAAGAACTCCACTGTGAACAGCTTTTAAAGTTCTGATTACACAGCATAGTGAACACTCCATTTATTCCATAAAAATTCAAGGCAAACATTCCCAACAAATCACAATATAATATTCACAAGATCCCATCTTATCACAGAAAATCACAATATAGTGTTCACAACAGCTTGACATTAAAATGGCCACATAGTTTTCACTGAAGGGCTTACAGTATTTAGAACAAAAAACAAAAGAATAATCATCTGGTATCCTTAAGGAGGTTTGCCTCCTTAGTCATTCAATCATCTCACAATACAATAGTCAGTCTTCCACTCATGGGGCAATCATAGGTTAACTTAATCAGTCACTTATCTAGCAATCAGTCACTAAATATCATTAATCACTAAATACAATCAATAGAAAATTACACATATTCTCCCTGCCTCGGTCTCTAGTAAACTAATTTCATCACAGCATTCAATTTCCAAGGAGAGGCCTTTTCTTCATCTTGACTCTGGGTGATCTCTCATATTCTCTGGATCCCCTTCCATGGTCCCAGCTCCTACTTGAATCCACCAGTCACCTGTTTTCACAGGCAGACACCTCCCAGGTTCTTGTCCATTCTTCTGGGCAGTTCCTGCTACAAATGGAAGTTAACAGGGTCCAGCATGTCTCAAAACTTTCACAACTTCTGTTGCCAGGATCTCAAGGATCAACCAAGCCACAAACAAACAAAATATTATCCTAATCATGCTTCTTCAGTCCTCCAACAGTTGATCTGGCCCTAGGACCCAGAAGAAATCTCAGCCTTCTAGGTAGCCTTCTCAGCAACAAATTTAGCTTTCACCAGATTCTTGTCTCGAGGAAACCCTCTCTCACTTCTCAGTAAGCTTCCAGATGCTCACTGAGAGAAACTCTCTCTCTCCTCCACCAGGAGCCTGCCAGGAGAAAAAAAATTCTAATTCTGACTGTCTCTCTCTCTAGGGCTCTTCTAATATACACACAAACCATTGGCTTCCTGTTTCAGCAAAAGCCTTCCTGTTATGTCAGCAACAGGAGACCGAATTCACACCCTCTGCCTCTTAGCCACAAAGGTTTGATTAGTTACTAAGGGCTAAGTACCTGCTTACTTGACATAACAAAAAGGGGTCTTCAAATTTAAATTAATTACCATTACACTAGCCAAGAAGGCAGAGTAGAGACAACAACCCAATTGAACTCTCTCAACATTCCCTTCTAAATAACTTTAAAATAACATCTGAAATCAAATCTTAGAGTAGCAGAACCAAAAGATTAGAGTCATACATTTTTTTGGATTAAGAAAACTTAGGAGGTATGTAGGAGAGTTTTGCAACACTGGAGTACAGGCCTGTATGGGGTGGGTTGCTTCAGCAACAGAAGGTTCAGGAGCTCTCAATCTAGAGAAAGGAAGGGGTTTGAACAACTGGTCAGAAAGAGTGTTTAGAGGAATCTTTGCTGGCACTAAGTATAGCTAGCCCTGATTGACAACTCTATTATAGATACTCTTTTCTGGAGAGCATTTCCAGAGAGCAGTGCTAAGCCTCGTAGTTTCAGGTGAGCAGAAGTCCTACTTTGGCAAAGATCAGAGCACCAAGCAGTAACCATACCTTTCTCAGAATTAAACAACCTTTGAAGTACCAAAAACTTTCAGACTGAGAACTTGATATGTGAAACAGAGTTGACAGTCAGTGCCAGTTATAAGCAGTACCATGTAAACTTTTTTAAGCTGTCATCTGATCCCTTACTGTCTCTGGTCCTGAGAACTCTCAAAGCTGTTGGTGTGAATGTTGTTTTTGCCACTTCATGTGTGGGCCTTAGACAGGCCTCTACTCAAGCATCACATGCTTCTCAATAAGAATATAAAGAATTATTTTTCATGTTGCTAATAGTATACTTACCTTACCATTGTAAAGTGCAGCAGGAGCAGCTTTCCAGAGACCTGCTGCTGTGAACAGCTTCAAGGTTCTGATTACATACTATAGTGAACTCCCTATTTATTCAGCAGTAAATTAAAGAAAAACATTCGCAGAAATTAAAGTACAGTATTCACAATATAGCATAACAACTTATCACTAAAATAGACACAGTTTTCATCATGGTTTTAAGCAAAAAATACAATCATTTAGCAAATCAATCATTTGGTAACTCATTCATTTAATAACTCCTTAATTCAATCATCCTTAGGAGGTATGTCTCCTTAATGGACAAACTAAAAAGGTCAAACTTCTCTGCCCCTAGGTCATATTGCCTTAATCTCTCAGTCAAAAAGTCTTCTTTCTTCTTAATTGGACATTAGTTTCCAATTAACCTTAATTCATACATCCTGAAGAGTCCAGGATACAGAGCAAAAAGTCTTCCTACTACTAGGTTACATTAAATCATGATCTTCTCAGTTTGCATTAGATACTCAAGGAGAGATCTTTTCATCTTGATTCAAGGCTGGCTCTCAGATTCCATGGTTCCTTTTCCATGGTGCCAGCTCCTCCCTGTATCTACACAACTATCACCTGGGTTCAAAGGTAGGCAGCTCCCAGTTCCTTGTACAGCTCATTGTCCAGTTCTTCATTCAGTTCCTATTCCATGTGGAAGCTCACAGTGTCCAGTCCACCTCAAGTTCTTCACAGTTTCTGTTTCTGGGAAGAAAAAGCTTAACAGAGCCACAATAACATTCATTCACATTGCCAGCACCATCATCAATTCACTTTCTGCCTGTGAAGTCAACATAGACCCAACAACAAGGTCTGTGAAATCAACACAAATCATCGGTATAGTCCTAGGACCCCTAAAAAATGTCAGTAAGACCCTCCTCCAGGATTTCTTTAAATATACAACAAGAAAATTCTCTTTCAGGGCTTTTGAACCAGTGGTAAGGTCCCATGGCTTCTGTAACAGCAATAATGTCCTCTATCAGTAGATGAATCTGACAAAAGTAACATCAAAACAGACAGACAAAGTGCTGGCACCACAGCCATGCTGCCTCCCAATACTCCTCTCTTCTCATTTCTTTAATTCTTCTCAGTTCTCAGTTCAGTTCTCAGCTCTCAGTTCTGCCACCACAAGTTCTGTTCTTCATTCTGTTCTCAATTCTTAGCAATTCTCAGAAGTTCTCAGGATTCTAGCACTTTTCTCTCTCTCAGCAATTCTGGCTTTCTAGCTTGGGCTTTTTCTTATATATGTTATTAGCTCTTCCCTGTTCTGCCCCTTCCTCTTACTGTTAGATTCCCAAGCTCTGGATCTTAAAAACTGATACAATCAGGAATTTGAAACAAGGGGCTAAATACCTGTTTTCTTGCCCATACAAGGGTCATGGAAGATCTTCAAATCCCCATTACCATTACAACCATAGGTCTTTCTTAGGTGCTAGAGTAGACCCAGGAAATTTCATTGTTATGAAAATTAAGCAGAAACTAAATGAGGAAACTATCCCTACTAATATAGTTCTGCACCTTCCTTGCAACTTACATTCTGTGTGTATACAGATTGTGTGTGTGTGTGTGTGTGTGTGTGTGTGTGTGTGTGCAGCATATAGGAATTATATCCCTTCTGTTTTCAACTTGGCACCATTTAGAAATAATAGAAGCATTTCCTGAAAAGCGATATAGATTGACAGAGAGAGGGTCAGGAGCTGAGAAAACAAAAATATTGCTATTTGTTCTGATAATTTATTCTCATATTCATTTCATCCTGACTTTAACCTAGAAACATTTTACTTGTGTCTATAAGAAATAACTAGAAAATCATGTTTTCTGTACTCTTCATGTCACCTAACATCCAAAATTTCCACTGAGTTTCCTTTTCACCTGAATTAATGAAATAACGGAGAATTGATACACTAAAAAAGCTGACACATCTTCAGTCAAGGTCACTAGATTCTTAGATCATGCTGTATCACCCATATCTCACACTCTGAGCTTATCACTAGATCTTATGACACAAGTGAATTTAAACTGGTCTTGACAACATAAGAGAGATCTGACTAAAACCAGCCAGGGCAGTAGTGAGAGACATAACAATTACTTTAACTCTATCTATTTTTAGTTGTGAAAGTCAGGAATGTCACTAAAATTAGCATATTTGGTTATTGATAAACAACTTATTGTCATGTTAAAAGCTATAGAACCTCAGGAAGTACTTCCTTCCTTTTTTTTTCTTTACTTTCCCTTCTTTCTCCTTCCTTTTCCTTTTCCCCTCACTTTGTCTCTTTCTCTGTCTCTTTGTGTCTCTCATTCATCTATGTCTTCCTGTCTCTCTCTCTCTCTCTTTGTCTCTGTCTCTCTGTCTGTCTCTGTCTGTCTCTCTCTGTCTCTCTATCTCTGTCTCTGTCTCTCTCTGTCTCTCTCTCTGTCTCTGTCTCTCTGTCTCTCTCTCTTTCTCTCTCTCTCCTATCTCTCTGTCCACTGACTTGGTGATAAACTTGTAGTTCTGGGGGTTGGCTGGGCCACAGAGAATCTAAGCCTATTGGTCAAAATGTCATAGCCCCTGCCTATCAAAGGATTTAACATATATCCTCTTTATTCCAAGACCTATCCTTTCTCCACTCTTCCAAACTGTTTCTCAATGCCTTTCACTTAATGGATTACTTAATAAATATTTGCTATATTAAACTCTGAACTCTAAAGGAGTATAGACTATAAGTCTTCATAATTATGTGTTTTTGCATATATATATATACATATATATATGACACACACTGTCATACACAAATATAAAATTCAATCTATCTATCTATCTATCTATCTATCTATCTATCTGTTGTTTTACTTAGTTCACAGTAACTCAGGAAACTAAAATTAGATTTACAAACATTTACAATTAACAACTTCCTAATAAATACTTAAAAGTTGATTGATTCATTCACCGCCAGAGTTTTTCACACTAGGTAGTTCCCTATATTTACAAAAATTTTGTTTCTTGATTAGGTCAGTCAGTCAGCAAACAGTAATAAGTGATTACTACCAGACACTGTGATAGGGAATTATAGTCATATGATGTGGAAGGAATGTAAATAATTATGTATGTATAAGAATTAAGGTAGAATGTAATCTTAGAGGGGAATGCACATCTAGCTTGGATTTGGAAGAATGGAAAAGCGATCCTGTGCCTTGAAGAAGTCTGGGGAAATTCAGAGGCCAAAATATGGAGAGAAATCATTCTAGCATTCTAGGTAAATGATGTATGTTTGATAGATTAAAGTAATTAAAGTAATCCAAACCCAGGTGGCTCAATGGCTTCCCAGAGTCTCGTCTGGCCAAACAACACAACTCTTCTCAAAGTGAGCCCCCCAGCTTTGAAAAACCCAGATGTTGGTGCTTCCCTCTCTGGTAACTGAATAGGTAACTGATGTAATGGTCAGGTGCTGGAAGCCATCTGCTGATCTGTTTATTTGTCTGCTTGTAACTTCTGCTTGTTAACTTGTGTTTGTAACTTATGTTTGCATTCTCTGAAGTTCAGGGTGTTGACTTTTCCCCCTGAACTAGGTAAATGATATATGTTTGATAGATTAAAGTAAGATTGTTAACCCATTTTGAGTTGCTTTCCTTTAGAAAAACAGATCTAAGAACCTGTGCTAGCAGCCATCCTGGGTATGCTAGGGTGCTTGCTGATACAGTGGTCTACATTCTATGAGAATTCTTCTCTGTTTTGAAAAGACATTTGTCTTTCACGTATGGAGTAAAGTTTTAGAATATTGACTTTGAATGGTTTAAGCTATTTTATGTAACCATACATATGGCCTAACTATGCCCTGGCCTATAGAGATATTAAACAGATGAAAGTCTATCCAACTCCAAACCATCTCAAAAGAATGTATCTCTAACCTCCTTCAAATAAACTCATTCCAGTATTTAACAACTCTTACTTTGAAGATGTTCTTCCTTATCCCGAACCCAAATCGTATCTCTTCTTTCCTTTTGTTTGGCTTTCAGTAAAGAATGTGCACAGCTGTTAAGCTGATCTTATATAATAACCCTCAAGATATTTGAAATCAGTTATTAGGTCACCCCTCTACTGGCTCATCTCCAGTCTAAATAGTTCAGTTCTCTTTCCCTTTCTGTCTTCTCATTTTACCTATTTTCTAGCACTTTAATCACAGAATATAGATGGATCCCATTAGCCCAGAGCTAGATATTATTTGCCCTGGGCTTTAAAAATATTAAAACTGCCTTTTAGGGGGCTGAGGAGATATTCATACATGTGAAAGGAATGTCCCACACTGTAGCATAAGTAAAATCAAATCAAAGTATTTATAGTAACCTCCACAACAGAGTAATCAATTTTCAGTTTTCTAAAGTCAGCATTTTACATGGCTAAGTGTTTATTATTGTTGAGATATATCAACAGAAAATGCAAAGATAGTTGTTTAAGTATTGAATTTTCCCCTAAATTAAGGACTGATTACATATTCTAGCCTCAGGTTATCAAGTTAGTGTTGTTACTCAGTTTGGTGAAGTTCTTTTAAAGTGAGTCAATTTAAATATGTCTTCTATTATAATGTAATATATAATCCTTCCTCTTCTTGGTTTCCCACGTTGGAGAAAAATATATTCATGTTTATTTCACTGAGGAGCAGAAACATATTAAAACTGATTTCATTAATATAGGGACCTCCCACATGAACAAAAACGAACGTGCCACCACAATTCCATTTCAGCTTGGTACCTTCCCTATATTTAACTGTATAAGACAGTTCTTGGAAAAACTGAGAGGTTAAATGACATGTACAGGGCTATAGAGCTATTGTTTGTAAGTACCCATGTTTTCCTGGCTTGGACTTTAGCTCTCTATTGACTTTACTAAACAATGTCAAAGTTCACATGAAGCTGTATCTCTTAAAGCTTTTGGTAGCTGAAATAAAATAATCCTTTAGCTCTTTGTATGCACCATAATGATACATTTGGAAACTTCTTAATATAGAAGTACTGTTTGTTTTAGAACATTTCTCTTTATTGTTTATTTTTGGTATAACTAAAGGAAAAATATTTATAAAACATGGGATTTAGAGTTGAAAAGGATATAAAAAAATAATTTATCATACACTGCCCACTGCCTAAATTATAACTGAAGAAGCTGTAGCCCAGGAAGAAATTACTAGTATAAGGTCACACTGATAAAAACTGCTAGAGTTATGATTCACTTTCAGGTGCAGTCATTCCAAATTCAGTGCTCTTTTCATTATATCATTCAATAAAAGTATTATACTGTAATAGTAATGAAATTTGAAGATCCTTTTATATTTGAAGTTGACAGTTACTTAGCACCTAGTTTCAAATTAAGCCTCTATTAAAGAAACAGAAAGTATAAACCCCATGTTGCTGATGTAACAGGAAAGGGCTGAACAGGGAACCCCTGTTGCTGACATGACAGGAAGGGGCTGAACAGAGAGGAACAATACTGTATATAAAGAAAAACCCCACCTGGTAAAGTCAGAATTTCCTGGGAACTTGTGGTGGCCAAGCTTCTTCTAAGGCCAGCTTGAGCTGCTGAAGACTTCTGAGAGCCAGCTTGGGCTGCCAGAGGAGGCATCACTGTGATGCCTGTACTTTGTCTGGTTGTGGCTTTGTTAAGCCTTGACTTCCCAGGAATAGAGACTGTGAAAGGATTTAAGGTGGACTGGACACTGTGAGCTTCAGTGTGGAACAGGAACTGCATGGAGAGCTGGACAAGGAGCCAGGAGCTGTCTGCCTTTGAACCCAGGTGAAGTTTAGTGAATTAGATAGGACCTGGGACCATGGAAGGGGAACCAGGGAAGCTGAGAGCCAGCCTTGAGTCAATCTGAAAGAAGATTTTACTTGGATACTGGGTACTCACTGAAAAGATTATGATTTACTGTGACCTAGGGGTGCAATACTTTTGCTTTTTTATTTTGTATCCCTTAAGGAGGGCCTTAAGGATGATTGGGTGATTGAGTTACTAAATGATTGATTGACTAAATAATTGTACTTTGTTCAAAACTATGTGACCACTGTGGTGAAAACTATGTGGCCATTTTAGTGACAAGCTGTTGAGTTGTGACATGGTGAATGCTGTATTCTGATTTTTTGTGATAAGTTGTGTTATTGTGGATGCTGTAGCTTGATTTTATGTAAATGTTTTGCTTTGATTTGTTACTGAATAGAGTGTTCACCATACTATGTAATCAGAACCTTGAAAGCTGTTCATGGCAGCATTCTTCTGGAAAGCTGTTAGTGCTTGGTTTTACATTTACCTAAATATTTACAGAAGGGAAAATATCCTTCATTTTAGAGACATGAACTTCCTAGGGCTATAGCTAGAGAAGTTTGCCTTCAATTCACCACAATTTAAAAGGCAAAGATACTGAATGCTTTATTTCAACATTATTGTTTTTGGCCAAACATTACTCTCCTAATGTCATTAGTCCTCTTTGAGAACAGACAAAAAACAATTTTGGCTTCCTAAAGTGCTGCAAATTTTCAGTATGTAGTATGTGTCTAATACATGCTTAGTGTCTTTAATGGTTAGCAAGAATTAGTTAAAATAGAAGAAAGCCACCAGATGGCATCCCCTTCTTTTCAGCTGTTATTCACCTAGAGAAGTCTCACCTTTACCAGGCCATGACTGGACTTCTGTTTATGTAGCCCTCTCTCCTAGAGTCTTCCTCTCCTCTGATTCATGTGAATTCTTCTTAAGCAGTTGCCCACAAAGGCATGTAGATTCTCAGGGTGGGATGGGGATGGAGAGGTATAATACTAAAGGAATTTGAAGATTTTCCTTGCATCTTAATAGTACTAAGGAATTTAAATATATTTCCTGCCCTTTAATGGGCCTAACTTGGAGCCCAATAAGCTTGCTTAGCTGAGGCTTGTTTTTCAGGAAGGTCCACATCTTTTGTTACTTTGTAATTGGGCAGTGGGTCACAAAAGTTGTGATGTTCTCTGACCCTGGAGAAGGCTATATATACTCTTGAGGTTGGGTTTTGCTTTGGGGTTCACTTATGGGAAGAATTGTGTGATTTGGCCAGATGAGATTCTGGCTAGCCATTAAGCCCCCCAGCTTTGAAAACCCAGATGTTGGTGCTTCTCTCTCTGGTAACTAACTATGTATGTATGTAATGGTCAGACAGCTAGAAACCTTGTCTGTTGTTCTGTTTAATTGTGTTATTTTCTCTCTCTGTACTTTTTGCCTGCTTGTAATTTCTGTTTGTATTGTCTCTGAAATTCAGGCTGCTGATATTTTCCCCTGAACTAAGTAAATGACATATATGTTTGATTAAAATAAGGTTATTAACCATTTTTGAGTTGCTTTCCTTTAGAAAAGAAGATCCAAGAACCTGTGCTAGCAGCCATCCTGGGTATGCTAGGGTACTTGCTGTTACAGGATGTGGTGGGTGGGGATGGGAAGGGACTTTTTGTTTTTGTCTTGGTCTGAAAAATTCTACTAAATGGATCTTTCTTTTTATAGTGCAATCCGAACTATCTATTCAACATAAGTATTTGAATAAGACAGAACACTTGCATACTTGAATGAGACTACCTGAACTAGTTAAATCAGGAACATTAAAGTAATAAAGCAAAATAATGATTAATCATTTAGCACAGTGCCTCCCATATAGTAGCTGTGTATTGATTTATTGATTGACTGGGAAGACACCATTCAAAGTTATCTAGTTGTTTAGAACTAATGAAAGGCAAGTTGCTGGGAGAATGTTAGCATGGGTATTATTATTCCATAATAGAACAAAGAACCCTTTTATAATACCATGTACTTAAACCATGGGTAAAATTATAGCCTATAAACATTACTCTAGACATTATTAAAAAGCTTGCAATAAATGAGTTCAGCCATAGAAAGCAAATAATAACCTTAATGCGACATTATCATTCTAGTGCATCTGTTTTTAAATAAGAAACATATAAGGTTTCTGTATAAGATGTTTGTTCCTCAACTATTTCAACATATTCAAATTTCTGTCAGTCCTTTAACATGTAGTGAGCACCCCTTATGATTCCAATATTATGTTTCTTTATTGCAAGTTTATCAATAGACCAGTGATGCAGATCCCCTCCTAACTATAGTCTGCCCATATTGTTAGATACTTGTTCATGTCTTCCCATAAATCTACAGCATAGAATCTACCTTTCAAAATATCCCTTGGAATTGTGTTGACATAAATGGAGTGTACAAGATACCCTTTTGTGATCTCTCACTTTTGATACATAACCAGCCATTTTTCCAGTAATATATTCCTCCAACAATATCCCTTTGGCAGCAGTTATAAAAGCACAAGGCTTTAAAATGGAAAAGAAGTACTATGAAACAATATGAGGGAGATGAGAAGCTTGTCACCCTTGCCCACAAAGGCATGCAGATTCCCCAGAGCAAATAAAAACAGAAATTTGTATGACCTGCAGCATGATAAACATCTTTGCTACTGAAGATTATTTAAACTCATGTAAACTGTCAAATAGTTCATGAAAAGCTTTGCCTCTCTAAATCTCAGAAGCCTTTAATTCTATACCATGTTACAACTATCTACTGGTAATTAACATGACATCCAGTTTTTTAGGATTACTTAAAACAGAGAAATCTGAAGTACACAGTAGTGTACATATGTTTTTTTTTCACTTTTTATACAAGAATAGAAATATATGGATAATATAGTTATTTCTGTGGTTTCTACATTTAAAAAAAATTAAATTATTGTGATAGTACATTCAAGAATAGAATTAATTAACTTGTCCTTGAACTCTTATTTTTATAAATGTCTAATAATAATAATAATGTGTTCATGTGTCAAGCATCTGTGATTTTTGTCACTGTGGGGATTTCCTTTTACCAGCGCAGATTACAAATTATTATTTACTAAAAAGTCTTAGAGAGTTACATGAGACTTACAGAGTTTAAATGATTTGCCTAGGGTCAAGTAGCTAGCATATTAACACAGCAGTGTTTGAACACAGGTCTTCCTTACTCTGAGACCATTACTGCCACCATCATAAACCATGACCAAATAATATGTTTAAGGCAAACAGCAACAACAATGAAGTGATGATGATGTTGGTGACAACAGCAAATCATATATATTCAACACTTCAAAGTTTGCAAAGCACTTTTCTTCCAACAGCCCAATGTGATAGTAATATTTTTCCTCCACTTTTCTTATTTGGTTTTCAAACTGCTTCTTAAGCTGCTCTATGACTTATAGGAAGTCTACATGTTTCTTGGAAGCTTTTGGTATGGGAGTTCTGACTGTGTTGTCTGCCTCTTGTTCCATGCTTTGATCCTTTTTGTCCCCAAAGAAGGAATCTAAAGTTGGATTACTGTTCTTACTTTGCTTCCTTTCCTGTTCATGTTGCCAGTCAATTACCTGACTTTTCAGTTCTGTGGAACTTTGCTTCCAAAGGGGAAAGCCCTGTGCCAAATCTCTGGGGTTTTCATAGCTACTGGAGCTATTAGGAGGTTGCTGCAGCCCCCACCAGCTTTGGCTCACTGAAAACACACCCCAGGAACAAAACCCAAGCCTGCAATCTGGATCCAGGCCATTGAGTGCAAGAGCACTTAGCCTCTGTATGATCATTTGGCCCCCTGCAATCTGCAGGCCGAGAGCTTCTGAAGAAGCCATGTAGAGGAAGCTGCAGGGCCAATGCTTCTGCCACTTCCTTGCCCTGGAGGCAGTTCAGCCAGGCTGCTTTTCTCCCCCAAATTTAGCTGAGTTCCACTGACCTTTCAAGTTCTATTTTGCCCTCTGGTTCTAAAATATCAGGGCAATTTTCCTTGAAAATTTCTTGAAGGATGCTTTCTAAGTTCTTTTTTTGATCATGGCTTTCAGGTAGTCCAATAATTTTTAAATTGTCTCTCCTGGATCTGTTTTCCAGGTCAGTGGTTTTTTCAAGGAGATATTTTACATTGCCTTCTATTTTTTCATTTGTTTGGATCTGTTTCATAGTATCTTGATTTCTCCCAAAGTCATTTGCTTTCATTTGCTCCACTCTAATTCTTAAGGAATTATTCTCTTCAGTGAGCTTTTATGATTCTTTTTCCATCTGGCAGATTTGACTTTTTAAGGCATTCTTCTCCTCATTGGCTTTTTGGGCCTCTTTTGCCATTTGAGTTAATCTATTTTTTAAGGTGTTATTTTCTTCAGTCAGGTTGTTGACTCTCTTTTCATTATTTTCTTGCATCATTCTTGTTTCTTTTCCCAATTTTTCCTCCATTTCTCTTATTTGGTTTTCAAAATCATTCTTAGCTGCTCTATGGCTTGTAGGAAGACTACATGTTTCTTGGAAGCTTTTGATGTGGGAGTTCTGACTGTGTTGTTTTCCTCTCATTCCATGCTTTGATCCTTTTTGCCCCCAAAGAAGGAATCTAAAGTTGGAAGCTCTTCTTACTTTGCTTCCTTTCCCTGCTCATGTTGCCAGTCAATTTCTTGACTTGTTAGCTCTGTGGAACTCTGCTTCCAAAGGGGAAAGCCCTGTGCCAAATCTCTGGGGTTTTTGCAGCTGCCAGAGCTATTAGGAGGCTGCTGCAACCTCCACCAGCTTTGGCTCACTGAAAATGCACCCCAGGACCAAAACCCAAGCCTGCAATCTGGATACCGGCCCATCAGTGCAAGAGCACTTAGCCTTTGAATGATCACTTGACCCCCTGCAATCTGCAGGCTGAGAGCTTCTGAAGCAGCCATGTAGAGGCAGCTGCAGGGTCACTGCTTCTGCCACTTCTTTGCCCTGGAGGCAGTTTGGCCAGGCCATTTTTCTCCCCCAAATTTAGCTGAGTTCCACTGACCTTTCACTTTGTCCTTTTTTCTTGTGGGTTGATAGTTCTGGAAACTGCCATAGCTGCTGCTGATCCACTCTCCTAAATGCTCCAGCTGCAGCTCATCCTGGCTGCCCCAGGGCCAAGCTGCAGTTTCAGGCTGGGCTGGTTTCAGCTCCTACCATGTTGCAATGAGCCCTTCCTGCAAAGCTGCCTTCAGCATGAAATGTGTTTTTTCTTAATTTTGCGAGTTCTGGAGCCCTAAAATTTTTTACAGTCATATTTTATGGGTATTTGAGGTGGATATGTGGGAGCTGTGGAGCTTTCCTACTCTACACCACCATCTTGACTCCGCCCTCCCCCACACTTCTCCCAATCCAGTACTTTTCCAACCATTCAGTCAATTAGTTTTAAAAAAAACAAGAAATTGTGAAGAATCTACCAGTCACCAGGCACAGTTTCTCATTATATTTTTCACAATATGTCTTCCTTACACATAGTTTTTTTCAATAAATATTTGTCAAATCCATGAATGAATTTGATTTCATCAATTTCTCTTTGAGGCTCAGTTTCCTCAAAATGAATTAAAGTTAGATAATCTCTGTGATTCCCTCCTAACTGACATTCTTTGGTTCTACAAGAAGCTTATTTAGCTGTGGAAATTCAGGGCAAAAAAAGTCTTACATGGGCTTTTATCCAAATTGCCAAGATAATTGGTCAGAAAAAAAGAGTAAATTTATTGGCCTTAATTGTTCAGATTAGTCTAGTAAATGGCTAGAATACCCTGGAAAAGAGCCATCTCTTTACTTTGGGTTTTGTTGACTTGGCATGAAAAAAATCAATAAAGTAAAGCCATCAAGTTGAGGGGTTTATATTGCTGGGGATTCAGTTAAGAGTCTGAAAAGGTGAAGTGAAAGAAAAAAAGACAGGCATAAAAGCATCAACTAGACAGTTTAGGGTAAGAGGGAGCAGAAAATGAGAAAATTCATCCAGAGGGCATTATTTCTTGAATATTTACTTTCAGGCCCTTTGGCAATAGAACTCATGTTATCATTAGTATCTAATTCAGCATAGATATAAGTTATGTATTAAATGAAATGATTTGAAAATTTCCCCTAAGTTTTAGGATCTATTCTCATTTTATTAATTTGCTTCTTTTTTAAGTGAAACGAATATTTGAGGAAGAGAGACAGAGACAGACAAACCAACAAAGATTTTTGAATGAAGCAAACTTTTAAATGGTGGGGTAGAACCCTTGGATCCATAGACTCCTGGGATTCTATGGCTTATAAATAAGAATGGTCTTTATCTTGATAAGATCATTCTTTCTCCTGTTTTGAGCTGAGAATTCACAATTCATCAACCACTGCATTTTCTTTGTTGAATTCAAAGCTGTAGAACTCCTTTCACTTTTCTTTTCTTTTCTTCCTTTTTTTTTTTTAATAAATAGATTTACTTACTACTCAAGGCTGCTAGGTGGCACAGTAGATAGAGTGCTGTGTTCTGAGTCAGGAATACCTGAGTTCAAATCCAGCCTCAGAAATGTCCTAGTTTTGTGACCTTGGGTAAGTCACTTAAGTTCTATTTTTCACTACAGGTGAAAATGGAAAACCAATCACTCTAGTGTCTTTGTCAAGAAAGTGCCATTGACAGAGGTCAACAGAATCATGACTTGGACATGACTGAAATGAGTGAACAATAACAAAAATTTTACTATTCGCTATTTATAATGGCCTTCTACGTATCTAGTATTAGGTGGGACAGGTATTAACTGGTCAATGTAATTTATGGCTTACTCTCCACCTAAAAGAACATCTAGAAAAGTGGATTTTCTATTAAACCCCTAAAATAAGACCCTTACACTAAATATATTTCAGGGATTATCAGATACAGATATTTTAAGTCTGATAACTCAATTGAAGTTGGAAGACATGGCCCAGCCTCAGTGTTACTAAAATATTCCTTTCTCTCATGCCAACTAAGCTCTTAGCCATGTTTTTTATGATAGCCATCTTTTCTATGATAATAGGTGTCACCTCTGATCATATCTGTTTATGGAAACTGTGAGTCCTATTCATTTTTATGCAACCTTACATACAGAGACATATATTCTACAAAACAAACAAACAAAAGAAATTAAGCATGGGAAAATTCTGACAATAATCACCTGATTATTAACATCAAATGATACATAAGATGGAAATATTAGTTAACCAAAGGTATTTGCTGCTGTAATAAATGGTGTCTTCAAGAGAGTAAATGGAAAAGAGATTGTCTTTGAAGAGATCTTTCAGATACTTCAATTTGTAACTGAGAGGTTGCAGACTTCACCAACCTTTGGAAATGTACAGAACCACTTAAATGAAATCCATTTTGACTCAAAAGGGTATTTCCCAATCATACCCACAGAGAAATAAAATGGATAAAGATAAAAGATAAAGATAAAGATAAAAATCATAATATACAGTTGGACAGGCAGCCCTAGCAAATATGTCATCAGTACAGTTGTTTTATTAGTTACAGTTGATTGACAATGAACAGGACATAGAATTTACTTGAAGGAGGCAAATATTTATATTGACTTTGGGAAATTGTGTAAAGCCTTTAACCACTGAAGCCTCTGGCTGATGGCTTATGCCTTTGATTCTTAGAATGGCAAAATTTTTGAAAGAATTCAAGCTATTGGTCATCCAATTGTGAACTGCCATGTGATAGACACAGCTAATTTACAATATGCTTCCTCTATTGAATAAAATAATTATATAGAAGAAGCACAAAAATGTTTATTATCAAAGAGAAGTATGAATAAAACACAGATATGCTGGTCATATATAGAGAGAGCTGGTGCAGTTTGTCTGATCCACTGGCAACCATGCAATGTCAGGAAATACAGAGAAAAAAACCTTTTGGGAATAATCATGGGAGGACAGAGACAACCATGAAGAAGTCACAGATGACTTATTATCCTCTTCGTTGAAGGAAGTAACCATATCAACGGGATTACAGTTCCATTAAAGTATGGACATAAGCACAGTACCAGGGCCAAAATAAGTTTGTATAAAAGGAAAAACATAAGCAACCTTTCATTCATTGAATCATGAATGTTTGTAAGTAAACGCATCAGAGAAGAAAAAGAAAAATATTTTATTAGGTAACAAAATATCCTGCAACTTTGATTTTCTCTCATTGACTAATCTTTTTTTTTTTCTTAAAAGCTGAGCTTTAGGAGAAAATGATTCCTCCTACCAAAGAAATTTCAGTAGTTGTTATCTATTAAGAGAACCTAGCCAAATCTCAGAGGGCAATTATTCAGTTTCATTCATGTCTTATACTTTACAAACCAAGAAATGGATGTACTTTTCCTCAACATAGGAGACAACCAAATTTCTGATGACAGAACCAAACAGGAAGATGCCCCAAATCAGAAAATATAAAACATATATTACTAGGTAATATGGTATTCTTTCTTGAAAATGATGTGTGTATGTGTGTATGTGTGTGTGTGTGTGTGTGTGTGTGTGTGTGTGTGTGTGTGTGTATGCCTTTGGGTTAGCCCATTTATAAGCACTCACATTTACCAAGTAGATAAATCATTTAAGGGAGTAGTCATTTGCTATTTTCATAACAATATTCATGACGAAAATCTACACAGTATATGGCACTAGAACTGACAAAAAGATGTCACAGGATATATTTGGTTACTAAATTGACTACAGAGAGCAAATATTCACTGAAACATATTGCAGAGCATATTTGCAACCCTCCAGTTCAAAAGTGGAGGTTTTGCAAGGATAGTTATTAATACATTTTAATAAGTGTGAATGATATATCATTCACAACTACTAGACATGTATAGTTAAGACATTTCATCTTACTCCTTAAATGAACTCCCAATAATATAGGACAGTCAGACTTTCATTTTCATAGATTTCCAAATCCAAGAGGGATATTTATTTTTTTTTTCTTATTGAACTGTCAGTGGTGAATCAAATTTTTTTGAAAACAGAATTTTCCAAGTTCACTACCAAATTTAATTTAATTTGATTTAAAATCTTTTATTAAACACTTACTACTATATATGCAAATCTAGCCTCCTGATTCCCTTCCCCCAATCCACCAAATCAAATCAATCACCAACACTTGCCAATTCTTTTCTAAGCAAAGTAAAGTTATTGATTATGTACTCATCCAACTAATCTCATAGCACATCACACTCTACTTAAGGCTCTTATCACCTTCCAAATTTGTACACTATTTCTCATCAATTAAATTTAATTCAACAAGCATTTATTAAGAAATGTCATGTGTTGAGCAATCTACTAGACATTGGGGGTAGAGAGGGAAAATGAAACAGTTCCTATCCTTAAGGAACTTTCCTTCTACAAGGGAGGGAGAAGTTGGGGACTATATGTATATGTAAAAATAAATGTATACATATGTGTGTACACAAAACATAGACACACAAAGTAATTATGAAGAGTAATCTGTTAACAATAGAACAAAAGAACAGGGTTTCCAGAAGGCACTATGGAATGGAGGGGAAAATGTAAGAGGAATGAAATACACACAAAGTGGCAGAGGCTGTCTTTTTCTTGGGATTTTCCTGAACATCAAGGCAGGGTTTGGTAGTCTTGAGTCCATACAGGCTGTAGAGGAACTTAAACAGATTAAGCTATTCACAGTCAGCTGCATAGAGTCTGCCCCAGGCCTTACTTCACTCCAATGTTTAGTATGTTATCTTCCAGGTTTGGAGATATAGCAAGGAGGAAAGAGATTGGAGAGAATCATTCCTGGGCATATTTTATCTCTTAATGCTATATTGTAAGGTCCTTGAAGGTAGTAACCAAATTTATATGTTTCTATTTCCCCTAACACCAAGCATAAGGGTACGTGCTTAATAATATTTGTTCAATGAATGGATTAACAAAATGAAGATATTCAAATAGATATTAATGAGCTAAAACTTGGGAAGAGTTCATTTCCATATACACATTTTGAGGCAATATATTTTCTACATGTTAAAATATTAGAAGAAACATGTCTTTCATACAGTAATTTTCCTTTATTCCTTTTTTAGCCTCCTGTAGGATAATTTGAATACTAATTATTATTATTATTATTATTATTTTTTGCAACCTGGCCATTCTTCACAGAGGGGACATTTGAACAAATTCTTTGAAATGACCTAGCATACCATTAATGTGTTGTCTTTCTGAAGAAAGTGTTTTTATAAAGGAAAGTAAATTTAATTAATGAATAAAATTTGTTCCAGGGCTTTCAAGTCATTTGGCTTTCTTTTTCAGAAAATCTTTGCTTTTGACTTTATTTTAGAGTTTGGGTCTTCAGTATATTTAAATTAACCTTTTAATTATTTTAATAGATGAATATAAATGTACAACTTTAGAATCCTTATTGTATACTGTTCCTAACTTTATCTTCAGATATCAGCATAAATCCATAATTATGGCTTTAGATACATATCTCTAGATGCAAACATATTGCCCCATTAGACTTCACTACTAAGCAATTAGAATATTCCTTATAAAATTTCCCATTCAATATTTTCAAATTAAGGATTTCATTTCCTATCCTTTATTATATTCTTTTCTTTCCCATCTCTCCCTCATTATTAGTGGGAGATATCCCATCTCATGTAGCATTTCATTGTAGGTAAAGTAATAAATTAGGAATAAAAAAACCTGATTCTAATCCTATCTCTCTTGGTAAAAAGATAAAGTCACATATTTTCTAGGTATTAGTTTCCTCATCTGAAATGATTCTTTTCCAATTTGCCTGTCACAGTTTATTGGACCAGTAGGGTCCTGATTTTCTATATTACAAAGCTCTACTTTATTCACAATGACTATATGTATTACAAGTGTACCCTCCATCCCCTAATCTGATCTCTCTCCCTATGTTTTGACAATTCTTTCTTCAAGAATGCCTCTTGATCAATGTTATTCTATTCAGTTGGACCTATACCATCCATCTTAATTGGGAATCAAAATAGCAAAGGTAATTGGAATATAAAATAACCTTAGTCTCTCACTTAACCCATGCCTTAAGCCTCCTTTTCCATCCAACCTATTTTGGAAGGAGCTACCATTTTTGAAAATCAATGGATTTAAATGCCACTTGTCTCCACTTTCTTTCATCTTGTATAAATGCTGAAAATGTTTTTTTTTATTATTTCCGGTGTTTGACATTTGATCTTTTCTTTTCCATTGTTTCCATTTCCAGGACATACATAAAAATCAATCCCTGAAAGCCTTTGAAACTGTCCCCAAGGGGCAGCTAGGTGACACAGTGAATAGGGCACAGGCCCTGGAGTCAAGAAGACCACAGTTCAAATCAGGCCTCAGACACTTAATGCACACACAGGCACACACACACACACACACACACACACACACACACACACACACACACAAACTAGCCATGGGACCTTGGGCAAGTCACTTAACCCCAATTGCCCTCCAAAAAAGCAAAAAAAAATTTTAAAAAATTAAAAATTAAAAAAAAAACTGTTACCAAGAGGGGAAATTCAAATTTGTTCTCCCCTGATTATTAGTCCTCCATGGATTACGTAGCATCATACTATCCTCATAATAGTATTACATGATGTAGAGTGTTCAAGCATGACAAGAACTTGGAGGGTGGGGATGACCATGGTGATCAGGAGATTTTTGGAGAACCCCTACCTCATCTTTTCAATTAGAAATATACATTTATATTACTTATTGAATAATAGAAATGGAAGTTATATCACAATCATTTGGGAAGCCAGTGGATGGGGAGTGAGTCATATTGAGTATAACTATTTTAGGAAGTTTGTTCAAAATGGTGCAGAAATGTTTGGACATTCTCTAGATGCATTATAAGAATGAAGGAGGGACTTTTCTGAGAAATGGGAAAAGCTAAGGACATTTGCAGAAAAATGGGGAGGATTCAGTGTAGAGTGAAATTGAAAAGATATGAGGAAGATATGAGATTGTACATTGTTCGAAAGAAGGAATAAGGAAATAGATGAAATGTTCAATTAGAGGCACCAAAGAGAAAGACAAGGGAGTGAATAATTTGACTTAATTGTTAGGTAACAGAAGGGAACCCAACGAAATTCACACCAAATAAGTATAACGATCTCAGCAGGAAAATCAAGGCTTTGTCTATAGTGCCAATATTTGAATGGAGGAGTTAGTTCTCTACATCTCCATGATAGTACTTTGACCTACTCTCCTTGAATTTCATTTTGCTCCATAAATTTATGTTAAGTACTATAATTACTTCTTCATTGTCAATCCTTACCATTCCCATATGGACCCCATCATTATGGCATCTATTTTCTTTTTCAATACCTCTTTTTCCCTGATAACACATCTCCTAGTTTGGTGCAAATTACCAATATCTCTGTCATGTTGGGACTTTGGGGATCTTCATCATTTTTTTCTTAGGGGCAGTAAAACATAGAAGATGGAGACAATTATATATGAAACAGACTAGACTCTTTTCACACATACACACAAATACAAACATAAAATTGTAGCTTCATAGCTACAATTTTCCTTGATAGCTGATTTACTCTGGACACAAAATTCTAGTTATTGCACTGGATTAGGATATGATTCAGTATGTAAAAAAAGAAGAAAAGATTTGGAGTCATAGCTGTGGGATATTGGAATAGAATATTTTATTTTCAAAACAGAAGTGAGAATTCAGCAGAGAAGCAAGAAAGAAACATTTGCTGAAATAGTGGGAGATGATTTGTGTGTTAACATGGGACTTGAGATGAGAATTTAAGAAGGAATAATAATTGAAGAGAGAGAAAAGAAAGCATTCAATATGGAGGCACAACTTGAATATATCGAAGATGAATTTGAACTCAACTGTTGTGCTTTGCTTAATAAATTCTATGTGCCACCATAGATATGACCTCTGTATCACTGCCATACTGAACAATGAGGTTGGAAGTATTGAGGCGATAAAAGTTGTATAACCTATGGTATTTAATTTTGATTTTACAAATATTAAGGAAAATCAAAGATCATTTAATTGGATTAAAATGTGAACTGTGTTTATGGGGGGGATGAAAATTTCTTAGAATATCATAGCTAAATACCAGAATTATCATATTGAGGAGGAAATACTGTAAGCAGCCAAAAATCAACAATTTAAATATTGTGAAACCATAGGAAAGATTACAGAGGACCTAGCAGCTTCTATATTAAAGGATCTGAGGGCTTGGAAATTGATATTTTGGAAGGCAAGGAACTTGGATTACAACAAAGAATAAACTATGCAGCAAAATCGAGCATATTCTTTTAAAGGAGGAGATGGGAATTCAATGAAATAGAGGGGTTCCAAACTTTCGAGACAAGAAAACCAGAACTGAACAGAAAATTCAATCTTCAAATGCAAGATTCAAGAGAAGTATTAAAAGGTAAACAGGAAAGAAAAAAAAGAAGTATTCAGTAAGCTTAAAGTAATTACATACCTATGTAAGAGGATGGTACTCCTAACTCTTGAGAACTGTATTTTTATAATGACATTAAGAGGAGGTATACAAAGACAGTGCATGTGGGTATAAGTTGAATTTGATGAGATGATAAAAAATTAATTCATTAAGGGGAGAAAAAAAGATCGTACTGGGAGAAGTGAAAAGGAAGAGGAATAAAAGGATAAATTATCTCACATGAAGAGACTCAATGAAGGTAGTAGAAGGAAAGAGGGAAGGAGCCAAATATTGTTTGAAGCTTATTCTCATCAGATTTGACTCAAAGAGGAATAACATACACACTAAGACAGGTATAGAAATCTAACTTACCTTACAGGAAGTAGGAAGGGAAAGGGGAAAAAAGGAAGGGAGCTGTAATGCCATGCATGAGCAGCTTCCCAAAAGAATGTTACTGTGAACAGTTTTTAAAGTTCTGCTTCCACAGTACAGCGAACATGTCATTTATTCCATAACAAATCAAGGCAAACACTCACAACAAATCACAATATAATATTTACAAGATCACATCTTATCACAGAAAATCACAATATAGTGTTCACTACAGCTTAACATTAAAATGGACACATAGATTTTACCGAAGTGGTCACAGCATTAAGAAAAAAGAAAAAAAGAACAGTTATCTGGTATCCCTAAGGAGGTTTGCCTCCTTGCTCAGTCATTCAGTCATTTCAGCATAGATTAGTCAATCTTCCACTCATGGGGCAATCATAGGTTAACTTAATCAGTCACTTATCTAGCAATCAGTCACTAAGTATCTTTAATCACTAAATACAATCATTAGAAAATTACCACCCCTCCATGTTTAGTAAACTTCAGTTTCATCACCTGTTCAGTATCCAAGGAGAGGCATTTTCTTCATCTTGACTCGAGATGGTCTCTCAGATTCCCTGGATCCCCTTTCATGGTCCCAGCTCCTATCTGAATCCATCAAACAGTCACCTGGATTCAGAGGCAGACAGCTCCCAGGTTTTCATCCAGTCCTCTGGGCAGCTCTTGGTACACACGGACGTTCACAGTTCACATCTCAAAACCTTTACAGCTTCTGTTGCCAGGAACTCAAGGATAAACCAAGCCACAAACAAACAAAATATTATCCTGGTCATGCTTCTTCAGTCCTCCAGCAGTTCAGCTGGCCTTAGGACACAGAAGAAACCTCAGCCTTCCAGGCAGCCTTCTTGGCAGCAACTTCAGCTTTCACCAGATTCTGGTCTCAAGAAAATTCCAACTTAGTTCTCAGTCCAGCAAGTAGCCCAGCTTCCAGATGCTGGGAAATGTCTGCTCCCTCCACCAGGAGCCACCAGGAGGAAAATTCTTGATTCTGACTGCCTCTCTCTGGGGTTCTTCTTATACACACACACACATACACACACACACACACACACACACACACACACACACACACACACACACACACTGACTTCCATCTCAACCAACTCCTTCCTGTTATGTAAGCAATAGGAGACAGAGTTGAAACATTCTGTTTCTTTCACAAAGGTACTTAGCCCTTACTAACTAAGGGCTAAGTACCTGCTTATTTGACATAACAAAATAAAGGGGTCTTCAAATTTAAATTAATTACTGTTACAGGAGCTGATAAAAGAGAGAGCATATTGAGGGAGGCTATGGTCAGAAGCAAAACTCTAGAGGAGAATGGTGAGTGGGAAGCATAAACAGAGAGGAAAATGGGATGGAGAGAAAGACACAGTATTTAATCATAACTGTGAATGTGAATGGGATGAACTCTCCCAAAAACAGAAGTAGACAGCAGAGTGGATTAAAAACAACAATTTTATAATATTTTGTTTACAAGAAATACGTTTCAAGGGAGATATGCATAGAGTAAAGGTAAAAGACTAGAGCAGAATGTATTCTGATTCAGCTGAAATAAAAAGGGCAGGAGTAGCAATCTTGACCTCAGAGAAATCAAAAACAAAAATAGATCTAATTAAAAGACATAAGGAAGGAAACTACATACTGATAAAATGTACCATAGACAATTGAAGTACTATCAATAATAAACATATATGCAGCAAGTGATATGGCACCCAAATTCTTACAGTAGAAGTTAAGTGATTTACAGGAAGAAATAGGCATCAAAACTATACTAGAGGGGGACTTCAACCTATCCCTCTCAGAACTAGATAAATTTAAAAACAAAGAAGGAAGAAGCTAACGAGGTGTATCAGCAAGCACCCTAGCATACCCAGGGTGGCTACTAGCACAGGTTTTTGATCTGCTTTTCTAAAGGAAAGCAACTCAAAATGGGCTAACAGTCTCACTGTAATGAATCAAACATATATCATTTACCTAATTCAGGGGAAAAATTCAGCACCCTGAACTTCAGAGAATACAAACACAAGTTATAAGCACAAGTTACAAGCAGACAGAGAAACAGATCAGCGGACGGACTTCCAAACTGTCTGACCATTACATCAGTTACCTATTCAGTTCCAGAGAGGGAGGCACCAACATCTGGGTTTTTCAAAGCTGGGGGGGCTCAACGGCTTCCCAGAGTCTCATCTGGCCAAATCACACAACTCTTCTCAAAGTGAGCCCCAAAGCAAAACCTCACATCAGGGCATATATGTAGCCTTCTCCTGGCTTGGAGAATGTCACAGCCCTCTTGACCCACAGCCCAATCATAGAGCTACAAGGCATGTGCATTCTCAAAGAACAAGCCTCCCGCCACAGGCTCCACATGACCGCATTCAGCCTATTAAGGGGCAGAGTACACTTTCAAGTAGGGGAAGGTTCTCAGAGTCATGTAGCTACTTTAGCAAAGGGCCTAGGGGCAGGGAAGATCTTCAGATTCTCATAACAGGAGGCGAATAGAATTTTAGAAAAGTTAGATAAAGGAAACCTCTGGAGAAAATTGAATGAGGATAAAAAGGAATATGCCTTTTTCTCAGTGGTACATGGCACAAACACAAAAACTGAACATATGCTAGGGCATAAAAACCTCACAATCCAATGCAGAAAGTCAGAAATATTAAATTCATCCTTTTCAGATGATGCTGCTGTAAAAATTATGTGTAATACAGGTCCGTGGAAAGATAGACTAAAATTAATTGAAAACTAAATAATCTAATTCTAAAGCATGATTAGAGTCACACAAAAATCATCAAAAAAAATAATTTCGTCCAAGAGAATGACAATAATGGGACAACATATGAAAAATTTATGGGATGCAGCCAAAGCAGTTCTTAGGAGAAATTTTTATCTCTAAATGCTTATGTGAATAAAATAGAGAAAGAGGAGATTAATGAATTGGGAATGCAACTAAAAAAAACTATAAAAAGAATAAATTTAAAATCTCCAATTAAATACCAAATTAGAAATTCTGAAAACCAAAGGAGAGATAAATAAAATTGAAATTAAGAAAACTTTTAAAGCAATAAATAAAACTAAGATCTTGTTTTATGAAAAAAAACCAATAAAATAGATAAACCTTTGGTTAATTTGATTTAAAAAACAAAACCAAATTACCAATATAAAAATTAAAAGGGTGAATTCATGATTAATGAAGAGGAAATTAAAACAATAATTAGGAGCTATTTTTGCCAATTACATGCCAATAAATCTGATGATCTTAGTGAAATGAATACTCACAAAATTGCAACTTGCCCACATTAATAGAAGAGAAAATAAAATACTAAAAGGAACCCATTTCAGAAAAAAATGAACTGAACAAGCCATCAGTGAATTACCTAAGATAATAATCTCCAGGACCTGAAGATTTAACTGAATTCTACCAAACATTTAAAGAACAACTAATTCCTATACTCTATAACCTATTTGGAAAAGTAGGCAAAGGAATCCCGTCAAAGTCTGTTTACGATACAAATATGATGCTGCTACTTAAATCAGGAAGAGAAAAAAACAGAAAGAAAGTTATAGATACTCATTAAAATAAATAGAAAAATATTATTTCATAAAGAATTTGATGCATATGTTTAAATAACATATTAGCCAAGGGATTACAACACCTTATCTCAAGGATAATACATTATGACCATATGAGATTTATGCCAGGAATGGAAGACTGGACCAATTAAAGAGGAATTATCAATATAATTGACCACATCAAAAACAAAATTAACAGAAATCATGTGATCATCTCAATAAATGCTGAAAAGTTTTGGAAAAAATACAACATCCAGGGCTAACATGACAAGTCAGGAAAATGATAAATGTTGGAGAAGATTTGGGTAAGTTGAGACACTAATTCATTGGTGGTGAAGCTATGAACTGATCCAAGCATTCTGGAGAGCAATTCGCAACTATGCCCAAAGGGTTATAAAAATATGCATACCCTTTGACCCATCAATATTACTTCAAGGCTGTATCCTAAAGAGATCATAAAAATTGGGAAAGGACTAATATGTACAAAAATATTTATAGCAGTTCTCTTTGTGGTGGTCAAAAACTGGAAATTGAGGGGATGGCCACCAACTGGGGACTGGCTAAACAAGTTGTGGTATGTGAATGTAATGGAACACTATTGTTCCATAAGTAATGATGAACAGGCAGGTTTCAGAAAAAAATAAAAATACTGGAAAGTCTTACATTAACTGATGCTGAGTGAAGTCATCAAAACCAGGAGAACATTGTAAACAGTAACAGTCATATTCTGTCATAACTAATTTTGATAGACTTAGTCCTTCTCAGAAATGCAAGTACCTAAAACAATTCCAAATGACTCATGATGGAAAATTCCATCCACATCCAAAGAAAGAACTATGAAGTCTGAATGCAGAGTGAAGTAGATTATTTTCTGTTTTCTGTTTTGTTCTGTTTTTTTTCCTCATATTTTCTCCCATTCATAACAATTCTTATATAGAACATGACCTAATGTGAAAATACATTTAACGAGAATGTATACATAAAGCCTATATCAGATTGCATACCATCTTGGAGAGGGAGGGGGAGGAAGGAGAAAAATTTAAAACTATGGAAGTAAATGTTAAAAACTAAAAATAAATAAAATTTAAAAATATTGCACACATTCCTATTACAACACTAGAGAGCATAGGAACCCATGGAGTTTTACTTAAAGTGATAAATGATATCTATTTTAAAACATCAGCAAGCATTGTATATAATAGGATAAGCTAGAAGCATTTCCAATAAGATCAGGGATAAAAAAAGGATGTCCATTATCACTACCATAATTCAGTATTTTAGTAGAAATGTCAGTTTTAGCAATCAAAGAAGAAAAAGAAATTCAAGGAATCAAAATAGGCAATGAAGAAATCAGTCTTTGTGGATGATAACATGGTTTCCTTGTAGAAACCCTGAGAATCAATTGAAAAAAAAACTACTTGAAATAATTAACAACTTTAGCAAAGTTGCAGGATATAAAATAAACCTACATAAATTATTGATATTTCTATACATATTACAACCCAGCAAAAAGACTTAGAAATAGAAGTTCCATTTACAATATCTATAGACTATATAAAATATTTTGGAATCTATTTTCTAAGAAAAAAAAGGAACTTTATAAACACAATTACAAAACACTTTTCACACAAATAAAGTTAGAACTTAGTAATCAGAAAAATATTAGTTGCTCATGAATAGGCTAAGCCAATATAATATAAATGACAATTCTTCCTAAATTATTTTACATATTCTGTGACATTCAACTCAAACTACCAAAAATTGTTTTTTAGAGCTAGAAAAAAATGATAATAAAATTCTTCTGGAAGAATAAAAGATTTAAAATATCAAGGGAATTAATGAAAAGAAATATAAGGGAAGGTGGCCTAATCATACCAGATCTTAAATTGTATTGTAAAGCAGCAATCATCAAAACTACTCGGTGCTGGCCAAAAATAGAGTGGTAGATCAGTGGAATAGGATAGGTATAGATGACCCAGTAGTCTATGACTATAGTAATCTACTGTTTAATAAATACAAAGACTCTAGGTTCTAGGATAAGAACTCACTATTTGATAAAAACTCCTGGGAAAACTGCAAAACAATATGGCAGAAACAAGGCATAGACCAACAACTTACAACCTATGCAAAGAAAAGGTCAAAATGGGTACATGATTTCTGGGGGCAGAGCCAAGATGGCAGAGTAGAAGCACAAACTTGGTGTTACCTCCTGCTCCAATCACTTCCAATACATGAAAAAAATGACTCTAAACAAACTTTAGAACTACAGAACCCACAAAGGGATAGAGAAAAACAAATCTTCCACTGAAGGTAGGCTGGCAGGTGGACAGGAAGGGTCTATTGCAATGAGCTGGGAGCTTAGCACAGTCCAGCATGAGCTGTGCAGTTTTGGCTGCAGGTTGGCCCCAGCTAAAGGTGGCTAGAGCAGACTTCAGGAGACTGAATCACCAGCAGCTGTAGCAGTTTCCAGACTTCTCAAGCCATAAATGCCAAAGACAAAGTAAAAGGTCAGTGTGGAACACTATTGGAACAGGTGGGGACAGAAGAGTGAGGTCCGGCCCCTGTTCCCAGACAGATAAGTGATGAACATGCAGTGGCTCTGCAGCTGCCCCAGGCTGGCTACCTCAGGATCTCCTGACCTGCAGATCATAAGGGCATAGAGGTCCTGTAACACTACACATTTCTCACTGGTGTCTAGAATTTTCACTTTTAGTCAGTTTTCAAAATGCATTTTCATGGTGTCTCTTTGACTGCAATGGGACAAAACTTAAGCATATGGATAAACCAAAACAAGGCTAAAGAAATAAGATGCAATGTATTAATTGACAAGGAATAGGCAGCATGGCTGCTTGAGGAGCTCCTGGCCTGCAGATCATAGGGGGACCAAGTGACTATTCAGAAAGTAATTGCTCTTGCTTTAACCTGCTTGGATCTGGATCACGGTCTTGGGTGGTGGTCTTGGGATGTGAGGGCAGTGATTCAGAGCTTGGGGTGGGGGGCAGGAGAGATGGCACCCTCCTCATAGCTCTGGCAGCTGCAAAACTCCCAGCAATTTGGGACACAGCTCTCTCCATTCTGGAAGCAGAGTTCTACCATGACAAAGAACTCAAAAGTCAAGTAATTGGCTGGCAATATGAGCAAGCAACAGGAGCACAAACAGACCACAAAATCCTTTTTTGGGGACAAAAATTATCAAGGCATGGAGTGAGAGGAAGGCAGCAAAGTCAGAACTCCTCCCTCAAAAGCCTCCAAGAAAAATATGAACTGGTTATAGGCCATGGAGTAGCTCAAAAAGGGTTTTGAAAATCAAATAAGAGAAGTGGAGGAAAAATTGGGAAGAGAAATGAGAGTGATGAAAGAAAATCATGAAAAATGAGTCAACTGTCTGCTAAAGGAGGCCCAAAAATACTTTGAAGAAAAGAACACATTAAAGAATAGACTAACTCTTCTGGGAAGAGTAAAGATGGTGTTGTAGAAACAGGAGAAGTCACCAATCACCTCTTTAAAAAGATCCCAGAAAGAAAACTCCTAGCAAAGTTATAGCCAGGTTCCAGATTTCCCAGATCAAGGAGAAAATATTACAAGCTGCCAAGATAAAACAATTTGAATACTGTGGAAACAAAATCAGGATAACCCAGGATCTAGCAGCTTCTACATTAAAGGATTGAAGGGCCTAGAATATGATATTCCAGAGACCAAGGGAGCAAGAATTAAAACCAAGAATCACCTACCCAGCAAAACTGAATATAATGTTTCAGGGGAAAATATGGTCATTCAGTGAGCTGGAAGGGTCATTCAGTGAGCTGGAAGACTTCCAAGCATTCTTTCTGAAAAAACTAGAACTGAATAAAAAAATTGACATTCAAGTACAAGAAGCATGAGAAGGTAAACATGGAAAAGAAATCATAAGGAACTTATCAAAGTTGAACTATTTACATGTCAACATGGAAAAATGATAATTGTAACTTATGGAATTTCATCTTTTGTCATTGTGAGGATAGGTGAAGGGAATATAAATGCATATATATGTATATATAGGAGGGTATATATATATATGTGTGTGTGTGTCTGTGTGTGTGTGTATGAATACATATCTGAGTGTGTGTATATATGTGTACATAGACAGAGGGCACAGGATCAATTTAATAGGAAGGGATGATATTTTAAAAGGTGAAATTGAGAGGTGGGAGAGGAATAGAATGAGAGGAGACAGAGAGAGACAGAATGGTGTTAATCATGTCATATAGAAGAGGCAAGGGATAACTCTTACAATGGAGGGGAAGAACAGGAAGGCAAAAGGGAATGAGTCAACTTTACTCTCATTGAATTTGGTTTAAGGAGGGAGTGACATACACTCAAAAGTGGGTATCTTGCCCTACAGAGGAGTAGGGGGGATGGGGATGAGAGGAGAGATGATGGAGGGGAGGGCAGGGGGGGAAGGTTGTTAGAAGCACACACTTCTGTAAGGGGACAGGGACAAAGTAGAGAATAGAACAAGGGAGGAGCAGTATAGGAAGGAGGGAAATATAGTCAGTCTTTCACAACATGTCCATTGTGGAGAAGTTCTGCATAATTACACATGTACAGTCTGAATTGTTTGTCTTTACAGTGGGGGTGATTGCCAAGGGAGGAAGGGAAAGAATCTAGAATGTAAGTTCTATAATTAAATATGCGTGTGTGTGTGTGTGTGTGTGTGTGTGTGTGTGTGTGTGTGTGTATGTATGTATGGCTTGGAATATGATATTCCAGAGGTCAAAGGATCTAGGACTAAAACCAAGAATCCCCTACCCAGCAAAACTGAGTATAATGCTATGGGGGAAAATATGTTCATTAAATGAGAGTATTTTCAAGCATTCTTCTTTTTTTTTTTTTGCTTTTTGGAGGGCAATTGGGGTTAAGTGACTTGCCCAAGGTCATATGGCTAGTAAATGTTAAGCGTCTGAGGCCAGATTTGAAGTCAAGTCCTCCTGTCTCCAAGGCCAGTGCTCTATTCACTATGTCACCTAGCCACCCAGATTTGCCAGCATTCTTGATGAAAAAAACAGAGCTGGACAGAACATTTAACCTTCAAATACAAAAAGCAAGAGAAGCATGAGAAGGTGAACAGGAAAAAGAAATCATATGAACTTATTAAAGTTGAACTATTTACATTCCTACATGGAAAAATGATAATTGTAACTCATAAGACCTTTCTCAGTATGAGTATAGTTGAAGGGAATATATGTGTGTGTGTATATGTATGTATGTATGTATGTATACATACATACAAATGTATGTATAGGAGGTGTATGTGCATATTACTACTAAGTTTCTATCCTAAAGTGATCTTAACAAAGGGAAAAGGACTCCCCCCCCACACACAAATTTATAACAGCTGTTTTCATGGTGGCCAAAAATTGGAAATTGAGCAGAAGCGCATTAATTGGGTAATGGCTAAACAAGTTGTGGTATATGAATATAATGGAATACTATTGTTCCATGAGAAATGATGAGCCGGTGGCCTTCAGAGAGACTTACATGAACTTTTGATGATTGAAAGAGCAGAACCAGGAGAACAGTGTACACAGTAAAGCAACACTGTGTAATGATCAACTCTGATAGATTTAGCTCTTCTCAACAAAACAATGACCCAAGACAATTCCAATAAGACTCATGATGAAAAAAGGTATCCGCATCCAGAGAAAGAACTATGGAGTCTGAGTACAGATTGAAGCATACCATTTCCTCTCCTTTTTTCCCCTTTCCTTGAGCTTTTTCCTTTTTGTTTTAATTCTTTTTTCATAACATGACTAATGTGAAAATATTTGCCCAAGAATATCAGGTAGAGCTTCACCCATTATTTTGAGAAAATGTGTTAGTCACCATCAACTCAGGAGAGCTGCTGAATTTTCTTTATTATAAAAGGACTA
Source organism: Pseudochirops cupreus (assembly GCA_028627135.1). Taxonomy (NCBI): domain Eukaryota; kingdom Metazoa; phylum Chordata; class Mammalia; order Diprotodontia; family Pseudocheiridae; genus Pseudochirops; species Pseudochirops cupreus. Next base: position 153,066,462 of record CM053581.1, read on the forward strand.
TCATAGTGAATCAAATGAACTACAGAAAGATCAATTAGGGGGCAAAGTTGTGACCAATAGTACTGTGTCTCAATAGACTTGATGGCTTAATATCTCCTTATTGATTTCTTATTTATGAGTATTTTGTAACATTTATAACCATACACAAATATGAGAACTCTTTTTAGCAATTAGGACAATTTAGTAATAGTACCAACTAATACATCTATGCCATTCATTTTCATGTAATATTACTTGCATACTCACAGATTAGCAGTTAGAAGGGACATAGGAGATATATCTACTCTAACCTCCTTAGATTATAATTGAGAAAATTTGACGCCAAAGAGGCTTATGGAATTGTCTAACATCACACAGGTCATAAGTATTAGAACTAGAACTTGAACCTAGGTCTTCAAACTAAATCTATAATGTTTTCCTCTGCATCACAAGGAAGAGAGTGCTTATGAGAGCTTCAAGACATTGTTAAGATGCACTTGCCTTCCTTTGTGGAAGATGATAGTTAAAAATGGGATAAACTGGAAAAATGACCAAAAAAAATCACTCTTCTATGTCAGGAAATGACAATACAATGTATAGACTCTCTATCTTGAATTCCAAAGCACCTGAGTCCAAGTACTGCCTCTATCACACAGGAATAATGTTATCCTAGACAATTTACTTACTGTCTCAAAGCCCCAGGAATGTTCCTTTCATGGTAAATTGGAGACAAGCAACTGAACTGAATCAGTGGAGGAAGTTGCCATACCCGAATTATTTTACACAGATAAAATCACGGGTCACAGTGTCAGCAACTCCGTAATTCCCTCCCAAAATATATCCCAAACAAATTGAAAAAGAACCATTTGCAAATGAATGCAGCAGTATTAGCACTACATGTATAAAGAGAACAGTAAAAATAATACAGTTTACTGTGAGTTTAATGGTTATTGCACACCTTGAACTTTCCTGTGTCCAGTCATTCTAGGACACATGTGAGCTCCCTGCTACATTCTTTTTCATGCTATTTATATGTCACCTTCAGTAACGTTTCATCACAATATAAGGTTTTAAGTCTTTAAAAATAGAAGAAACTTCAGAGATCTTTAATTCATACATACATTCTATGCATGAGGCAACTAAGATCCAGAGAAGTTAAGTGATTTTCCCAAGGCTAGTACAAGTAATTATAAATAGTAGAAGTGGTATCAGTACACAGATTGAGATTTGATGGTTTATTTCACTTTGCCTTTGAACAAAGAACTGGATTTGTTGTTGTTCATAAGTGAGAGTATATTAACATTTAGTTTAGCTGGTTTTGTTTTGCCTTTATTGGAGGTGATGATATGCATTTTTCATCTTTACCATCTTAACTGCTTATTGTCTGTTTTTATCAAACATGGTAAAACAACTCAGAACATAATTTCTTGGTAATAAAAACACCTCATTTTCAAATTCCAGTCTTTGTTTTCTTGTGTCCCTATGAATCATTTTTCAAAGGTGAACTTCATCTCATTTACTTAAACTTTTCCCAATTTTGCATTTGTTTTAACGTGTAATGCCATGGACAAGCAGGTTCCCAAAAGAATGCTGCTGTAAACAGCTTTTAAGGTTCTGATTACACAGTATAGTGAATACTCCATGTATTCCATTACAAATCAAGGCAAACATTCACAATAAATCACAATATTTAATATTCACAACATTGCATCTTATCAAAGAAAATCACAATATATTGTTCACAACAGCTTACCATTAGAATGGCCACATAGTTTTCATCAAAGTAGCCATAGTATTTAGAACAAAGAACAAAAAAATAATCATCTGGTTTCCCCAAGGGGGAAACCCTCCTTACTTAGTCATTCAATCATTTCACAACACAAGTCAATCTTCCACTCATGGGGCAATCATAAGTTAACTTAAACAATCAGTTATCCAGATTCACAATTAGTAAGAATCATTAATCACTAAATACAATCATTAGAAAATTACACAAACCCTCCACCCCTCCATGTCTACTAAACTTCAATTTCATCACATGTTCAATATCCAAGGAGAGGCCTTTACTTCATCCTGACTCAGGGTGGTCTCTCAGATTCCCTGGATCCCCTTCCATGGTCCCAGCTCCTACCTGAATCCACCAAACAGTCATCTGGATTCAGAGATAGACAATTCCCAGGTTCTCATGCAGTCCTCTGGGCAGGTCTTGGTACACACTGAAGTTCATAAGGTCTAGCACATTTCAAAACCTTCACCAGTTCTGTTGCTGGGAACTCAAGGATCAACCAAGCCACAACGAAGGCACAAATCATGCTTCTTCAGTCCTCCAGTTGTTCAGCAGGCCCTAAGACCCAGAAGAAACCTCAGCCTTCCAGGTGGACTTCTTGGCAGCCACTTCAGCCTTCACCAGATTCTGGTCTCATAGAAAACTCCAACTCAGTTCTCAGTCCAGCTGCCCAGCTTCTAGATGCTGTGAAAATTCTGCTCCCTCCATGAGGAGCCACCAGGAGGAAAATCCTTGATTCTGGTTGTCTCTTCTCTGGGGTCCTTCTTAAACACACACATACACACACACACACACACACACACACACACACACACACACGCGCGCGCGCGCTCGCACACACACACTCATTGGCTACCTGTCTCAGCCAACCCCTTCCTGTTATGTCAGCAACAGGAGACAGAGTTCACACCTTCTGTTTCTTTCATAGAAGTACTTAGCCTTAAGTTACTAAGGGCTAAGTACCTGCTAAATTAATTATTGTTATATAATGTTACATTTATAAAGAAGTTTACACATATACATATGTATATATGGACACCTTTATAAATAGACATATATGCCTAAGTATATAAACACATATCTATACAGTCATACCACCCACATGTACAATATGTACATAACTCATACATACAAACATACATATTCAGACCATAATCAGACTACTGGCTGCCTTGCTGTATGTGTGTTAGGGTTTGGATGTGAAAAGTGTTAATATGGATCAAGTCCCTGAGAGTTTTAGTGATTTTTTTTCTTAACCCAGAAAGAGATGAAGTTATCATGGGCTCAGTGAAAAATGCAGGATTTAAAGAGATAGAGTCAGCAAAGGGAAGGAAGTCAGTGACCATGGTAAAAGCAAGCAGTAGACTACTTAGAGATCATTCAGTAATAATATTTATTTGGTTCTAATGTGTTTCTCCTTTGTGTTTTATTACCACAATGTCTGATAGTAAATACAAAACTTACCTTTCTAATGTCATAGATGCCTTTTTGTAATTTAAGACTTTTTTCTGGAAAAAATCAAATAATGTTTGTTTTATCTTGACTTAGCATATTTGTAATGGAGGTTATGGCCAAGGGAAAGATGACAGTAGATAACTGAAACTGAAGAATCTAAAAAATCAAGGTTATCAAAAGATCAGCTAGGAGCACATTTATTAATAATTTTCATTTTAAGCTGTCTAACTTTATGTAGAAAAGAAACCTTGTGTATTTGGAATCCCTGCCATATTCCAGAGATTTTAAATATTTTTTTGGTGTCATGGGCTCCTTTAGGAATTTGATAAAGCCTTCTAAGAATAGAACTTTTAAATGAGAATGGTAGAATATATAGCTCTACCAAAGGGACCAAATATAAACATATATTATCAATATGTTAAAACGTTTAAAATTAGTAGTTTGAACTTAGGCTTGTCCCTTCTGTTTTTTCCTGTTTGTCAGGATGTTCAGATATTCTGTTCATCTATCATTCTGGTTGAATTACTTTATTCCTACCTGCTCCTGTGAATTTTAAACTCCATCTTTACCTCAAAACTACCCCAAAAATCTCTGCCTCCCATTACACTGTTCACTTGTGCCTGATGTCCAATTTTTCTGCTGGCTCTTAGCTGTTAACTCATCAAAGGGCTGATAGACTCTCAGATAGGAGTCTTTAATTCCACAGAATAGTAACAAAGTTTTTATCAACAGAGGCTTGCTGACAAGTAGCCATGCTCTGCAATAACACAGAAGACATAATGAAAAAAAAATATATATATGTATATATATATATATAATATACACATATATACATACACACACCTATACATATATATGAATATATATTAATTTTAATTATTTTAACATTAATTTTTAAAAATTTTAATTTCCAAATTCTTCGCCTCCCTCCCACACCTTCCATACTCATCAAAAAAGCAAGCCTTGTGACATAAATTTTAAATGTGAAATCATGCAAAATGTATTTCCATATTCATCATATTGTAAAAATAATAAAAATCAAGAAACATAAAGAAAGGAAAAAAATACTTCAATTTACACTGAATTCAATAGTCTTCCCTCTGAAGGTGAATAGAAATTTTTATGAGTACTTTTAAAAATAATATTTTATTTTTCCTCAATTATGTATTATGGAAAAATTTTAGCATTCATTTTATTAGATTTTGAGTTTCAAATTTTTGTACCTTCCTTCCTCCCCTCCCATCTTCTGAAAATGGTAGGCAGTTTGAAATAGCTTATACATGTGTTATCATGTAAAACCTATTTCCATATTCATCACAATTGTGGAAAAAGAAATGGATCAAAAGGAAATAAAACCATGAGAAAGAAAAAAAAGTAAGTGAAAATATATGCTTATGAGTACTCTTTGAAATTATATTGGATAATGGTACTCATCAGAGCAGCTAAATCTTTCACACCTGAGAATCCTTAAAATATTGCTGTTTGCTGTCTATGTTCAGTGTTCTCTAGCTTCTGCTCCCTTTACTCAGCATCAGTCATAAAAATGTTCCCAGATTTTCCTGAAATCACACTCATCACTTCTTATAGAAAAATAGTATTCCATCAAAATTAGATACTAAAAATTGTTTAATCGTTCTCTAGCTGATGGACATCCTCTCAATTTTAAATACTTTGTCACCACAAAAAGAACTAATATAAATATATATTTTTTAATATAAAGATCATTTTCCCTTTTATTTGATCTCCTTGGAATACAGACCTACTAGTCTGAGTCAAACAATATGTTCAACTTTCTGGCCCTTTGGGTGTAGTTACAAATGATTCTTCAAAATGCGTGGAATAGTACGTTACTACACCAACAGTGCTTTATTGCCCCCATTGTTCCACATCTCCTCCAACATGTATATTTTCCCTTTTTTATCACATTAAACAATCTGCTGATTGCGAAATGGTATCTCAGAGTTGTTTTAATTTGAATTTCTCTAATGAATAGTGACTAATGATAGCTTTGATTTCTTCTTTAGAAAACTGCTCGTTCATGTCCTTTGAGCATTTATCAATTGAAAATGACTCTTGTTTTTATAAATTTGGCTCAGTTGCCTTTATATATGAGAAAAGAGGCCTTTATCAGAGAAATATTTTTTCCTCATTTTCCTGCTTCCCTTCTAACTGTGACTACATTGAATTTGTGCAAAACTCTTTTTAATTCCATGGAATCAAAATTATCCATTTTAAATCCTATGATATACCCTATCTCTTATTTATTCATAAACTCTTCCTTTATCCATCCATGAAACAGGTGAATTTTTCCACATTCCCCTGATTTATTTATGATATCACCATTTGTGTCTAACTCATTTATCCACTTTGACCATATTTTGACATACAGTGCGAAATGTCGGTCATTTACCACTATGTATTGTATACTTAATCTATTCCATTGATCCAATAATTTATTTCTAAGCCAGCAACAGATTGTTTTGATGATTACTGCTTTGTAATATATTTTGAACTGTGGTATTATTAGGACACCTTCTTTCTCACATTTTTTTCATCTCTCAAAATTCTTGAAATTTTGTTCTTACAGATGATTTTTTTATCATTTTTTCTAACTCTATAAAATAATCATTTTGTAGACTGATATGGCACTGAATGAGTAAAGTAACTTGTGTAGAAATATTATTTGTGTTGGTTCAGACTATCCATAAGCAAATTGCTCCTTTTAATTTATTTATTTTTAAATTGTGGAATAAAATAAGCATTTCCATAATAGTACAATAAAAAGGTGAGAACACATAAAACTACAAATGCACTATACAGAGCTTTGTATTCCTTTCAAACAAACAACTATCATATAAATTTCTTTTTTTTCTTTTTTCCCTTCCCTTCCTCCCCACCCTAGACATAGCTACCATTAGACACACAGAGACACACACATATATATGCAACCATATGTAAAATTATTCTATACGCATTTGCATTTATCAGGTCTTTCTCTGGATGAAAATAGCAGCATCCTTCACGTTCCTTTATTATTAATTTGGGTATTTGTAATATATGAAATAATTCATTTATTAAGTCATTTTTGCTAAATTCTATTAATTTATTTTTAGTCTTTAATATTCACTTCTTTAAGATTATGCGTTCTAAATTTTCTACCCCTCTTTCCCCTCCCTCATCCCCAAGATGGAATGAAATCTGGCATAGGCTCTACAAATACATTCATATTAAACATATTTTCATATTAGACATGTTGTTAAAAATAAGAATTAGAACCAATGAGAGAAATCATGAGAAAGAAGAAACAAAGGAGAAAAAGAAAGAGAGAGAAAAAATAGTATACTTAAATATGCATTCAGAATCCATAGTTCTTTTTCTGGATGTGGATTGCATTTTCCATCATGAGTCTTTTTGTAGTTGTCTTAAATCCTTGCAGCGCTGAGAAGAGATAAATCTATCAAAACTGGTCATCCTCCAATTTTGCTGTTACTTTACATTACATTACTGCATACATTTACTTTATATCACTCCATATATTACAAGAATGTTCTCTTGGTTCGGCTCACTTCACTCAGCATCAGTTCATTAAAGTCTTTCTGGGTTTTTCTGAAGTCTGCCTGCTCGTCATTTCTTATGAAACAATAGTATTCCATTACATTCATATACCACAACTTGCTCCAATTTGGGGCCTCCCTCAAATTTCAATTCTTGGCCACCACATAAAGAACTACTGTAAATATTTTTGTACACATCCTTTTCATTTTTTTTAATGATCTCTTTGGAATACAGAGTGGTAATGCTGGATCAAAGGGGTTGCACAGTTTTGTAGACCTTTGGACATAGTTCCAAATTGTTGTCCAGAATGGTTGGATCTGTTCACAACTGTTCACAACTCCACCAAAAATGCATTAGCTCTCCAGTTTTCCCACATCTTTTCCAACATTTATCATTTTCCTGTTTTGTCATGTTAGCCAAAATGATAGGTTTAATGTGGTACCTCAGAGTTATTTTAATTTGCATTTGTTTGAACAATAATGATTTAGAGCATTTTTTCATATGAGTATAGATTGAATTTTTTCTTTGGAAAACTGCTTGTTCATAACCTTGGATTGTTTATAAATTGGGGAGTGATTTGTATTCTTATAAATTTCTCTCAATTTTATGTATATTTTAGAAATTATGGTTTTATCAGATGTTTTAGCTGTAAAAAATCATTTCCATCTTTTTACTTCCCTTATAACCTTGTTTGCTTTGACTTTGTGCAAAAAAATCAACTTAATGTAATCAAAATTATCCATTTCACATTTCATAATGTTCTCTCTCTCTTGTTTGGTCATAAATTCTTCTGTTCTCCATCAACCTGACAGGTAAACTATTCCTTGTTCTTCCTGTTTGCTTATAGTATCAGTCTTTATCTAAATTGTGTATCCAAATTGATTTTATCTTGGTGTACAGTGTACACAGCATACTTGGTACTTGGTATTCAGTATCTTGGTATACTAGTTTCTGCCATAGTATTTTCCAGTTTTCCCAGGAGTTTTGTTAAATAGTGAGTTCTTATTACAGAAATTAATCTATTGGTTTATCAAACGGTGATAGTCATTGACCACTAAGTCTTCTGTATTCCACTGAACAGCATTCTATTTCTTAGCCAGTACCAAGTAGTTTTGATGATTGCTGTTTTATAATGCAATTTAAGATCTAGTATGATTAAGCTACCTTCTCTTGCATTTCTTTTCATTAATTCCCTTGATATTTTGGAACTTTTATTCTTTCAGATGAATTTTGTTATTATTATTTTTTGGCTCTGTAAACTATTTTTGGTAGTTTTGTATGGCATTGAAAAAGTTAATTAATTTACATAGCATTGTCTTTATTATATTAGCCCAGTCTATCCATGAGAAACCAATATTTTTCATTTATTTAGATGTGATTTTATTTGGGTGAAAAGTGTTTTGTAATTGTTTTCATGGAGTTCCTGGGTTTGTCTATGCAGGTAGACTACCATATACTATATAATATCTATAGTAAATGGAATGCAATTTTTCTTTCTATATTTTCCCATTGGACTTTGTTAGTAATACACAGAAATGCTGATGATTTATGTGGGTTTATCTTATATCCTGCAACTTTGCTATTGTCAGTAATTAGTTCAAGTATTTTTTTTTTAGTTGATTCTTATGGATTCTCTGAGTTTACCATCATATCATCCACAAAGAATGTTAACTTTGTTTCTTCTTTGTCTATTCTAATTCCTTCAATTTCTTTTTCTTCTTTCTTTGCTAAAGCAAATATTTATGGTACAATATTCAATAACAGTGGTGATAATAGTCACTCCCGTTCCTATTATAAATGCTTCTAGTTTCTCCTCCTTACATATAATGCTTGCCGATGGTTTTAGGCAGATGCTACTTATCACTTTAAGGAAGACTCTGTTCCTAGGCTTTCTAGTATTTTTAATGGGAATGAATGTTGTATTTTGACAAAAGCTTTTTCTACATCTGTTAAGATAATCATGTGATTCCTGTCAGTTTTGTTGTTGATATGGCCAATTATGCTGATAATTTTCTAAATATTGAAGCAACCCTGTGCTCCTGGTATAAATTCTTCCTGGTCAAAGTGTATTATTCTGGAGACAAGTTACTGCAATCTTTGTTAATATTTTATCTAAAAAAATTTTTGTCTATATTCATTAGGGGAATTGGTCTATAATTTTCTTTCTCTATTTTGGCTCTTCCTGGTTCAAGTATTAGCACCATTTGTAGCATAAAAAGAAATTGATTGAACTTATTCTTTGCTTATTTTTCTGCATAGTTTATTTAGTATGGGATTTAATTGCAGTGTAAAAGTTTGATAGAATTCTCTTGTAAATCCATCTGACCCTGGAGTTCCCCCCTCCCCTTGGGGAGTTCATTGATGGCTTGTTTAATTTCTTTTTTTGAAATGTTATTATATCAGTATTTTATTTCCTCTTCTGTTTATCTGGAGAATTGATTTTTTTGTAAATATTCATACATTTCACTAAGATAGTCAAAAGTATTGTCATACAGTGGTTAAAATAACTCCTAATTATTGTTTTAATTTCCTCTTCATTGATGGTCACTTTACCATTTTATTTTTGATCCTTGTAATTTGTTTTTCTTCTTTCCTTCTTTAATTAAATTAGGCAAAGGTTTATCTATTTATTTGGCTTTTCATAAAAGCAGTCCTAAGTTATTTATTAGTTCAACAATTTTCCTAATGTTAATTTTATTAATCTCTCCCTTGTTTTTCAGAATTTCTAATTTGGTATTAAATTGGGGATTTTTAATTTGTTCTGTTTCTAGATTTTTTTTTAGTTGCATGCCTATTTCATTAATCTCCTCTTTCTCTATTTTAATCATATAAGCATTTACATATATGAAATTTCCCATGGGAACTGCTTTGGCTCCTTCCCATAAGTTTTTGTGTGCTGTTTCTCTATTGTCATTCTCTTGTATGGAATTATGATTTGTTTTTATTATTTGTTGTGTAGACCACTCATTTTTAAAAATTAGATCATTTAATTTCCAATTAATTTTTAGTCTATCTTTCCATGGCCCTTTATTACTTGCAATTTTTATTGCATCATGAGTGGAAAAGATGCATTTAGTAGTTATGCCTTTCTGCATAGGAGTTTGAGGTTTTTATGGTCTAATACATGGTCAAATTTTGTGTAGATGTCATATTCCTCTGAGAAAAAAGGTATATTCCCTTCTATCCCTATTCAATTTTCTCCATAGTTCTATGATATATGACTTTCCATATCCCTCTTCATCTCATTAACTTCTTTCTTGTTTATTTATGGTTACATTGTATGATTTAGCAATAGCCAGAAACTCATTAGATCATATGCTAGTCTGACATTTTTTCTTTCATTTTCCTCCCTTATGCTTTCTTTTCCTTTTCTTCTCTTTACTCATTGCTCCCTACCCCTTACAATTTTCTTACTCTCTTCTCTCATGTTCTCTTCCTTCTGAGAGATCCATGAAACTTTAATAGGAATCAAAATGACTACATTCAGTATATATGCCTTGCTCTGTCAACGTATTGGTAACTACCTTAAAAGATGGGGTACAAAGGAAAAATGGAGAATAAATATATACTTTCATATACACTGTAGTCATATAAATTTAAGAAGTACAGTACAAAAAAGCACACACTTTGTAGTGGTGGTGGTATTTGTGTGTGATAAATTATTATTTTACTATTGCATTAAAATCAATAATTAAATTAGAATCAAGACTTTTCTCCCCATTTTTCTCATTAAATCCAGCTCTTCTTAAAGACAGCCTCTGAAGGACCTGTCTGATAGATGAGATTTTTCTTATTCCTCAAGTAACATGCTCTTCAATCTTGAGCAAGACCAACACAACTAGGATACCTGAATTCTCTTTAGAGTATAAATGATATAAGTATATATCCAATTTGGTTGAATTCTTACCCTCAAGAAAGGAGTTCCTGTCCTTGTACCCCTCCATTACAATTTGGGGTGACTCAGAACATGAAGGAGAAAAACGAGAGTGATATATAGAGAGATGGATTCCCCTCTTCAGATTTCTGGAGCTGCCTGAGTCTCATGAGCAAGTCACATTCTCAGCAGGAACAGCTAAAGATTTTTAGCCCATGTCCTCATTAAATGTCCATCAATCAGAGTTTCATTTCACCTGTCAGGGGAGTTCCCTGTCAAAGCACACACTCAATTTAGGGTACTCAGAGTCTTGGCATCTTTGGTTACTGATGAAAAAACAATTGGCTGTCAGTTTATTGATTGCTGGCTACCCTAGTTGATAAATTATAAATTGTCCAGAAACTCTCTTCCTGTATTTTTATTTCATCACAGTGTGTGTGTGTGTGTGTGTGTGTGTGTGTGTGTGTGTGTGTGTGTGTGTGTGTGTTTGTATTTGGTTGTGTGTGTGTGAGCGAAAGAGAGGGAGAGGAAGACAGAGACAGAGACATAGACAGAGACAAAGAAAACTTCTTAACTTCATGAAAACCTATCCTGTTACCTCAAGTGTGTTGTAGGTGCATGGCATATTTTTTATTCTTGGTTACTATCTTCCATGATCATCGAATTTAAAATTGTAAGAAAATGTCATCTACTCCAGTCCCCTCAACTGGGGCCTAGAAAGGCCAAGTGATCTTGCTAGTTCACAAATTAAGTGTTGGATTAGAACCCTGGTTTTATTGTGATACTCAAATGCTCTTCCCCATGGTCTCCTTTTCTACTGAAATAGATTGAATAGACTAAAAGAAAGCCTAAAGATTCCTTTTATCTTTCTACCTTGCACCAAGAGGAACCAGCTGTGGTAAGATTATGCTTTGTCTCTTCTGGACCTCAAACTAACCCATATGGCTTCCCAGAAGCAAACATGAATCCTGGTCAAAAGTTATGACTAGCCAAATAGTCTCAGACCCCAAAGCTACCATCAAAACTAAAGCATTCTCAAAGGACTTTCTATCCATTCCAAATCTTTAAATATTAATACCATAATCCACTTATGTATCTAAAAAACTTTCATCAGCATCAATATTATATGCTCTATACTTTATTGCATTATAAAGTTCAATAAGGAAGGAATCAGTTTATTTTTGCACAGAGACATGTGTATGTATTTTAGTATAGGTAACTCCAGTTAACTAGCCCATCGATATAAGGCTGTCTCCTTATTTGTGACAATCTATGTCTTGTGGCTGTGACAGGACAGATTTGGTGAATGAGGAGAGCTTAAATCTCTTCAGATATTCTTGAGATATCTTTGAGTTTTTTCAAGCTTTAAGGTTCTTTGGGGAGTGTTGACTTCTAACTTTGAAAAGGAAGAAAGATGAGGCCAAGCCCCCCACAGATTGCTGAAGAAAGAGACTCTGGGAAGACATGAGAGAAATTGGTAGTCCCTATCCCTAGCTTGTTACACTACAGTCTTCAGGTAACTTCCCCTTATGAAAAATGTAGGTTTCACTTTTGTTTATCTTCCTCCCAATGTGAGAACTTCTTTACTTTATATTTCCTGGTATATATTCTCATATGTATATTTTCTATGATTTCTGTCTTGCTGCCAATTTGGATAAATGGGTAATCTTTGAAAATTGTCAGGTATATTCATTGTGGAACTGCTGCTTAATGAAAAAGTGGGTCATTGTGGATATAAAACATGAATTCATCCTTCACTCCAGTATGGAAACTGTGATTAAAAGTTGGATGTAACTTTATCACAACCTACCTTAGATCAACAATATCTATGGGAGAAGACAAATACCCTTTTAGAGAGATATACTCTCTAAGGAGAGTAAAGTGGCCATTCTTATGTTAACATTGACTCCTTGCTTCACTCCTGGCAGAAATTAAAGTTTTCTTATAGCGGGATGAAAAGAGAAGAGGCTGGAGATCACTCTACCACCACCGTTCAAGCCATACCCTCATGCTATATATTGGGGAGGGTAGAACAAATCACGCAACTCATGGGACCTTGCTACTATATAAACTAACTTGTAACACACTTGTGTATTAACTGCTCCCATTAAGACACATGAATGTACACACATATACATATATCTCTATGTAGTATATGTATATTATATATGTGTTTCTATTAATAAACACACACACCTGTTCATGCATACATACATACATACATAAATAATCAACCACTTAATGGAAAAGGTCATAAATATATTACATATGTGAATCTGTTATATTGTTATTGTTTAGTTGCTTAAGTTATGCCCAACTCTTCATGACCCCATTACGGTTTTTCTTGGTAAAGATACTGGAGTGGTTTGTTATTTCCTTCTTCAGCTCATTTTACAGATGAGGATATTGAGGCAAATAGGGTTATGCGCCTGGCTCAGGGTCACAAAATTAGTGAGTGTCTGAGGTAGAGTTTATAATAAGGTCTTTCTGATTCTGGGCCTGATGGTATAACCAGGTTATGGACAGATGGAGAGACAGAAAGAGAGAGAAAGAGAGAGAGAGAGAGAGAGAGAGAGAGAGAGAGAGAGAGAGAGAGAGAGTAATTAACAAATGTGAGGAATAAAATTCAAATAGTTTGTGAACAAAGACTTTGAGTTATGTATAATAATTTCAACTGTCTTTTATTTGATAGAAACACATTTGTTTAGTTACTGGCATAGTGAGAAAGGCAGGTTCATAAAACTATTCATTTATCAAGCTGGAATAGAGAGGATTTATTATTCACAGAAACAGTTCATCTCCATGGTTATGTATTGCTAAATGGCAGTATATGTACATTTTATTTGTCTTTTGCAAAGGTTTATGACAAAGCACAAACACCTTCTCTCCTGACACCCACCCCATCGCTTGAACAAAATAAAACAAAAACAGTCTTTGTGAGGTAGGTTTTCCCAAACACAGTTAAGATTCTATTTCTTTATTAAGGAAGTTAAGATCACTGATAATGTAGGGAGTACAACAATTTTACTGCTGATAAAGAAGCATAAGAAAATCTTTAGAGTTCAGCCTTGGTAGAACAGAATTGCTTAAGTGAAGCTCTCAAAATGTTTTTTCATAGACTGAGATGACAACTAGGAGCATGAAGGTAGTTGAAAGACATATTCTTTCCACAATCCTAAGAGTAGTTTGAATTCTTGGATCCTCAGCCTGAGGCTTAGCACCGTGCCTGGCACACTGTCAATGGTTATTGACTAGCTTACTGACTGAAATGAAGGCATTGGGCCAGGCTACTTCTTAAGCCCTTTCAAGCTCTAATATTCAGAGTCTCTGATCCTTCTCAGCTGTATTGGGTCTAGAAATGAAACAGGTTTATAATTAAAGGTCTCAAATGCTGTTTTAACAACATTGAAGTCGAGCGTGATAACTACAACTACTCTGCAGGTAACAAAACCATAGCTGATTACAAAAGACATCAGTCGTATATGATCACAAAGGAGAAGGACTAAGTTAACCTAAATATTTGCTCTGAGCAAAAAATATTAGTTCTTCCTAGGAAAACATCGTTGATAAAATACAGCCTTATAATGCAATGCTCACCTCAGTTAAACAGGTGTTCCTATCTAGCTATCAGAAGTAGAATTAAAAAGCATGAAAATTCTGTCTGTGTGGGAGTGTCAATTATCCAGCCTAAACAAGATGTGGAATTCTTTGCGTGGTACAATATTAGCATGCAATGCTGACTTCAGTAAGTCCTCTAACTTTATTAATGTTTGCCTCTCAAGGCTAACAAAAATGAAATCTGCAGAAAGATGAGCTTCCCCTAGAAGTTAAAGCAGAAAAATGACTGGATGTTGAAAGGAAGCAATTTTAGATCTTTTGCAAGAAGAAATTATCTAACAATTGGAACTATCCAAATATTGAATGATTTGTGTGGAGGACGTGATGGAGTCTGTCTACCTACCTCACCACACACAATGGAAATCTTTAAATGGGGGTTGTATATAATTGTATAACTACTTTTCAGATGTGTTGCAAAATGTTTAAGTTTGGTTTGGCACTTCACTTGAGATGGAGTCACCCATATAGGAGGTACTAGGTACTCTTTCTGCAAGATAGTAGAGTTTGGCACATGTGTGGACATTCTGTGTTAGCCTCCCACATTGCTGGGATCTGTCTCTTTTCACTGACGGCATAGAATGAATTGGATTCTTTCTAAGTCTGCTTCAGTAAGGATAGTTTCTGACTTTCTATCATTCTATCTGGAATCCTCACTCATAACATGTGAACTCATGTGCTAAGGGGAACATGGATGATACATACACCCTTTTAGGCCATGTGACCCTCAGATGGGTTTTGCTCTTATTTCTTTTTTTCTTTATGTTTTGAAGTGCCAAGACGTGAAGTCTTTGACAGTACAATGTGTTCAAAGTCACATAATAGTCCAACTGAAAAAAAACCAAAAACCAAATCCACTCTCTCTACCTTGAGGCTTTCAACATTCCTCCCTTTTAGTCACTACCATGAAAAGATGAAGATGGATTGCCCTATCACTCTCTTTTTGCACATTTGGTTTTCACTCAAGAGCCAATAAAAAGCTTTACTTCTCCACTTGGTGAGTAGACAGGAGATAATCACAGATTACATGTAAAAACCCTGATTGAAGGAGTAGGGTCTTTCCGTTACACATTTACAGAAGTAGGCTCAACAAACCTACCTTGTAATTTAGTATTAGGTAAAGCCAATTGCAAATGCTCTGAGGACTTGGACCTCAGTACATAGTCTCTAGTTATAAGTGAATGGAAAACAATATTTTCTAAGTATAAAAAAGCCTCCATTATAATATTGTCTTCTAATATGTAGATTAGGATTTACCATGTATATAATCAATCCATGCCATCCCCACCAAATGCCCATATTCAAACAGATATATTCTGATATAACACAGTTCATTGTAAGACTAGTAATCATCTTCTCACCTAGGGACATAATAGAATGTCATGCTCTATTGACTGTAACAAACATGGACACTACTTTAATTACTAAATTCCTCTCCTTAAACTCCAAATATTGTATTTGAGTGGATATGATCCCTGCTCTTTATGATTGGCTTTGTTGCATAATACAGGAATAATAATAAATTATTTAATCAATCAACATATTTGTTAATGGGATCTAATCTTTACATACAAAGAGCTAACGCTATAATGGAGAACAAAAATAGTATATATTTAAATTTATATAGAACCACTCTAAAGATAAAAATACGAATACCAAGTAATTCAATTCAAACTAGTTTGGAAAGGTGGACACTAGTGTTTGAAGGGAAATGATAAAGGCTTCGTACAGAATGGGGTTGTTGAGCTTGGGAAAGGAAAAGAAAAGAAAGATTCTTTGTGGTGAAGGAAAAGCGGGAGTGAATTCCAGACATGAAAGGGCCAATGCAGAGACAAGTGATGTAGTATCATTTATGATGAACAGAGAGAAGGCTAACTTTGATGAATCAAAGTGTTGAAGGGAGTGTAATCTACGTGTCTACAGAATTAAACTGGAACGAGACAGTGAAGAGACTTAAAGCTAAACAGTGAGTTAAGGTTCAAAGAGGCTACCCTAGAGAGAGCCACTAGAGTTTAATGAAGCAGAGAATTAAATGATAATTTAAGGAAAATCACTTTGGCAATTGTATGGATGATGAACTGAGATGAGGAAAGACTTGTGGAAGGAAGAACTGGGAATACATTGAAATATTCTAGAAAGAGGTGATAAAAGTTTGAACCATTATTTGATCATGTGAGTGGAAAAGAGTTAGATATGTGAAGCATTGAATATAATTGTGTTTACTGCTACTGGACAATAAGTTCAATAATTATTACTAGGCTGATAGAAATTTTAATTATCAACCAAAACAAATTTGCATTAATTTTTCCTTCAAATAATTGTTATAGGAAGTGAATATTTTGTAATGTGTAATTAAATCAACCAGGAATGTGTGTAGATGTTAAAAATAATTTTCCTTGTATGGAGTTCTAACCAGGTCACTACCTGTTTCAACAAACTCCTATGGTCACCTGATATCCTATGATCAATATAAATTTATCAGTTTGATATTGGTAACATTTCTTGACCCCTTCTGTACACTATGAGATAGCCAAACTGGAATGCTCTATTTGTAGCACTCAATCTCCAACATTCATTCCTTTGTCCATATTATCCTCCATATCTAGAAGGCCTTTTATCTTTACTTCCAAGTTCTAGAATCACAAGGGCAACTAGATGGCATAGTGGAGAGATTATCTGGCCTGGAGTCAGGAAAACCTCTGCCTAAGTTCAAATCTGTCCTCAGACACTTAAAAGCCATATGACCCTGGGCAAGTCACTTAAGTCTATCTCAGTTTCATCATCTATAAAATGAGCTAAAGAAGGAAATGGTAAACCATCCAGAAATTTTGCCAAGAAAACTCCTGGGTGCGATCACAATGTGTTTTCCATGACTGAAAATGATTGAACAAGAACTCCTATTTTTCTTCAAGATAGAGTTCAAGCATCATATTTTTTTATATGAAGTCTTTACTGAATCCTCTGTCCTAGTGTTTTCTTCCCCAAATTGTCTTATACATACTTTGTATATATCCAGTGGTATGCTGTTACATGTTTAACTGGCTCTCTGGAAACAAGTGAACCAACAAAAAATGTAGATAAAGCATACTTTTAATTTTCACCTACATTAATAACATTTTCTCTATTACTTTCTTAACTATATATAATAGAGTAAAACAATAAACTAGGACTTAATTTCTGGTTTGTAGCATTTGTCAGATTCTGAGATCTAAATACTTACTCTGAAAAATTTAATAATCAGTTCCCTGGCACTGCAATAAATTGTCTCTAGCCCACCTGTGTATATTTATAGCTGTATATATTATGTCTTCCATCTAAGATTGCTACTTCCTTGAGAGGAGAAATTATTTTACTTTTGATTTTGTTTTCTCAACACAATGTTGATAAGATAGTACATAAATATTAAATTCTTACTAATTGTTTCATTAATTGTTTTCAATGAAAAATCTCAGAATTAAAAACCCTAAAGAAATTTAGACATCCAATCATTTTATTCAATTCAACATGTATATATTGAGCATCTACTACATGTAAGACATTTTTCACACATCTGTCTTTCCTCTATGGGCCCTTAATAACTGATGAGTACAATTCCTTGCATTTATTTTTGTAGTTCTAGGTAGCTGGATGAAAGAATATTGTTAGAACTCCTAGTGGAAGAATAATTTTGTATGTTGGGCAATATGTTCTCTGGAGTTCAAACCTAAAAACTTTCCTCCTTCTATGAGATTAAAAAATAAATTCAAGGAACTTTCTATTGTGGCATACAACATTTAACACATTAACATAACCACAACCACCCACTCACCCATCCATACACAGGCACACCCACACCCACACCCCCACACACACCCACACACATACACACACACACACATACAAACACACACAGAATTTGGATTATCTCTGTTAATTAATAGTGGTGGTTGAAACACAGCTATTTTATAACAGAACCAGTCCAGCCTAACTTCCCTGGCACCAATCAAATACAATGCCCTTGACATCAATCTATAGATGATGGGCTTCATGCATATCATTAGAAAATTAATTAGTTTTTGCCCAAGCCTTTTCAAATTATACTCTTGAAAAATTTCAAGTTTAAATTCTTCTGCTGATATATTTTCTGAATAAAAATATGCTATGAATTTATGAGTTTGGCCCATTTACAATTCACAATATGCTTATATTCTTTTGGGAGTTCTTAGCATTCCCAAGAATATAAAGAAAGAGAGTAGATGGAAAAACAGGTGCTTTTCAAATATTGATTCACAAATATTACCTTTTTACATAAATTTATAGATTATTTTCTTTCCCTTACAAGGTCTTAAAAATGGAGAGCATATTTCATTACGCTTACTTTTGTAGTTCTGGGTAGCCAAGTGAAGCAGTATTGTTTGGGCTGCTTAAGTGGATTATCATTTTATATCTTGGTTATATGTCCCCTAGGGTTAATGTCTAAAACTTTTTTTTAGATGAAAAGCAACCAAGGAACTTCATTGAGATTTTTCTTTTAAATGCCAGTCACATTTGTAATGGCAAGCAAAGCAGTACTTTGCTCCTGTTTCAGCTAATCAAGTACCTTTGGCTGAGCCTCACCTTTGTTTATCAAGTCTTTGTTGGAAACAATATACATTGTGTTGCCCTTAATAGGCCTAAAGGAGTTTGGAGACCTTTCCTGCCTTTAATAGGCCTAAGGTTATCAGATGGAGACCACAGAGGGAAGAGCTTCCCAAAAGAGAAGAAACAGGAAGGGTGGAACAGGAAGGAGCAGAGCAGATAAAAGCACGAACATGATCTGGGATTAAGCAAAAATGAGAGCAATAATGCTTGTGATTTTGGTTCTCTGTAGCACTCTGCCTGTTGGTCTGTCAGACAAAAGCCTTGTCTATTGTTTTTAGACAGAAGACCTGAAACAGGACCTGACTGCTGATCCAGAAGCCCTGGAAAAGGACTTTATTACTGATCCAGAAGCCTTGAAAGAAGGCTTTACTTGCTCTTTACAGAAGTCCTGGGACTTTACTGCTGCTTTGTGTTTGATTTCTCAGACAGAAGCTTTGTCTATTGGTTTAAGATACTTTGTCAGACAGAAAGTGAATCCAGATGATAGTGCCAGCAATGTATGTAAATATTGTTGTGGTTCTGTTAAACTTTGTATCCCTTGAAACAGATACTTCAAAGAGCTGTCCCTGTAAACTGAGGTGTGAAATGGGAGTGGAGACTTGCCTTTGTGTGAGTCCAGGCAAGAGCTGGAAGCAGTCAGCCAGTGTAAGAGGAGTCATGGGTTTTGGAAGCCAACCTCTAGTCAAAATGAAAGAGAACTTTACTTGCGCACTCAGTAGTGACTGATGATACTGTAACTTATTGTGACCTAGGGGTAGATGGCCTTTATGACCTTTGTACTTTCTGCTACCCCTTAAGGATGATTGGCTTAAGGATGATTGGAAGCTAGCTTTGAGTCAAGATGAAAGAAGACTTTAGATGAGTACTTTACATTGATTGAGGAGATTGTGACTTACTGAATAAATGTTTTGTTTAAGACTATGTGGTGATTTTAGTAATAAGTTGTTATGTTATATTGTTGTAAATGTTGTGCTTTAGTTTCTTGAATGTTTTGCTTTAGTTTATTGCTGAATAAATAGAGTTCACTATACTATGCAATTAGATTCCCAAAGTTATTCACAACAGCAGTCCTCAGGAGAACTGCTCGTGATTGGCTTTGCAACATTGGACAAACATAGAGATCTGAGTCACTCCCCTATTAAGATTCTTCACTGCAATGTCATTGCCCCATGATAAAATAAAAACTCAGATAGGTGTTTAAGACTCTTTACAACATTCCTATCCAGACTTAACATTAATCACCTTTATGCATTTTATATGCTAGTCAAAATGTCCCATTTCTTGAACACAGCATTCTATATTCCACCTCCATACCTTTGTATAGTTTGTTTCACATTCCTAGAATACACTCTATTCCCTTCCCACCTCATTGCTCTTGGATTCCTCAGCTTCATATGAGGTTCAAATTAGGTAAAACATTCTAGCAGAAGCATTTCCTGATTCTGATAGTTGTTCCCACTCTCACATTACTCAAACTGTCTTTATCTGTTTAAGTACTCTATCCATCCAATGAAATATAAGCTCCTTTGAGTGCAAAAAGAGTTATTTTTTAGTTTTGTATTTTTAATAATATAAGACAGTACATTATACTATGTACTTGCTAATTATAAGATATATCAGCGGGCTATTATTTAGCCATTGCTTACCCATCTGAAAAATTAAATGCTGTAGAACAAACCCACTTGCCAAAGCTACAATTAAATCCATAAATGAATTGTTATTTTTATTCAGAATTTCACATATTTCTTAGTTATAAAACGCAGTTATAGACATCTAGAATTAGTGACTTTTATAGAGTATGGGACAGTCATAAAAGTGGAAATGCCCAATTTTCCATATAAGGATGTTTGTTGAAGCTCTGTGAGATCAACTTATGAAGTGGCACAAATAAAAAGAGGTAGGATTCAGATTCATGTCTTTCATATAATTATTAATTATATAGTATAATTATATTTCTCTATACTACATTTTATTATTGAAATTTAATTTTTCAAAAGCATTATAAGCAATGATGATGGACTGCAATTCTTGAATAATAAATAATGAGTGTGAACTGACTACAGAGATGGAAATAATGTCAAGAAATCATCACTATATTTTTGAAATTGAGATAAATGAAGAAGAAATAAAAGGCAGGTACATTGTTATAAGCAACTTCTATTTGAAGATACTGGATTTCAGAGTTATTTCCCTATCTCTGGACCCTCCCCTCTAAAAAAACTAAGAAAGATATCATACATAAGGATTACATGTGAAACAACATATGTATGATGGCCAACTTTGATAAACTGGACTCTTCTCGGCAATACAAGGTTATAAGACAACTCTAAAAGACTCAGGATGGAAGGAGATGTCTACATTCAGAGAAAGATCTAGAAAGAACAGAGTTTAAATGGAGAATGAAACAAACTACATGCTCTCTTTCTTTCCCATGTTTGGTTTTGCTTCCTTTTTTCCCATTATTCATTCCATCAATAACAACCCTTCCATACAACCAGACTAATGTCCAGTGTGAAAGTATTTGCAGATCCTGTACTTGATTGCATGCTGCCATGGTGTGGGGGTTGGGGGGAGGAAGGAGGGAAGAAAATTTGAAACTCAAGGGATTGTGGAACTGAATCTTGTAAACTAAAAGTAAATAAACAAATCAATGAAAATAAAAAAAAAAGATTACGTATGAAAGTTTAAATCCAAGGGAGGTGAGAAACTTTAAAGAATGAATTCTTTTTTAAAAAAATTATTTATTTGTAGTTTTCAACATTCATTTCCACACAATTTTGAGTTACGCTTTTTCACTCCCCATCATTCCCCTACCCCTCACCTCAAAATAGCAAGCCTACTGAATAAACTTCCCCCAATCTGTTCTCTCTTATATCCTCCCCCTTCACCCTTCCTAATTTTCTAGTTGGGCAAGATGGGTTTGTATACCCCAGTACCTCTATATCTTATTTCCCAGTTGCGTGTAATAAAACAATTTTTAAATATTTGTTTTTAAAATGTTGAGTTCCAGATTTTTTTTCCCTTCTCTCCCACTCCCACTGGGAAGATAAGCAATTCAATACAGATTATATATGTGTAGTTCCCCAAATAATTTTCATAGTAGTTATACTGTGAAAGACTAACTATGTTTCCCTCTATCCTATCCCACCCCCCACTTATTCTATTTTTTCCTTTGACCCTATCATCATGACATTCACGTAGACCAATAATTCTGAAGGTATCTCTCTTGGACTTATTTTCTAGGTCAGTAGTTTTTCCAATGAGTTATTTTACCTTTTGTTCAAATTTTTTATTCTTTTGATTTTTCTAGACTGATTCTTGAAGTATCATAGAATCATTAGCTTATACTTGTCCAATTCTAATTTTAAGGAGTTGTTTTCTTCAGGCAATTTTTGCCCTTCCTTCTCCAAGCTGTTGACTCTCTTTTCCATACCTCTCATTTCTTTTCCAAATTCTTCTTCTTCTTCTCTTATTTAAATTTTAAAATCCTTTTTGAGCTCTTCCAAGAAGGGCCTTTGGGCTTCAGACCAATGAATATTCCCCTTTCAGGTTTTGGATATAGATATATTGGCAATGCTTTCCTCTGCTGAGTTTGCAATTTGATCTTCCCTGTAACCACAGTAAATTCTCAATGGTCAATTTCTTTTTTGCTTTTTCTTTATCTTTTTTTTTTGCCTACTCCTGGTTTTTAGAGTTCAGTTCTCCTGCTGGACCACAGGGGAGACTATCCCAAGATTTTTGTGCTTGGATCCAATGGCCTTGTCACTGGATTTGTTGCTGGGGCATCAGATTCTGGCAACTTGGGGCTATAGGTGTCTGGCACCTTACCTGGTGTTGAGATGGGTTCCTAGTGGTGGTTTATGGTATATACTGAGGCCAGGTAGGTTTTTCTACATTTCCCTGGGGCTACACTAAAGCATGTGGTGGTCTGACCCCTGGAGGATGCCTGCCTGCTCTGGGCTAAAGCATAAGAAGGTCTGCTACTAGAGGACACCTGATCACCTTGGGCTGTACTGAATATAAGTAGGTCCATTCCCCAAGAGATGCTTCACTGCCTAGGGCTGCATTAGCACATAGGATGGTTCTCTAAGCTGAAGTTTGTCAGTTACTCTGTTTATGCTAGGGTACAGAGAGTTCCCAGGGTTTGCATTTGCCTGCTCACCCTGGGGCTCAGGTTCTTCCACTGGTTTTCTGAGATGAGACTTGTTATTGGCTTGCTAAAATGCTGCCTCTCCTGGAATGTGCTTCCCTTTTACTCAAGCAATATGGGCCTTTCTTGATGATCTTCTTAGTTTCTTGGGCTAGAGGATGGTTTCACCCCATCTTTCCATTGTTTCCTATATTCCAGGATTTTCCCTGGGACACTATTTTCTGAGTTTTTTTTTTCAGATTCAGTAAGGGAGAGTGATAGTGAATCACTGCTTATTCTGCCATTTTGACTCCTAGAAGTCTGAGAAATGATTCTTATGTAATAGAAAAAGGAATATTTTAAAAAGCAGATCATTGTAGGTTCATAGGAAACTTATCACTTAACAGGTTTTCTTATAAATAAGATGAAAGCTAGAGACTACAGTTAAAAGTGAATGCAAAAATGTAACCTAATCCTACAAGAACAGTAGCATGAATCATAAAGTTTACAAATAATTGAGTCCAGTGATCAATATTTGGCAAAGTGCTTAGGGGAAGAAGTTTGTTTATTTTTAAGCTAAGTTGGATAAATGAAAACAATAAAATAATGAAACATGACAGGGAAAAAATATAACCATTGAAACCCTTATTTTGCTTATTTTTATATGATAATAAGGGTCAGTTTTAAGGTAAAGAAGAATAAAACATCAATAAATAAGGTTTAAGATAAATGGAAGACCTAGCAGCATCCATAAGTGATGCCCTTGCCACATTAAGGCAATTATGCTCAGGTTTGTCATGTTACAGAACACAAAAGTAATTGAGAGATGTGATTGCCAAGTCATATGGTCAGTGATCCATGAGGGATTTCAAAGAAATGAAAAGGTACTAACAGACTTGAAATGGGCAAATCTTCCAATTTTCCAACTTTCATCCTGGGCTGTAATGTCCAGAATAAGAAATGAGTCAATCCAAAGAAATGGAGCTATTCTAACTAGTTAGCTTTTTTTCCCATCAAATCATCCATAAAATGATCTCCTTTCTTATCATTTCCCCTTCTATCAGGAATTTGTCTCCCTCCTTCCATGCTCCCTTTTTTGCTTCTTGCTCTAGGAACATGAATCAAATCAATATTAGCATTGCTCATGGGAAAAGCATGGAGTACCATGGATCATCCCTCTGATTTCCCAGAAAAAAAACAATCTTTCCTGGACACCATTGATGCATGTTTTCTCCATCTACTATAATGTAAACTTGAGGTCAGGGATGTTTTCTTTTTGTATTTGCATACCTCTTAATAAATACAGTCCATGGTAGTCATAAATGTGAATTAAGTGCATTCATCCTTTTCTTCATATTCAAACCCAGAGAAAAGAGTCCTCAAATGATAGACTAGTAAACCCCTTTCATTTTAAAATGAAAAATGAATGACCAATGATATATTAAGCTAATATGTAAAGAAGAGGTAATCACAATGAAGAGGTCATTTTAAACAAAATTCAAAATTCTTTTTTTGGCCAAGTAAATTCATGACAAGAAAAAAGGAATCTTGTAGGTATAATTAACTTTGGTGTTGAGAAATCATTTAATAAAGTCTTATGTTATTTTTTATGAAAAGTTAGATAAGTATGGGCCAGATAATAAGATATTTATATGGATTTGGAATTTTGTTGAATAATTGTACAAAAAGTATCATCATTAATAGCTCAATGTCCCCTTGGAAAGAAGTCTCTAATGTAATTCCTTAACCCTGTGATGTTTAATAATTCTAGAACTTGGATGAAGGCATAGATGGCATACTTGGAAGAAATTTATATGACAGAAAGAAGGGAGAGAAATTTAACATGTAGGATGACACTGTCAGAATTATTTAAAGGTCTTGACAAGTTACATAGTTAGGGGATACAGAGGACAGAGTGCTACACTTAGATTGAGGAAGACCTGAATTCAAATCTTGCCTCAGACTCTTACTAGCTGATTGGTCCTAGAGAAGTAATTTATCTCCCTCAGCCTTAGTTTTCTCATCTGTAAAATGAGAGTAATAATTACACCTACTTCAAAAGGTTTTTGTTATTTTGTATTTTGACATCACAATACATACATACATACATACATACTCACTTTGAACAGCTTAATATGCCAACCAAGTAAATGCTAGCTAGCCTCCTCCTCATCATCAGATTTAATTGAATTGAATAAGACTTGATTGAATCGAATAAGGATAAATATAAAAATTATGCTTTGGTTCAAAAAAATAAGCTTCTTGGTTCTCAGAGAGGAGAACCATTACTAGAGAA
>CM053581.1:153100573-153125748 GCA_028627135.1 Pseudochirops cupreus
CTCTTCCCAATTTTTCTTCCACTTCCCTTATTTGGTTTTGAAAATCTTTCTTCAGCTCATCTTTAGCTTTAAAGCATTCTTCATGTTTATTGGAGGCCTCTGGTGGGGGCACTCTGGCTGCGCTCTCCTCCTCCCTCTCTCTCCCATGGTCTTTCTTTTCCCCAAAGAAGGAATCAGGGGTTTGGGAGCTGTTCTTACTTTGCTTCTTATACTTATTCTTACTCATGGTTCTTCAGACCGTGATTTTTTTTTTTAAAGTCTCTGTGGGGCTCTGCTTCCAGAAGGGAAAGCTCTGTCCCAAATCGCTGGGGTCCTCCTGGCTGCCGTAGCTCTTAGAAAGAGGCTGGGAACTCTTCCTATAAACTTCCTGCTGACCGGATAATAAAGACTCCAAGACCAAGGGCCAAGACGGCGATCCGGATCTAAGCCACTCAATGTGAGAGCCCTGGCCAGCCCAGTTGCTCAGTCCCCCTGCTGCCTGCAGGCCAGGGCGGGAAGCTGCAAAGCCAAGGCGGGTGCAAAACCTCTGCCTTTCACTTTTCTGCTCTGGAGGCCTTCTGGCCAGACTGCTTATCTCCCCCTTTCACAATTCCCATTCACAGCTGCCACTAATCCACTCACCTGAAGCTTCTCAGGTCATCCGCTTCTCCCGTCCAGCTGCCCCCGGGGCACAGCCGGGGCTTCAGGCCAGGCTGGTTTCGGTTCGGTTCGCAGTGCTGATATGGTTCCTCATAGCTGAGCTGACTTTAGTGGGAAGTATCTTTGTGTGAGTTTTGGAGTTCCAGGATTGGTTTAGAGTCCTATTTTATGGGTATTTTGGGGTGGCTATGTGAGAGCTGCAATATGTTGCTGCTTCTACGCCGCCATCTTGGCTCTGCCCCTATAATTTCTTTTTTGACCCACTCATTCTTTAGGATTAAATTATTTAGTTTCCAATTAGTTTTTAGTCTTATCTTTCCATGGCCCTGTATTGCATATGATTTTATTGCATCATCATCTGAGAATGATGCATTTACTTTCTCTGCCTTTCTGCACTGAATTGTGAGGTTTTTGTGCCCTAGCACATGGTTGATTTTTGTGTATGTGCCCTATACTACTGAAAAGAAGGTATATTCCTTTTTATCTCTATTCAGTTTTCTCCAGAGATCTATTATATCTAGCCTCTCTAAAATTCTCTTTGCCTCCTTAATTTCCTTCTTGTTTATCTTGAGGTTAGATTTATCATGTTCATAGGAGTGGGGGGGATTGAGATCCCTCATTAGTATAGTTTTGCTATCTATTTCTTCCTCTTATTCCCTTAACTTCTCCTCTAGGAAATTGTATGAGATTCCACTTGGTGCATATATGTTAAGTAATGGCATTGCTTCATCTCTATGGTGCCTTTTAGCAGGATATAGTTTCCTTCTTTATCTCTTTTAATTAGATCTATTTTTACTTTTGCTTTATCTGAGATAAGGATTGCTCCTCCTGCTTTTTTTTTTTTAATTTAGCTGAATCAGAATATATTCTAGTCCAGCCTTTTACCTTTACTCTGTGTGTATCCCCTTGTTTCAAATGTGTTTCTTGTTGACAACATATTGTAGGATTATGGTTTTTAATCCATTCTGCTATCCACTTCTGTTTTATGGGAGAGTTCATCCCATTCACATTCACAGTTATGATTACTATCTTTGACTTTCCCTCCATCCTATTCCCTCCCCTGTTCGTGTTTTTGTTTCTTTCTTCTCCCTTCCCCTCCTTAAGCGTTTTTCTTTTGATCACCACCTCCCTCAGTATTCCCTCCATGTGATTCCCCCTCTTTACCTACCTTTTCCCCTTACTGCTATTTACCTCCCTTCTAACTCCCCCTTTTTATCCTCCCCCCTTATTCCTCCAGCAGTGTGTAGGGCACAATGGATTTTTATACTCATCAGAGTATATTATTCCCTCTTTGACCCCAAACCAATGAGAGTAAATTTCGTGCAGTGCTACTCTCCCTCCCTCCTTTGCCTCCATTAAAATGACTTTTTGCGTCTTTTCACATTAGAATCTTAAACTTAACTGATTATGTTGATCCTTCCTTGAACCAGAACCATTGAGAATAAAGTTCATATGATGTTCATCTCTTTCCCTTCTTCCCCTCTACTATGGCATGTTTTTTACCCCTCTTCATGTGTGTAATTTACCTTTTTCTGCCTCATTCTTTCCTTTTCCCCCATTACAGTCCCTTTGAACCCATTATTAATGTTTTTTTTTATCATCAGATTAGTTCATTTATACCCACACCCTCTATCTATGTATATCACTTTTAAAGGTGGCAATAATCATATATATTTCAATATTGACACTTATCAGTTTCTCATATAGGGGTGTAAACTTTTGTTCTTATTGAATCCTAAGTTATGTGCATGTGTGTGTGTGTGTATGTATGTGTGTGAGTGCATTTTCCTTGTTTACCTTTTTATATCTTTCTTGTAATTGGAGAACAAATTTTCCATTCAGCTCTGGCTTTTTCATCAGGAAAGTCTGGAAGTCCCTTATTTCATTAAATGACCATCTCCTTACCTGAAAGATTATGCTCAGTTTTGCCAAGTAGTTGATCTTTGGTTGCAGTCCTAGCTCTTTTGCCTTACTAAATATCAAATTCCAATCCCTCTGATCTTTTGATGTAGAGGCTGCTAGGTTCTATGTAATCCTGACTGTAGTTCCATGATATTTGAATTGTTTATTTTTGGCTGCTTACATTATTTTCTCCTTGACCTTTGTAATTCTGGAATTTGGCTACTATATTTCATGGAGTTTTCAATTTGGGATCTCTTTCAGGAGGAGTCCCGTGAATTCTTTTAATAACTATTTTACCCTCTTATTTTAGGACTTTAGGACAGTTTTCTTTGAGAATCTCTTGGAGGATGTTGTCCAGGCTGCTTTTTTCATCATGGGTTTCTGGTAGACCAATAATTCTTAGGTTATTTCTCCTGGATCTGTTCTCCAGGTCAGTTGTTTTTCCACTGAGATATTTTATGCTTTCTTGTACTTTTTCAGTCTTTGTGTTTTGTTTGATTGACTCTTGCTGCATCATAAAATCCTTAGCTTCAATTTGACTGATTCTGATTTTTAGTGAATTATTTTCCTTGGTTAGTTTTTGAAGCTCCTTTTTTAGGGAGGTAATTTCTCCAGTTAAATTTTTAACCTCCTGTCCCAGTTCACTATTTCATGATATTATTCTCAGTCGGCATTTATCTTTGTGTTTTCTGAGTCAGGGAGGGGGAATTGAAGAAGCTAGGGTTTACTTTGCCATCTTGGCTTTTGGAAATTTAGGTAGGTGATTTTAAAATTTCCAGGTTGTGGGCTAATAGCCTCAGGAGAAGCTGCAGTCACTGCTGTAGGCCCTGTGCTTTCTCTTACCCAGCTCCTACTGATCCTCAGATCTGAGATGAGAGGTTTGCAAATTGCCCTTGGGGTGGGTGAGTCTGCTGGCTGGGGCTCCTTCTCACTCTGCTGTAATCTGCTCTGTGGTCCATGCTGTGCAGCCCCAGAGTACTCCTCATGCCTCCTTCTCAGATCCTACATGGGCACTTCCGTAGGCTGGGAATCTGACACTTTCCATCTCCCAATGAATTCTATCACTCTAAAATCCATTCAGATTCACATTTTAAAGTTTAGTGATGGAATTCATGGAGGTGTTAGAAAAGTTACTGCTTTCATTCTACCATCTTTGCTCTCCCCTCCCAATTCATTTCTTGAAGGTGTTCACGATATATATTCTGTATATTCTAGAAGTTGTTGCCTTCTCTCATTCCTTATTCCTGAAGTATATCTTCCAAAATTTGTTTAACTATCCTTACCTATTCCTATCTTTTCAAATAATATATCAAAGTATTTATTTTTTTATTCCAAAAGGTCTTAAAGTCCATAGACTTTGTTGCCCTATTTATTCTCTGTACCAGATGTTGACTCATAAGCAATAATTTCTTTTATGATTATCTTTTTACAAATATTTATTATGAGATCTGCAATATGAGAACACCAAATGTCCCTTGAAATGATATTTCTTGTTGCTTTTGAAAAAAACAACCATGTCATTTTTGCTAACTCCTTTATTTGCCTCTCCATGGAAAATTATGAGTCTTCCTTTCATTTATTCCCATGTTCCAAGTGTTTTTTTTTTAGCTTCCTTTAAAGCAAGAATTTCAAGATTCACACAGTTAAATCCCTTCAAAAAAAGAGCCACATATACATTAATTACATAAGTGAAAAGGAACAAGCATTTATTAAGCACCTTCTATGTGTAAAATAATGACCTCATTGCTTTAAAAATATTATCTCATTTGATCTTAACAACCCTTTTAGGTAGGTAATGTTATTTTCCCTTAAGGTAACTAAGTGGTTCAATGGTTAGAGTTGTGGGTCTGGAGTCAGGAAGACTCATCTTCCTAAGTTCAAATCTGGCCTCAGACACTTACTACCTGTGTGACCCTGGGCCAGTCACTAAACTGTGTTTGCCTCAGTTTCCCCATCTGTAAAATGAACTGGAGAAGCAAATGTCAAACCACTCTATTGTCTTTGCCAAAAACCAAACAAACAAAAAAATAACAAATGAGGTCATGAGTTGGATATGACTGAAAAATAACTGAGCAACAACAAATTCTTTTCCATTTTTTACAGCTGAGTAAATTGAAGCATACAGGAGTGAAATGAATTGATTGCACCAGGTCACACACCTAGTAAAAATTTGAGCCTGAATTTGAACTCATGTCTTCCTGACTCCAGACCATAGTGAAGTAACAATGGCACATACAGAGAACATTCATGGTTAAATTACATTTTAAAACGGAAAACCCATAGTTAGAGTCTAATAGTAGTATAAATTACAGTCTAAAACCTTGTGATTCTTTCTACCTTTAGCAACCTTTTCTGTCACTCTGTCATCATCAGAAGTGGGTTTCATAGGACTGAAGACCATTTCATACCTTTAGGTTTTGTTTGTTTTGTTTTGTTTTTCTCCCATGGATTGCCATACCTAAATAATTCATCACCAAGTGGGCAGACTACAAGTAATGAGCTTCTCTGTATTCAGCTAGGCCAGTTGGTGGAGAGCAAATACATGCAAGTCATTGGAACTATTTTAAATTTTTTCGTAGAATAATGAGTCAAAATTTGTGCCCTTGTCATTAGTTTTTTGAACCTAGAGTAACCTCTAAACCAAAATGAATAACTAGAGTAAGATTCCATGGAATTTGTATGAATTCTATGCAATTATCAATCTTTTTCATGTGATTCTGCATTTAACAGGCTATAGTTTGCATAGTGATTAGTTTTTCTGGATGATTTGAGAGTAGGAAGGGGAAAAGGAAAATAATTTACCTAGCTAACACAAGTGTTGTGGATTCAAAATCGCACACACACATACATATCTATATAGATAGATATAGAGATATACATATGTGTGTATACATATGCATATATATGTGTATATATATGCATATATGTATAATTTCAATGGTTAATTAAAAACTGATTTTAAGTATATAGTAACATAAATGTTATTGACCTTGTCTTATAGCATATGAGAATGAGTAAGATAGACAGAAAGGAAAGTAACTAGGATCAGGCAGCTAGCAAATGTTGAAGTGAGGATTTGAACTCAAGTCTACATATTCCATGACTTGTGTGGTTTGCCCCTGCGTTGTAGCTAATCAGATTCTTAGAACACTTATCATGCTAAGATAACTCACAAGAAAGTCCTATATAAACTGAAAGGTTGTATTATCAATTGGCCCTGGAAAATTTGAAAAGTCAAATTGATAGACTATTTCTTATAGAACATTAAGAATTGTCCAGCATATCCATAGGTCTTTAAGAGACCTTATGGAAAGATAATGGAGAAAAATATGTATCTCAGGTTAAGAACTTGTAGAGAATACACCATTTGTACAACTGTAGGGTATAACTACATCAATAAGATTCCAGCTCCATTGAAAAAGTATGGCGTAAGTTAACTATCCATATATTAAGAGAAATCTGCATTGTCAGAACTGTAAGGAACTTTGGGGGCCATCCAATCCAAGCCATAACTGAAAAAGAGTCCCCACAATAATGCAGATGGTAATTGATCATACATATTTTGTTGGAAGGCACCCAATGGAGGAAAACTCATGACTTCCTAGGGCAGTTTGTCTCATTTTTACATAGGAAAGCATCAACATTATTTTTTGCCTTTACATTAAGTATAAATTTACATCTTTTCAACTTTCACCTATTGCTGTCATTTCAGTCTTCTTGTTATTCAGTTGACTAAATTGTGTCTGACTCTTCATGAACCTGTTTGGGTTTTCTCTGCAAAAATAATCGGGAGATTTGCTATTTCCTTTTCCAACTCATTTTACAGATGAGGAAACTGAGGCAAACAGGGTTAAGTGATTAACCCAGGGTCACACAACTCCTGATTATCTGAGGCCAGATTTGAAGTCCAAAAGTTGAGTCTTCTTGACTCCAGCCCTGGCACTCTATCTACTGTACCATCAAGCCTTCTAGGGCCAAACAAAATCATTTAATTTATTTCTCCTACAACAGTTTTTACAAATGCTTGAGGTCTTCTACTCCCCATGAGCCTTCTCTAATTCAGTTAATTTGTAGTTCTTTCAAATGATATTTATATGACATATGCACGCTGTCCTTTACTATCGTAATTATCCTCTTTTGTATATCTCCCTTTTACCTCAACCAGTTTACTCATGTCCATTTTAAACTATGATGCCCAGAACTGAGCACAACACTCTTAGGTGTGGTCTACCCAGAGTAAGGTGCAATAGATGTATCACTTTCTTAGTTCTTGAAGCTATGGTTCCCATACTGCAGTTATGGATCACATTAGTTTGTTTTGTTTTGTTCTGTTTTCCTTCCACATCTCACTGCTATTTTATTTTAAACTTATTAGTGAGAAGGAAAGAAGAAAGGTGGGAAGAAAGGAAGTAAGGAAGGAGGGAAGGAATGAAGGAAGGAAGGAGGGAAGGAATGAAGGAAAGAAGGAAGGAAGGAAGGAAAGAAGGAAGAAAAAAAGGAAGGAAAGGAAGTAGGGGAAAAAGTTAATTATTTAATGTGCTTACTATATTCTAAGCACTGTGCTAAATACTTTGCAAATATGATCTCATTTCATCCTAATGATAATGCTGAGAGATAGTTGCTATGAAGATGAAAGAACATTGAGAAGTTGTTGTTACTAAGCTGTAATTACTATTAGTGGACAAAAGCTAAAATAATTAAAAATGAGTCACATTCATCTTCTGTGAGTAGGTACAGATAAGTAGTTTGAGCCTCACCTAAACCATGGAGTCAACAAAATTTGTCTTTTTCTGCTGAGCCCACATGGCATTATTTTTCAGTATCCCCTTGCTGAGCTCTCTCCTCCCCCTTCAAAGATATATTTCCCCTCAGTGCCCTTCCCCTCACAATCAGTAGGTACACTATTGGCAATCCAGGTGTACCATTGCTCTCCACACATCTCCTTTTGCTTTTCAATTTCTCTGTTTAGCACCTATTTTTATCCAGGATGTGTGTTTTGTTAAGCCTGATTTTACAATAACAAACTCTAGCAAATGTATGTTTCTGGTTTCCTTCAGTGCTGTTATTTCAAATGATTTCTTTCTTTTTGTTTTTGCTTTATGTTTGCCTACGGAATGTTAGGGGCAGAGCTTGTTGTTTTACTCATCTTTTTTAAAAGAAGGTTTTTCTGAACTAATTTTTCTCCTTGTCCCTTTTGGAAACCATGCCTATTTTATTTTCATAGAAACTTATTTCTTATTATGTTACTTATTATCATTATTGTTGTTTGTCAATTCTCATTATTGTGTCTTAATTTTTTTTTCCTTGAAATTCACTTTTATATTGTCATAGTACTGGTTTTACATTTACATATTATAAAACCATAATCTTATCTTTTCCTCTAACATCAGCAAAAAACATATTGCAAGTTTCTACAATAATATATATATGTATGCACTAGGGTTTATCTGATTTAATCTATTAGCTTTCACATGCATTGCTAAATCACGTATCACCCCATACTGGTAGAAAACTTCCCTCTTCATGCTCTTTAATTTCTTTGTAGTACTTTATCCTGAATAGAATTTAATAGGCAGAGGAGAGCTGGCTAGATTGCATTTGGGAAATTATGCATTGCTTTCAATGATCCTAAGTGACTCCCTGCTGCCAAAGCCTCTCTCTTCAACACCAATATTCTCCCAGTGATACTACATGGCCATGAATCATAAAATTCCATGATCTCTGAAAATTCAAAATTGCAGGTGATGTAAATGATGATGAAGAGATGTACAATGATATGAATAAGCATATCATGTAGCCAAGGATGACTTGTGAAGGAGAACAGGAGTAAATATATATTATCAAGGACATATATGACTAAGAAGTATAATAACATATGGCAAACCCAGATGCTGCACTGGGATTTATTGAATATTAAAATAACAAGAAAACCTGCAAGTCAGGGTGATAGGGAGAATGGAGGACTTTATGAAGGCTATATTTGGTATCAATATTCTTCAGGTATGGCTGTGAAACATGCACCCAATACAGTCTCCAAATTATTTAAGTTGATTATCTTCTAAGCAGAATTGGAGAAGTACATAGTTAGCATGAACATTGCAACATTTTAAAAATAAGGGATTGGTCAGGAGTAGTAGTGTAACTGGTATAAATAGAAATATACATGCACACACATGTGGAGAAGGATGAGGAGGATGAAGGAAGAAGAAAAAGGAGAAGAAAAGAGGGAGAAGAGAGAATGGAGCAGGAAAAGAAGGAAGAGGAAGAAGAGACACCCCAGTAACATAACATAATTGAGGGATAAGTGATTTGTATGTGTGTTTTTTTGTGGCCATTTTTGTAATTTCAGGAAAATGGAGGAAGGTCCTTAGATTGTTCCATATACCACTTGGGGTCACCCACATGAATATGTGACATGTAACGCAGGAGGGTAAAGCCCAGTGTGTTTCAATCTTATTTAAGGTAGAGAATACTTGCATAAAAATAGATCATTAGGGAATCAACTTCCAACTACAAAACAATTACATTTATCTTATGATCATTCTTTAAAATACAAAGAATACATACACACATATGTAATTTGGGATTGATATTTGTCATCCGAGCACATACAGTATTTGCATCCTTGCTGTAGATAATCGAGCATATTAGATAATCAAGTACTAAATGGTTTGATTCATATATCAAGTGTAATAGGAGTTCAAAGAAGCAAAAGCTTAACTGTGGTTAGCTTCAGCCAGTTTTTCCCCACTCTTTTATTTAAAAGTTCATGCAAAAATCAGCTATTGCTGTTTCTAGCAGCCTATGAATCATTTATTTATTTGTTTGTTTTGTTGGGGGGAATTTCCCATGTTAAAATTGGTTTCCAGGTTATTGTATTTTTCAACTATCAATGGCTATGCAATTGTTCTATTAAACAAAAGGGGAATAAGAGAAGACAAGGAAATGTGTGTTTGTTATGTCAGGGAAAATAACAATGATGGCAACAGTAACAGCAACTCTTGTTAGCAACCTGTGGCCGGCTTCAGGCTCAGTCCTGACAATTCCCAATATAATAACAGTAGTACTGGAACCCATTCACCTTATTTTACCTCTCAGAATGTAAGTCTGCTGAAAAACACTAGATGGGAAACTCAGAAGTCTCCCCTTATTCCATCACACAGAAATGATATAAGAAGCATCCCTGTGTTCTCTTTCTGTGAAGAATCTACAGTGGAGCTGCAGCCTCTTCAGGGTAAACACTTAACATTTCTAGAACACTTAACTTCCAACAAAGCATTTTACTAAGAATGACTGCATAAAGTATGTTGTACTGGCATTATTATTTCCACATCATAGGTGAGAGATTAAAGCCTATTAAAATAAAATAACTTCATCATGGCTAATACATATGAAAGTAAGGGTTCAACAAGGAGAAATTTTTACATAATTACAGACACAGTATATGTGTGATGACCAACTTTAATAGACTGGGCTCTTCTCAGCAATGCAAGGTTATAAGACAGCTCCAAAAGACTCATGATGGAAAGAGATATCCACATCCAGAGAAAGAACTACAGAGTCTGAATGCAGATTGAAGCAAACTACCTGCTTTCTTTCTTTCTCTTGTTTTGTTTTGTTTCCTCTTTCACATTGTTCATTCCATCAGTTATAATCCTTCTCCACAACCTGACTAACATTTAATGTGAAGGTATTTGCAGATGCTATATTTGACTGCATGCCACTATGGTGGGGGAGAGGAGAGGTAGCGGGAGAAAATTTGAAACTCAAGGAATTATGGAACTAATTCTTGTAAACTAAAAGTAAACAAATCAATTAATTTTAACAAAAGAAACTTGTGGTTCAAACATAGTTTTTATTTTGTTTTATTGTTTTGTTTTGTTCCAAGGAAAACAACATGATATACCTGGTAGGTGGAGCAATGGGTAGAGTGCTAATCTTGGAGTCAGGAAGACCCAAGTTTGAATCCTGATTCAGACACAGTGCTTGTGTGATCCTGGTTAGGTTCCTAAAGCTCCATATGCTTCTATTTTTTCAGCTGTAAAATAGGGGCAATGATAGCACCTCACTTCTAGGATTGTTGTGAAGTCCTCCCAGAAATCATCCCCACTCCTCTGCCTCCTCTGTGCCTCAGATGGAGAAGCCCTCTGTTTCCCACATTCATCTTTGCTTTCATTTAGACCTGTCCTTCAGCTACCTCACTGAGCTATTTTCTTTTGTTTGTTTTTCAAGGCAGTCTGTTTAAGTGACTTGTCTAGAGTCACACAGTTAGCAAGTGTCTGAGGCTAAATTTGAACTCAAATCTTCCTGACTCCAGGAAGGTGTTCAATCAACTGTGTCGCCCCCAAACCGCCCAAGTACCTTTGCCAAGAAAACACTAAAAGTGGTCATGAAGAATTAGATATGACTGAAACGACTGAACAACAGAACAACTTGATAAAAAACCGGTGGACATTTGTCTGACTTAAGAGTTTTTTGATTTCCTTGTATTTCCTTCTGCTAGATCAGATGCACTTTATGTTATCTTCTCTCCTAGAGGATTTTCTTTTTTCTGGGAAATTGTTGTTTTTATAGTGATTCAATTTCTTCAGTAGTAAAAGGGGAAGAGGGAAAAAAAGAAAGGAGAGAGACAGTGTTACAGACAGAGAGACGTAAGCAGACACAGAGTAACAAAGACACTGAGAAAAACAGGCACAGGCAGGAAGAGAAGGACAGAGACAGAAAAAGGTTGGGGAGAGGAGGAAGAGAAAAGATAGAAAAGGGAAGAGGAAGAGAGCAACAGATAGAAAGAGACTACGTATATAAGTATATAAAATTGTTTTGAATTTAGTTAAGGGAAAGTAGGTTTAATCAATGAAAGATGAGGAAAAGTTGGAAGGCTTTTTTATATCAATGACATTACCTTTACTTTTATGTAGCATTATTGTCATTTTTTTTTAATTTACAAATGGAACAAAGAAAGAGAGGGAGGAAAAGGGAGAATTTGTTTATAGATTGATAGATTAGATATACATACATGTAAATGTGTGCATATCTATATCTCTATATCCACGTATATCTATATTCATCTGTCTATCATTTTATGAAATCGTGGCAGACACTAGAAGGGGTAAATATTAAATCATGGAGTCTGTAGTTAGTGAGCTTGTAAAAACAGAAATCCTTTTAATGGAATTATTAACTAAGTTGTGACTGATAAGAGGAAGACTGAGAAATGATTCATTTGGACCCCTACTCCATTCCAGTCAGTATTAATCAGTTCACTGTGATTCTGTAACAGATAATGATTATTACCAATTATTGGTGATATACTCATCTAGTAATATGCATTTAATCAGTCATCTAACAATGGTACAAGAATAACTATGTAATAACTATGTATTAATATATATTTTACATAAATCATATTGGGATAGTTAGATAAGATTGGTTCTTATAGTAGGCCTTTATAGTAGGACTCAGATGTAATCCAATGTTCACCAGTTGTTTACCAGTTATGAACTCAGTTATGCAACCACAAGAATGCTGACAAAGATATCTCCATCCTGTTTTGCTTTAATTCTATGTCCAAACCCAGGATAGATGGAATGCCTTGAATCTTTGGAAAGTCTCCCAACTTCTTTTTGTACTTCTGGACCACCCTCTCTTATCCAACATGGTCAAGTAACCATCTTATAACCACTTAGTCTACAAAAATGACTATTGCCTTACCCCTCTTATGACTGCTTCATCCACAGAGATGACCCTTCCCTTGCCCATCTTGTGACCACCTATGCTGATGTATCTTGGGGGGGGTCAAGAGTGAGTTCTATCAACCAATGGGATTTGGTATTCTATTTAGTCTCTCCTAAATGTTTAGGTATCAAACCCTATGAAAGTAAGGACATGGGGAAAAGAGGAATCTCAAATCATGAGGAAGATCTGAGGTCCCCTTCATTAGAGGGGGCCATGGACCCTTTTATAATGAAATATTGGCTTGGAGCTCTACCTGTTTTTTTTTCTTGCAAATTGGACAATTTTGGACCCCACAGGACAAATAGTAATCTCCACTCCAATTGTCCTGTGCCTCATATTTCCATAGAGGTGACCATGGCTTCTCAAAAGGAATGTCAACAGAGAACTAGCTATTGTAGGTAATAGCAAATAGGGAATACAGTGAGTTGGCAGCTAAAGATAAACTATGCCATCTGTCTGAGGACCACAAAGTTAGGAGAAAGATTTCCTTTCATGTTGTTTACAGGGTGATGTATTATTTGTTTACAAGATGCTTGAAGATTCTGTATTAAATTTTTGAGGTAATATCATGCTTTTAAAAGTCCAGTTAATAAATATTTCTCCAGAGTGTCTGTGAGCAGTGCACCATGACAGGCTCAGGGAAAAGAAAACAAAGAAACAAAGGGGTTTTTTTGGCCCATTTCAAAGCTCAGAAAACTCAGAAAACCTGCCTACTCTGTCAAAGTGTAAGAGCAGCCCTTCTGCCATCTCTGTAAACCATACCTAGTAATGTAGCAAATTGGGAATTTGTTCAACCTGCTTTTTATGGTGGTAGCCTGACTGATAAGGGAGGAATATATTTTTCCTTATCTCTTCATGGTTTCTAACCTCATAAACACACATAGGCATTACAGTTACCAAAAACTCATTTCCCCCTCTAGACTCATGGGATAAAAGAATAGTACTTAGAGAGTAAGTTAATCCATTACATATAGGGCTTCAAGCATTATGCAATCTATCCTGTTTTCATAAACCCATCAGAGAAGTAAATTTGGCAAGCTGTCCTGTAAGACATATTAAATCCATTTGACTGGAATATAAAGACAGAGGACTATGCAAATTAGAACAAACAATTTCCTAAATATAGGAACCTCAATTTTCTATTTTTTCCTTTGGCTTTTAGAAACAGTATGTTTAGGGCATACAACAGTGATCTTGGAGTCAGTTGACTTAAGGACATTTCATTTGCTAGACATATCATTAGGACAATTCATTTTACCACTATGGGCCTCCATTTCCTCAAGTGCAAAATGCAGATGACATATACTCTGTAATTTCATCTGTAAAATGGAATAATAATGTGAGATATTGACACTTGATTTAGAATTGGCCATTCATTTATTTTGAAGGGATTTTTTTTTAATAGTGAATAAAATGAGATAGGGATCTTTAAGATGGATATGGGCAGACAGGCAGTCAAAGTGACCGGTGAGAAAGAAGAGAATGAGGGGCAGGAATAGACATTTTGTAGAGCCAATGGTTTCTGAAGGCACATTGATAGGCTGTAGTCACTCATTTTCTAGTTCTTGCCATCTCTCTGTAGATACAGCCATTGATTAGCATGTATGTGATTATAGTCTTAACTAACAAGGTTAATAAGCTGTGTGTAATTGTAGTCAAATAAAATTGAACGTGGCAAAAACATTCAAAACTAGTGCATAATAATTCTAAATAACATCCTTAAATAGTGAACCATGTCTTTTTACCAGCAGACCATGAAAACAATTTTTTTGTGTGTGTTCTGTGCCATGGAAGTAACCTTCTCCTACCATCTATAAGCTTTTCTCCTTCATAAGATCCCTTTTCAGCATTAAGTTTTTCGGTTAGCTTATTGCAGAAACAGCATGTGCATTCTAGTTATAAAAACTAATATTTATGACCAGGGCCTTCAACAGAAGAGTCAAGTGGAAAGTTAATGCTTATTTGGAGAGTATATGTGTATGTATGTATGTATGTGTGTGTATACACCTATATATACACATACACATGTGTGTATATATGTGTTATGTGTGTACACACATGTATGTGTATACTCATAACCATACAGTAACAGCAGTGCATTTAGTAGGTGTGTGTGTGTGTGTCTGTATGGGGGGGCTGTATGTGGGAG
This sequence comes from Pseudochirops cupreus, assembly GCA_028627135.1. Classification (NCBI taxonomy): domain Eukaryota; kingdom Metazoa; phylum Chordata; class Mammalia; order Diprotodontia; family Pseudocheiridae; genus Pseudochirops; species Pseudochirops cupreus. Next base: position 153,114,999 of record CM053581.1, read on the forward strand.
GAGTATAATTTCTGATTCACTGTTTGACCTTGGCTAATAAATTGATTTTTAATGTTTCAGTATTTTTCATTCATAATCTAGGAGGAATGTTAGTGTTAGCATAGAAATTATTTAGCGAACTCCCTTTATTTTAAAGAGGCAAAACTTGGGTCTAAAGTGTTTAAGTGGCTTACTTATGGTCATACAGTGAATTAGCAGCTGAGCTTAGACTAAAACCTAGGTCGTCTGACATCTAATGCATTACTATTTCCTCCACTCCAACTGCTCTGCTTTCCATCCTCAGAAGGTAACTCAGAGGATTGAATGAGATCACACATTAACATGCTTCGAAGGCAGGAGGGACTGTACAAAGACAAGGAATTATTATTACTTTTATAACCCCAAACTACTTTTAAATTTGTGTTAACTGACCTCTTGTCTCTTGTTACTTCCCTTCCCCTTCACCTCCCCTCAGTTTTTCCACTTGGTTTTTGATATTATCTGTCTCTTAGACAAAAATATTCACGCCCTTCTCCTGTCTTGTATTTAATTTAACTAGAGCATGCACCCACCCACTGGGGTAGAATTTTATCTGATTCTATATTTCATATGCAAAGTGCCGAGTGCTTTTGACAATGTTCGTGCTGCTATTTTTGATACAGCAACTGAGAAAACAATCTATAAAACATTTCCCACGTGGTTGGAACTTTCCTTTCACATAGGAAAATGGTCTTCTGATGATCAGTAGATGGCAAGCTTGCTACACATAAATGTTAAATCCTTTTGGCCCAGTGGAATCTATAGTATGAGTGAGTTTTATATCAGGTGATAATTTAAAGAATCTTTAAATTGATCTTATTTAGTTTATTGTCAGATGGATTGTTTATATGTCTCTTATATTTAGTAATATAACAGCACCAGTCTTCAAAACTCTGCTATAAAGAAAAAAATAATTTCTTATATACTAAAAGAAAAAATACCACATTCACATTTCTCCAAGTCACTTTGAATTGAAAGAAAATAATTTTAGAATGTTTTATTTCTATTAATGATACCTTCCCTACTCATTGGTCTAATAAGCAATTTATCTTGTGTAGTTTGCTTTTGATTGGAAAGCACAGGTATAGAGGTACTGTAGCAAAGACAACTTCAAAAGAAATTTGTGTAGCAAAATGAACCAGAAAAAAAAAAAGATAGGATGTTTCAGAACTCTCCAGTGCTTGCCTTATTCACTGGTAAGTCTTCTTGTTAGTCGCTTAACAATCAAATGTTTATAATCAGAAAAGAAGAGAAAAAGAAAGGTAGAAAGCTAAATAGAAAAATGCAATATTTCAAGTTTAAGTTCTTGAAAAAGGAAATAAACAAGATTGAGAAAAACTATGCATAGCCTAAAAGACTACATATTTTAAATGCGTTTGTTTGGCTAGTCTGTCTTGTTTTTGTTATTGTTGTTAAATACTGTGAAATGGTTAATGAAAGTAGTATTTACTAGATATTTTCAGTTACTATTTGCAGTAGGATTCTCAAAGTATGAGTTTTCTAACTCATAAAATGGAGGGCCCCCAGATACCATTGTGGCCTTCCCCTAGCTTCCAGGTTCTCAAATTCTCTTTGGCCCATTCACTGTAAAGTGTTCAGATTCTCGTGATGCATGGAGACATGGACGTAGATAGTGTTCCACTTTCTTTTGTTTTCCACACATACTTGTACCAATTCAGACATATATTACACACACACACACACACACACACACACACACACACACATGCACGCACACACACAGGCACAACACACACACACATGCACAAATATTTTCAAAAGGATGCAGAAGTGGACATATATGTTGTTAATGTATTTTTGCTTAATAGGGTCTTTCCCATCCATTAATAGGCCCATGTGACTTGCTTGAGTCACATGGAAGTCTGATTTCACATGAGTTTTTGGTGGGAGGAACTTGGAAGTGGGTGGAGCCTGAAGGGCAGAGCAGAGCTGAGAGGAAGTTGGTCAGAATAATTAGAGCTGAGGGAGAGAGAGAAAGCAGGCAGCAGGCTGTGAGTGGTCATTTGTGGGAAGGCCCTAGAGGAGGGGAGGTTTGGAGATGGCCATGCTTCCCACAATGTTATTGTGTATAGACTTCTTTGATGCTATGATGGATTTAGCTTTCTGGTGTTGGGATTCAACTTTCTGGTGTTTGAATAAATGTTTTGGTCTTGTCTTCCATGTAGAGAGTCTCTTATATTTTGTGATTAAAAATTATGCCCTCATATTTATAGCCACCATAGGCGCTATGGGTATACTGTTGGTGCTACAAACATAGCAGTGAATCAAAGAATGAAAATTGTTATGACTTGAAGTCCCATGTATTTACTAAACACTATGGGCAATATAAGACAAAGGAAAGAATGCTGAATTTGGATTGGAGTCAGAGCTTTTAGTTTGTGTCCCAGTTCTTGGGGCTTCATTCTTAACTGTAAAGTCATAGAGTTAGATTGGAGAGCCTAAAACATTCCTTTCAACTCTCTATCTAGGATCCTATGATTCACTCACTTTTCATTGCCTTTTATCACTGAAAAACACATGAAGGATCATAAGTCCAAAATTTTCTGTGTTGCTACATGTGAACAACACAGTAATCAATGTTGTCAAGGATACAAAGAAGAAGAGCACATCATTCCCTCTTGTCCACAAGGGACATATTTTGTCAGAATAGGCACACATACTTGGAAAGCTAAATAACAATACATTATATAAATAAGGATTGGAGACTTTGGTATAGAATTGATACCATATATACTATATATTATATAAAAAGTGATACATGCTTAATTGACAAAGTAATTAGAGGAAATATTTTAGGAGTTCATAGGAAAGAGACATTAAGTAAGGGGATGGGACGTGGTTCAATAAAGATATGGAGAAAGAACAGAACATAGAAAGGGAAGAACATACTGGATAGGGAGAAGGTTAAAAGCAAAAACAAAACTAGATGAAACAAAGTAAAAAAAATATCTTGTGTATTTCAGGACAGTGAATATGTTATTCATTTTATACCAATGGATTCGGGAAAAGGAGTTAAAGAGATAATATTCAAAAGATAGGTTGGGGATAAAGTTTGAAAGACCTTTATTGACAAGATGAGGATTTTCACAGGACCATAGAAGAAACCTTAGAGTCATTTACTCTTATCACTCATTTTATACTTTTGTTGTGAGTCATTTCATCAGTATCCAATTCTCTGTAGCCCTATTTGGAGTTTTCTTGGCAAAGATACTAGATTATGCCATCATTTCCTTCTCCAGTCCATTTTACAGAGAAGGTTAAGTGAGTTGCCCAGGGTCACACAGCTAGTCAGTGTCTATAGTGGAATTTGAACTCAGGTCCTCCTTAGGGCCTGTGCTCTATCCTCTGACCCACCTAGCTAAGCATTCATTTTATATATGTGAATACTAAGAGGGAAGTGATTTGCCCAAGGCCAAATAGTTGGTAAGGAGAAGAAATGAGATTTTATCCTAGATTTAATCACTCTAAATTCAGGGTTCTTTCGATTGTACTGTACCCTGCCCCAGGCCAAATGGCTGGTAAATAGAAGAAATGAGATTTGATCCCAGATTTAATCATTCTAAATTCAGAGTTATTTCCATTATGCTATATCCTGTAGGCAACAGATAGACATTCATGTGTCATAAGTATAAATTGCAGTTATATTCTGTCCTGTACAATGAAATAATTGAAATGTCCAAAGTGTCCAGATGTTTGTTTCAAGTTGGATGTCATGCTGTATTTGAATCTTGGTGAGGTCATCGCTATCCAGGTCTGATACTTTGATTTTCAGAATTGTTGCTAAAAAGTGATTATAATGTTTTAAGCTTACAGTGTATTTATTTTAAATCCCTTCTTTCACTGATGCTAAAGACAATACTGTGAAGATAATGTATGTGAAACATCCCAGCCCAAACTGATCCAAATCAACAAACACTTACTAATGAGCAAAACATTGTTCTAGGTAACAGAGATTAAATAGCAAAGACAAACAAAGCAAAATACATTGTACCTTGGGAGAACTTATTGCCCCTTCCCTCCTACCCCCACTAGTGTGCTTCTTCTCTCTCTCTCTCTCTCTCTCTCTCTCTCTCTCTCACACACACACACACACACACACACACACACAAACACACACACGCAAGCTCACAGTTGGCAGTCTTGTACCCTGGAGGACAAGAACCACAGGTTCAAAAGATTGTGGATCCATATCATTTAAACTATATCTCAAAAGCCCCCCCTTGATGGAATTCCTTTTTGACAGTTAGCTAAAGGGCATAATTACTTCAAAGCAAAGTATTCCAGGAAGAGTATAGTAGGAAAATTTGCAATGAATACTCAGCATCTCCCCCTGGGAGGGGGGAAGGAAGAAAAACATCAGTGAAGAAAGTGATAAATAACATCAGTTGGGAGACGAGTACAGATACTGTGAATGATAGGGTCCACATGGAGGGGCAATTTATAGCCCTAACTTTATCAGGCCGCTCCTCAGTGGTTGATATGGGCTTGCTGTGCCTGTTCTATGGCTTCTTGGTCTTAGTTTCTGTTTCCACCAACAGAGGAAAGTCAAAGTCCTTGTCTAAAAGAGTGTTATGCTGTTTCTGAAAGAACTTGAGTGTTTATCCTAGGACCAGAAAGAAACTTCCCAAATTCTGCTTCCCCAAGATCTTAGTTTTGAGACTTACCTATTATCAACCATACTGCAGGGTCCTAGCTCCAGGAACCAAGCAGTGTCCTCTCTCTTGTTTCCACTGAAACAATGTCAACAGGAAAGTTTAGATCTTGAAAAACAATGTACTTGAATTTTCCTCTCAGGCTACATGTAAGCACATACCTCTTTTGGCCATATATTATTGCCCCAGGATGCCAATGCTAAATGTGGGAGAAAGGAGAGAAGTCATCCCATTCCACCCCACCTTGCTGAACTATGGAAGAGGAGGAAGTACTTCTTCTAAACTCAGATATCTCTCAAGAGTACTGTCACTGAGCTGACTGTAATAGACTGCTAACTTGCCCATTCCTCTGTCTTTCCAAATCCCTTATAATTCTACTGTGCTAATTATTTCTGTTTATACGGTGCATGTTTGTATATGTTTATATCTCTGTTTTCTCCTCCATTAGACTGTGAGCACCTTGAGGGCAGAGACATTTTACTGCTTTTTGTATCCCCAGCCCTTAGCACAGTGCCTAATATGCTAGCCAGGGTAGGAAACCTGCAGCCCAGAAGCCACATGGGCCTCTAGGTCTTCAAGTGCAGCCCTTTGACTGAATCCAAACTAAACCCAAACAGAACAAATCCCTTTGTTCTATTAATTTTGGATTCAGTCAAAGATCCACACTTGAATACCTAGAGGGTCACATGTGACCTTGAGGGCATAGATTCCCCACCCCTGTAGGGTTTTAATGTCAATAAATGGGTTTAGAAAAGACACTAAGAAAATCCCTGGGTAAAGTTAAGTTTATTTTTTCTGTCAATCTTCAGTATCTTACTCAGCCAATTTTTGACCCTTTCATATGCAAATGTGGACACTCAGAGTTTTATACCTTATAATTTTATCAAGTAGATTGGTGTACTCAGCTGATTAGGGTCCTCTAATCAAAGTCTCACTGTTGAGAAAATTAAAATATTCCCTGCTTTCAAAGGGCATTTTTACCAGGTGTTACAATATGTAAATGCAAATATATGTGCATGTCTAAATACATATATATATGTAAATATACTTGTGTGTGTGTGTGTGTGTGTGTGTGTGTGTGTGTGTGTGTGTGTGTGTGTGATTTGAAAAAGGAGAGAGCACTAACAATTATCAGGATCAGCAAGGGCTTACTATAATAGGACATGGCGCAGGAGCTGAATCGTTTAATAAAGCTAGGGATTCAAAGAGTCAGTTATGAGAAATGAGTGCATTCCAGGTACAGAGGACAGTCTATGCAAAGGTACCAATTTGGGAAATGGAATGCTTAGTTTGGAATGTTGCAATAGGGTTGTTCTGCTGACTCACTGTTCCTATTAAATAAGTGTCTTGCCCAAGATACTCTGACTCCTAACTCCAAGCATTTTCACTAGTTTTCCCACATGCCTAGAACCTGGGATTTGCTCTTTCCTCTTTTCCATCTCCTGATTTCACCAGCTTCTGTCATGTTTCAGCTAAAATCCTACCTTCTGTAAAAAGCTTATTCCAAGCCCCCTCCTCCCTTACTGCTAGTATCTTCCCTCTATGATTTTCTCCAATTTATGGGAAAAAAACTTGAGAACAGGGGCTGCACTTTACCTTTCTTTTTGTCCCCAGTACATGGCATATTAGGTGCTTAATCATTTTTTTAATTTACCTTGAGTGAAGAGAATATGAAGGAGTAAAGGGAGATACACACTGAAAGATAGGACAATTGTGAAAAACTTTAAATGTTAAGTGCACTTTTTATTTATTTGAGAGGCAATGACTAGGTATTGCAGGTTCTTGATCAGGAACTTTGATCTGAACTGTACTTTAGAAAGATTATTTTGACAGCTCTATGGTAAATAGATTAGAAGGACTTGGAAATAGAGGTCTATTTAGGAGAATATTGCCATAGTTCAGGCAAGAAGTGATGAGAGCTTGGACTTAGATAAATTCAACTGGAATAAGAAGGAGGGGACTAATGTGAAATATATTTGTATGTAGCTTCATCGAGACTTGACAGTTTTTTAGACAATGACTCAGAAAAGTCCATCAGATTTAGTAATTAATGCATTATTGTTATAGTTTGGAAAGAATAGTTGTGATTACCAGTGAATTTTCTAGAAGGTTTGCTATGAAAATGATGAGCAATATAAAGTGATAGCTTGTGGGGATGGTAGGATCCAATGAAGGTATTCTAAGTATGTGGAAGGCCTGATCCTGTTTTAAGATAATAATGGAGTTGCCCATAGCTAGGAAGAAAATTAGAAAGGAGAGAAGTTACTAATTCCCTGAGGAGTTGGGAAGAGATGATATTAAAGGCACAAGTAGAGAGAGGGTTCTAGGGTCTATGTTGGTTAAGGGAAGGACCATTTCATTATCAGGGTCCAGAGCAAAGGAAGAGAATATGGGGGAATGACATTTGAGACTTTTGAATATAGAATGAATGAGAGGAGAGAACTGATATTAAATGGCTTATTTTTTTTCTCTGTAACATATAAGAGAAAAATGTCTATTGAAAAGAAAAAAGAGAAATATAATAGACATGAGGGAGAAAAAGAAGTTTTGGGTAAGTAATCATGGGTATTGCAATAAAGAATGCTAGCTATGAACCGAAAAGAATTAGCTTCCATTCCCATCTATGAACTTTAATAATTGTATAATCTAGGGTATGTCAGTTGATCTCTATGGACGTCAGTTCCATCATCTATAATATTGGAGGGAAAAGAGATAGATTAGATGGCCTCTGAAACTCTTTCTAGGTTTAAGTCTATGATCTAATGATGAATTTCCTTATCTTTCTGTGAGCCCACAACGAACCCCCTCTTTACTTTAGGATTGCGTAATCTTGGTTGTAGAGTTATACTATAGTAAATATGCATTGCTAACAGCCTAGCATATACATTTAAACAGTATGTGAAAATAAGATCTTTAAAAATCTGAATACCCTAGAACTTCTTCTTCAGTGGGAATTCATTACAAAGCAGTATAATTTACTGGGAATTGTGCCAGAACACAAGGGAGTCATAGAGAAAGGAGGCTGGCAACTAGATAGGGAGAAGGAAAGAACAGGAATGTGATAAATGATCCCAATTTTAATTGTGGTCACATCTTTATAATCATAACTTGAAAATGATCACAACTTGAATTTCCCTAGAGACAATTTTAAGGTTACTGTAGAAATCTTTCTTGGGAGATGATAGGGGACATTTAAGAAGCTTAGGGAGAGTAAAAGAGAAGTGACGTGAGCACACTTCTGTTTTCCATTTTGAATTATTGTGCAATATTTCCAGTTTTCTTATATGACTGGTAGAGTTAAAAACAAAAAAGTCTTTAAGTTATCAGTCTCAACTATTGGTCTGAAATGTGATTCATCCAGAAGCCACAGAAACACCTAGATTTTATTCTCAGAGGGCCATACAAACAAAATTACAGATCTTTGAAGTCACTCGACTTCTACATTAAAAACAAACAAAACATACCTTTTTTATTATAAACTATCTTTATCTGTGAGCAGTAACTGAAGATATGGGACATGAGGGACATTCAATTGTATTTTTAAAAATAGTAACTAAGTGGCTTTTAAGTGCATAGTCACCATAGAATGTATAAGATCTCATGTTTGATAACGTGATTACATCATAATGAGAGATATTATACAGAAATTACTGTGATATAACAATAATCCATTCTCAATGTGGGTGAACATAGAATTCTGTGTTGGCCAGGATGGGAGAGCACAAATCAGAGTTTATGTTCCCATACAGTGTATTTGCTGAATACATCTGAATTTTCTCATTTCTTGATTTCCATAGATGTAGGTAAAAAGGACTCAATTCACATGGGTAGTTGTGTGTGTGTATATGTATATTTATATGTGTATTTATGTATGTGTGCCTGTAAAGGTGTGGGTAGGTATATATATGTATAAGTATATATTATATGTATTATACACACCTATATAGACACTCATGCATATATATGCATATGTATGCATACATGTATCTGTATGTGCATATATTTGTATATAACTAAAAATAATTTTGCATTTATGCGTGAAAGATAGAGAGAGAGAAGAGAGAGAAAGAGATATGTTTTGCCCTTATCTTATAGAAAGCAAATGTTTTAGAATAAGCACTTGGTTTGACCCCACAGAAAAAGTAAAACACAAAGAACTTACTAGAATCCATAAGCTTATCTTCTTTTCAGTGAGCCCTCCTCGTATTAGGAACTTCAACAATCCTCCAGACTTATAGTATTCCCCTCTCTTGTTTGCCCCGAAAGGGAAGTTTGGGTTTGCCAGACAATCAATACTATTTCCTTCACAGATTGCAGCAGAAGGCAAGATATAGGTTTGCCCCTACAGTTCTGTTCTTTGAATCTTCTTAAGCTCCACAGCAATGTAGTTGCTTCTTATATCTTCAGGAGGCTTGGCTTAATAGCTTACTACCATCTAAGAAATCCTTCTCTTTCTAAGTAGTCACGCCCAGAAACTTAGTCCTCTCTAATCACTTTGTTCTCCTCTCCCCTCTCCAAGAAGCAGTGTTCATGAAAATTATGCTACTACCATCCCTCTGATCTTTTGATTCTATCTCTGGGAATGCCAGCACATTTAGGAATTTCCTCTCTGAGAGTGCCCATTCACAGATACACTAACTGGAATTCTGATGGTGGAGGTCCATGGAGATTGTTGCATGCATACATAGGCTTTTCCCTACTGATTGGTTTAAATCTTCTGTGCCTTGCTGTCTTATCTTTTATTCTCTCTTGAGCTTTCTCAAGATCACTCATGTTTTTTCCAGCCCCACTACCCTTTAAATATCAAGTAGAAAAGGTGTTCCCAATTCACATAAGCTATAATTAAATCATTGCAAAATGCTATGACTCAGCCATTTTCAATGGGTCTTACAAGTACACAAAGCAAGCAAACTCATTTTAAAGACACTAGGAGATATCTTCAATGACCCTGTTATGGTGACAATGAAAGTGTTCATATCTTATAAGGGGACACATTTAAATAAAGGTCAAAATAAAGACCTCATCTCTTCACCTTAGTAAATTAATCTAATAGGTCACACTCTATAAAAACAGAAAATGTGTTGAAGAGAAGTATAAAATGACATAAGAATAGATGAGTGAAATATGAGTTCTAGCTAGAGGGATTAAGAAAGATTACTTAGGGGGGCGGAGCCAAGATGGCGGCGTAGCAGCAGCAACATATCGCAGCTCTCACATAGCCACCCCAAAATACCCATAAAATAGGACTCTAAACCAATCCTAGAACTCCAAAACACACATAAAGATACTTCCGACTAAAGTCAGCTCGGCTACGAGGAACCATATCAGCACTGCGAACCAAAACCAGCCTGGCCTGAAGCCGCAGCTGTGCCCCAGGGGCAGCTGGACAGCAGGGGTGGAGGAGCCTCTCAGGTGAGCGGATTAGCAGCAGCTGGGAGTGGGATTTGTGAAAGGGGGAGATAAGTAGTCCTGCCAGAAGGCCTCCACAGCAGAAAAGTGAAAGGCAGAGGTTTTGCACCCGCCTCAGCTTTGCAGCTTCCTGCCCATGGCCTGCAGGCAGCAGGGGGACTGAGCGATTGTTCTCAGGCCAGGGCTCTCGCATTGAGTGGCCTGGATCCGGATCGCCGTCTTGGGCCTTGGTCTTGGAGTCCTCGCTATCCAGTCAGCCAGAAGTAAGTAGGAGGAGTTCCCAGCCTCTCCCTAAGAGCTACAGCAGCCGGCAGGACCCCAGCGATTAGGGACAGAGCTTTCCCTTCTGGAAGCAGAGCCCCACAGAGATTAAAAAAAAAAATCACGGTCTGAAGAACCATGAGTAAGAATAAGCATAAGAAGCAAAGTAAGAACAGCTCCCAAACCCTTGATTCCTTCTTTGGGGAAAAGAAAGATCATGGGAGAGAGAGGGAGGAGGAGAGCGCAGCCAGAGCACCCCAACCAGGGGCCTCCAATAAACATGAAGAATGCCTTAAAGCTAGAGATGAGCTCAAGAAAGATTTTCAAAACCAAATAAGGGAAGTGGAAGAAAAATTGGGAAGAGAAATAAGGGAAGGGGAAGAGAAATA